>CM029665.1:28776692-29494192 GCA_017311315.1 Dendrocalamus latiflorus | reverse complement strand
CCAAGCACCACCACAGCTGCTCCCCACCCCAATGAGTTAGCGACGGTGACCCCACTAGCGCCACCGTAGGCCACTGTCGCCCAGCTTCCTAGATGCTTCTCCGACTACATGGTTTGTGTGGTGAGTATCCTACAGGCCTCCTACTACTCAAGCACGCACCTCAATTCCCCTCTCTCTCACCAAGCCACCACCGCCCTCGTGGCCTTTCTACGCCGGCTACTCCCGCCACCACCGACCGCTCCTGTTGCCACCTCGGCCCAAGCCACACCTTAAGTGGCTTCCTCACCCCCATAGAATCCATTTCACTGGCCATAGTTGCCCCTCCAACCTTGCCTCACTGGCGTCGCCGACACCCGGTTAGGGTGTTGCCGCTCCCCTGTTCTACTGCCACTCCTCTACTCTCCCTCTGTTTCGGTCGAATGCAACTCCCCTCCTCTGTTCTTAGTAGAATTCCCCTCTGTCTCCTCTTGTCTGTCTTGTGGGCCCAGCTCAATAAGATTAGTTAGGGGCAGCTAACACCGGTATGTCATTAGTGTCCAGATAACATGTGTTCAAATCATGTATGAATAAAATAGAATCATGAAATTAGATTAAAAGTTTAGGTGAAAATAGATCAAAAGTTTAGGTAAACTGCGAATCTATTTTTGGAATAATGAAACTAAGGTAAATAATTGGAGTATGAAGGCACTGACATTTAAACCATAAGTACATGATTTAAATTAAGACCGCCTTGCATGTAATTTAATAAGTCTTAAAAATAATTAGTGCACCATTAATAATTTCCCTAATTGAAAATGCTAGCAAAAGACTATTGATATCTATATTCGTACAAATGTCCGAGGACCTCAGCCAAAATGTCAATTTTGTTAAACTAAAGTAATTAGCCAATATATCATTGCAACTTAAACTAAAATACAAGTCTAAGCCAGAGGTGACGATAAAAGTATAAATGTTAATTAGGATTGTTTAAGGCAAATAACAAATTAAGCTGCTTCATTAAATTAACCAATGTGCCGTGATCACTTAAAATGAAACACACATTTAAATTAGAAGGCCATGAATAAAATGTAACCCTTGCCATTAGCATGCCGCTGATAAATAAATCTTAGCAGTTGATTTAGTTGATTCATATAATTTTATACAACAAGCCAGGCCCCACATAAATGGATTTATTTCTAGGATTAAACTGTATTAAATAATAACTAAGGATACATAGAATAACGATGAGATTTAGTCTGAAGGGCATCTTTTATTAAAACCATGTTGGCGCATCTATTAAAAATTCTCTAGGTCATCGGTAATTAAAATAATCCCCCTAATTTGTATTTTAATAAACAAGGTAATATTAGGACCACATAAAATAATGCATGTCAAACTGCTAGAAATGTGAATTATAAGTATAATTCGATAACCCAAAAATTGTATACATCACGTACGTAACACATGCTGATAGGTGTAACCTGACTCATGGAACTTCCTTAATAAATATAAAATAATAAAATAAGTTATTAAATTAAGAGATTAAGTCGTTCATCACTCCGCTCCAACCCCGTTTGACTACGTCAATACTCCGCGCCCAATCAACCTTGCCTCAAATCACCTATTAACTCATATTAAAGCTAAATTGAGTTTATTCAGATTTGTTTGGACCTTTTGAGTTATTTACATTTATTTGGATTCAGTTGTTTATCACGTAATTAGAAATTGGAGTTTTGAAGAATCAATGGATCAAGCGAGACTCAAGATCTAGATGAAGATGAAGACTAGGAGCTCAAGACCATCGAATGAGAAAGTTTTCAGTGAGCTCAAGACTGTGGTAAAGCACGCAAGGCGAGTCAATACTTCGATCATGTTGAACCTACATTTTTTTGCAAATTATTTTTGTTTGAATTATCAAATTGCATGCTGTTATTTCAAATGCAAATCTATGTTTGTTTTAAGATTCTATTTACACGCCCAATATTCAATTTGGTTAATATTACATTCCCTTGGGACATTTGAGCCTTGTCACCCTATGATATTATAATGGTAACCTTTTGAAAACTAAATCTATAATTACACGCTATGCTCAGTACTGCTTAGATATCCGGGGGCACTAAAATGCCCCAAGCATCACTTTTAAATCAAGAGAACTGATTTGGGAAATGGCTAGTTTTGACATGGTAATTTATGTTTCTAAAATCCCCAACATGCTTATTTATCTGGGCGGATGGTAAGAGGGGCCGGTGCAATGGATGCATGAGAATATGTGGTTTGGGGACTGAACCACCCAGATAACCCTAAGGACTGAATCTTGTCATGACCTCCCGCAAGTCTGTAAAGTATAACTTGGTCTAGTAAACTTACTGGACTCTGAAAGTCATCTCATCGGTGGGGGGGGAGTGGGGTAGTACAAGTGCAGAATTCGTTTCGGCTTGATGGGACACCCAGGGGAAGGTGAGGCCTGTCAGCTGCGCTAGTCATTGGGGAAAGTTGTGGTCCTGCTGCAGCTAGTCGTTGTGTAGGCATCCCAGACAACTTGTGGGACCCACTTCGTATGGGAGCAGCCCATATGGGTGAGATGACGGAAAGGGGAGGTATTTTGAAAATTTATTGTGATGATCTCTTCATCTGCATGACCAAGGAATTGTGCGGGTAAAACAGGATGATTGTCTCTTGTGGGGTAAAGTGTACAAACTCTGAAGAGTAAAAACTGTTCGAACAGCCGTGCCCATGGTCATGGATCGGCATGGGAACTTAACTTGATATAGTTTTATTTCAAAAACTTTGTGGGTGGGATTGAAAAAGTGTCGGGCCATGAAAAGCCCTTATTTGTTTTGCCCTGGGTGTCACCCCAGTGATAAGGTAGGAAGTTATAATGCTGAAAGGTTAACATATGGTGCAGCAACCATGTAACGGTGGATGGAAATCTGTGCTACTATTATTATTGCATTCTTTTTCACCCAAATATGATGTTTTAGTTCAAACTGCTAGTTCTCAGAAAAATTCTATATATCGTATTTTAAAAGCAATTTATGGCAAATAAAACAACCCGAGCCTTCCCATGATAAGCTATGTATGCTATCTACTTGCATCCTGCTTATTGGCTTGCAGAGCAAGGTGGTTTGTACTCACCCTCGTTCACTTAATCCAGAATCAGGAGAGTCAGGAGCCTAATCGGTCCATGTGTAAGTCTGCTATTATATTTATGCTTCCGCATGATATGTACTTTTGATGTTCAGTACTGTATCTGTGAGCATCATCTATTGATCCAGAGAATAGTGTGATGGAATCACAGAGGATTCTGGATTATCAAATCTAGGTCCGACACCCACGGACGGTACCAACTATTGTAGCATGAGCACAACAGGGTTACAGGGTACCTCTTTCTCTATAGGAGAAGGTAGAGGTAGAGAGAGCTAACGACAGGAGAGAAAGTGCTTGTGTGTAAAATGAGTGGATCTGGCCTCATACCCCTCTTGGGGGCTTACATACATGAGTGGGGGAGGATGGGAAATTCCTATCCTACATCTTAATAATTACAAAAGGTATTGGTACATTGGTACATTTCTTTATACTAGTGGGCATATCCTATTGGGCCTACTGCAAGGCCCAGTTATTTGGAGCCGGGCCACCCCCACAACAGTACTCATTTTATTTAGCCAATAAGGGACAAATTGTGCACTTAATACATTCATTCACTAAATCATTGGAAGCATTAGATTGAGCCAATCTTATTTTTCAATAAAATCATTCAATTGCCTAGTTAAAAATATTAATTTAAATATTTAACTTAGGACAATTTGAGCAGGATAGGTTTTCATGATAAAGCATTTGTTGAATAGATTCATAAGATGAATTAAGTTTAGCTTGTAGTAATTCATAATTAGAACAAGCTTTAGAGAATTGAACTTGAGCTTTTCAATTTCATCATTAGCAAGTTTTAAGTTTTCATCACAAGAGCCATGTGCCGATCTTAATTCATCAAATCTAGCAGTTACATCACTAAGTTGAACCAAATGTGATGCATTAATTGATCTAGCTGTCTCCAACTTAGAATGTAAAACTTAACAAGACTGACATGATTCATCATTAAGATTAGAACCTCTAAGTCTATTAATTTTAGAATTTATGCTTTCAACAATAAAATTATTTTCTTTCAATTTCTTTTTGGTCATTTTCAATTCAATAGCAAGTTTAACCAAACCATCTTCAAACTCATCATATGACGGTCTTATCTCATCAGGATCACTGTAGTCATCTTTGTTATTATTGCTTACCATGAAGCATATGCCCGTGAAGTCCTCGTTCTTGTTTTTACCAAGACAAAGAACTCGACGCAGCAGCCTCTCTGATGCCATAGCAACCTACTTTGATACCACTTGTAGGATAAAATACCACAATCAGAGGGGGTGAATGATTGCCTCTGTTTTTTGGAACTTGAAAACAAAACACAAACCAGAAGAAGAATAACATAACCAATAGATTATATCTACAGGAAACCAAAGAAGCAAGCCCAAAACAAAATAACAACAAAAATTGAAAAACAAAACTTCTGGCCAGCCTGACTGCAATGGGGGTCAAACCGTGGTGGTTTGACTGGTGATGGGCGGTCTGACCGCTATGTAGTTGGCGATCTGACCTCTAGCACTATTAATAGTCTGAAATCAGCATGACCGACAAGAATATAAATCGATCTAACTTCTACAAATCAACTCCAATTGACCTCAACTTTGACACACATGATGTTAAGGATATTTAGAATCTATTCCAATAAGAAATTGCAAGAATTATCAACTAGAAATGAAGACATTCAGATCGCGGCATGGGATAAATAAAAACTACGTCAAACTCTAAAATTTCAATAACTATCAAACGACTCATTGAATTCCAACAAAACTTTGCAGATCTGTTCCTAGGCCTATTAGCAACCTATTCCTCAAAAAGAATTGAATCAAAATTGCATGGATCATGAAAACATTTGATTCCACAAAACGAAGCAAAAGACTAAGAACAGATGCAAGATTCCTCCATGGATTGAACCAAAAGTTGATTTGCATTGCTGGATAATGATGTTCTGTGGCTACAAAGTGCCTTCATGGCACCCCTCAAATCCTAACACAAAAACTCCAAAAGCTTTCTCTCCAAAAGCCACCTTTTTCACTTAATATCTCCCTGCTTTTATATGCTAAAGCTCCAAACCATATCCTCATTAATCCGGACATGAAATTTTATCCAATTCTAAAAATCAAGGGACCCGAAAGCCTTCTAAACATGAGTTTGCCAAATCTCTAAACCTTCCAGTTACAGACATCTTCCATAACTCTTTCCAACTCATCATATGTCGAAGCCTTTAGGACTGCACCCCCTGTAGCTTCTTCACGCATCCTTTACTTTTGATCTCCACGTGCTCCAGCGTGAGTCCGACCACTTCATGATATCCTCGACCGCTTGAACCTCAAATTTTTTCATCTTAGTCCCGGTCCTTATTGTCATCGACCATGACCGCCTCCATGCTCAATCTGCACATGCAAGACCAAAGAATGTTTTTCCAGCACAAGTTCTCTCCAACTTATCTAACATCAGTCCACACATGCATAACATACCCTTGTCCATACATAAACACGAACCAAATCATCCACAACCTCAATTTTCATGTTTTCTAAAAATCAATCCTAAACCATCCAGAAAAACCGGTTTGACTGCTATGCACAGGCTGGTCAGACCATTGGTCGAATATGAGTACTTGAAGATTATGAGTATTCGGGGTACTCAAAAGTCAGAAGAATTGTAGCACTTAAAGCCTTCACAAGAATTATAGCACTCAAAGCCTTCACAAGAATTGTAGCACTCAAAGCCTACGACTACGAACCATCGACCAGGCATTGTAGCTATGACCACCGACCAGGTACTGTAGTTACGACCATTGACCAGGTACTATAGCTACGACCATCCCGGTCGAAGCTTATGACTACCGACTACCGACTGTGGTCGAAACCTCTGACTACTGACCGTGGTCAAAGCCTTCGACTACCGACCGTGATCAACGTCTCCAACTACTGAGTAGTCGAAATCTACTAGTCAGACTGCCCAATACAAGAATATTCCACCAACTCCAGTTTTAAAATAGTGCATTAACCAAAATATCGATTATTCATCGTCACTATATTCACGGTCTATTCATATAGTCTAACGTAATGTCATTTTCAGCATCTTTTGTTCTAGATCTAGAGGGCGGAAACCCCCCTCACCGATTTCAAATAATGTAACCTTAAAGCCAGTTTGTTTAGGCTTAGGCTTTTTGGCTTATAGCTTAAAGCCAGTTTTTTGGCTTAAGCAGCTTAAAAGCAGTTAGCTTTTAAGCCAAGTTAGACTATTTGGTATCCTAGCTTTTTGATGGGTTGAATGGTGTGGCTTATTACCAGAAAGTCTGAAATGTCCTTATTATATGTATTGTTGCACTCAAGAGGAGGCCAGCGGGGTCACCGAAGGACGACAGATTTGTGGAAGGATGGCAGACGAGGCCGGCGGGGTCGCGGGTCGCCGGTCGCTGGCGGGGTTTGTCGGAGGACAGCGGATGAGGCCAGCAGGGTCGCGGGTCGCTGGCGGGATTTGTCGGAGGCCGGCGGGGTCGCGGGTTGCTGGTCGCTGGCGGGATTTGTCGGAGGACGGCGGACGAGGCCGACGGGGTCGCGGGTCGCCGGCGGGGTCCCGGGTCGCGGGAGGACGGTGGTGTCGCAGGTCGTTGGCGCCGTAACCCTAATCACGCGATTCGGTTTGGGAGGGGATTGGGAGAGAACGGCCGAACGGCCAACGGTTTATATACCAATGGCATTTGTGTGTAAATCTTTCAAAGTTCAGTGGCAAAATGTTATTTCTATTCCGCAAAAGCCAAAAAAAGCTCCTTTCAACTGACTTTTGGCGTTTAGTTATACAGTGGCTTTTAGCTTTTTAAAAGCCCAGTACAAAAGCCAGCCGTTTGTTTAGGCTTAGGCTTTTTTGCTTATAAGCCACTGAAAAAGCCAAAACAAACAGGGCCTTAGGATTCGTATATAGCTTTGAACGTTTCAATCGTTTGAATTCCTTGGGATGTTTGTGCATGTGCATGTCGCCTTGCCGAGGTATATTGCATACCTTTTTCCAAGCGGTTTACGTAGGTATATGTATATAGACATAAAGTAAACATTGTTCATTAACAAATTCGACAGAAGTTAGCATTTGCCACTCGTACAAAAATTGACTAGCCATAAAACATCCATTACAAAATAGTATACAATGTTTCAGAGAGAGAGAGAGAGAGAGAGAGAGAGAGCAAACCACTAGTAAGATTTAGAAGATCGCTACAAAGTCAAACATCCCGTGCGCTCCACTGATATGCACAATCATTTTGTATTTGCAAAACAACGAATGTAACTACTAGTGTAGGACGTGCTTACTAGTTCCTATCATCATTATCTCTTCTGGAAGTTGAGCTTCATGATGGCAAAGCCGAACAAGAAAGCAAAGAACATGGTGAACGCCACGACCACCGTGGCCACCACCCACAACCAGCTGTGCTTGAAGTCGAAGAAGTTCTCCACAAAGACGTTCACAGGGGTGCCATCATCCATAGGCGTCACGATGTCACCAAACTGCGAGACGACCAGCCCGTAGAGCGTCCATGCGACAGGGCATAGCCAGCAGTACCATCTCCACCAGATTGGAACTTTCTGAAACGTGGTGTCAGGCCAAAACGGAAGTGAGCTATACAATTGTTGAAGCAAAAGTAGAGGCAGACCGATGGGGATGACGACACATACCGGTCGGGGGATGATGAACCCGGAGAAGAGGTTCCAGATGCCATAGAATGCGGAGGAGACAATTGAGGCGACGTGGTAACTCGGTGTCAGGCCGACGGCCATCATGCCGTAGAATGTGAAGTAGAGCAGCGTGAAGTACATGAAGAAGAGGTACCAGAAGAACTTGGCAGCCGTCCATTCGAATCCAATCATCGCGTACACTATGATCCCGTATATGCTAGCCTGAACCAGGGTGTACGGGAATTCAATGGCAACCTGCAAGGGAGAAGTTGATCGCTGTCAGTGGTTTTCCAAAATAATGCAGCAACCAGCAGCAAAAGCAGTGTATGGAATTGATGTGAGGCTACACTATACCTGCCCAAATGCATATGGGAAAGCTGAGTACATGCCGGCAGCTCTTTCACGGTAAAAGACCGTCCGCTCCACGGATACCACTGGCTGAACTGAAGTACAGTTCAGCACGCCGATGAACAACACTGCAGAATACATTGACCCCATGGCGTTGAACAAGTCTTGTGACTGCCCCCTGGATCAAAAAGCAAAAGTTGCATATATAACATTTTGAAGATGGTCATGTGCTCGATATGTACAATGTGGCAGTACTTACATTTTACCACCAAGGTTCCAGAAGATGGTGCCGAATAGGAGGGCTATTACGGTAGTGAAAAATAACCTGACGGCATTGTAAGGAGGGTTCCTCCAGTATGACAGGTGCTGCTTCCACAGGCAAGCCAAGCATTGGGTGAAAAAAGACTGAGAGTATTGGGTAGGGAAATAGAGGTCACTTGAATCGGGCGGTGGTTGACTCAGTTCCTGTATCAATGCCTTGTTCCTCCTATAAACGTTAAGTCCATGTTTTATATCGTGGTTATCACAGTTCATAGCGATGTCAAAAAAAGCTATCATAATAGTAGAAGCTATTTCCTTCAAAAACTAGTAAGCTGACGTGGAGGCTAGCATACATCACGGTTCTATTAAAAAGAATGTTAATGGGGATGGCTATAGTACAAATATGTTCAAGCTACCAAAGGTTTCACAACTTTTCCCTCCAAAATCTTCCCAGTTCTCTCAATTTCACATTTCTAAGATGTCTAGTGGAAGGTGGGAAAAGTGTGTGTGAAGTGCATAAGACACAAATATACGCATCATAGTCACTCGAAATGTTAATTTTATTGATTTTAGAATTATTTAGAAAGTTAATCGCTATCCAAGTAAAAAACACAAATTTATAGTATTTCCATTATACTTTAAATCTAAAATGCATAAACATTTAGAATTATTGAAAATGATTTGTTGGAATTTTAAAAACGTTTTTAAAATTCATATATATAATTTATAATAAAACTGAAATTTAAGCTTGAAGTTTCGATATATAGTATTGTAAACTTTGATACAAAATATCCCATATTCAAAATTATCATTACTATTATAAAAGAATGAGTTAGTGGTCGCACGTCCCTTCTCCTCAGCTCTTTTCTACAGCATGATTATCTATATATCCAATAAATTTCGTTGCAACGCACAAGCAGGTGACTAGTAAATCAAAATGTTCTAGTGATATATTTATAATGTTAAAACTTGTGATTTTAAGTTTAAATATTTAGAATGAATACTTCCTACTTTCAATATAAATTTAAAAATGGCACATGAACTACCATTGTGCAGATTTTTTTTGTCAAAAAACTTATTGAATACCATGCACGTATCAATCAATTGTTGACGAGTAAAAAGTGTATCATATGACATGTAGCACACGCTATTTTCGCTATCTGCTATAGCACTACAGTGGTAGCTAGTGGACTACTATAGCACTTATAGCTGTACTACTGTGCATTTTCTATATAGCATAGTGTTGAACGCGAAACCACAATACCTCCGCTATAGCCTGCGATTTAAAATGCTGACAATAGTCGATGTTAGTTCGCCCATTGCAAAAATGTTTTGGAGAAAAACAAAAGTTGAATCCTACTGAAAACCGCAAAGTGTATTGGTATGTAGAAACCGATTGTCTTACATTCTGTCAAACAAGCTAGATTATGTAGTACCATACTTGTATTAGTATGATACTTCACCTTTAGCACAGCACGTTACTTTGACCAATTGTAACAAATTTTAATTATTTACCCGTGTTAGGTTGTTGTCACCTTAAACCACCTAAGGAAATTCTAAAAATCTAGTGACTTGTAAGATTGCAAGTGAGTCAAGTAAGTTACTCACTGGCAGAGATCAGATTTCTTGTATATGTCACAGAAATCAACACCTAGTGCCTGTTCTTGAGAAACTGTTGTCACCTCCAACATCCACGTTGCTGGATTGTAGCCATCTTTAATTTTGCTGACTCCTTGGATCCCCTAGACAATACGAAACAATAAAAGATTATCAGTAATCATGAAGAAATTAAATTAAGGAATATTAGAATTCTTTTAATATCGCTATACCTCGAAATACTTAATCAGCTCTGAAGAATGATGGCCCAATGGACCAACATAGATCTCTTCTCCTCCTCGCTTCATAAGGAAAAGCTGCAAGCGTTAATCATTTGACATTTTAGACCATACAGCATTGTTCAAAGTTTGGAACACAACCCAGTATCATGTGAGTTTCACCAATTCATCACAGTTATCCAGATTAAAAACAATGGTGGTAAGAAATCAACAAAAGGTATAGGAAATATTCAAGGTAAGCTCACCTCATCAAATGCTTCAAATATGTCAATGCTAGGCTGATGAATTGTGCACACCACAGTTCTACCAGTATCAACAGTGTTCCTCACCGTCCTCATCACAATTGCAGCTGCTCGAGCGTCAAGCCCTGATGTTGGCTCGTCCATGAAAATGATAGAAGGATTAGCAACGAGCTCCACAGCAATGGTCAGCCTCTTCCTCTGCTCAGTTGACAGACCATTCACTCCGGGAAGACCAACCAATGCATCTCTCAAAGGCTTGAGCTCCACAAGCTCCATCACCTCCTCAATGAACATCTGCATACACAAAGATAAGAAACTACATGTCGAGTATTGGCTGAAGCTGGGAATTACAGCTGTTCCGTTTGACTGACCTTTCTTGTGTTTGAAACTACATCCTTGGGAAGCCGGAGCCAAGCTGAGAAAAGCAATGACTCATAGACTGTCACTTGCGGCGAGTGGATATCATTCTGTTCACAGTATCCTGATACACGTGCAAATGTCTCTTGTTTCTTTGCATATCCTGAAATGCTGATGTTTCCTTCAATGTACCCACCAGTCTTTCTCCCTGCCAACACGTCCATCAGAGTAGTCTTGCCAGCGCCAGAGACACCCATCAGCGCTGTCAACACTCCTGGCCTGAAAGACCCGCTGACACCTTTGAGGAGCTCCAACCGGTCCTCGACTACACCATGTGCTTTCATTTCCTGAATTGTAATTTCATACACAAGGTCATGACAAACTTATGATCAATGACTCGCTATGGATAGTATAAAAGAAGAAATTTCAATATTTTACCTGTGGCATGTCGACAGAGTATTTGATGCTGTCGAAAGTGAGCGAAAGTGGGACAAAGGGGAGGACCATACCCCTCTGCATAGGGCGAGAAGGGCCCACAATTGCTGAGCTAGTTTCAATGTTGCTAACCGTTGCTTGATGAGCACTTCCTGATGCCAAGCTATCATTGTCCAGAACATCACCGTTGAGGTTTGCATGCTTCTCCTTCAGCTCCTCTTCAGATACTGACGGATGGGACTTACCATATGCTGCAAAATAAGAAGATAAAACAGTTCTCAGGTTTGGTATTGTCAAATGCAAGAACAATAAGCAAACCAGTCCCAAAGGAACTCACGCTTGAGGTATGTCAGGGCAAGAGTGAAGAGACAATTGAAGAGCATGGTGAATCCGAGCAATGCACCAAAACCGATCCAATACCACTTGGCTTCCGGGAAGACTCCACGGGACTTGAGGGCTTGCACGCCTAGGGTCTCATTGGAGACAGTATTATTCAAGATTTTGTCCCAGCTGTGCCCCAAAAGCTCATTCACTGAGATGGCATTCTGCGCATACATCAATGGGGAGATCCAGTAGCCCCAGATCCACCATTTCTTCACTTTCTCTGCCAGTTAAGACAAAAAGAAGCACCTGCCTTATGAAAAAGCAACATTGAAAAGAACTACAGAGTGAGAGAAGTGTGAGGTTTTACCTCTTACTAGAATAAACCCGCCCAACACCATAAAGATTAGCAACATGAACGCTCCGAAGACATTTGCAACGATCATGTTCCTCGCTGCCCCAGCAAGGAATCGGAAAAGCGACGCTGCCATCTGGTTGACTGCTAACATAAGCAGATACTGCTTGAAGAACCTAATGTTGCACCACAATACATGAGTAAAGACTAGCTGGCGATACAAATTCGATAAATAAACTAACCCATAAATTCTCAATAAATCTCACCTTCCTACATTTGGGTCAAACCCGATAACATAGTATGCCATGAAAACAAACCCGCCAACCTCAATAAATGAAATTGGGATCTTGAGGATCCACGAGGGTATGGTGTAGGCCCATGCTGGAAAGAAGTGGAGGTCTCTCTGCTTGAAGAACACTGGAAGCTTAAAAACGGTGAGCGCAAGCTCAGATAGGCCATTGAACATTATCATGATCACCGCGAAGAAGAGCGCGCCCATGTAGAGGCGTCCATCAGTTATCGACTCACGATGCATCTTTGTACGGAAGAACAGGGTCATTGCAATTGTTGACACCATCATCAGCTGCCATACCAAATCACCAAGAAGCCAGTCATATCATTGTTGCTTTTCCATATATACCAATACCAATTAATGATTTGGTTTGAACTAATCTCTAATAACCTGGAAGGTTCTGAAGATATAGACGAAGGAATTCCTCTTCATAAGCAAGAACTCCCGGTCGATGTTTGCCTTCAGCAGCTCCTTGGCACCGACACCATACCTTGAGGTGGTCAGTGCAGCCGGATGGTTCTTGCTCCTGTCGAAAGGAATGGCAAGCTCGTTTGCTATAGCCCTCCCGGCGTGGAACGACTGGAATGCGCATGCAAATTGCTTCACCGGCACATACCGGTAGGGCTTGTCATGCTGCGCCCAGTACTGCTGCTGATCTTTTCTGGAAGTCACCTGCTCAGCATTTCCACGTTGGTAAGTCACCAAGAGTTATGCATGTTTGTACTTCTAAAGATGGTGACAATTTACTCACTTCTTGTAAGAAGTCAGCGACACCCTTCCTCTCAGGGCACTTGAACCCCACCGATTGGAAAAATTCTAGGACGCCCTCTCGGGGGCCCTGGTACACGATCTGCCCGTCAGAGAGGAGTATGATGTCGTCGAACAGGTTGTACGTCTCGGGAGCGGGCTGCAACAGGGAAATGACAGCCGTGCCGCCAAGGATGTGGATCGACTGCCTGAGTGACTTCACGATCTGGAACGTAGTTGAACTGTCGAGCCCAGTCGATATCTCGTCCATGAACAGCGCATTGGCCGGCCCAACAAGCATCTCACCTGCAGGACATAGCCAATTTAATTACAATGTTGTCCGGTAAAATCCAATGTTCTTGAAGTGGAATTCTGTCTTTATACCTGTTGTGACCCGCTTTCGTTGTCCACCTGAGATACCCCTAAGCATCTCATCTCCTACCATCGTGTCTGCGCATATTTCTAGTCCTAATATCTGCAACAAATACCATGCAAAAATAATTACCAAGACAAATTTGGTAGTTCAATCTGAAATTACTTGCAGTTGCAGTTGTAGCTCATAGATGCTTGTACCTTCAGTATATAGTCAGTGATCACATTGGCCTCTTGTCCCCCCATTGAAGACGCCTAATTAAGCAGAACATTTGGTTAAGTTATCATGAAAAACATAACTGAAGACATCAAAATCTTTCTTGGTTTATTTAGAATTTGTAAATTCTTGCCTTCATAAATGCATCGATATCAGCATCAGGCTTGATATTTGCTGCCTTCTCTCGCCTTGACAGTTCAGTCAGCATATCTGACAATACAATAAGAAAACTTGATGAGCATATCGATCAAGCCATGACGGTCCAGGAAATTGTACAGATTGCAGAAATGAATGCATGTTCTTGTCAGAATGAACTTGCTCAGAAGCGTACCAAAGCGACTGCCAACACCCTGGCAGCGTGCCGAGAACGCAAGCGTCTCCCTAACGGTCATCTCGCCTATGTGAAGGTCATGCTGGCTGATGTACGCAGCTGTCCTCTCCGGCACAAACTCCTCCATCTGGTGCCCATTGTAGGTCACTTTGCCACAAACCTGCACATTGTTTCACCCCATTATGCGACGTGTGTGTGTGTATGTCAGCATTCAGTACTACCGGTCATCTACAGATGGTCTCGCATTCTTTTGGGTATGTTCATGCAAAAAGTGCCCTGTTTCTTGGCTGACCATTTTGTACTAAAGCTGAGATGCCCATGAAATGCTCATGTGTGGGAATACATATTGGCTTATCGAAGGCATCATTATACTGTAACTATCGCAGAGAAGTAAACAAGTTAATATTACAAACCTTGAGGTCCTTGTCGAGCCTACCGGCCAACGCAAGCAGCAAGGTGGTCTTGCCAGACCCGGGCGGGCCTAATAGCAGAGTCATCCTACACAAACGAAAAGAACGTGAGGTAGGAGAAGCTTAGAAACCGAATCCCAGAAGACCCGGATTAACAATTAATCCAGACTCGAACACAAGACAAATCAACTTGACAGGAATAAATCATCTTCCACCTAGTAAGCATAAGGTGATTTCTAGAGAGGAGATGGTTGCTTTCACCTGCCGGGCTTGATGATGCCGCTGACGTTGTGGAGGATGGGCATGGTCCGCTTCCTGTTGGGCAGTATGTGCAGCGCGTTCGCCACTTCCTGCATCCAACAATTAATCCCAAATTCCCAATACCAATGAATCGTCTGTCTCTCAATCACACACAAACTGAATTCGCAACGAACGAACACAACGGCGCGCACCTCGAGCGTGTTGGTGATGGAGTTGAGGATGGTTGGGAGGCCGCTGTTGCCAACGCGGACCTCCGCCTCCGCCTCCAGGTGCTCGAACCGCACCTCGACCGTCGGTATATCGATCCCAACCCTGCGCAACAAAACACGCGCAAATGATCAAACATCCGGCAGGCAAGGCAGCAGCAAACACCGCAGCATCCCAACGAAGCAGCCACCCAGCCGTGGACGACTAGGTAGTAGCTACTAGCTAGTACAGCACGCACCGGTCGATGCGCTCCTTGAGCTTGAACAGGAAGCGCTCGTTGTCCTCTTCGGCGACGCGCACGAGCCGCTCGAGCAGCGCCCGCCGCTCGCGCGGGCCGAGGTCGAGCACGTCCACCACCACCCTCTTGCCCGCCTCGCCACCGTCCCCCTCGCCGTCGCCTCCGTCGAGCGGGAGGATGGCGCGGCGGACGCGGTCGTAGGTGGGCAGCTTCTCGAGCGCGGCCCAGCGCAGCGCCTCCTCGTCGTCCTCCCCCCTCGACGACGAGCGCGAGAACACGTCGTCCCCGCGGCGCCACACGGACCCGCTGTCCCGCCGCAGGCTCGTGATCCTCTGGATCTCCCCCGCCGCGTCCATCTCCGCCCGCCCGCCCCTACCACCCGGCGCGCCCAGGCCAACGTACGCCGAGTGACCGAGCGAGCCAAATGGAGAATCCTCTCGTGCTTCGAGGGGATCTGGCGGTTGCTTCCACTTTCGAGCCGAAAAGTTGCTCGTGGTGTGTTGGGGAGCGCCGAGGTGGAGAGGGGATGCTTATGTAGTGGGCGGGAATCCGTTGGAACGGGAGGTCACAAGCTGTGGGCTCGTGGGCCGTGCTGACTTGGTGCGAACGAGACTTGATTGGGAACGGGAGGCTTCTTCAGTCTCGTCCTCCTGGTCACGGAGAAACCTCCCACGTTCCCAATCCATTTCACTGTTCTGCCGCTTGTCTACGACTCGCTTCTCTTCTAGAAGGTGAGTTTCTTTCTTTCTTTCTTTCTTTTGTAGGGGAGGGACGAAATGGGAGGGGTTTGGGGCTGCCTGGTAGAACGGCGGCCGCAGAGGCTGACGGGATGCAGCGTGAGGACCTGTCCCTGACAGGTAGGGCGTCTGGTTTTGGTCTCTGACACTG
The DNA here is from genome assembly GCA_017311315.1 of Dendrocalamus latiflorus. NCBI lineage: Eukaryota > Viridiplantae > Streptophyta > Magnoliopsida > Poales > Poaceae > Dendrocalamus > Dendrocalamus latiflorus. Next base: position 29,478,297 of record CM029665.1, on the reverse strand, counting down.
GGGGTACTACCGTTGTTCTAGAAGAAGCGCTTTGAGTACTCTTTGAAATTGGATTTTTTTTTTGTGCAACTGACAGGAGGGCTGCCGTTTTAATCAACTAAGAGTAAAATAACGCCTTGTTTGGATGCTAGGGGATCTTAGGGAAGAAAATCAAAGGGGATTTTGAAGGGCACATGGAATCCCCTCAACTCCTTGGGGAAATATTATTCTCTCTTGGAAAATATTCTATGCCAACATTTGGAAGACATATGGATGAAAATTTGTAGGATCAAGTACGACAAGTCAGAGGAAGGGTAAATGACTCTTCCAAATCTTCCACTAAGTATCAATAATAACACGCAGCGAAAACATAAATTCACAAAATCACCAAAGCTCGGAGCTAAAAAAGCAAAACTCCATAATTGCGAATCCACACTAGTTAGAACTCTACGTGGGGGCGGTCAAACCTCTGTGCGAGGAACAAAAAATCAGCACGATTAAAAAACTAAGAATCCATGCCATTTTTGATCCAATCATTCAAATGACTTAAATTTTGGTATGTACCATCTCTAGGATGTCACAAATCTATTCCAATCAATGATCAAGAGAATCGTTGCTAAAATTATGATAATTTTCTATTTGAAAGAAGGTTGCACTAAAACTAGACAAAAGAGAGAAACATTAATCTACTCTTACTCATGAGTCCTTGATCTAGATGACCTTGGATAGTTTCTCACATGTCATAGCATGGTAGGTCACAGCACGAATTCAATCCAAATCATTTACAAGAGCAAAACCCCAAAATCATCTCTCCCTTGAGGATAATTGAGCAAACTGTTAGACCATATGGTGGTCGTGGATTCATTGATAATGAATAATTGATATTTGGTATTTTTTGAATTTGCATTCATGAATGTTCGGGTCGATGCGCTTCTGTGCTTGAGTTTTCAGGTTTAACAGTTTGACTGCTTTGTATTGGGCAGTCTAACCGGATCTTCGACCACGCATGAAAGTCGGTGGTCCAAACGACCTTGTTTCATTGGTCCGATCAACTCTATGCTGTGTGGTCCAAATGGCTTTATTCGATCAGCAGACTTTAAACATGCTGACTTCAACCACGTCTAGGCTTCGACCACAACAGCTTTTGACTACGGCCTTGTCGACCATGGCAGAACGACCACGCCAGATAATCGGTAAGCTTTGATCTCGACCAGCAAACTGGTCATAGCAACAGTACTTTTTCATGGTTGTAGCTATAGTGTCTGGTCGATACTCGATAGTCGTAGACTTTACTAGTCAATACTCGATAGTCGTGGACTTTACTGGTCGGTACTCGATAGTCAAAGACTTTGCGATCGATAGTCATAAATTTCATAGATTGCTATCATAGTCGTAGACTTTACGGTTTGCTGTTGCTGTCTTTGCCTTTTCAGTTGGTTGTCGTAGACCACGCAATCGACAATCGAAGGTTTTGCGATTTGTTGCCATAGGCTTCATGGTTGGTACAAGTGCTTTAACTCTTGCTATCTTTGAGTACTTCAAGTACTCATGTTAGGCCAGCGGTAGGATTGGCTGGCAGTGATCGGTGAATGGTGTTTGGAGGAACGGTAATCGTAGTCGGAAGGACTCGGTACTTGGTAGCGGTTGTCGGTGATACTCAAAAGTTGGTGATCGGTAGTGTAGTGATTGGTTGGTTGGTAGTCGTAATCGTAGCAATCGGTACTCGGTAGTCGGCACTTGATGGTTCTGATCGGTAGTAATGCTTGGTATCCCTAAGTGTTATGAATGGAGCGATGCTAATTCTTGAGTAATTGTTGCTTTCGGGTACTCGTTGAGTTAGCGATCGTATTAAGTAAGGCGGATTTCTAGATAACGATGAGATTTGTGGTCGTGCATGACCTGGTTGATGACTATAGATGGATAAGGGTGGGTCTGTATGTGTGGACTAATGTCGGTGAAGTTGTGAAGAACTTGTGCCAGGAAATCATTTCTTTGGTTTTTGTATGTGCAGGTGAGCATGGAGATGATCATGGTTAGTGATGAAGAGGACCGGGACTAGGATGGAGAGATCTGAGGTTCAGACGATTGAAGATGTCATGCGAGATGGTTGGACTAACGCTGGAGCACGTGGAGATCAAAGAAGGTGATGCGTAGAGAAGCTACAAGCGGTGTGGTCCTGGAGGCTTCGACACGGAAGTTGAGGAGCCGTGATGAAGATACGAGGATTGTGATCCTGGAGGCTTCGTCACTTACTGTGTTAGGAGTTGTGGATGGAGTCCATAATTTTGAAGATTAAGAGTTTGAATAAAATCTGTGTTCAAAATGGTTTCAGGTCCCTTGATTTGAGGAAGAGATATGATTTCGTGTTTGTGTTTAAGTCGAACATGGTTTAGAGCTCTAGCATATAAAAGCAGGTAGAGGCTAAGGGTTTTAGCCGCTGGTTTTGGAAGAGGTTTTTTGTGCTAGGGTTTTTAGGGGTGCTTGTGAGGGCACTTTGTAAATCCACAGAAATCTAACAATAAAGAACATCTTGAATCAATCTAGTTCATGATGAGTAGAAGATGTCTGGTGATTGCTATTAGGGCAAAGCGTACAACTACGTGCGAAGGTGATCAAGAGCTGAGCAGCGAGTAATTGTTTGAGCAGTTGAATCTTTCATCGACTATGTGAATATTTCAGAAAGCAGTTGGGCTTAGTGACTAACCAAGCTGATAGTTCATCTAGTGCTTCTACTGTAGTTCATCTAGTGCTTCTACTGTCGCTTTGTCTACATTATGCTCTATTTCAGATGAACAGTTAGAGGAGATACCAGAAGAGCAGCTTGTACTTCTCTCCAACAGGTTGACGAAGGCGATAAATAACATTAGAATGATGTGAAGAGGAGGTCCTGTCAGATGCTATAAATATGGTGAACTTAATCACATTAAGTTTAACTGCCCCCAAACTGAAGAGTAAGGAGATCGATGATGACAAGGCACCAACTCGTCGACTTCAGTTCAAGACTGCCTGAGGCAAGAAGTACAACTATCGCAAAGGCGGTCAATAAGGTCCTCTCAACACTTGAGGAGATTGATTTGAGCGATGTTGATTCATCAAGTGATGGGGAGGATAATGGCAGAAGGCAAAGGAGGTGGACTTCACAGGAATGTGTTTTATGGCAGACAGTGAAGAATTCAAAATGATGACCTCTATAGCGATCCTGAAGAGGTAAAATATTCTTATACCGATTTATCTCGTATCATGCTTAGATTGATAGAGGAACTCAATAAGTATAAAAAGAAAATTAAAAATCATGATCTTATTATTGAGAACTTAAATTATGAAATTCATAGACTTAGAGCTTCTCTTCCTAATTATGAATCATGTGAGTCTTGTCAAGTTTTACATTCGGTATTGGAGTCTGCTAGAAAATTAATGCATCAACCCTAGTTCAATTTGTAATGTAACAACTAGACTTAATGAATTAAAATTGGCACACAATTTTTGTGATGAAAAAGTTAAAACTTGCATATGATGAAATCGAAAAGCTCAAGTCTAGTTCTTCTGCTCAATCCAAAGCTTGCTCTAAGTGTGATTTGCTTCAAGCTAGGCTTAATTCATCTCAGGAGTCAGTTCAACAAACGCTTTATCATGAGACTGTTTTTTGCACTAATTGTCCTCATGGGGTATGCAAGGGTCATCGTCGACAGGGAGAAGGTGCATATCAGCTAGGGATCACCCGTACTTGATGCGATGTACCATGGCTTATGCTAGGCACGCAGTAGGATGAGGCCGACCTCTGTCCTCATAGGCTGCTCCTCCTGTTGTAGCTGTGGTCGTTCGGGCGCTTCTTCCTCGGATGGGCAATGCTACTTGACACCAATTCGTACCGCGCAGACATGTATCATGGGGGCGCGGTGGACCGGCCAACCGTGGGTTCCCTTTGGTGCCATAGACAAGTATGTACTCTCTTGGATCTTTACTATACTTGTATTACATGTCATCTTTTGTAACCACTGTTCTGGCTTGCAGGTGCAGTTTGCACACGTGCAGGTCATATGTGCGTACGAGCACTTCATCGAGCAGCTCGACCGCCTTACCATTGACGATGTGAGGTGGGAGTCAAACTCGACTCAGGTGATAGAGGATCATGCTCCAGCCGAGCTATCCTCACTGTGCTGGCGCGACCAAGCGTGCTGGCTGATACAGCAGAAGCTTGTCTTCAACGTGTTCGTCGAGGACTATGCGGTGCACAGGGTGATGCGCTAGTTTGGCCTCTGCCAGGTTGTTGCAGTCCCCGTCGTGCGTCAGGTGCCTGACTCGATCTACGCATGAGTTGCACACAACACATGTTCCTATATTTTTTTCTAGTTCTGTTATGATGCCTTCTAATTGCAGTGGTACATTTCACACGCATAGTAGGACGGGTGGTAGTAGGACGAGCTAGGCAGGGAAGATGGCATAGTGGCTATCGGAGTAGGCATAGGCCCTCGAGGACTACCTCCAAGAGAACGCCCCATATGACCCCAATGTGTATGACGAGTATCTACACTAGTACGTTCCATGGAAACACATTAGGCTGGTGCATGTTGATGACCCTCCCACTCATGTACCACCATAGACCAATGTGTACCTTGTACACCTCACACAAAATGTGAACCTCACGGTAGGTACTCTCGTGTAGGGGTGGAAAAAAATCTCGTTAGTGGGCTCGTTGGCTCGGTTCAAAATTGCTTCAATTATACTTGTTAATTGGTTAAACATTAAAATGAGTTGATTTCAAATGAATTTGAATTTTGCTCAAGCTCAGCTCGGCTCGGCTCGTTAGCTCATTTCTAAAAATACTTTTAAATTATCCGTAAAATGATATTAAATCAAATATGCCAATTTTAGAAAAAACTCGATAAGACGAGCAGTTGGCTCGATATCCACCCCTGTTTCCAAATGTCTGAGTATGGTTACCACAATTACAAGTTTGACGCTTTCATGTACTCCTAGCAGATGAACATTTCTGCTGAGATTGCGAGGGACACCGGGTCGTTCTTGGGCAAGGACGCCCATGATTTGGAGGTGATGCACGATGAGCTGTTGTAGGCTCTCCGTCGGGTCTACACTAGGGCGAGGTGTGTCGTGACCCCGACGTCATGTAGGACACTCCTGGAGATGGCCACGTTGATGCGTATGCCGAGGCCAGAACATCCTACAGCTCAGCTATGAGGCTTCGGAGGGCCACGTGCACATGCCACGCCAGCACCTGACCAGCTTGGAGGGTCAGGGTGGGCAAGTGCCATGCCAGCACTTGAGTAGCTTGGAGGATCAGGGTGGGCACGTGTCGCACCAATGCCTGACTAGCCTGGAAGGTTGGGGTGGGCACGTGCCTACCCCCTACGACCGCCATTGTTGCCGATCCTGGACCCCTACCCACAAACGTCAAGGTAGTATTCATTGTTCCTCGAGCTATTCGGGCAGGACAGGTACGGTGGGTATGACACTTGAATGCGCGCCATGGCCCACGTCAAAGGTACGTTTCATCTCTTAAGGTTTGTTCACGTTGATATATTGCACGAATAAACAATATTTGTCCTACAGGTTTCGCGTCCCAGTGGGGAGTTGAGCTATCCCCGCACGAGGACCCCTCCCAAAGAACGTGTCCGACTTCTTCGCAGATGACCTAGGGGAGGTCAGGGGAGCACCTTAGTCCGCACCCATCGATGTTATTTCTAGGCCGCAGCTCAGTGGTGCCCCAGTAAATATGCAGGCACAGGTGGAATCAACCCTTGAGGCCTTGGGAGATCGGGTCAGCAGGGCTCCTAAGTGCCTCGCCCTATCAAGGCACCAACACCCCTGCGCTGAGGAAAGCCAAGCGGAGTCGTACGGGTGGGCACTAACCTGGGATGGGATGTGGAGACAACGGAGAATGTGCTGCAGGTGGTGTAGAAAGCGATGAGTAGGTGATGCAGGTTCGTACGTATTTTACTTTGTAGGTACTATGACATGATTGTGTACAAATTTCCTCATGCATTGTAATATAACTTATCTTCCTACTTACGAATCATTGTTACCTGAATCGTCTTCACAAAAATTTTAGAAATTTATTGTACTACAACAACACTTGGTGATCACAGAATGTTATTGCAAGTATAATAGATTTCGTACCCTTGAGAATCTACGAAAAGCACAAACGAACCAATCAACCTTGTCTACCCTTTTATTTCCAAAAAGATAATAAACTGCAAATAAGATTTGCTAATTGTATTACCTACAAAAATTATCATTTATTCCCTCATAATTATTTCCATCGGATTAATAAAATAATATCATTATTATTTTAAATCGCCAAAACGGTGCGTGACTTATCGACGTGTCACTTCACCATTGAGTGACTAAAACTAATCGCTCAATAGTTGGGCAACTAGGACTAGTCGCTCAACTGGTGACCGGCTTGTACACTTTGCGCGCAACTATTGGGCGACTAGCTTAAGTCGCTCAACAGTGGAGCGACAGAGGATTATTAGTGTAAAATAAAAAACACATGTATATTACTGTAATTTGGAATAAAAAATAGTTTCTTTAAAAAAATTCCTTTATTTATATCAACCAAACCACACGTGAGTTTCTGTTACTCCGTACTCTCTCTCACGAATAGCCCAAAAGTCATAAGTTGCAGTCATAATCCATAAGCTAAAGTCAATAGGAACATGCCCTATATTATAGCAGTTATAATTGTATAAGGAATATAGCTCTATTTTTAGACTAAGCATTAGAGTTGTATAACAGATCCAAATATGTTTCGAATAAAAGCATATGTATTGTAGAAGCTAGAAATTCGATTAGTTTAGATTATAACTAATGAAGCCAAAACATTTCCTGAGCTCCATTGACATGCACAAATCGACATGCAGTTGCGTTAGAAGCTAGCAGCACAATTGTGCTGGAAATTCCCTTAGTTTAGATGATAACTAATGAAGCCAAAACATTTCCTGAGCTTAGATGATAACTAATGAAGCCAAAACATTTCCTGAGCTCCACTGATATGCACAAATCGACTTGCATTTGCAAGGCAACGAATGTGATTTATTTTGTAGGACATGCTTCCTATCGTCGTCATCTCTTCTGGAAGTTGAGCTTCATGATGGCAAAACCAAACAACGAGGCGAAAAGGACTGTGAACGCCACGACCACCGTGGCCACCCACCCCAACCAGCTGTGCTTGAAGTCGAAGTAGTTCTCCACGAAGACTTTAACAGGGGTGCCATCATCCATCGGCGTCACGATATCACCAAACTGTGAGACGACCAGCCCGTACAGCGTCCACGCGACAGGACATACCCAACAGTACCATCTCCACCAGATTGGAACTTTCTGAACATAATGTCAGGCCAAAACGGAAATGAGCTTTGGAAAAGTTGAAACAAAAGTAGATGCAGAGGATGACGATACTTACTGGTCGGGGGATGATGAACCCGGAGAAAAGGTTCCAGATGGCGTAGAATGCCGAGGAGACAATCGAGGCAATGTGGTAGTTCGGTGTCAAGCCGACGGCCATCATGCCATAGAATGTGAAGTAGAGCAGTGTGAAGTACATGAAGAAGAGGTACCAGAAAAATTTGGCAGCCGTCCACTCGAATCCGATCATGGCGTACACTATGACTCCGTATATGCTAGCCTGAACCAGTGTGTACGGGAGTTCAATGACAACCTGCGAGAGAGAAGTTGATAAGTGTCTGGTTCTTAAGAATATAACCACCAGCAGCAAGAAAGGGTGTCCGGAATTGATTTATAGGAGGACTATTCACCTGGCCAAATGCATACGGGAAAGCTGAGTACATGCCGGCAGCTCTTTCACGGTAAAAGACTGTCCGCTCCACGGCCACCACTGGCTGAACTGAAGTAGAGTTCAGGACGCCGATGAACAGCACCGCAGCGTACATTGACCCCATGGCATTGAGCAAGTCCTGTGACTGCGTCCTGAATTAAGAAGAAGAAGATGAGCAAAAATTTGAAGGTGGTCGCTTGTTTGCTATATACAATGTGGCATGACTTACATTTTGCCGCCAAGGTCCCAGAAGATGGTGCCGAAGAGAAGAGCAATGACAGTAGTGAAAAAGAACCGAACAGCATTGTAAGGAGGGTTCCTCCAGTATGACAGGTTCTGCTTCCACAGGCATGCTAGGCATTGTGTGAATGAAGACTGCGAGTACTGTGTAGGGAAATACAGATCACTTGAACCCGGCGCAGGCTGGCTCAGTTCATGTATCAAGGCCTTGTTCCTCCTATAAAAGGTAATGATACATCAACTGTTGTACAAAATGCCTTGGAAAAAAAGGATCCTACTGAAAACTGCAAAGTGCATTGGTTTGTAGGAATTGGTACTCCATTTTGTCGAGTAAGCTATATTGTTCTTTACCTTAGCTGTGTTAGTATGGTAAGTTACCTGTAGCATAATTATGTAACTTTGACCTATCATAATTAATTTTAGTTGTTTACTTTCATTAGTTAGTTGTTTTCTTAACCACGTAAGGAAGTTTTGAAAGATGAACGACTGGTAGGATTGCAAGTTACTCACTGGTAGAGTTCAGATTTCTTGTATATGTCGCTGAAATCAACACCTAGTATCTGTTCTTGAGAGGCTGTTGTGACTTCCAACATCCATGTTGCTGGATTATAGCCTTCTTTTATTTTGCTGACTCCATGAATACCCTGGACAATACAAAATCATATGAGTTTATCAGTGATTTTTTAAAAATTTAATTGAGGTGTATTCAAATTCCTGTAATATCACTTTACCTCGAAATACTTGATCAGCTCTGAAGAACGATGGCCTAGTGGACCAGCATAGATCTCTTCTCCTCCTCGCTTCATCAGGAAAAGCTGCAAGCGTTAATCAAACATTTTAGACCACACAACATAGTTCAATGTTTGGAAAACCGGCCACAAACAATCGAGTTTCACCAATTTATACCAATTATCCAGAGAGTAGATGGTAGAAACCTACAAGGTGAAATCTCACTCACCTCATCGAACGCTTCAAATATGTCAATGCTAGGTTGATGAATCGTGCAGACCACAGTTCTACCAGTGTCGACAGTATTCCTCACCGTCCTCATCACAATTGCAGCTGCTCGGGCATCAAGCCCCGAGGTTGGCTCATCCATGAAAATAATCGAAGGATTTGCAACGAGCTCCACAGCAATGGTCAGCCTCTTCCTCTGCTCAGTCGACAGACCATTCACTCCGGGAAGTCCAACCAAAGCATCTCTCAGTGGTTTGAGCTCCACAAGTTCCATCACTTCCTCAATGAACATCTGCGTACGAAAAGGTAAGCAACTATCTATCGAGTATCGACTGAAGGTGGGAAGTACATGTGTTTTGTTTGACTGACCTTTCTTGTGTTTGAATCTACATCCTCAGGAAGCCGGAGCCATGCTGAGAAAAGCAGTGATTCATAGACTGTCACCTGCGGTGAGTGGATATCGTTCTGTTCACAATATCCTGATACACGCGCAAAGGTCTCTTGTTTCTTTGGATATCCTGAAATGCTGATGTTTCCCTCAATGTATCCACCGGTCTTTCTCCCTGCCAACACATCCATCAGAGTAGTCTTGCCGGCACCACTGACACCCATCAGAGCAGTCAGCACCCCTGGCCTGAAAGACCCACTAACACCTTTGAGGAGCTCTAACCGGTCTTCAACAACGCCTTGTGCTTTCATTTCCTGAATCAATTTCATACCCAAGTTTACATATGATGAATGATCGATGTTGATGGTACAAGAGAAGCAATTTAATATCTTTTACCTGTGGCATGTCAACGGAGTATCTGATGTTGTCAAAGGTCAGCGACAGCGGGACAAATGGGAGGACCATCCCCCTCTGCGTAGGGCCAGAATTATCTTCGACAATTGCTGAATCGGTTTCAGTATTGTTTCCTGTTGCTTGATGAGTACTGGTTGATGCCAAGCAATTGTCATCCAGAACCTCACCGTTCAGGTTGGCACGTTTCTCCTTCAGCTCATCTTCAGATACTGACGGATGGGACTTACCATATGCTGGAAAATCACAAGATGAAACAGTTCACAGGTTTAGATATTGCCAAATCCAAGAAAAATGAGCAAACCAGTTTGATAGGTACTCACGTGTGAGGTATGTAAGGGCAAGAGTGAAGAGAGCGTTGAAGAGGATGGTGAATCCGAGCATTGCACCAAACCCAATCCAATACCACTTGGCTTCAGGGAACACTCCACGGGACTTGAGGACTTGCACGCCAATGGTATCATTGGAGACAGTGCTGTTCAAGATTTTGTCCCAACTGTGCCCCAATAATTCATTCACTGAGATGGCATTCTGTGCGTACATCAATGGGGAGATCCAGTAGCCCCAAATCCACCATTTCTTCACTTTCTCTGTTCAAATAGAAAGAAGCACCTGCCTTACGAAAAAGATGTGTCGCAAAGAACTATCAGGTAAGAGAAGGGTAACTATTTACCTCTTACTAGAATAAATCCTCCCAAGACCATAAAAATTAGCAACATGAATGATCCAAAGACATTTGCAACGATCATGTTCCTCGCTACCCCACCGATGAATCGGAAGAGTGATGCCGCCATTTGATTGACTGCTAACAAAAGCATATACTGCTTGAAGAACCTGGGAATAACTACTACTCTCAGAACGTTGCAGGATAGTATCGGAGTAAAAGATAGCTGATGATACACATTTGTTAAACAAAAGAGATTCTCAACAAGAACAAATCTCACCTGCCTACATTTGGGTCGAACCCAATGACATAATACGTCATGAAAACAAACCCGCCGACCTCAATAAACGTTATTGGGATCTTGAGGATCCATGAGGGTATAGTGTAGGCCCATGCCGGATAGAAAAGGAGGTCCCTTTGCTTGAAGAATACGGGCAGCTTAAAGACAGTGAGTGCTAGCTCAGAGAAGCCATTGAACATGATCATGAGCACACCAAAGAAGAGCGCGCCCATGTAGATGCCCCCGTTGATCACTGAGTCACGCTTCATCTTCGTACGGAAGAAGAGAGTCATTGCAATGAATGACATCAGCATCAGCTGTAATGTCAGAACACCAAGGAGTCAGTCATGAAGTCAGATATGTTGAGGTTGTTTTATCTTATATACCAGTCGATCCTTTTGTTTGAACTAATGACAATTACCTGGAATATTTTCAAAAAAGAAAAATGGCAATCACCTGGAAGGTTCTGAAGATGTAGACAAAGGAATTCCTCTTCATAAGCAGGATCTCCCGGCTGATGTTTGCCTTCAGCAGCTCCTTGCCACTCACACCATACCTAGTGGTGGTCAGCGCTGCTGGATGGCTCTTGCTCTTGTCGAACGGAACAGCGAGATTGTCTGCTATAGCTCTCCCGGTATGGAACGACTTGAACGCAGTCGCGATTTCCTTAACCGGCACGAACCGGTAGGGCTCTTCTCTCCGTCCCCAGTACTGCTTTTGATCTTTCCTAGAAGTCACCTGCTCATCATTTGCACAGGGATAGTGAGATACGTTGCCAAAAACTGTACCTATGCGTACGTTAGAAGACGGGCAATGCACGTACTTCTTGCAAGAAGTCAGCGACACCCTTCCTCTCAGGGCACTTGAACCCCACGGACTCGAAGAATTCAAGCACATCCTCTCGGGGGCCCTGGTACACGACCTGCCCATCTGAGAGGAGTATGATGTCGTCGAATAGGTTGTAAGTCTCAGGCGCCGGCTGCAGCAGGGAGATGACGGCCGTGCCACCGAGGATGTGGATGGACTGCCTGAGCGAGTTCACGATCTGGAACGTGGTGGAGCTGTCGAGCCCAGTCGAGATCTCGTCCATGAACAGTGCATTTGCCGGCCCAACCAGCATCTCACCTACAGGACATATCCAAGTAGAAATATTCACATCGTTGTTCACTAACAGCCCGTGTTCTTGAACTGAGATGGTGCTCGACTTCTTTTTTTTTTACCGGTTGTAACACGCTTCCGTTGTCCACCAGAGATGCCCCTCAGCATCTCGTCCCCCACCATCGTGTCTGCACATATCTCTAGTCCTAATATCTGCAACAAGTAATGTCTAAAAGAAGGAACAAGACAGACTTGGGCAACTCAATCTGAAATTACTAGTAGTTTTAGCTCAAATATGCGTGTACCTTCAGTATATAGTCAGTGACCACATTGGCCTCTTGTCCTCCCATTGCAGACGCCTAATTAGTTTAACCAGAAAATTTATACTTAGTCATCATTGCTGATTAGTTAAGTAATCATGAAAAACTAAACAAAAGACACCAAAATCTTCTTGATTTATTTCGGATATCAAAATTCTTGCCTTCATGAACGCGTCGACATCAGCATCAGGCTTGATATTCGCTGCCTTCTCTCGTCTGGATAGCTCAGTCAGCATATCTGGCAACATAATTAAAAAGAAAAAGAAGACTTGATGAGCATATTAATCAAACCATGCTAAATTGCCAATCCCACAGAATCTGCAAGCAGCAGAATATAAATCCATGTGCATGTGGCTGATCGATGAGAACCATACCAAAGCGAGTGCCAACGCCCTGGCAGCGCGCGGAGAACGCGAGTGTCTCTCTCACGGTCATCTCTCCTATGTGGAGATCGTGCTGGCTGATGTACGCTGCCGTCCTCTCCGGCACAAACTCCTCCATCCCGTGCCCGTTGTAGGTCACTTTGCCTGAAACCTGCACGTTGTTTCATCCCATTACGCAGTGTGCATGTCAGTAATCCGTGTCAGTCATTTCCCACAATCGGTGCCCTGTTTCTTGGCTGCCCATTTTGTACTAAAAACAAGATGCTGATGAGATGTGCATAAGGTGAGAATACGGAAATGTTTATGGTACATTCTACTTATAGTAAAATAGTGATAGTAGAAATTAAATGTGATCATTGATTTGTGAGGGTAAAATGATTCTTTTTGCAAATTTATTTTTATGGGGGTATTATGGACTTTTCCTCTAAACCTATTATTCATCCTTTCTGTCGCCTCTCACCCGTTCCCTGCACCGTTGCCACCGTCTCTTATACATGTGCTGCCCCGGCGAAATTGCTCTTACGTCATATGTTTTCTTTACAATTTTATCCCTATCAGAATTCTACTACAATACTGCTGATGGTAATATAACAAAATCCTAACTAATTCGATTTATTGAATTAAAAAGAATGAATGCCCATATTTATTTTAGGTTTCGGTAAAAGAGCCCGAGAATACAGCCTGGTTTTTCGAAGACATCGTAAATATCGCAAAGAGGTTATTTTTTTACAAACCTTAAGGTCTTTGTCGAGCCTTCCGGCCAACGCGAGCAGCAAGGTGGTCTTGCCAGACCCGGGAGGGCCTAACAGCAGAGTCATCCTGCACACACGAAAAGAAGGTGAGGTGGAATGGAAGAAGCGAAGAAACCGAGTCCCGGAAGACCGGGATTAACAACTAATCCAGCCTCCAACAGGTGACAAATACTCCACAGGCAGGATGCCGCTGACGAAAGGTGGGAGATCTTGTCACCTGCGGGGCTTGATGATGCCGCTGACGTCGTGGAGGATGGGCATGCACCGCTTCCGGCTCGGCAGTATGTGCAGCGCGTTCGCCGCTTCCTGCATCCAACATGTTCCAAGACCAATCAACCATCTTCATCTATGACGCACACAGACAGACAGAATTCACCGGGGACGAACGCAATGGCGCGCACCTCGAGCGTGTTGGTGATGGAGTTGAGGACGGTTGGGAGGCCGCTGCTGCCGACGCGGACCTCCGCCTCCGCCACCAGGTGCTCGAACCGCACCTCGATCGTCGGCGTGTCGATCCCAACCCTGCACAACCGAGCACGCGCAAACCATCAAACACCCGGCAGGCAAATCGTGCCAACCGCTCGCAGTGGACCAGCCAACTAAACTAGTAGCACGCACCGCTCGAGTCGCTCCTTGAGCTTGAGCAGGAACCGCTCGTTGTCCTCGTCGGCGACGCGCACGAGCCGCTCGATGAGCGCCCGCCGCTCGCGCGGGCCGAGGCCGAGCACGTCCACGACCCCCTTCCCCGCCGCCGTGGCTCCTCCCTCGCCGTCGAGCGGGAGGATGGCGCGGCGGACGCGGTCGCAGGTGGGCAGCTTCTCCAGCGCGGCCCAGCGCAGCGCCTCCTCGTCGTCCTCCTCCCTCGACGAGCGCGAGAACACGTCGTCCCCGCGCCGCCACATGGACCCGCTGTCCCGCCGCATGCTCGCCACCTTCTGGATATCCCCCGCCGCGTCCATCTCCTGCCCCCTTCCTAGCTAGTCCCTACCGCCTACTCCCAACCCACCCCCGCGCGCGCAGCTAGCTAGCGCCAATGCCGAGCCGAGCGGGCGGCAGAACCCTCAGTCTCCTCGGGATTTCTGCGGTGTTTCGATGTGCGCACCAGTTTCTGCTGCTGCGGTGCGGTGCCTCGGTGTCCGGCGGGAGAGGAGCTGGGGGTTTTTGTAGGGGTGGGAATCCGTTTCCTTCGACGGAGCTGTGGGACGCCGGGGTACGGGGAGATTGCCATGCAATCGCCCCATGCATACCTGCTGTGCCGCTTGTCGCTTCTAGAAGGCTAGGTTTTCTTTAAAAAAAATGGAAACTTATGGCCCCGCTTATGGTTTCCCAACAACCAAATGGTAACCCTAGTTTTTTTTATCGTTTTTTCAAATAATTTATCAGAATATTATTATTGATATTCAATTTCTTTACAATTATGTGAGTTGGTGGTTGATCCATTCTCCCTCCTCTTTTCTCAGCCATCCGATTTGATTTGGACCATTCATCTCTCTCCTCCTCCTCTCTCTCAGGATACAACCGTCCACCCTCTCCATTTTCTCATCTACTCGTGTATTCTGGCTACCCTTCTCTCTCTATCACTTGCTTTTTAATGTTTGATGTATGAAGTTAGTCAGGCAGTAAGTTCTATCTTATTATTTTTATAACTCCGTTATAACACACAGTTCTCTAACTAGTATTTATATAAGCTAAAGATAAAAACCATATATCCGTGGCAAATAATTAGCCCAGCTGAAAATACCCACCCGATATTGCGGGGTTAGAATCTAGGCGGCAGCAGGTTGCCTTCTTGAACGGCGTGCCAGCTCTAACTGCCGGGCGCGGATTCTCTGACGTAAGTCACCGTGACGTTGGGTCACTGACGTGTGGGCCCGCAAGCCGTGGGGCCCACGCGTCAGTGACCCAACGTCACGGTGACTTACGTCAGAGAATCCCGAGCGCTAACTGCCGGCATCGGGAGGCCTGACAGGTGGGTCTCTTCCCTCTACCCGACGTAAAACTTTGGAGTGAAAGTGCTGCTAAAATATGTTGCCAGCATTGTTCCCAAATATGTGACTCTCAAGTCTCAAATGCTGCAAGCAACTACTTTCAGCTTATCCGAAGTCTGTACACACTTAATAACTATAGTTTATCAACTTACATAAATATATTAAAAAATATTTTTAATATATAAGTATCTAACAACTATTCCACTCAATTATTTTTTTCTCTCTTATCTTATCTCCTCTCTCTCCTTTCTACCACTCTTTCCTCTTAAATAGGCAATATCTTACATAATACATTACTATTTTTTACTATAGACATTGTTTATATCATTAATTCCATTGGCAATGCCCTGAGTCTCCAGGGTGCACGTTATTGTCGTGAAAATATAGCATTGACTTATCCATGCAATTATGTGCATATCTTACACGCTTATAATACTTTAATTGAAAACAACACTACAACAGTGTTGTTTACTATACAACTATTGCAGTGCAAACGCAGGGAGTGAACGTAGTAGTTCCTTATAACGTCACCTTAATTAATCATAATAGCTAGATCTTTTTAACAACAGGTCTATTTTTTTCTATTTTATATAATTAGCGTATTTATCCGTGTAATTGTACGGTTAGATATTATGATGCAATTGTATTTGATATACAAGTCTACTGTCTATAATTAAAATATAATTGTATTTTCTATACGACTCTAATATACATATATGATTAATCTATACTGTTATAATCTAGTCCCACAAAAAACAAGTGGTGGAATCATTTTCCTTTTTTCTCGATTAATGTGAAAATTTTAGGACTTTTTCTTTTTAGGATTATTGAGAGATATTCTTACCCGCAAAATGAATATGGTACCTTTAATCTCACCAATTAGTTTTATGTATATAGGTAGATAAGTATAAAAACTTATATACAACAGATTCTACCAAATTTTAGCAGCAACATGAAGTGAACAGCACATTATTTCTCGCTCTTGTTCCAATCTCACTATGCAAATTTGCACCAACAAAATTACAAAAGGAAAGAATTGCTTTTTGCTCAATCCAAGGGATGGATTATTAATTAACCGGCAGCCGACCCTTTTTGTCACATCAGTTGGTTGCAACGCAAGAAACTTCTCTTCTCCTGCCCGGTGATGTATATACGTATTTGGGAGCAGCAGAGAAACTGGCGCGTAGCAGTGAAAGTTTGTTGCGGCGAATCAAGCAAGTCAAAGACGGTTGCTGCCTGCCTGGCCTTCTAGATGGTTGACATCCCAATTTGCTCCAAATTAAACCACACCATGCATGGCAACATGCCCTAATCCTCTGCTGCTTTTTATATTCCGAGACTTGCTTCTCACGTTCTCCATGCATAACTTAGTAAACCAGAAGCTTCCCTTGGAAGTACTAATTACAATTTTTCCTAATTGAGAATCTCAGCCTTAATCTCTTTTTTTTCTGATTAAATCGATCAAGCCGGTTTGCAAATTTATCCTGGTTCAAGTAAGCCAACCGTTTGAACCAACGAGTGGCCAGCTGATCCCTGGTGCTATTCTGCACGTAACGATGGCCTCTCTGCACGCAAAAATCATGCGCGCAATTGATTGTACTCTCGCAAAGAAAATTGGTCGAGCCGCACGGCGCGGCGCCGTCGTGGCCGCATGCACGGGTCACCGTCTGGACGGCCAAATGGTCAATCCCCTGGGCTGTGTCATTTTCGGCATAAGTTGGAGTAGTATTCACTGTTCTCAGCACTACTCGTTCATAGGTTACAGCAATGCTAAGATCGTTTCGGTTTCGATTTCAAAAAGAAAAGGAAAAGGTTCGTTTCGATTTCGCATTGTTGAATTTGTTCTGGTTGTCTGATTGGTCTTGATCGGAATGGTCGTTGACTACCAGTAGTACTACCACTTCTATGTTATTTTAGCAGTGTCCCAAGGTTGCAACCAACCCTGTGTCTTCATTCCAATAACCCATATTATATTCTTCCTTAGTCCTGGCAATCCCGATGTATGGTATCTAAAGTTGTATGTAACACTATACGCATCATCTATAACTAATTAACTACACACATTGTCTATAACTGTAGAAACTAACTCGCCAATCCATTATATGTAGAAAAAAAAATTTGTGTATGCCACTAAGACTCGTCAAATTTTCATCTTACTAAAGGTGTGGGTTTGGTTTGATGCAGTGGCCCCATAAAACGTATTAATTTGATACAATTTCATTCCACAATGCATTTCTTAGTGGTATCTTTGCTTGGTGCACAAGCTGTATCTCATGCAGTATACAGCTTCCTTCTCTCCCTTCACTACTTCTCCTTCCACATCACCTTTTAGGGTCTGTTTATATTGACTTTTGGCTTTAACATATGAATAGTAACAATTTATAGAGAGAGAAACTCGTGTACGATTTTAGTTGATATAAATAAAGTCACTACAATACATAGTAGACCTCCGTTTAAAAGTTAAGTACCGTAGAAAAATAGTTTTTGGAAGCTCTCTATAGATTACTTCTTACGCCATTGCATTGGGATCTATTTATTAATAAAATTCGATGACAAGAATTGCTAAGAAAAAAGAGAAATATACTACAAATTCTCACAAAAAGCAAAACATATAGCCTTTAATTTGGTGGATCTAAGTTATAACAGCTCAAATTAAAAGAAAGAGTTCATATCAAATACAATTCAAACTCGGCTACGACCACCACCTCACGCAACGCCAAGCGCCGCTTAACCCCTCACCGTGCCGCAGAGTTACCTAACGTGTCTCAGTTCACCTCCCCCCACCCCAGACCCACCCTCACCGGAGCTGAACCCGTATCTACATGTGAGACATGATCCATAGCCTAAGTAGACGAAGACCGCGCGAAGCTTCCTGCCATCGAGCCATGCACGCAAATGAAGCAAACTCCTATACACATATATGCAACGAAGTTCGAAGCTAAGTGCTATTTTCATCTATGTGCATGATCAAAGGTCCAACACATATGCATACAAGAAGGCTAAAACAGAAAAACACATGCGGATTCTCAGACGACCACGTGTTTACGTTAACCCCGCTGATTTCGCTACTCCTACCAACAACAGTCATAAGTGACGGCCGGCAGCCTGCCATTGTTTATGCACTGCACGGTTTAGCCGCTAAAGATTTGCCACTCGATCCAAGTCCATGACGCTGCAGCAAAGATCCAACCAACGCCACTAAAAAATTAACCTGGCGAGTGAAGCGGTCATAACTTGAAGGCCAAGATTAGAGACAAGAGTAAAACTACTCGACTTTCAATTTCAAATTCGGTGGAAAAGTAGCTTTCAGCTTTCAAGGGTCACGCTTGGCGATCGAACACCCCTGCACGTAAGAAAGAGGGGGAAAACCCGTAGAATTTGACCTAGGTTGGCAACGACGTGATAAGTCGGAGACGCATTTAGCATACTTATAGATTGGATTTTCCTCGTGGCTGCGATTCGTTATGCCGTACCATTCATGCAACATTGGGCAGGGTCGAATAGGCGCCGTATACGTGGTGTGCGTGGGCGACTCATACATGGCTATACTGTAAATGTGCTGGATTCGATCGAGCCTAGACAGACAAGTTTGAACTCGATGTAATTTCGAGTCGAGCTCAAGCGAGTCCAGGTTAGGCCTCAAGTTTGGAGCTTGACTTGAATAAATTCGATAATATGGTATTAATACATAGTTCTTGTTAGAGTTTATAATATTGGTTTCAGTTGAAGTCGTAGTCGTATATGACTTGGTAATCGTGTACGAGTTTTGTCATGATCGTATAAGAGTCCGCTTCATAGTCGTAGCCGAGTTAGGGTCATAGTGGTAGTCGAGTACGACTTTGAGTCCTTCTCCAAGACGTGGTCGAAGAGCAGGGTATAAAAGGGCAGGCCATCGTACTGAGAGCAAGGGCGGTAGAGAGCACCAAGTCGACGAGACGTAGTTGTAGAGGGGGTGTCGGGAAGAGGGTGACCGGCGTGGTCGTAGGAGCACCGAGTGGAGGCGATGTAGTCGAAGAGGAGGTGCAAAGCATGGAGCGACCAGTGTGGTCGTAGGCGGTCGGCGTGACCGCAGAGCATGGAGCGATCAGTGTGGTCATGGGCGATCAACGTGATCGCAGAGGAGAGAGGCGACCAATGTTGTCGGAGGAGGCGACCGGCATGGTCATAGGAGATCGGCCTAGGCGACCGGTGTGGTCGTAGGCGATCGGTCTGATCCACCAGTGTGGTCGGAGGAGGCGACCGGCATGGTCGTAGGCGATCGGCCTGGGCGACCAGCGTGGTTGTAGGCAATCGGTGCGGGCGGCCAGTGTAGTTAGAAGCAGTTGGTGTGATCACAGTAGAGGTGACCGGTGTGGTTGCAAGCGGTCAGTGAGATCGCAGGAGCGACATACGTGGTCGTAAAGGAGTTACGACCACTGTCACAGAACAGAGGATCACAGACGTGGTCGTAAAGGAGTTACGACCACGGTGATAGGGCGGAGAGTGTCTGCAGGAGCAACAGACTTGATCGTAAAGGAGTTACGACCAGGGTGACGAGCGAAGGTGTCCGCTGGAGCAGAAGATGTGGTCGTAAGGAGTTACAACCACAGTCTTAGAGTCGAGGACGGTGACGAGAGCGGAGGTGTCCGCAAATGCTAGAGACGTGGTCATAAAGGAGTTACAACCACGGTCTCACAGGAAGAGCGAGCGGTTGACAGAGTCACTACGTGGTCGTAAAGCGTTACGACTATGGTGATCAGTCGTTGTCGAAGAAGCGCAGTGAGAAGCGGTGAGCGTGGTTGTAACTTTAGCTGAAGTTTATGACCATGTGGTCGGAGCAGAGAAGAGTGATCGGAGGGGTCACGGTGTGGTCGTAACGACTATCAGCACGATCGGAGATCCAGTAGAGTGGTCATAGCGACACAGGAGGTGGTCGTAACTTCAACAATGTGGTTGTACAGTTACAGGAGGTGGTCATAGCAATTACAAGGTGGTCGTAAAGATCCTGAGAGCAGTCGTTAGGACTACAACAAGTGGTATCAGAGCATGGATGACAAAGTGAAGGCTCATGGGTTAAGCATCGACTGGGAGGCGTGTGAGAAGCTGCAGACGATGCACGAGGGCGGTGATCATGTGGAGGAGGTGCTCATGATCCAAGAGAGAGGAGCAGGAGGCTCAGGCGCACGGGAGTGCAGGAAGAAGTGGAAGCAAGAGAGAAGATTGGTGTGATCAAGAGGGAAAACAAGATTAAGAAGGTGATTGTTAGAGTTTGTAATCTTGTTTTCAGTTGAAGTCGTAGTCGTGTATGAATTGGTGATCATGTACGAGTTTGGTCATGGTTGTATAAGAGTTCGTTTTATAGTCGTAGCCAAGTTGGAGTCATAGTCGTAGTCGAGTACGATTTCGAGTCCTTCTCCAAGACGTGGTCGAAGAGTAGGGTATAAAAGGGCAGGCCATCGTACCGAAAGTAAGGGTGGTAGAGATCACCAAGTCGACGAGATGTAGTCGCAAAGGGGGTGTTGGGAAGAGGGCGACTGGCATGGTCGCAGGAGCACCGAGTGGAGGCGATGTAGTCGAAGAGGAGGTGCAGAGCATGGAGCGACCGATGTGGTTGTAGGCGGTCGGCGTGACCGCAGAGCATGGAGCGACCAGCGTGGTCATGGCGACCAGTGTGGTCAGAGGAGGCGACCAGCGTGGTCGTAGGAGATCGGCCTGGGTGACCGGCGTGGTCGTAGACGATCGGTGTGAGCGACCAGTGTGGTTGGAGGAGGCGATCGACCTGGGCGACTAGCGTGGTCGTAGGCAATCACTGTAGGTGGCCAGTGTGGTTAGAGGCAGTCGGTGTGATCACAGTGGAGGCGACTGGTGTGGTCGCAAGTGGTCAGTGAGATCGCAGGAGTGGCAGACGTGGTCGTAAAGGAGTTACGACCACGGTCGCAGAACAGAGGATCGCAGATGTGGTCGTAAAGGAGTTATGACCACGGCGATCGGGCGGAGGGCATCCTCAGGAGTGGCAGACTTGGTCGTAAAGGAGTTATGACCAGGGTGACGAGTGGAGGTGTCCACTGGAGCAAAAGCTATGGTCGTAAGGAGTTACGACCATAGTCTTAGAGCCGAGGATGGCGACGAGAGCGGAGGTGTCCGCAGGTGTTGGAGACGTGGCCATAAAGGAGTTACGACCACGGTCTCACAGGAAGAGCAAGCGGTCGACAGAGTCACTGCATGGTCGTAAGGCGTTATGACTATGGTGATCAGCCGTTGTCGAAGAAGCGCAGTGAGAAGTGGTGAGCGTGGT
Source organism: Dendrocalamus latiflorus (assembly GCA_017311315.1). Lineage (NCBI taxonomy): Eukaryota > Viridiplantae > Streptophyta > Magnoliopsida > Poales > Poaceae > Dendrocalamus > Dendrocalamus latiflorus. Next base: position 29,456,768 of record CM029665.1, on the reverse strand, counting down.
CGTAACTTCAGCTAAAGTTTACGACCATGTGGTCGGAGTAGAGTAGAGTGATCAAAGGGGTCACAGTGTGGTCGTAACGACTGTTAGTGTGTTCGGAGATCCAGTAGAGTGGTCGTAGTGACACAGGAGGTAGTCCTAACTTCAACAATGTGGTTGCACGGCTACAGGAGGTGGTCGTAACAACTACAAGGTGGTCGTAAAGATCTTGGGAGCAGTCATTAGGACTGTAATAGTTCTTATACATTGCAAGGAACACAAGTCACATTTTAGGAGATAAGATTTAAACAATTTAAGGGGTTGAGAAATCTTCACCTTTCACATTAGCAAAAAAAGAGGATGGGCATAAAGATAAAATCCCAATTTTCTTAAGTTCTAACTCTAGAACATAAGCACAAGAAAATTCAGCATATTAAACTATAAATAATCCAGATGAATCGGCCATACTACATGGGGATCTAGGCAGGGAGGGAGCACTAGCGACCGATGGTCCTGCCCAGGCAGTGGAGGAGATCCAAGCGAGGCTGGAGCAGGAGTGACTAACAGCCTAGCTCATGTGGTGGAGGAGCACATCCAGGCGAGCATGAGAGCAAGGGCAACTAGCGGCCTCGCCCAAGCAGTGGAGGGGATCAAGAGGGGTGGGAGTAGGTGCGGTTTTTGGTCTTGGCTAGGTGGTAGAGGAGATCCAGGAGGGACGGGACTAGGGGTGGCCGATGGCCTCACCCATGCGGCGATGTCAACAGCGACGGTGGAGATCGAGGCGGCAGGTGGCCCTTCACAAGTGGCACATGCAACGGTGGAAGCACACTTTGTGACTTGATGAGAAGAGCGAGAGAGGCGAGGCGATGTGTCCTCTCCTCGGGAGATGAGGGTGAGGAAGGCTTAGGGTTGGGCCGTTAGGGTTGAGGGGCTAGGTCTGTGGGGCTGGATAGACTGGTGGGGCGTGGTCGTGTTCGCGTGGTCGAATAGCATGCGAAATCAAATGATGGTGGAGGAAAGGCATGGTGGGACAAGATGGGTTTGAAAAAAAATTAAGGTACATGTGCAACTGAGCTCCATTAGACTATTCGAGCTTGGCTCATTTTTTTTACTGCCTTATGTACACTTGACGGCCCTTTTTTCTCTCAGGATTGAGACAAAGGAAGGAGGCTAGCCGTGTGCGTATGTGGCACTGGGTCGGTCAAATGCGTGACAGGAATGTGCTTCTTGGCTCGGTCACTTGGCTTAGCATCTTCCGAAAATGGTGTAGTACGCTTCGGAACGTGCATCATTCTGAGAGTATGTGCCTTGGTGGCCTGTATCCATTCTACTGTACATCTTGACTTCCCAAACTCAGTCCATTAATTCTTGAACATTAATTAGCTGCTTTATGCATGTGTGGATGATGACTTTGATATATACAGCAGCCAACCAAACATTAAAGCTCATGGTAGGCCGGCGGGAGGACGTGATGTGGGAAAAAAAGAGAAGGAAGAAAGGGAAGAAGAAAGGTAAACATGTCTTTTTCCATCTAAGTTAGTGGCAAACTCATGGTAATCTAACGAAAGTGTTATAAAGCGGCATAAAGAAGAAACTCACTGGCACAGAAGGAACCATATTTTTTTAGTAGCAAACTAGGAATCAGATTAACTCTCAGTGGTATACAGGGAATTTTCCCATTTAAGAATAGATGTTGATCCGCCCACCGTTGGGACAACCTGGGTGCATGATCATCCTGTTAGGAAACATGGGCCCAGGCCAGCAGACCTGGCCCATTATGAGCACCTCACCGGAGACTATAAATAGAGAGCCGTACTGGCATATTTTATACATATGCAATTGAAAGCAATAAAGAAAGACCAGGAGTTCTCTCTACCTCTCTTTGTGTGTTCAATCTATTATTCTGTCTTCTGTGATTGATTCGATTTGTTCTAAGCAGAGGAATCGATCAGACTGGTCGCCAGCGACGGTTCCTCAACACGTTATCAGCACGAGATCGCTCCGGTGAATCGAAGGTAATCATCGAAGTTCTAATAGATTGAATTTTCTAGATCGCTTAAAATTTGCAATTTTCGATTTCTAGATTGAATCTCTACGGTGCAAATCTGCCCTAATCTACCGCGAGCAGACCTGAAGTCGCCGGCACAATGTCGATTAGTAGATTGTATCACAGGGTAGATGTTGATTGCACTGTAGATTAGAAAGAAAACGAAATGAAAAATTGGTATTCATCGGTTATGCACGTCCTGCGCGAGAAAAGAAAAAACACACCGCTGGCTGCTGGCCAGTAGCCGGCCGAAGTGCTTGGTGCACCGCCCCCGCACAGGCTGCCACCGGCCTGTAGCTGGTCCCTCTCGGTCGCCGGCCACCGGCCAGCAGCCGGCGCTGCTTTGGCTTCCGCGTGTGCCGCCCGCATGGCCGCCCGAAGAACGCAGCCCGACGCGCGCCCCGCACGGCGCCGCTGCCGCCTCGGGCTTCCCGCCGTATGCGCGCACCCCGCACGGCGCCGCTGCCACCTCGGATTTTCCCGCCGCGTGCGCACGCCCCGCACGGCGCCGCCATTGGCATCGGCTGCCGCTCGCCGCGCCTCGTCTCGCAACCACACGCCATGGCCGCCGCTCACCGCGCCTCGGCCGCTCGCCGTGCGCGCGCCCCGCACAGCGCCGCCGCGCGCCTCGGCCTGCAGCCGCTCAGCCCGATCGCCGCTCGTCGTGTGCACGCCCCACACGGCGCATCCACTCGGCCCCGTTCCCGCTCGAGCCGCGCCGCCGGCCACCCAAGTGCACCGCCCCAACTTTGCCCGGCCTGCTCCCGCGCTCTCTGACCTGATCTGCAAAGCCGTGCCCACTCCCGCGTATTGCCACCGCCGCTGTGAGAAGGAGGTAGGGGAAACCCAACGGGTCGAAGTGGGCCTAAGTACGTTGGGCCGAGGGGAGGAAAGGCCCAGCCGGTGGAGTGTGGCGCCGGCATTTGCAAAAAGGACCCGAAAATTGTGAAAATTACCGAAAGGCCCTAAAACTTGCATACAGGTCCCTGATATTTTCAGAAAGGGCCTCATAGTTCCAAAAATTACAAATAGGTCCCCAGATTTACGAGCGGGTCCAGAATTTTGAAGAAAACCCCTCGGTAAATCAGGAAATTGCGCGAATTTTTCTCTGAACTGAAATTTTGCGTATAGTCCCCCAGAAATTGCAGAATTCGCTGAAAATTCATATTCTAGCATAAAAGGGCCTCGGGAATACGAATTTTGAATTATGTTTAGCATTTGAAGCTTATTTATTTTTGCCATTATTATTTCTGTATTTTATGTATTTATTTACTGTTTTTGGTTAATTGTAATTGTTTAAATTACTTTTAATCACTGAAATTAGCAGTAAAAAATTATAGAAAATGCATAAAAAATTATGAAACATTACGAGAACCTGTTGTACCATTTATTTACCCACAGTAAATTATTCCATGCATGTTTATCAGTAGTAAATTTATTTATTCCGTTCATACACGTGTAGATGACTGGCATCACGAACTGGGAGTTCGAGGAGCTGGCCTAGCATGGCCAAAACTATCTGACATGGGCATCCGATGTCGAGATAGTGCTTGGAGCCAAGAAGCTTCGCACGGCTATTAGGATTGGCAGACTGCATGACACCCAACCCACACCTGAGGAAAATGATCAGTCACTTCATTTTCTCAGGCACCACCTCTGGCTCACTCTCAAGAATGAGCGTATGGCAGAGAAAAGCGCGCTAGCACTCTAGACCGCACTCAAGAAGCGGTTTGAGAAGCTAAAGTACACCATTCTTCCTTAAGCAAAGCAGGAGTGGATCAAACTGAGGTTTGCCAACTTCAAGACGACCGGGGAGTACAATTCTGCGTTGCACAGGATTTGTACCAATCTTCAACTCTGTGGCAAGCATATCACAGATGAGCAGAAGATTGAGAAGACCCTATCCACTTTCTACCCCAATGCAGTACAATCCGCTCGCAACTATCGTCAAGACGGCTATAAGGAATATGCCGAATTGATTGATATGATGCAGGTTGCGGAGGCTTAGGACGAAGTTCTCCGCAAGAACTACGTCACTCGGTCACCTGGGAGCCCCGCTGGCCGTGAAGCCAATGCCAGGAGCTATGAGGTGCGAAAGCTCTTGGTGAAGAGAAGGGGAAGGAAGGGTAAGACCGTAGCCCAGAAAGGCAAATCAGACGCTCCACATGAGAATAAGGCTAGCAAGCCAAAACGGGATGGGAAAGGGCAGCATGAAGCCCACTTTGCATTGGCTGAGGGGGAGAGTTCTGAGCAGCTGCCTGCACTGATGGAGGTTGAAACCATCACGACAGCAGCACCCCCTCTCGACCGAGAAGCAGCCACTGCCATGATTTCTCCCGAAGAGTAGATCACCCCAAGAAAATAGCAGAAGAAGTCTAGTGCACAGAATGCATTTAGACTTTAATTGTCATTTATTTTGTGTGAAAAGGACAAGTTAGAACTTACATGGATGGTACTTTAGCATTTGTTTTCTCATGATGGTTGGATGATTTTGGAATAATTCATTCATTTATTCAGTTTATAATGACATGATATGTTCTGATATTGAAGTATTTTATTTATGTGTTGATTGCTTTCTCATGCATATTAATAAAATACCCTATATTAGAACACGTGTGGCGCCCTATGAAGGAAGTGTGCTTAGCTAGCAGCGGCACAACGAATACTATCTTAAAAGAGACTAAGTATTTGCAGTCGATTCCTAATTATGCTGGCATCCTTATGACAATCGCCGGAAGCGATGCATGTATAATTGGTTCAAGAAGAGCCACAATTATACTCCCAATGGGCACAACTTTGGTTATCAAAGAAGTCTTATTGTACCCAGAATCGACTAGAACTCTCCTAAGTTTTAAGGATATTCGCGCCAATGGTTTCCATGTTGAGATTGAAGAAGAGCACGGTAAGGAATACCTGCTCATCACGAATCGCGAAGAGAATGGCAAAAGGGTATTAGAAAAACTTCCTTCACTAGAAACCGGGCTATATTATACCAACATTAAGGCACCTGCAGCCTACACTGTCCTGAAGACAGTATTTAGAAGCTCTGAACTCTTCTGTTTCTAGCATTACAGGTTAGGCACCCAGGATTTAGGATGATGAGAAATATAATCAACAATTGCCAAGGGCATAATATTAATGTAAAGAATTTTCCGAATCACGAAGATTTTGTGTGCCCTGCATGCGCCACCGAAAAATTAATTATTAGACCCTCCACTCTTAAAGTGAAGGATGAAGTCCCTACATTCTTGAAACGCATCTAGGGAGACATTAGCGGTTCCATTCAGCCCATCTCAAGGCCATTTAAGTATTTCATGGTGCTCATTGACGCTTCCTCGAAGTGGTCATATGTGGGTTTGTTGTCCACAAGAAACCATACTTTTGCAAAATTAATCTCACAGATCATTCGCATCAGAAATGTGTTTTCTGATCATCACATCAAGTCCATCAGAATGGACAACGCCAGAGAATTTACTTCAAAGGCATTTGATGATTATTGCATAGTAATGGGGATTGCAGTTGAGCACTCGGTACCGCATGTCCATACCTAGAATGGTTTGGCAGAAGCTTTAATCAAGAGAATTAAATTTATTGTCTGACCCTTTTTGCATAATTGTAATTTACCAGCTACATGTTGAGGACACGCAGTCCTACATGCAGCGAATCTCATCAACTTTAGACCTTTGGCCTACAACATCCATTCACCTATACAACTAGCGTAAGGGTCACCACCGAAAATTTCTCATCTTAGGAGGTTTGGATGCAAGGTTTATGTACCTATACCCCCTCCGTAGTGTACTGTAATGGGCCCTCTCCGTAAGACTAGGATATACGTTGGTTATGAGACTGCATCCATAATCAGGTATTTGGAACCCATGTCGGGAGATTTGCATACCGCCCGCTTCGCTGACTGCATTTTTGATGAGGACAATTTCCCAACATTAGGGGGAGGAAATCAACCCCTTGATGAAAAATGTCGGGAAATTATGTGGCAAGCCACGGGAATCCATGCAAATGACCCGCGCACTATTGAAGCAAATAGAGAAATCTAGAAGACAAGAGGAGTCTAGAAGACAAGGGAAGTCCAGAAGACAAGAGAAGTCCAGAAGACAATCGATTTGCAAACACTAGCAAATCAACTGCCTAATCACTTCAGTGATTTGAAGAGTGTGACTAAGTCGCATGTGTCTGCACGCACTGCACCAGAGAGGGTTGAAATACCAAAATAAGTAGAAGGTATCTCTAATCTCGTCCAGAAGCCTCAGAAAAAGGACGAGAACTCCGGCTCCTCGAATCCTAAGTAACTGGGAACGCCTGGCGAAAAAGGATAAGAAGGACTTATCACAGTCGATCACTGACGTCCCCCAGAATGAGAAGGGGAGCCAGTTGAGACCTGGCACAAGTATGACACCTTCAGAAAAGAGCATACCGGATTTGAATATCCCCATTGGCATGGATGTGTGCGCACACATCGGAGCCAAAAAACTAAAGGGACTTGCCACAACAATTGAAAGAAGCGATGCGCAAGGTGAAACTCCAAAAGAAGCAATCTCTTCAGAAGAAGCAACTCATGAAGAAATAGCTATAAATTATGTGCACACGGGAGAGTCCATGAACAGGACAACAGCCAATATCGATATCTACTTCGCAAAGAAAATTGCCACAATCATTGATCTTCATCCCGAGCCTGCATCGCCTGCTGAGTGTAAGAAAATATCAGATTGAAAAGATTGGAAGAAGGCAATAGCAACTAAATTACTATCTCTGAACAAAAGAGAAGTGTTTGGGCCCGTATGTCGCACACCTCCTCATGTGCACCCTGTAGGGCACAAGTGAGTATTTGTTCGGAAGAGAAATGAAAGAAACGAAGTAGTGAGATATAAAGTAAGGCTAGTAGCACAAGGTTTTACTCAATGTCCTGGAGTTGATCATGAAGAAACCTACTCCCAGTCATGAGTGAAATTACCTTTAGACATTTTATCTCAATGGCAGTGAACTTGAACTTAGAAATGAAATTGATGGATGTGGTGACTGCATACTTTTATGGTAACTTGGATTCGGAGATTTATATGAAAGTACCCGAAGGAATCTCTCTCCCGAACCAAGACAGAGCAAATAGAAATATGTATACTGTGAAACTCAGAAAGTTACTGTATGGACTGAAGCAATCTGGAAGAATGTGGTATAATCGCTTAAGCGACTTTCTCTGCAAGAAAGGATAGACGAACAATGAAGACTGTCCTTGTGTATTTATACGGCGATCCCAGAATGGATTCTGTATAATCTCTGTGTATGTAGATGATCTGAACATCATCAGGACAATGGAAGATATAAAAGAAGCAAGCTCCTACTTGGAGTCAGAATTTGAAATGAAAGATTTGGGCAAGACTAAGTTCTGCTTAGGCCTGTAGCTTGAGCATGTCCCTGAAGGAATCTTGGTACATCAGTCGGCCTACACCCAAAAGGTGCTAGAAAGGTTTGGCTTTGAGAAGGCATACCCATCGAAAGTACCGATGATCGGGAAGTCTTTATAGCAAGAAAAAGATCCTTTTCGACCTAGAGAAGAGGGGGAGGAAGTCCTAGGACTGGAATTCCCATACTTGAGTGCAGTGAGAGCACTCATGTACTTAGTAAACTGCACTAGACCAGACATTGCATTTGCCGTGAACCTATTAGCAAGGTACAGTGAAGTGCAAAACCTACCAAAAGGCATTGGCAGGGCATAAAGGACATCTTCCGATACCTCCAAGGAAGCAAGGACCTCAGATTGTTTTATAGAAAGAATCAAGATCTGAACTTGATTGGCTATGCAAATGCCGAGTACCTGTCTGACCCGCATACCGTAAGGTCACAAATAGGTTATGTATTTCTTTGTGGTGGAACTGCAATTTCCTGGAAATCGTTCAAGCAAAGTCTCGTAACGACTTCGATGAACCACTCAGAAATTATAGCACTGTATGAAGCTGCACGAGAGTGCGCTTGGCTCCGCCGAGTGGTTCACCACATCCAGCAGTCATGTGGGTTGAACATTGTACAAACCCCCACAATTATTTATGAAGATAATGCCGCTTGCATTGCACAAGTGCAAACGGGCTATGCGAAGAGTCATCTCACAAAGCATATCAACCCCAAGTTCTTCTACGCACATGAATTCCAAAAGATGGATGAGATTAAAGTATTGCATACTAAGTCACTCCCCGCATCTAGCTTTGAAAGGTGCGTGCGAGGGATTGGAATGATAAGACTTAGAGAAGTGTAGAATTTAGGGGGAGAATTCTCTCAAGCCTGCTAGTAAATTTTGATCACGAAGATTAGGTACCCAAAAGAACAAAGTCCTGAAGACTGAATGAAGTTGGGTGAATTGTACTCTTTTTCTCTTAACGAGTTTTCCTGAAGTTTCTCGACCAAGGTTTTTAACGAGGCAATTCATGCATATTCTCCAAAATTTTCCCATTGGGTTTTTATGGAGTTTTAATGAGGCATGAACGTGTCAGATGAGTGCCCAAGGAGAGTGTCAGGAAACCTCGGCCCAGGCCCGCAGACCTGGCCCATTATGGACACCTCATCGGAGACTATAAATAGGGAGCCGTACCGACGTATTTTGTACACATGCAATTGAAAGCAATAAAGAAAGACCAGGAGTTCTCTCTACCTCTCTCTGTGTGTTCAATTTATTATTCTGTCTTCTGTGATTGATTCGATTTGTTCTAAGCAGAGGAATCGATCAGACTGGTCGCCAACGACAGTTCCTCAACACATCCAACCTTGGTCGTTATCAGTTTAATGAAACAAGCCACCATGTTTTGTGCAGAGCAGCATGGCGTAGGCCAAATTGAGGCTTTGGGGATGCTCAGATGAGACGGGTGCTCCGCATGCTATTCGTAGCAGGCTAGGGTGAACATGGTAGGATGCAGCCCGCTTTCTCATGCTCGAACGAGACGTGGTCAGCGCAGAAGTGAACGGCCCAGGCGGGAGTGGTGAGAGAAGTTGATTATTGACTAGTAAAGTGTCTTTGCGTTGCAAAGAAGTCTCAAAAGAAAATGATACATAAAATCAAGCGTGATCCAAAATCGTACCATAGACATTAATTTTATCTCATATACACATATAGTGAAACATATATGCAACTTACTAGTGGGAGAAAGATCATTGGTTGAGAATAGAAATCTGACACATGAGGCCGCCTTGTCAAGGAAACAGAAGAGAGGGGAGGGAGCTCAAGTCGACCAAACATGCAGGGCCTACCCATCAACGATAGAAAAATAGGGCAACAGCTCAGTTGGGCTTGCCGATGGTGGCCAGGGAAGCGGCAGTGAGGCTCGATCAAGCTATAGGGGCTAAGGGGATACTAGGGGAGTGCTCTGAGGTGGTGGTTGGCGAAATTTGGACACTATTGGACCCCTGTGTATCAAGAATTCCGTTTTTGGCCCCCTTTGCAAAAAAATTCCAAAACTGGACCCCTCTCCACCGCGGGATCGCCACACGCCGCCACCTGTCCCGGTCGTGCGGTACCCGACCGCACGACCCGCCGCGACCGCGCCACCGATCCGCCCGACCGCGCGACCCCCGTCCCGCCCCGCCCGACCGCGCGTTAGCCCCGGCCGACCGCGCGTCCGCCCTGGCGACCGCATGATTGCCCCGCCCGAGCGCGCGTTTGGCCCGGACGACCGCGCGTCCGCCCTGGCGACCGCGTGAATGCCCCGCCGAGCGCGCGTTTGCTCTGCCCGACCGCGCGAATCAAAGGCGGGGCCGCACGTCTCGTCACCAGCGCCGAAAGCAGAGAAATTTCTCAGGAGCTGCTCTCTTTTTTGACCTCTACGTGAACACGTGTCTGTAGAAGCTTTGCATGGCCCCTCTTCGTATTCTCATTCAGTAGCCTTAAAGAGGTGAATAGCAGCGCAAGGAGGCTCATTTGCAGTTTGCGGTGGAGTTGAAGTGAAGACAGAGCGAGAGAGCGAGTGAAGGGAGGGAAAAAAGAGAGTGGAAACTCAGGATTTTGGAAATTTGGACACTATTGGACCCCTGTGTATCAAGAATTCCGTTTTTGGCCCCCTTTGCAAAAAAATTCCAAAACTGGACCCCTCTCCACCGCGGGATCGCCACACGCCGCCACCTGTCCCGGTCGTGCGGTACCCGACCGCACGACCCGCCGCGACCGCGCCACCGATCCGCCCGACCGCGCGACCCCCGTCCCGCCCCGCCCGACCGCGCGTTAGCCCCGGCCGACCGCGCGTCCGCCCTGGCGACCGCATGATTGCCCCGCCCGAGCGCGCGTTTGGCCCGGACGACCGCGCGTCCGCCCTGGCGACCGCGTGAATGCCCCGCCGAGCGCGCGTTTGCTCTGTCCGACCGCGCGAATCAAAGGCGGGGCCGCACGTCTCGTCACCAGCGCCGAAAGCAGAGAAATTTCTCAGGAGCTGCTCTCTTTTTTGACCTCTACGTGAACACGTGTCTGTAGAAGCTTTGCATGGCCCCTCTTCGTATTCTCATTCAGTAGCCTTAAAGAGGTGAATAGCAGCGCAAGGAGGCTCATTTGCAGTTTGCGGTGGAGTTGAAGTGAAGACAGAGCGAGAGAGCGAGTGAAGGGAGGGAAAAAAGAGAGTGGAAACTCAGGATTTTGAGTTGGTTTTGTTTGGAATCAACGGATTTTGCAAATACAAAAGTTGTAGATCGTCTCGCGAGCTTCAAGAAGAGGTAATTTTTGCCCCCGTGCAAGTAATTTTCTGCGAATGTCATTAGCCCGTAATTAGCAAAACCGTGTATCATTAATGTTGTAATAAGCCAATCTTTGGTACGGTGTGTATGTGTACGTAAACATGAGGTCATATTTTTTGTTGTAGTGTAAATAATTTCGTATTTTTTGTTGAAGTTACGTATTGTAATGTAGTGAGATTTTGTTGAACATTTGTGCTTACATGTGTAGTTGTTGAAGATGTAAATATTTATATTAGAGCATTTGTAGGTGATAGCAACAGCAGTTAGATTATGAACAATTTGTATAATTAGTAGGCTTAGTGAATGACCGTAGTATGAAGGTATAGGAAAATCAAAATACCTGGAAATTAGTACGAAGGTACTGTAAAATGAAATAAACTTAGGGCATGAAATTACAAAGTAGAATTTTTTGATTTATGTATAATTTCGGAAGTGAAAGCCGCATTAAGTGAAATATAGAAAAAGAATGGAAGAAAACTATGTAATAGGAATTTGGCATTAATCGATTTATAAGAAAAATAGTTAGAAATAAACTTTAGATTTACACATACAAAACATATACTAGTAATGTTAGGTACTAAAATGGGTAGGTACTGTTAATGTAATGGGAAATTAAATTTGGCATGCTGTCTACTAAAATGGTTGATTATGCACTTATGATAGGTACGCAATGGCTGGCATTGAACAATTGATGGTGTTTTATGGGAGTGGTCTCGTACGTGATGGGCCGTATGGGGCGGACCTGTCAAATTGCGAGCGGACCGTGATCCGGGCACCCGGTCTGAGCGCCATGAGCTTGTCTGAGCTACGGAGGTGTGTCCGTTCAGCGTTCGATCGACAGACCGCAAGGAAGAAGTTACGGATCGAGGCAGTCTATGCCTCAATGGTGGATGACGGAAGGGGGAGCATATGGCAACTTCTGAAGGTGACCAATGACGCCTCATGGGCGAACTACATGGAGGTCGTGCGCAACCCTGATGCTGCCATATATGGGAGGCCAATGGTGTATGTCGAGTTCGTGGAGAGGGCAGAATCATCAGGCATGGTTGGTTCAGATGCCGCTGGTGGAGATGAAGTGGCCGGCGGTCATGAAGACCCTTCTGCGGGAGAACATGTGGGCGAGGAAGTGGGTGATGAAGACGACAGGAGGCGTGCGCAGAATTTCCAGCCCAACGAAGGTGTGCACGACAGGTGGTGGGCCGCCCGTATTGACTGTCATGAGTATCTTGGGGACCGGGTGGAAGAAGAGGACAGCGAGGAGGATGAGGAGGTTGACACAGACAGCTCTGGAGAGGACGAGGATGGCGAAGGTGCAACTGGAGGGGTGGTAGGTCGTGTTGTGAGCACGGACGGTGCGTACGTGTCGTCCAGACTGGACGACATCGCAGCGGCAGCCCTAGTTCTGCCACAGGCGGAGGAGGGAGAATGGGGGTTCAGCGAGGGCGTACTCTTTCTGGGGCAGTGCTTCCGTAATAAGAGTGCTGTCCAGCAGGCTATTGCTAGACATGCCGTCAACATAAGCCGGACGTATCGGGTCCACAAGTCAAAGCCGGATACGTACGTTGTGAAGTGTGTGGACGGGTCATGTGGTGGCAAAGTCCGTGCACAACGGTACAAGGGCGTTGGCACGGAGTTCCGGATAACGGTGCTGCAAGATCACAGTTGCGAGCTTGCGGGGCCAGTACATAGACACCGCAACATGACATCACGTTATGTTGCGGAGGTGGTCACGCACCTCGTCCAGGCGGATGTGTCAATTACCCCGAAGGTTCTGATGGCAGCAGTAGCGAACGAGGCGGGCTACGAAGTGAGCTACAAGAAGGTGTGGCGGGCGAAGCAAAAGGTGCTGCACGGTATGTATGGGACGTACGAGGAGGCGTACGACCTGGTCCCAAGAATGCTGGATCAAATTGCACAATCAAATCCAGGCACTTACATAAACAGGCAGGAGAGGGTCCATCCTACGGAGGGCCCGAACTGTTTCATTCTTGACAGAGTGTTCTGGGCCTTCCATCAGGCGATACAAGGGTTCAGGTGGTGCCGTCCAGTGCTAACCGTAGATGGGACGTTCCTATCCGGCAAGTACAAGGGCACTATCCTTACCGCAGTTGCAGCCGATGCAAATGACCAGCTACTCCCAGTGGCATTTGCAATTGTGGAGAGCGAGAATACAGATAGCTGGCTTTGGTTTCTTTGCAATTTGAAGAATGTCGTAGTGCAAGACAGGCCCGAAGTGTGCCTTATCTCCGACCGCAATGCAGGCTTGATGTCTGCGTTGCGAACGTTGCAGGATGGGACGCAGGCCCCCGTCCCGTGGACTGATGTGAAGAACCGCTGGTGCATGAGGCATATTGCAGCGAACTTCCACAGAAGGTTCCGTAGCAAGGACCTCATGAAGATGTTCAAGAAGCTATGCATGCAGAACCAGAGGCGGAAGTTCGACGCCTTGCGGAGGCAGCTCGATCAGGAGGCTACGAAGCATGTGCATGCAGCAGCAGGGGCCGTGGAGGGGGGCTCCACAAGAGTCGGGGTATTCTCACAATGGGTTCAGTCCAATGCACCTGACTTGGAAATGTGGTCTTTGTTGCACGACACCGGTGGGGCGAGGTATGGGATCATGACAGGGTGGCGGACGTGGGCAGGGACCACCACCTCCCTCCGCGCCTCCGTCAGCACCAGGATCAGCACGGCCATCCTCGGCCTCCACGCGCTTCGGCCCAGCGGTTCGACAATTGGCAACTATTTGTTTGTGCAATGAGTGGCATTTATGTCTAACCACATCTTTATCTTGCAGCAATTGCGCCAGGATAGCACGCTGCTACGGAGGGCGACGTCATCACGGAGGTCGACATCGCCGCACGAACCAGAGGGGCCGTCCGAGAGTCGGCAAAGCTACGGTCGCTCGGCCTCCACGCGCTTCGGCCCGGCGGTTCGACAATTCGCAACTATCTGTTCATGCACTCATTTACCATTTATGTCTAACGACATGTTCGTCTTGCAGCAATTGCGACGGGATAGCACGTCGCAACGGGCATCGTCATCACGGAGGTCGTCATCGCCGCATGAACCAGAGGGGCTGTCCGAGAGTCGGCCAAGCTACGGTCGCTCGGCCTCCACGCGCTTCGGCCCGGCGGTTCGACAATTCGCAACTATCTGTTCATGCACTCATTTACCATTAATGTCTAACGACATGTTCGTCTTGCAGCAATTGCGACGGGATAGCACGTCGCAACGGGCATCGTCATCACGGAGGGCGACGGACGAGCGACCGCGCTCTCCAGGACGACGGGGGCCCACTCCAGACAGCGGCGGTGACTCGCCGGACGAACCAGAGGGGCAGATGCCCTCGTATCTCCCGGGACAGGTGCAGACCAACCTATATGACCCGGACAGGTGGGTTGTGCCGACCTATCAAGGCATGACATCGCACGAGTACATGGGGGACTTCCCGTCGACATCCTCATTTCAGCAGCCACATACCCCGGTATGCACTAAACGTGTGTATTTCATTATGAACAATTTTCGTACTTTCCATTGTCTAATTCAGTTGTACCATCTAAGCAGGACGTAGGCACCTCCTCCGACTGGGTGAGCTCTATGCTTTATGACCAGCCGGGGCAACTGTCCACAGAGTTGTACCCACCGCCGCCTCGGCCACACCCCTCGCACTACGATCTTCGCGATGCACCCCGCTCCCCTAGTAGGTTCACCTTCTCAGAGGATCATATGCACCGTACGAGGCGGCGACGACGAGATGATGAATGAATTTTTTAAATTGTGCTTTTGTAATATTTGTGATGTTTTTCAAGTGCTTGATGGTTTGATGTTCAAAGATGGTTTCCAGTATAAAAAGGTTGCTCTAAGTTCTTTGATTTAGTACGGCGTACAACCAACTGAGAGATGACAACACGGGGTAGCGGGAGAAGACAAAGCTTGACGACAATTTTTTTTGCCTTGTGATAACAACTCCACGTTATGGAAAGAGGGCACAGAATATGAAGGTCACAGAAAATGAAGGCGTCATGCACTTACAACACGAAACAACACATACATTGCACATACAGACAGAATTTATGCAAACTTCTACACCCAAAACATCAACACAACAGTCCTACTGGCACAGCATCAACACATTCCGTACCCTCGTGGCCTACATGCCAAACGAGCCTCGTGGCACCCACATGGAGAACTGCTGAGGGGGCCGCCTCGGACGGGGCTGGCCATCGTGGTAGTGGCACGCACATATGCAGCTCGGGTTCGCGCAGCAACATGTGGGATCATAAGAGCTTCCTATGTTGACAACCTCCTCGTTTCCCCTCTCGCGTTGCATCTGTTGGCGGAGCTCATTGTTCTCCTCATTGAGAGTCTCCATTCGGTACTCCAAGTCCATTATTCGGTCCCATAAAGTACCCACATAACGGTCAATATACCGTTCATGAGGAGGGTCGATCCAGCGGGAGAAGTCGCATTTCGCCATCTGCGAAAAATGACAGTAAACATGGAGGGTCCATAAGCAATAAAAAATGTACTATTAGTAATTTGTACCCCGGAGCGTGGGCATCGGAAGAAACGGCGCCCGCCATCGTTCGGCCCTTCCAGGACCTGCACGACCACGTACTCATTGTGTCTGCATTTCGGCCACGCTGGTTGCGCACGCCGGCTTGGTAGCAAGCGGTACTGTGGTCCGAACATCTCCCTCCTTTCCAAGGGAAGGTCTTCCTTCGGTGACCCATATCCGACTGGCCCCTCATCTTCCGCCATGGTATGTTCTTTGTTCGATTTACAGGGTTTTCTAGCTACAACTTCATGGGACCTCTACCGTGCTATTTATATCGAATGGCGGGACAAAAGATGGCTGCTTTGCCCAGAGACAAGACAAAAGCGCTCAGCTTTACTCGGTGAGATGACAACACATGCCAGCTTTATGCAGTGATATGACAAATCGGGGCAGCTTTGCTCAGTTAGATGACAACACATGCCAGCTAAACTGCCTACATAAAGACTACGATCTGAAAAGCCTTCATACGAATATTTATTGCTACTCTGAAAAGCCTACATACGAACATTTATTGCTACTCTGAAAAGCCTATTGTTGTTTCATAAATACAGGATACACGCTCTGAAAAGCCTACATAGGGACATTTCCATGGACTATGCCCACTGCACCAGATAACCTGCCTACATAAAGGCCTCCTATGTCTTCCATACCACATCTCCTCCTCAAGCCTTCACAATACTACTACACAACAATGTCTTCGTGGAGGTCCGACCCATTTGGAGTGCCGGAGTGGCATGAGCGCCCCAAGTGCCGCTGCGGCTTTAGGACGATGTTGGGAGTCTGGACGGATCAAGAAGAGCGAGCCAAATACGGTCGTAGGTTCTTCAAGTGTCCAAACCTGGATGACGATTTCATGGTAACGACGACAACTAAATCATTTGTTTCTCGTTGTCGTTTTTCAACTTGATCCATGACATCTACCATGCCACACATAGGCTTACAGGTTCATCGAATGGGTGGATCGGGTGTCGCCGACATGGCCACATAACCAGGCAGTGGAGGTGGAAAACAAAGGACAATACTTTGTCAAGATGACTCAGGCTCGCGAGGTGGAACGACAGCTGCGGCGTGAGCAAGAGCGCCGCGTGAGGGTGGACCAAATCCGTCTGAAGGGCAAGGAGGATGAGCTGCAAAGGAGGCGGGAGCAGCTAAGTCTGCGTGAAGCAGCCATCAAGCGTCAGGAGGAAGAGCTTCAAGCTCGGGAGGCAGCTCTCAAGTCCAAGAATGACAGGAAAAAGGATGCAGCGGAGCCATCTTCAAGGCGCGATAAAAAGGGAAAACAACCACGCTACACCCAGTAGACACAATGTTACGAGCAGTTGGGTGGGTTAGTCGCATATCATGCTATATGTTATGCATGTAATAAAATTGTACGCAGCATGTTATGAAGTTTATTTCTATTCACGTAAGGTTATTATCTCGTGTGTTCGCATTCAATGATTCAGATAGCAAGTCATTTAACAATATTAACATACTCTTGGTACACTAATTCTTAGTAACATAAAAATATCACTTACCGATGTATATATCAAATAAAAAAGGGATTATCCGTACAAAAAATTCCATAAAAAATTACCATCATATACGAGGAGAAGGCATCAGGCAAAGACAACACGAACAACTCATACATTTCACGTACATGACATGTAGCAAGTAGTACAACCACCAACACACCAACGAACACAAGAACTAAAATACAACACAACCGTACATAAAACATTACCACTCTAGTACATTGCGACAAGATAGCATAAAACATTGCGAACATACACGAGGATAACCTGCAGCACTACAACTTGAGGATAACAATAAACACAAGAAACAAAATAGCACACAACATTAAATTTATCTTCCACTCTAGTCTGTCGAAACGATGCTGCATCCCGACGGGGTCGCAACCCCCCACGACAACTCTCTCACGGCGAACACTGTCATTCCTATTTCCCATTTCATCCTCCCACACCCAGAATCGGCAACCACCATGAGCTTCCTGCGATTCCATGACAAGAAGATTTTTAAACATACCACCACGATTTGAATGAACCCGAAACAATATGACTCACCGAGTGATTGGGGCACTTGTAGTAGTGTCGCCCGGGATTCTTGGCCGTCTGTGATGTCCTACGTCTAACCACCAAGTTGCAATTTGGGCACATCACCGTGGGTGCCCATGAAGACGTGCTGAGCTGACTCATTGCCTAGTCTGGGGGAGTGAGCACGAAATAAAACTACAAAGATTGTGAACAACTAACTCAGGAGGTGACTGATAACATGGCCAGGGAGTATGTGAGGGATGGCTCCGTTTTATAGGCTGTGTGGGGGGTAGCCTCACGCACAAAGACCACAGACAACACAAATCTTGACCCCACACCATGCTCAGTGAGGAGACAAAACATGCCAGCTTTTGAGGTGACCTCACAAAAAGGGCCAGCTTTGCTCAGTGACATGACAAAAGAGATCAGCTTTTGCTCAGTGACTAGACAAAACAAAACAGGTCAGCTTTTGCTCAGTGACTAGACAAAACGGGCTGCTGTTGAGCTACCGCCTACCGAGCTGCTTGATGACTCTGGCTAGGCCATTACGACATATACATAGTAGGCTAATACTTTAACTTGGAAGAATGACGTGTGGTACAATTTTCTACGTACACGTAAGAGAGTGAATGCACAAATTCCTGCAGGTCTTCAGGGGACGAGCCTATCTCATCAATTATCCATTTTCAGTCCCTGAGCTAGTGTCAAAGTCAATAAGTCATTCCCTGAAAGTCCCAAGTGCAATGATACACATCACATTCAAAAGGCATTACATAAGAAAGCATAAAATGCATACCGGGACAGATGTACATAATATTGACAATGAAATAAATTTTAATATTGGATCAAATAACACCTCTTACCGAATGAGGCCATCATCTTCGGTTCCCCGTGGCTTGAATAAGGAGGACATCATTTCTAGCTTGGGTGACTGAGTGTGCACTGATGCTCTGTATTTAGAGATAAGAGGCCATTGGCGAGAGCTAAACACCTAAACAATGCCAAAAGGCATGAGTATAGCCAATTCGTGATTACTAAAGAGAGCAGTTGTCCTCCGTGGGATGCCAAAATATGCCAGCTTTGGGCAGTGACATTACTAAAGAGAGCAGTTGTCCTCAGTCAAATGACAAAAAGAGGCAAGCTTTGCTCAGTGAGATGACAATACATGGCAGCTGTGGTCACAGACATGACAAAACGAGGCAGCTTTGCTCAGGGAGATGACAACACATGCCAGCTTTGCGCAGTGACATGATAAAACGGGGCAGCTTTGCTCAGTGATATGACAAAAGAGGTCAGCTTTGCTCAGTGGGATGACAAAAGATGCCAGCTTTGGGCAGGGACAGTACTAAAGAGGGCAGCTGTGCTCAGTGACAAGACAACAAGAGGTCAGCTTTGCTCAGTGGGATGACAAAAGATGCCAGCTTTGGGCAGTGACATGACAAAACAGGGGCCTTTTTTCAGTGATATCGCAGCACTCCCATCTTTACTCACTGCTACGACCACGCGGACCATCTTTACACGTACGAGTAGAGACAAAACGGCCCCTATAAATTGGTATGCATTCCATTTCCCAGCGAACATTGCACATCCAAACCCCATACTACATCGCGCTTCCCTCACCCAACCGGGATGGACAAAGGCAAGAAGAAGCAATGGGACAAGATGGTGAAGGATTGGGAGGAGACCCGTGACATAGCACGGTCAGCTGCAGCCCGCGATGCCGCCCGCGATGAGAAAATAAGGGCGATACAGGCCCGGGTAGAACAAGCCCATCGTGCTACGATGAAAGGTCCCCCCCCAGAGCGCCCGCGTAGCAACAACCCCATCCCGGACGTCCCCACCGAGCGTTCGCCACAACTACCACCTGAGGGGGAGACACCTCCCCTTTGTTGGTGCGGGGACGTGTGCAAGTTCTTCAAGTCTAAGCACCGCATCAGTCTAGGTATGCGGTACTGGGGTTGCGCAAACTACTCCAGTGACTACCCCAACCGCCGTTTTGACACCGCAACCTATCGGCAGCCGGTAACGACCACATGCACCATTTTCCCCTACCTTTTCTCCTTCACAACACGCACTAACAATATCTCTCTTTTATTTACAGTCTCCGGAGCCCCTATGTGCCTACCGCAAATGGATCGATCTTGAGATCCACCCTCAGGACCAATGGACCCTCGACTTCGAGGAGTGGAATGTCACAAAGGAGAAGGAGTTGCTGGAGGAGGAGCGCCGCAAGCACGAGCACACCCTGCGTATACAGCGCGAGACGCAAGCTCATCTTGAAGCGTGCACGCGTAGGGAGCGGGAGGCTCGCGAGATGGAGCGCGAGAGAAAGAGGGAAATTGCGGCTAAGGCAAAAGAGGCCGCGGAGGAGTTCAACGCCGAGCGGGCAAGGAAGGGAAAGTGGCCCCGGTCCACACAGTAGGTCGTACGAGCAGTTGGGTGGGTTAGTCGCAATCATGCTATATGTTATGCATGTAATAAAAATCTACGCGGCATGTTACTCCCAACTGTATTATGAAGTTTAATATCTCGTATTTTCGCATTCCATGATTCTAACCTTCGAAATATCACTTACCACTTTATGTATCAACCGTTCTATGGTCAATCTTTCCTAAAAAAAATTTACCAAAATTTTTTATGCATCTACAACTTACAATGAACATAATATTTTATTACAACTTTATCCGATTTTTATCCAGTTTATAACTAAAAAATTGCCAAAACTTAAAACAATCACGGAGATTTCAAACCCTAACTCCAGCCAAACCCTAACGCTCGGTGTAAACGCGCGCTCGGGGGAATCTAAATCTACGCGGCATGCATCGATATTTCTACGCTCAATCCTTCGGCAAAAAAATTTAGCATAATTTTTTTTGCATGTTTAACTTGCAATGAACATAAACTTTTATTACAACTTCATCAGATTTTTACCCTATTTATAACTACAAAATTGTCAAAACTTAAAACAATCACGGAGATTGAAAACAGCCCAAACCCTAAAATTCACTTACTACTGTATGCATCGATATTTCTACGCTCCATCCTTCGGCAAAAAAATTTAGCATAATTTTTTTTGCATGTCCAACTTGCAATGAACATAAACTTTTATTACAACTTCATCAGATTTTTACCCTATTTATAACTACAAAATTGTCAAAACTTAAAACAATCACGGAGATTGAAAACAACCCAAACCCTAAAATTCACTTACTACTGTATGCATCGATATTTCTACGCTTAATCCTTCGGCAAAAAAATTTAGCATAATTTCTTTTGCATGTACAACTTGCAATGAACATAAACTTTTATTACGACTTCATCAGATTCATTCCCAGATTATAACTACAAAATTATCAAATCTTGCAAAAACCACGAGAAATTCAAACCCTAACCGCAGCTCAAACCCTAACGCTCCCCGTCTACAGTGTGAACGCGCGCTCGGGAGGGGTTTCGCGCGGTGGGCAAGCGGACGCGCGGTCGGCACAGCGTTCGCGCGCTCAGGAGGCAGGGACGCGCGGTCGCGAAGCCGGTCGCGCGGTGGGGAGCGCACTCGCGCGGTGGGGAGCGGCGCAGGCCGGTCGTGCGGTCCCCGACCGCACGACCGGGCGACGTGGCGGCCTGGGGTGATCCCGCGGTGGGAAGGGGTCCAAAAGTGGAATTTTTTTGTACAGGGGGCCAAAAACGGAATTTTGGGTATTTTAGGGTCCAGCTGTAGCGTGGTTGGCTAGAGACGGTCGGCAGTGAGACAGAGGTGGCAGCGGCCATGATGGACGGTGGTGATGGGGATGTGATGGGAATTTCGGTCGGTAAAGAGATGAGTGAGCATAAGGAGGATCATAAGGTTCTATTTTTTTTTTGAAGAAACAGGGTTTAAAACCTACTAAATTGGTTTACCCACTATGGCCTGCGGCGGCGGTGAAGGGCGTCTGTGGCAACAGTGGTTCGGCTGTGCGCCTCTACAATTGACCAGGGGGCTATGATTAGGGTTTCACAATGGTTCTAATGGAGATAGGAATCAAGAAATGGTTCACCGTTGTGGCTCTTTGCTTCAGCGGGGGCGCAGCCATGATTAGGGAAGAATAAGGGCGGCACGGCTATAATGTTGCACGGTGCTAGGAGGAGGGAAGTGGGGGAGGTCTTAGGAGTGATTTTCAAGGTTTGAATGTCCCGAGGTGGCCTTATATAGGCGGGGAGCTAAGGGGTTCTGCGAGCAAGAGATTGTCTAGGAGAGGAGGATAGAATGAGAAGGACTAAGGGCACACGATCATGGGAATAATATAACGGCGACCATCTATGGGGAAGAAGATCATGGGAGCAGTTGCCGCGTTATGAGATGCTCTGATTTTTTTTGTTGGTTTTTCTCTGGTGAGACTGGTGGTAGGGGGATTGTTGGTTTTCATTATTGAGAAGGGTGCGAATGGTTGAGCAGAATAAAGGTGCGACCATCGATTAAATGAGGTACTAGGTGGACGGACAAACTTCTGTGTTATATCATTGTTATTGATTACGGCAAATTCCCACTGCCGCTGGCATTTGGCAGTAGACAACACACATGGTCCATTCAAAATGGCTTTGACTTTTGGCTTCTTTATTAGAGAAGTCAGAAGCTATTTTGAACAAGATGATTTCTTAACTAAAAATCATCAGCAAAAGCTAAAAATTAAAAGTCGCAGCTAAAAACTATTAGCAAAGGCTGTTTTGAATGCTCCAAAATTCTACGGGAGAGGAGGGCCTTACAGGCTTAAACCCCACCTTCTAAGGCCCTTTTTACAGATTTTGCCATGCAGCACGCATCACCAAGCTCGAAGCAAACTTATCTTCCCCACACCTCCTCCCCACCGCACGTCCATTGCTCCCCACTATAGTGCCTGCCGCACCGCACCTCTGTCAGCTTCGTGACGTCGACGGCGCACCACATCGAACCTCTAGAGCCTCCCTGAAGATAATAGCCATCCAAGACGTGACTCAAATGCCAAGACGTCGGCGAGCAGCGGCGCCCGGAGCTGCCGGCCGCGCTCGCGGACGTCATCGTGAACAACCTTTAGGCGCGACACGGCGGTTTTGCAGCTTTGCAAAGGCGCTACAGGTCCGGTGGGGCGGGCGATTGGGTTTCAGTTTTTGGCTTTTAACTTTTAACTTCTTAATTCAGTCTTTTTTGTTTTTTTGCTTTTCTTTTTTTCATATTTCTTTACATTGTCTGTATGGGCTAATCTATTTTTTTATTTTTATATCTTTTTAAATTTAATTACGCTAAAAAATCATCAGTAGCTACAGCGCAAAATAACCTCGTTATAGTGCCAAACAGTGAAAAAATAAATCGGAATAAGTAGCACCTTAGAAACAAGGGAGACCAAACAACCTATACAATGTAATTACATTTGATTAGTGGTGTCAAATAGTACTAGCGACAATAAAATTCTTTAAAGTATAGATAGTTATAATGCAAATTTATCAAAACCATGAAGGGATATGAACAAACGGTGGGAGAAATGGAAGGTCACTGGAGAGGAGAAGAGTGTGCAGGGGAAGATAAGTTTCCTTTCAAGTTGGTGATGCATTCTACATGGCAAAATCTAGGGAGGGTCCTTACAAGTAGGGCTGAAAAAATAGCTCGAGTCTTGCGAGCCGGCTCGGCTCGTAATGAGCTGACTTGAGCTTGTTAGTATTTGAGCTTAGCTAAGCCTGGTGTTCAGCTTGCAAGAAAAATGGGCTGAGCTTCGAGCTGCTCGCGAGCCACTCGCATGGCTTGTTAGGCTCGTGTGGTCGCCGGCCCAAGAAGGCCCATTGGCCAGTCGGTAATTCAGTGTGATGGACCATGTGGAGGTGACCCCGAGTGTGTGATGAGTAATTAACATCGGTTTTAGGAAAGTCGAGTTTGGTTTGTGAGGTTCGTGCCTTATCATTGCGTGGTACAATCGGTTCGGTCGGACTTGGTCAAACTTGGTCGTATGAGCTTAGGATGCTTATTCTCTTGATTCGACAGGTTTGGACTCTTTCATGCGTAAGTATGATTCATTGATGCTATTTATGCTTACATGTATCGAGCGGTGCTATGTGATGTGTTTCTTGTTTGTGATGGCTGCAGAACGTCGAGGCGGAGTCGTGGCGAGACACGAGGTGACCGGACTAGGCACAGGCGGTGTCGAGGTCAGAACGGTCGAAGGTGTCGAAGACGGCGGAGACTCGAGGTGGTTGCGAGGTTTGGACGACAAGGAACGCGAAAGCTTCCCGGAAGGTGCAGGAGGGGCGTTTCGATAAAAGCGCAGAGTTGCACAGGTGGAAGCGGTTCTGTTCGGGTTTAGCGGGCATAACGGGTTGGAGACCCATTAGCCGGAGCCTATATAAGGAGGGGATGTCTCCTTATGGCTGCATGTATTTTCCAAGGGATTGAATGGGTTGTTAGGGTTTGCTTTAGTCAAAATGGCCTTTGGAGAGGTTGTTTTGCTTTGGGGCTTTAGTTGGTGAGAGTGGGTGAGAAGTGCAGAGTGTGTCTCCCCTCTGTTGCTTGCCTTCGTGTGTGTTCTTGAAGAATAGTGAGAAGAGTTCTTGATTTCTCCAAGCATGTATGGGATTGTAGGGATGATATGAGTTGATACTCCTTGTAATCATGTATCTCTCATCCTCAATATCAATCTGAGATGGCTTTATTTGAGTTTGATTGAGTTTTTGAGCCCCTTCTGTTTTCCTGTTCTTCGTTGCCTTCTCTGCTTGATTTGGCAAGTTTTCGTTTTTGTGTTTTTGCTTCCTGAGGAGTAGCAAAATGGGTTGCTGTGATCTAGGAGATGCCCCAAAGCCATTTGGCTAGTCAATCCTAAGAGCAAACCATATTTAATTTCAGTTTTTGCATCTTGGCCTCCTCTGTTCTTGTTTTCTTCTCTAGGGTTTGATGTGTTTTATGATTCCCTCCATGAGATGGCTTGCAACTTGGCATGTTAAGTCCTGAGGCTATTAATTAGCTATTCTCAAAGTTTCATGAGCCAAAGATCAAAGGTTGGAGAGGAATTTGAGTTTTGGTTCAGTTTTGCAAAAGTTTCAGATTTTTGTCATAATCTGAGATTCTTGCTCTCTAGTTGAGTTCTTTTGGTTCTTTGGGCCCTGCTTCTATTTATTTCAAGTACTTGCTCTGTTGGCATCAAAGGATCAAGAGATTTCATCAAAAACCATTGATTTGGGCAAGTTCTGAGTTTTTTTAGCATGCTGTCGGGCTATCTCTGAACCTCGGCTGGTCAAACTGGGTCGTGACCAGTGGTCAGACCGGTATGACAGGGCCGGTCAGACCGGCGTGGGCCGGGCGGTCTGACCGCCGGCCAGGGTGCGGTCAGACCGACCTGATGCCTGCGGTCTGACCGGCCACCCCCTGTTTAGCCCTTGAATTTCCTCTTTGTTACTGCTGTTCCTTTTGGGTTGTTTCTTCTATGCTTCTCCTCTCTTCTGTATTTTGCAAGATTTCCAGAGAGCGTGAACTTTCCTCTTCATAGCTTGTCGTAGCTATTTGGAGAGGTAAATCTTTTGGGGATCTCGAGGGCAAGTTTTTAAGAGTCGACATTCACCCTCCTCTATCGCCATTTCGGTCCAACACGGTGCCACGAGGCCCATGACTCGGCATGGCGCTGCGCCACAAAGGCCCCTGTGTAGTGTGCCTCCATCTTCCATTGCATTCCACCGTGATCCTGATCTAGCCGATCCCGATCTGATCTATTCCTCATTTTCCCATTCCCTAATTGACGGCTCCCCAATCCCTTTCCCCCTCTATAGCGGCGACTTCTCAGCGGCACTGGTGTGCCTTCTCGACGGACTATGGCAAGGAGGTGGTTGAGGTGAATCGCAAGTTCGTGGAGGCGCGGGAGGAGATTGAGGCTACCATGGAGAGCGAGATAGTCTATTTTGACGAGGAGGCCACTTGCGCACACGCCGCCGCTAGCAGGGCGCTCGCCGCCTTCGACGTGCTGCTCGCTCAGCTCCCGCCTACTGACGCCGACGTGCTCCGCCACTCCATGGGGCTCAAGAAATAGAGCTCAAGCAGCCAGAGGAGTAGTGGTTTGCTCGAGGCACTTCTCCATGCACGGATGGAGGTCAAAGGGTCTGTTTTTGGGAGGAAATTCTGAGCGATGTTTGGGTTGGCATACATGTTCTTTTCATAGTTCCTAGGTGTTTTGATTGCGGAATAAATTCAACCAACAAGCTGTTGCAAATCTGGTCTTCTAATGGGAGATTTGGAAGCTTGGAGCTAATTTGTCATATGTTGTTGCAAACTGGTCACTTACAGTTTTATATCGGCAAAATTTATCTTTGATGTGATGAAATAGAATCAATTTGGAGGAGCTAAACTGGTAATTATGTTCTTGTGTTAATTGTTTAAGCCCCATCTCCTACCTTAATTATGAAGACGGTGTTCTGTTTTTTTTTCGAGTTGCATTTGCGTGCATGCTTGTAGGGGTGAAAACGGATCGGATAGTTTCTGACCGATCCGGATGAAAACGAATACGGATTGTGTCGGATCGGATTTTCTTCGAATAATTCTTGGATCGGAAACAAACACGGATTTTTTTTGTCGGAAACAGATACAAATACAGTAGGCCTGATATCCGACGAATACGGATACGAATACATATTATCCGGATAATATGAAAACGGATATCCGGGATTTCAGCCCAATATTGGCCAACCCAAGCCAGCCTCTCTCATCTCCCCTACCACCATCCCACTAGCCCAACTAAGCCATAAGCCTCCATTACCATTAGGCATAGGTTCCCTAGTCATATTAAATTACAAACACCACTAGCAAATATTTATGTTTATTAAAAAATAAATTTAATATTGTCGGTAGATTAAAATTTGTACCCATTAAATTGATGTACTCCCGTTTAAATCATTTTGATGCGAATTTAAATACTTAATTAATTTATTAGTCACATGTAAATGGTAGAAATCCATTAAGAATTATTTAGGACTTTAGAAAAAATTAAATGCCACTTAAAGATTTAAAATATATACAATGGTATGACTATTATGGATAAAAATACTTATGCTTGTTTAGATTTCATGAATGTTTTGACAAGATAAACTATTTATGTGTTTTCATTGTTTTTAGATGTATAGTTTAAGGGTTTTTTATGTTCCGATAAATATTCGTGACCGTATTCGTTTCGATTCGTATTCGCTCCGTATCTGTATTCGATATTATTTATATTTGTATTCGTATCTGAGGTATTCGTATTCGTATCCGCATCTGAGAAAAAATACGAAAACAAATACGGTAGAGACATTATCTGTTGCTTAATGATCCATGGATGCTTCACTGCTTATTGCACCTTTTGTGTATCAGCTTAGACAAATTTGAGCAAGGAGGTTGGTTACACATGCTCATTTCAGATCTTTAGGTGTGTCTTGTTGAATAAATGAAGCAAGAAAATGCAGATGCGATGTTATTCCATCACGGAGCCAAAAAAAAAACAGTATTTTTCTAATCGGCCATGATCACAGCTTGTGCAGCTTACGGACTAATTCAAGCTGGCTCGAATCAGAAAATGAGCCAAACCGAATTAGAATTTTAGCTCATTTTCTAAACGGGAGTCAGAGCCGAGCCTCGGCTCGTTTCAAGCCTACTTACAAGGTGGGTTCAAGACCCTCTCCCGTAGCATTTTTTTCGGTGGAGCGCCGCGCAGGGTGCGTGACCTAGGGATAACTGTTCACATAGGTACATTAGTGTTAAATCTTCTGCAAATGATTAAAGGATTTGTTTATGCCAAAATTTGGAGGTACGAATCTCGGTGAGAACGTGTGGTGAGGGTACGTGGGGCGGATGATCAAACGATTTGTTTATACCAAAATTTGGAGGCACGAATCTCGATGAGAACGTGTGGTGAGGGTAGGTGGAGCGGCTGCCCCTGGGTTCGGAGCAACATTTTCGAAGTCCAAATTGCCTCTAGAACATGTTTAGCTGAGTAATAGCTCACCAGCTTTACCCCCACATTCTCCGTAATCATCTCTCGCCAGCAGTGCTTAAGAGCAACTCCAAGAGATTAGCCAAAAGAAATATCTAAATTTAGTGATTTAGCTATTCTCTAAAATGAATCTCATCCAAAAAAATAAGACTACTCCAACAGACTATCTAAACTAGAGGGCGCGCGGTGGGTCGCGTACGCGCGGGAATGGGGCGCAGCGTGCGGGAAGAAAACGTCGACCGCGCCAAGAGGCTGGATGGCGAGCGAGGTAGGCTATCCAAAAATAGAGAGCGAAGGAGGAGGGATGAAGAGCTACTAAATTTGGAGAGTCATTTACAGAGTCTATTGGAGAAAAAACGTCTCCAATAATAGTCAAATTTACCTTTAGAAAATGATTTAGCTCTTCTCTTGAAGTTGCTCTACCAGCTTTGCACTTCGGAAATAGACGAGGCCATCTTCATCAGGACACGTTGGACAGAGGGTACCCAGATCCACTCCTGTCCATTTGATATTCGGACGTGTTGGTAGAATATCATGAGCAAACCTCCACAGAAAATCTTCTGCCTTGTTCGCCAATGCTTCATTCCAGATCTTGTGCCACTAGAAATTTGCTTCACATCCAGAAGACAAAACTTTATGGGCAGCCACTTTTGATAGCCAAATCCTGGGTGGATTTTTTTTGCTGTGGTTGTGGTTTATGTTTTTTTAAATTCTGATTATTCATAAGAAAAAATATGAAAAGAGAAATAGTTGTATACGATTTTGGCCGATATAACTAAACTTGACATAGTGTCTACTACAATTAACCTATAAACCTCGTTTTAAAAAGATACATAATTTAAAAACTAATTACTGTAGCATAGTGAAAAGCAAAAGCTGAAAGGGGAGCCGAACCCAGCAAAGTCTGAATATAAACTTTATAGGTAGATTTGACTGAAAACTTGCTTTTGAATCAAAGAACCAAGCCAGAGCTTTTGAATCAAAGGACCAAGCCAGATAAT
The DNA here is from genome assembly GCA_017311315.1 of Dendrocalamus latiflorus. Taxonomy (NCBI): domain Eukaryota; kingdom Viridiplantae; phylum Streptophyta; class Magnoliopsida; order Poales; family Poaceae; genus Dendrocalamus; species Dendrocalamus latiflorus. The sequence goes on along the minus strand of CM029665.1, from coordinate 29,428,494 downwards.
CCGTGATTTCATCATGAAGAAGGATGCAAATTAGTTACATGACACTGTAAATTATCATCATTTGTCAATGGACATCTAAAAACATGGTTACGCTAGGACACCGAATGCATTATTATATCATTTTCGGGCCAAAGGGAGAGAAAATTTCGAAAAAGACTCAGGTGCCCCTCATGGCTCGCCTCCAACAATGCATCTCACACACCCACAAGCCCTGATCTCTGGCCGCCGTCATAGGGGGCGACCACCTCCGGCCGGCACCCTCGTTCACCTCTGCGACGCTAGGCTCCGCCACCAGAAGCCTACCTCCCGCCCGCCCCAGTCCTCATCGCCTTTGCCGTCTCCCCCTCCTCTTCCTGCGGCCGGGGACGGCGAGAGCGGTGTGGTCATGTCGTTCACCATACCAACCGCTGCAGGCCAGCGTTATCAACAAACTCGATGTCGGGCTGCTGCTTGGGCAGCGGCGTAGTACTAGCAGTAGCAGGCATCGGTCCATGAACATGGAAATCAATATGTGTGGTTGGAACGGTACATCTTCAATTTCCAATCAAGTTAGTATAACAGTTGTACTCTGATGCAAGATGGTATGAGGCAGATGGCACCAGGTGGTGGGCGGTGGCACCAATGACAGTTGCACGGGGCGGGCCAAGGCCCAGGGGAAGAGCACGGCCGAGCTGAACCACGCACGGGCGCACCAACGCATGGGGTCGAGCTAGGGCATGGGCGCGACGGTGGGCACTGGTGGCGGTAGGCCGGGGCGGCGCAAGCTTCAACTGGAATCACCAGGGAGCAAAGCTCCAACAAGAAAGAATGGAGGTAGGGGGAAAGAAAAGAGGAATGAGGAAGAAATGAAGCAATGGGGAGAAAGAGAGGAAGTCAAGAGGCAATAGGAGACGCCGTGAGGGAGCTTCGACAGGAAGCAACAACATCAAGAGAAAAAGTAACGGAGGAAAGAAGAAATAGAGAAAAGAAATAGGGAGAGAAGAAGAATCAGGAGGAAATGGGGAACGAGAATGCCAGTTCAAAGTTTTGGTTTCTCTCTCCTAGGGCAAAATTGACAATTCGCGTGCTTTCTTACTGCCTTTCGGTCCGAAAATGATATAATAGTGGCCTCGGTGTCCTACGATAAAATTACACAGTTTTACAATGTGTTCTAGCATAATCATGTTTTTTAAATGTCCGTTGACAAATAGTGATAATTTGCAGTGTCCTGTAGCTAATTTTCCCATGGATAACATCAGTCCTCGATCATTTGTAACAGTCGATTGCCTCTAGCCGACTGCAAGTATCCGGAACTATCCCACGGCAACCTAGCGTCTGACCAAATATTGATGTAATTGCCATTGCAAACACTCCAAACTACCCCTTTTTTCAGTAGTGGAATCCTCTTCAAAATACTTTTGACATACCACTCATTGGTTTTGCCTGAAGCACATGACCATCAGAGTAGTATTTTGCTCGTAGTACCTTTTTTTTAGAAAACGGAATATAACCATATTCCGGCCTTGATCATTTCACTGGAATGACTACAACCGTTCAGAACCAAAACAAAATAAACAGACCACACTCCACCAAACGGTGTTACAAAATCTCATCAGCACAGAACACAGGCCAAAAGGACTTAATCCTTTAATCTAAAACAAGTACTCCATCCAAACTTGCTGAAAAACTCCATCACCACTCTCTCAAGTCTTTTACATCCTTTTAATAGTGCACTTCTCGCTTCCTCTTTAGACAGTTGCGACCAGCATCTGATCCAGTAAGTCCCCCTGAAAATGACCTGCACAAAAGAGTGAGCATTCATCCTTTTGAAAACGGCGTCATTTCTATTCAACCACAGAGCCCAGCAAAAAGCCGCTATACCCACTAGAATCTGATTTCTAAGCTTCAAAGAGAAACTTCTAAGCCAAGAACCAAACAACGTCCCAACATTATTAGGTGGTTGAATTCCAAAACTAATGACTACCACATTCCAAAAAGCCCGAGCCACATGGCAATCGAAAAAAGATGTTGAATGCTCTCATTAGAAGGACGAAAACAACATTTGATACTACCTTGCCACTTTGTTTTTGCAAGATTATCTTTTGTTAAAATAACTCCTTTTTTCAAAAACCAAAGGAATACTTTGATCTTAAGCGGCAACTTCGTTTTCCAAAATAAGTTCTTTTCTGGAATACTTTCTCTTATCATGAGATCTCTGTACAAAGAACGGACAGAAAAAGAACCACTCTTATGCAAGTTCCACACTAACCCATCTTCTTGCTCATTTAGAGATACTTGCATGATCATATGCATCAAATCAAACCACTCAGTCCTCTTTTCTCCTACCAATGCTCTCCTAAAAGAAACATTTAGCGGTGAAGTACTAAGAACATGCGCAACAGTCACGTTCTTCTTTATCACAATTCTATACAGCTTAGGGAATTTCGACATAAGCGCTTCCTTCCCAATCCAAATGTCCTCCCAAAATCTCGTTTGTTGTCCATTATTAACCTTGAATCTACTCCTTGATAAAAAAAGATCTTTGACCTCCATAAGTCCATTCCAAAAATGAGAGTCCCCTGGTTGCTTAACCACTTGTGACAAGGTCTTTCCTTTCAAATATTTCCTCTTAAACATACTCTGCCAGAGGCCGTCCTCATTCAACAACTTTAATAGCCACTTGCTTAACAGACAGCAATTCTGCACTTCTAGGTTTAAAATACCCAAACCCCCACACATTTTGGTTGACTTAGGATACCCCATCTGGTCAACCTATATTTCTTTTTATTCCCATCATTCTACCAAAAAAACCTAGATTGATAATAATCCAGTTTCTTAAGGATTCCTTTAGGAATTTTGAAAAAGGACATCATAAACATCGGAAGACTCGATAAAACCGAATTAATTAAAACGAGTCTGCCCCCTACCGACAAAAGCTTGTTTTTCCAGCTGCTAAGCTTTTTCTGAAACCTTTCCTCGACTTCCCTCCAATCCTTGTTCAAAACTTTTCGGTAATGCATAGGGAGACCTAAGTACCTAAACGGTAACGATCCCGCCTTGCACCCAAAAAGATCCACATAAACAGCACTTTTGACCTTAGCATCCCCAAAGCAAAAAAACCTCACTTTTATGAAAGTTTATTTTGAGGCCCGACAACTCCTCGAAAGTACTTAGAACTAACTTTAGATTCTTTGCCTCTTCGAAATCATTTTCTATAAAAAGAATAGTATCATCCGCATATTGGAGAATCGACAAACCGTCATCCACCAAGTGAGGAACTAAGCCCCTAAATTGGCCACTTCTCTTGGCTCTTTCTAAAAGAATAGCCAACACATCAGCAACTAGGTTGAAAAGAACAGGCGAAAGAGGATCTCCTTGTCTCAAGCCTTTACTAGTCTGAAAGAATTGGCCTAAGTTGTCATTCACTTTGACCCCTACACTACCCCCGCTTACTATCGATTCGATCCATTTGCACCACGTTGGCGAAAAACCTTTTAATCTCAAAACCTGCTACAAAAAGGACCAACTCACCTTATCATAGGCTTTCTCAAAATCTAGTTTGAGAATAACCCCTCCCATCTTTTTCTTGTTTAGCTCATGCAGCATTTCATGTAAAACAACTGCACCTTCCAGAATATTCCTTCCCGGAATAAACGCCGTTTGGGAAGGTCTAATTACCTTGCTTGCCACTCCCGTGATCCTATTAGCCAGAACCTTTGTAAAAATCTTAAAACTGACATTAAGCACACAAATCGGTCTATACTGCTGAATTTGTTTGACCTCTTTTTGTTTTGGAAGGAGAGTTATTATCCCGAAGTGAAGACTAAAAAGAGGGAGTTTATTATTGTGGAAATCTTTAAACATGGCCATTAGGTCATCCTTTATAAGACTCCAAAACACTTGGTAAAACTTGGCTCTATTGTGTTTCATTTGAAAAATAGCCTCTCTAACTTCTTTTTCAGAGAAGACATCCGTAAGGATGCTATTTTCTGTTTCAGAAACCTGCGGGATGTCATCTTTGTAAGTCTCATCAAGGATCAAGTTATCTCTACGCGACGACCCAAAGAGGCTTTTAAAATATTTTGTAATAAACTTCTCTAGATCGTCTTGTCCTTCAATCACTACTTCTTCCTGTTCAAGCTAAAAAATTCTAGTTTTCCTTCTTTTGCCGCTAGCAACCAAATGGAAATACTTTGTATTGTCGTCTCCCTGCAATAGCTCCGTGGTCTTAGCCCTTTGGAACCAACTCAATTCCTCTTCCCGAAGCAAGTGGGCAAGGCGATCTTTTACCCCCTGCTGCAGGTCCACCTCATACTGACAAAGAAGTTGCGTTTCAGTTTTTTTTATCAAGCTTATCCGCTAACCACATCAATTCCTGCTTTTCCTCCTTACAAGCCCCATGCTCGTTCTTTGCCCAACCTCTTAAAAATTGTCTCAACCTCCTAATTTTATTCTGCCACCTTTGCAGAGACGAAACCCCCTTCTTTTCTTCCTTCCACACCCTTGACACTAAGTCGAAAAAGCCCTCGCGTAAAAACCATCTGAGTTCAAATTTGAACATTGGATGCTCCTTACCTCGAGTTCCTTCCCCCGTACTAAGCAGGAGCGGAGCATGGTCCGAAAGATCTCTACCCAAAGCCTTCACCACGGAGAGAGGGAACTTTTGATCCCACTCCGTGCTCACTAAAATCATGTCCAGCTTTTCGAAAGTTGGAACTTTGCGGGAATTAGCCCAAGTAAAGTTTCTTCCCGACAGAGCAATTTCTCTCAGATTTAAGCTATCTATAACCGCATTAAAAAGAAAAGGCCACTTCCCATCAAACTTATCATTACTTTTCTCACTCGGATTTCGGATAATGTTGAAATCTCCACCAATCATTGTTGGCAACGACTCCTTATTACAAGCTTGGACCAGCTCAGTAAGAAACATTTCTTTGAATTCTGGTTGCGCTGCCCCATAAACAGCCACCAGACTCCACTAAAAGCCATCTTTTTTATTCCTGAGATGGAATTTCACAAAGAAATCCCCTTCCGAAATACTGCCAATATAAAAAAATCCACATTAACTCCCAACAAAATCCCACCTGATCTCCCATGAGGCATAGACCAATGCCAGAGAAAGTCTCTTCCCCCACACAGCTTATTAAGCTTTGCTGGCGAGAAATCTTTCTTCCCTGTTTCCAAAAGAGCAATAAAGTCTAAACTCTGCTCTCTAGAAGTTTCATATAAGAATCTAGATTTAGCCAAGTCTTTAAGACCTATGCTATTCCAGAAGATTCCTTTCATGATGAACTCCTTTTCGAAACTTTAACCTTTCTTTTTTTCCAAAGCCCTTTTCCCTAACGGCTTAGGGTTGGACTTGTGCTTTTTATCAACAGCCTTAGTCTCACAACTAATGCGATAACTATCATCATCTAAGATTTCATCCACCAAATCCCTACAGAAATGCCTTACTGCCTCTATTTCTACAGCTTCTAAACTTTCCGAATCACTATCACTACCCAGAGAACATTCACTGCCAATCTCTAACCTCCCCGAGTCACTTGCACTCACTCCACAAAACAAGCGGTTAACAGTTGAAAGTAAACCTTCTTCACTGTTACTAGCCACAACCCCCAGCTCACTCACTCTCCTAACCACAGAAGAAGCAGGAATAGAACAAAAAGAGTTAACAGTAACATTACCTTCCAATTGCTCCAGGTTGCGCACCACCGCCCGCCGCTCCGCCCGGCTCAAAGTATGCTCTTCAGCCACACCGGCCAAGCGTGCACTGGTCCTTGACGGAGACATCGCCAGCTCTTTAATTGACCCGGCTGCCTCCCCAGCGCCAACAGCTCCAGACGCTAACTCCACCTGACTCAACCCCAACTCACCTCCCTACCGATCCTGCGCTCCCAGCAGCCCCCTCGGTCCCAGCCTTTGGTCCGGCACACACCCTCCCTGAGACGCCTCCACCGAAACCAGAGCCTGGACCGACAAGCACCCTCCCCCTGAAGCCTCCTCCACAAAATTACCCGGCAAACTGAGAACTCCCCCATCTCCTTGCTGCATAACTGCCCGACAGCTCTGCTCCTTTACTCCTTCACCAGCTTCCAGCCCCCCCAATAGCTCCTTTTCTGCCATCACCAAATCAGCCACTACATCTAGTGTTTTATTGACCGACACATTCAAAAGCTCCTCCGCCTTTTCTTTAAGAAAAGCTCTAAATTCATCCTCATTCATCTTCTGGACTTTTAGTGACTCACCTCGTAGTACCTGAGCGCATAAGTACAGGAATTGGATTAACCTTCACCCCTGCCACTCCAACATGGTCTGCTTGGAATTCCGCCGCTTGTGACCTTAGTCCTTCTGTTGAAACTACATGGTATATCCTGCTGAAAGTTCAAGAATTACATTGGAAAGTTACCAAATCTCATCTGAAAGTGTTTCGGGCGGACGTACTCCAATTGGCGAATCCCGTTAGGTATTAGGGCATTTGTAGTGTATGAAAAGAAGAGGTCTTAAGCCACCTTAAGGTCAACCTTATACATTACAGGGGTGATCTTAAGCAGACCCTAAGCAAAAAAAGCTTAAGGCTGGTCCTCAAGCTAAAGACCTGGCCATAAGTATTAAAATATAATTTTTCTTTATCTGCCAAGTGGGACCATCTTAAAGCCTCTTGGGTTATATACACTATGGAGTTGATCTTAAGGTTTAGATGGGACCCATCTTAAGACCCTTTGGGTTATATACACTACAGATGCCTTTACATGTCTAGTTTTATCGTCGTTCCACTTGGAATTGATTACAGAAGTGGAAACTCTTCCTTTACAATGTAAACTATATATGACTTTGCAAATATCCATTACAGAACAATATACAGTCTTTCCAAAAATAATAAGAGGAGAAAATTAACTCAGTACCACTGCAAAGAGGTATAAATTAGAAAAATATTATCACTTGTGAGAATGACATAAGGGACCTAAGGCCACATGTCAACGACACATTGAATGATTTTCCGACTCCTTGATCTTCATGGTGGTACGGAGCAATATTGCACAAAAGAGAAAGATACCATGTAATTTAGACGGTCACTAAAACGTCATCATCTCTTCTGGAAGTTGAGTTTCATGATGGCAAAGGCAAACAAGAAGGCAAAGAGCACCGCGAACGCCACGACCACAGTGGCCACAAACCCCACCCAACTGTGCTTGAAGTCGAAGTAGTTCTCTATAAAGACTTTCACGGGGGTGCCATCATCCATGGGCGTCACGATGTCGCCAAATTGTGAGACGATAAGCCCGTACATCGTCCACGCGACAGGGCATATCCAGCAGTACCATCTCCACCAGATTGGAGTTTTCTAAACATAGTGTCAGGCCAAAACGGAAATGAGCTACGGAATCGTTGAAACTGAGGTAGATAGATTCAGACCACGCGACGAGAGCATGAGGATGACACACTTACTGGTCGGGGGATGAGGAATCCGGAGAAGAGATTCCAGATGCCGTAGAATGCGGAGGAGACAATTGAGGCGACGTGGTAACTCGGTGTCAGGCCGACGGCCATCATGCCGTAGAATGTGAAGTAGAGCAGCGTGAAGTACATGAAGAAAAGGTACCAGAAGAACTTGGCAGCAGTCCACGCGAACCCGATCATTGCGTAAACTATGATTCCGTATATGCTAGCCTGAACAAGCCCGTACGGGAGTTCAATGACAACCTGCAAGAAAGAAGTTGGCCAGTGTATGTGGTCTCTCAAGATTGAAGAATCAAATAACCAGCAGAGAAAAGCTATTCACCTGGCCAAATGCATATGCGAAAGCTGAGTACATGCCGGCAGCTCTTTCACGATAAAATACTGTGCGCTCTACGGCCACCACTGGCTGAACAGAAGCAGAGTTCATGGTGCCGATGCATAGTACGGCGCCGTACATTGATCCCATGGCATTCCACAAGTCTTGCGGCTTCTCCCTGTATCAACAAGGTGGTGAAGATGAGGAGCTATAACAGTACCAGAAGCAGAATATACATAATATATCGAAATGGTCGTCTTCTTGATATGTACAACGTGGCAGGTCTTACATTTTGCTGCCATGGTCCCAGTAGATTGTGCCGAAGAGAAGTGCTATGATAGTAGTGAAAAAGAACCTGACGGCATTGTAAGGAGGGTTTCTCCAGTACGACATATGCTGCTTCCATAGGCAAGCCATGCATTGTGTGAAGGAGGACTGCGAGTACTGGGTAGGGAAACAGAGGTCACTTGAACCCGGTGGTGGTTTGCTTAGTTCCTGTATCAAGGCCTTGTTCCTCCTGTAAAAGATAACAGTTGATGTTAGACCTGCAATGGAAGAAATGCTTTGGAGAGGAAAAAAACGGTTGAATCCTACTGAAAAATGAAAACTGCAATGCAGTGTGCATTGGTATGTAGCAACAGGTTGTCCCTCCATTCTGTTGAACAAGCTACATTGTTTAGTAGTACCTGTAGGCCGTAGGGTCGAGTGGCATTCTAAAAATTACCACTAACTTCATTGCAATTGAGGACTAGCCACTTCTTTCATTGGGTCATCTACAAAAGGCCATTCTTTTCCTGTTTTCGCATTTTCTTGTATTTTAGCCCATTTGCACCCCTATGAATAGACTCTCACTACTAGAGATTGAAAAGCCCCCTAGGGCTGGATACCCAAAGGCGCAACAGAAAAACACTAGGGAAAAAGGTTCCCCTAGTGTATAATATATAGTCCCCTTTGGGTGATATCAATATACTAGGATATTTTACGGTGTAATAACCTGTTAAAAAAACCCATTTTCCCTTGTTCGATTCCTACAGTTTTATTTTTTCACCTTGGTCGCTCTTTGCTAAGGGTTCAAATCACAAACTATAGGAAACTATGCTAATGTGGCTTTGATATGGCAGGGTAGAGGCAAGCTTTCGTAGGATCCATCATGAACACTCACTACACCACATGCAATTTTTTCCAGAGAGCGAAAAAATGTCGGGAATTTTCTTAAAACTGTCAGAAATTCTATTGGTCAACAGCTCTCGGTCGATAATTACTGCTGGATTTGTTGGTTGTTAAATAGATGTATTGTTGACAGTTTTTAGCAACTACCGTCAGTAAATACAATAGCCGAGAGTTTCTACACCATCGGTAAATATGAAAATGGTCGGCATATTTTGGTACAACTCTCGGTAGAATGAAAAATTCATCAGTCATTTAGTAATCACCAAGACTTTGTAGAACCGTAGGCCATTTGTTTCTACCCCGTCGGAAAAGGTTGCATATCTTGTAATTGTTATGAATAGCGCTTGTATTCATATGAGGCCAATGGGCCAGTATATATACACAAAGTACAGGTGGTAAATATGCAAAGAACCCCTCATAACAATGGGGAATAACAAACTATACATATATCTCTAACACCCCCCCTCAAACTTATGGTGGATCAACAACACTGAGTTTGGAGAGGTAGAAGCTGTGCTGTGCTCGAGTCTGAGCCTTCGTGAAGAAATCCGCTATCTGAAGCTCTGAAGGCACATACTGAAGAGTAATCACTTGATCATGCACACAAGACCTTACGAAAGAATATGCTTGGTGAGCTCATGCTTCACAGGATCACGAGCAATACTGATAGCACCTGTACTGTCTGACAAGAGAGAAGTCGGTGTAGTGACAGAAACACCAAAATCCTCAAGTAACCACCGTAGCCAAGTAATCTTTGCTGTCAAGAGAGCCATAGCTCGCAACTCAGCCTCTGCACTCGAACGGGACACTGCAGTCTGTTTCTTCGTCTTCCAGGCAATGAGAGAACCACCAAGAAAAACACAGTAAGCAGAGATAGAGCGGCGATCAGAGGGATCGCTGGCCCAAGTAGCATCCGAATAGGCCTGAAGCTGTAACGAGCTGGAACGTGGAAAGAAGAGACGGCGAGAGATAGTCCCGCGAAGATATCGCAGAACTCGAAGAAGGTGGCTGTAGTGGACCTGAGTGGGAGCTGAAACAAACTGACTCAGAATATGAACTGGATAAGTGATATCCGGACGAGTAACAGCAAGGTAGACAAGATTCCCAACAAGATGACGATAGCGAGTCGGATCAGAAAGAGGCTCACCATCAGAGAGTCGGAGGTGAACATTGAGCTCCATGGGAGTCTCAACAGTACGCTGATCAGTGAGGGAGGCACGATCAAGAAGATCCTGAATATATTTCTCTTGGGACATAAAGAAACCATCTGGAGTGGAAGTAACCTCAATCCCAAGAAAGTAGCTAAGAGGACCAAGATCCGACATAAGGAACTGCTCACTAAGACGAGCCTTGACAAAGGCAATGTACTCAGAATCATCTCCCGTAATGATCATATCATCAACATACAAGAGAAGAAGAGTCCGACCACGAGACGAAGTGTGGACAAAGAGCGCAGGATCATGATCACTAGCTGAGAAGCCAGCAGCAGTGACCACAGAGGAGAAGCGCTCAAACCAAGCACGAGGGGCTTGCTTAAGGCCATAGAGAGAGCGACGAAGGCGACAGACCATGCCCTCAGGAACAGAATACCCAGGTGGCGGATGCATGTAGACCTCCTCACGCAACTCGCCATTAAGAAAGGCATTCTTGACATCAAGCTGAGAAACAGACCAGTGGCGAACAGACGCCACCGAAAGAAGAGTGCGAACAGTGGTCATGTGAGCCACAGGAGCAAAAGTCTCGTCGTAGTCAACACCATGCTCCTGCTGGAAACCACGAGCAACAAGACGCGCCTTATAGCGCTCAAGAGAGCCATCAGAGCGAGTCTTAATCTTATAGACCCACTTACAAGTGATGGGATGAGAATGAGATGGACAAGGAACAAGATCCCAAGTACCAGTACGCTCAAGGGCAGCAATCTCCTCGGCCATGGCAAGCTGCCACTCAGGGTGAGTAACAGCATCCCGGTAGGAGACAGGCTCACGAGTAGCTGCGCCAGCAGAGGCAAAACGGGCAGGAGGCCGAATCAACTGGCGATCGCGGAGAGCGTAGCAAGGAGAAGATGGCCCATCAGGGGAAGATGGAGCATCAGAAGAAGAGGGAACATCAGAAGAAGATGGCTCAGCTGGAAGATCCTCAATACGAGGTCGACGAGTGTAGAAGATAGGAGCCTGGGGAGTCGTAGGAGACGACACAGGCGGCGACAACGGCGGAGAGGCCACAGGAGGAATATGTGGAGACTCAGTGGGACAGGTGGACGAGGGCAAAACAGATATAGGTGTATCTGGAAAGGTCAAGAAAGACAGAGACTCCACAGAGGAAGCCGAAGGAGAGGTAGGACGTGGGTAGAATGGACGAGACTCGTCGAAAGTCACATCTTGAGAAACCCGCATCCGACGACCAACAGGATCCCAACACCGATAGCCCTTGTGCTCGGCACTGTATCCCAGAAAGACACACTCAACAGACTGAGCGGTCAGTTTGGTGCGTTCTCGAGGGGCGAGGAGAACGTAGCAAACGCAGCCAAACAGATGAAGGGCAGAGTAGTCAGGAAGAAGACCACAGAGACGCTCAACAGGGATCGCACCCTTAAGAGCAGAAGAGGGCTGGATGTTGACGAGATAGGTGGCAGTGGAAACAGCCTCAGCCCAAAAGTGAGGTGGAATAGAGGCGGCGATCATCAGAGCACGAGCCATCTCAAGGAGGTGCCGATGCTTGCGCTCAGCGACACCATTCTGAGCATGAGCACCAGGACAAGAGAACTGAGCGAGAGTGCCCTGCTCAGCAAGGAAGCTGCGCAGGTGACGAGAGAGGTACTCGCCAGCAGAGTCAGCACGAAGGACACGAATAGGAGTGGAGAACTGTGTGTGTATCATAGTGGCAAATTGTTTATAGATAGGCAAGGCCTCACTACGAGAAGACATGAAATATATCCAAGTGTGGCGAGAGAAATCATCTATAAAAATAATATAATAACGATGACCCCCTTTCGAAACAAAGGGAGCCGGACCCCAAACGTCTGAATGAACAAGATCAAAAGGACGCTGAGACACAGACTCACTATGAGGATAAGGAAGCTGAATCTGTTTACCTAACTTACAGCCCTGACAATCTAAAGATACGTCTCCTGAGACAGACCCCAGAAGACCACGACGAACTAAGGACGACAGACGGGATCCACACAGATGGCCAAGACGGTGATGCCACTGCTGGAAAGAGCCGGTAGACGAAGTGGCAGAAGCGGAGAGACTGGCGGCGGTGGTGGCAGCGGAAGGAAGGTGAAGCCAGTCAAGCTCCCAGAGACGCTGTGAGTCACGGCGCCGAGGGCCAGAACCAACCAGAGCTCCCGTGTGGCGATCCTGAACACAACAAGAGTCAGAGTCGAGAATGACCCGATAACCAAGGTCAGTAATCTGCCCAGCAGAAAGAAGCTGTAAGGTAAGGCGAGGAACATGAGCAACAGAAGGAACATGAAAGGATGAGTTGCTAAGAGATCCTCGACCAGAGACAGAAAGAGATGTACCATCAGCAGTAAGAACACTGACAGGAGAATCAAGAGGTGTAATAGAAGACAGAGTGGAAGGATCAGGAGTCATGTGAAAAGATGCTCCAGAATCAAGAATCCACGGGGAGGTGCCTGACTGTGTAGGAGGTGGTCTCTCAGTGCCCGAAGAGTCAGTAGCAGAACCTGCAGATTCTGTCGAGGGAGAACCTGAAGCGGCAAGTAGGCGTCGAAGTCTGGCTATCTCCTGCTCGGTGAGAGAAGCTGCTGAAGAAGTCGAGGCAGACGTCGTCGTAGAAGCACTAGTGCCAGTAGAAGAACGGCGTGAAAGATGCCGCTTCTTCTTGTAGCACTGGGACTCAGTGTGGCCATCCTTGTCGCAGTAGGAACAGTGAGGACGGCCACCTCCAGACGGAGGACGGCCACCACCACCTGTGGTAGCCGCTGGAGGAGGCAGTGTAGCAGGCGGACGAGCGGCGAGCACAGAGGGGAGTGGCATCAGACCAGCACCACTCAAACGAGTCTCCTCTGCGCGTAACTCGTAGCGCTGACGAAGATGAGTCCACATCTGAAAATCCGAAGGGAGTCCCACAACCTCAGAAGAAAACTGAGGCTGGACACTGGCGATGAAGACAGCAGCAGCCCGAGCGTCGTCATCGTACCACTGAGTGTAGACGGTCAGACGATCCTTGTAGAAATCCAGAGCCTCGTGGTAGGCAGAGGCAGCTTCATCATCAGCGAGGCGAGCGGCCTCAGCAGCAGTCTTATCGGCTGTCGGGGGCAATGCCACAGGCGTAGGCTCCGTCGGAGGAATAGGGCAAGGCGGGCAGGTGACATCGCCAGAGAGGACGCCCCAGAGACGAAGACCACGCATGTGGATGCGCATGTGAGACACGAAGTCGGTGTAATTATCACCATCAAAAATCACCGGGCAGCGAGGGAGGGAAACGGTGCCCATTGGTAGGCGGCGCTGGACGGCGCGGCGACCAAGGCAACGAAGTCTAACAGGCGGCGCTGGACGGCGCGGCGGTTAGAACAACGTTTTTTTTGCTCTTTTTTTTAAGCTTCTCTGAGAAGCTAACGAGACTTTAAAAACAGATCCGATCGAATCGGGCAGCCGGCGCGGGAGCGGCCGGCGCGGAGGACGGTCGGCGACGGCCGGCGCGGGAGCGGCCGGCGCGGAGGACGGCCGGCGCGGGAGGGGCTGGCGCGGGAGCGGCCGGCGCGGAGGACGGCCGGCGCGGAGGACACCGACGGCGGCAGGGCCTTCACCGACGGCGGACGGCAGCGGGGAGCGCACGCGGAGTCGTCGGGGGACGACGGCGCACGCGGAGTCGTCGACGGGATGACGGCGACGGCGGCAAGGGAGGCGACGGGAAAACCCTAGGTACGCTCTGATACCATGTTATGAATAGCGCTTGTATTCATATGAGGCCAATGGGCCAGTATATATACACAAAGTACAGGTGGTAAATATGCAAAGAACCCCTCATAACAATGGGGAATAACAAACTATACATATATCTCTAACAGTAATGTACTAGGGAAAATTTTCGTTACCTACAGTTTTTTATGTACACCCTAGGGAGACTTTATATCCCTAGGGTTGTCCATTTCAGCACTAGGGAACCATTAAAACTATAAGGCTCGTTGCATATTCTAGTAGTGCCATTTGCCCCTTTGGTCCATTTTGGACGGGAACGTGGCTGAGTTCAACCCTATTGAACCGAGCCATTCCCATCCAAGGACATGTATGGACGTGTGTGTAAATGGTACTCGACATAATCATTTTGGACATCAACACGGTCCCTAAAACGTAACTTAGACTGCTAATTTATATTATAATATATTTATAAAACCTAATAAAATCATAATATTATAAAAGTACTTTCCGAGACAAATTTATACATATGATTTTCATGTATCCAATCTAAATATTTAATAATATATTAATAATCAAACTTTCGAAAGTTTAATTATACGTATATATCAAAACGATATGTATTTATGATCGGAGGGAGTGCTACTTCTAACCGCGCTGCATGCAGATCACTAGTGACAATTGAAGATTAGATGTAACACCTAGCCTTTAGTATCATTATTGTTGGTTTCCATTGAGTTATATAAATATATAATTCATGTTGGTCTAAAACCCTTTTGGGCCAAAAAAAGATGAAAGCCCAAGCAATGTGCTATACATACGCACCCACCCCACGTGGAGGCTAGTCTTTTAGTGAATCTTTGGGTCACAAGGTGTTAAAGATGGTACCAGAGCATCAACACTCAGGCTGCGTGTGTATGTAGCCAGCGAGGTGCTACGCGTGCATGCCCGCTCCATATGGACTGGGCTTTTTAGTGTATTTTGGGCCCAATGGGTTACACTAGATGGGTGGATGCCATTCAAGCAAGTTTATCTAGTACTGAACTCTTCAAACAACCAGTTGACTTGTAATAATCGGAAACTAATCGTTAAATTAATTCCAGCTAGCCCTTCCATTATTTCACATGAGATTGCATATATAACGCGTGCTGCATGCATGACCTAGCTGTGAACGTGTGGATAATATCATGTATGTACTGAAGGTTTTTCAGTTGACTTACGAACTTGCGCAATCTCAAAAGTTACGAGTTGGAGGACTTGTGAACAGTACAATTAATGTATTTATATATCCAGGACAAGCAAGTACACACAGAAGAAAGTTGTAACAAGTGAACTAACATTTAATTGGAAGGAAACAACTGACCATGCAATTGCACTGACAATTGGAAGGAAACTCTATTCCTGTAGATGGGTTTGACAGGCATGAAAAGCTTCACCAATCACAAAGTAAAGAAGTGTAAGTTGAGATTAGAGTTGCCATGTTCATTCTACATTATGAACCCTTACAAAATCACAGAAAAAGGAAACAACTCTCATTTGTTATAAATTCATATGACCCCATATTTTATTGTTATCTGATTTATAGGATAACACTTAATAGCTGCAAGTTGTTTCTGTCTGTTGATTGGGAAGAAAATAAGTAAGAAAGAAATTGTAGCTACAACTCCCTCCAGTCACAAAAGAGTGACATTTTGAGATGTGTGCAGTCAAACTTTAAAACTTTGGTTATCGATATTTATACACTCTTCCTTTTTTTTAAGTGACACTCTAGAATCCGTGTCGTCAAACTTTCTAAAATTTGAGCACTAATATGTTTGAAACTATCTAGATATGCTACATGAAACTATACCATTAGATTTATCGTTAAAAAATATTTTCATAATATTATAATTTTATTAGTATATAATAACATAAAGTTACAAAAATTAACAGTCAAAGTCACATTGTGTAGACTGTAAAAAATAAAAAAAAGGCACTTCAAAAAAGAACGGAAGTAAATATTTAAATTGTGTTATGAATATTTTGCATGTATTCATAAGGCCCAAAAGGCAATATATATATAGGGAGTACAAGAGGATATACAAAGGAATATATCGTATACAAATAAGGAAATCAAGACATATAAGGAAACAAATAAATCAATTCTATACTATTCTTAACACTCCCCAAACTCAGTAGATCACACACGCTGAATTTAGAGAGAATACAAATGTTGTGCCCTAGTTTGTGGCTTTATAAAGAAGTCAGCAAGCTGTAACTCTGAAAGCACAAACTATAAAGCGAGTACTCCCTCCTGCACCTATTAACGAGTGTATGAAGCATCCACACCAATATGCTTGGTGAGGTCATGCTTCACTATGTCACGAGCAATACTGATAGCTCCTATACTATCAGACATAAGGATCGTCGATCCCCTCATAGGTACTCCAAAGTTTGCAAGTAGCCATCTTAACCAAGTAATCTTTGTTGTCACTTGAACGAAAAACTGTAGTCTACTTCTTTGTCTTCCAGGCAATCAAGGAGCCAAGAAAAACACAATAAGTACAAAGAGAACGACGATCAAAAGGATCACTAGCCCAGGTTGCATCGGAGTACGCCTAAAGCTGTAGTGAGTTGAAACTAGGGAAAACAAACGACGAGAGATTGTCCCACGTTAGTAGCGAAGAACACGAAAAAGGTGTCTATAGTGCAGATGAGTAGGACGAGCCATGAACTGACTCAAGATATGGACAACATGAGCAATATCAGGATGAGTGCTCACAAGATACACTAAACTCCCAACAAGATGGCGATATTGAGTAGGATCCTCAAGAAGATCGCCATCACTAGCACTAAGCTGAAGAGTAAGCTCCATGGGAGTCGCAACGGTGCGAGTATCAGTCAGACCAGACCGATCAAATAGATCATGAACATATATTTGCTGGGAGAGGTAGCAGCCCTCAGGCATGGAAGAAACCTCAATCTCAAGGAAGTATGTAAGTAAATCAAGATTAGTCATCAGAAACTGCTCACTAAGATGCTTCTTCACATATGTGATAGATGAGGAATCGTCACCGGTGATGAGCATATCATCCACATTGAAAAGCAGTGTCCTACCCCGAGGTGAGACATGGACAAAAAGAGTAGGATTGTAGTCACTGACAGTAAAACAGATAGCAGTAATCACTGAGGTAAAACGCGTAAACCAGGCACGAGGAGCCTGTTTGAGGCCATAAAGAGCACGACGAAGATGGCAGACGTGTCCATCTGGAACATAATACTCAGGTGATGGCTATATGTAAACCTCCTCATGTAAAACACCATTAAGAAAGGCATTCTTAATATCCAGCTAAGAAATAGACCACTAGCGAACAGAAACAACCGCAACAAGAGTGCGAATAGTGGTCATATGGGCAACAGGGGCAAACGTCTCATCGTAATCACCACCATACTCCAACTGGAACCCGCGAGCCACAAGGCGAGCCTTGTAGCGCTCGATAGTACCATTAGACCTGGTCTAATCTTGTACACCCACTTGCATGTGATAGGATGGGTATGCCTAGGTGTCGGTACAATATTCCAAGTCTCCGTATGTCGAAGAGCATCAAGCTCCTCTGCCATAGCAAACTGCCACACAGAATGAGAAGCAGCCTCACGATAAGAGTTAGGCTCAGTGACAAAGAGAGCATGGGTTGTTGAAGAAAAACCAAGACGATCAAGAGGCCAAACGGATGTCCAGTCACGAAGGGCGTAACGAGGAGCATCAGAAGAATCAAGTGTCGGTGTCGGCAAGATACCAGAAGATAGAGTCTGACGAAGGACGAGGATGCCTGGAAAAGTGTACCCCAGAGAAACGAGATGATGGTGCTATAGGAACAAGAGGCAGTGCTGCAAGAGGCAGCACAGAAGGTGGGGGCATAGAAGGAACCACTGGAGATAGACTAGAGGAAGGGAGAGACAATCAAGAGATCGTCTTAATGGTGGAAGCAGGATGAGGAGCCGAATCTTGATAGAAGAAAGGTCGAGATTCATCAAAAACGTCCCGTGCGATCCTGATCTGTCGAGTACAAGGATCATAGCAGTGCTAACCCTTATGCTCAGAACTATAACCAAGAAACACGCACTCAACTTATTGGGTTGACAATTTGGTACTCTCAGGAGGCTGCAATAGGACAAAACAGGTGTGGCCAAAAACACGAAGGTGAGTATACTGGAGGGCTCTAGAGTACAGATGCTCTATAGGACTGAAATCCTTAAGAGCACTGGAAGGCTGTATATTGATGAGATATGCAGCCGTAGAAACAACCTTAGCCCAGAACTGAGATGGAACGTGAGAGGCAAGAAGAGTGCGAGTAGTCACAATCAGATGACAATACTTGCGCTCAGCAACCCCATTATGAGCATGGGCACCAAGACAAAAAGACTGGTAAAGTGCTCTGCTCAGAAAGAAGTTGTCTGGAAGCACCAGAACAGTACTTGCCAGTAGAATCACAGCAAAAAGTACATATAGAGGACTCAAACTGAGTACGAACCATCGTGGTAAAGCTATGATAGATCGCAGGAAACTAACTACAATTAGACATAGGGAAAAGCCAAGTAAAACAGGAATAATCATCAATAGAAATTACATAGAATTTATACCTGCCTTTGGAGATAATAGGCGCAGGTCCCCATGTATCTGAATGAACTAAATCAAAAGGACAAGAAGATAAGGACTCACTAAAATGATAAGGAAGTTGTAGTTGCTTGCCCAGCTTACAACCCTGACAAAATATGGACGTGCCAACAGTAACATGTCCAAGAACACCTTGGCGAACTAATAAAGAAAGACGAGACCCACATAGGTGACTTAAACGGTGATGCTACTGCGCAAAAGTTCCAGAGGTGGTGGCAGCAATGGCGGTGGAGATAGACGTGGTAGGAGCAACTGAAGTGGACGGAAGGTGGAGGCAATTGAAAATGTAGAGGTCTTGACAATCCCTGCGGAACCAACAAGTCCCAAGTACCGTCCCTGTTTGTCGATCCTGGACAAAATAGGTGAGAGTCAAAGCCAACCCTACAATCAAGATTAGTGAGCTGTCCCACCGAAAGAAGCTGCATGGTAAGCTAGGGAACATGGAAAACAGCTGGAACAGAAAAATCAGTAGACAAAAGGGTGCCCTAACAGCTGACAGACAGAGTACTGTCAATTGTCTGAACAGAGATAGGAGAAACAGGAGGTCCTACTAAAGTAAGAGATGTGGAGTCCGATGTCATGTAGAAAGAGGCACCAGAATCTAGAATCCAAGAGGTACCTAGAGGAGACGTCTGAGCTAGACTAGCAGAACCTGCTGACCTGTGAAAGAGCTGAAGTAGAGCCTAGCAGAGCTACTGAACAGAATCACCTCGCTAAGAACCTGACGAGCTAGTTTGTCTTCCTATAAAGGAAGGGCCTCTCTATCCCCCTTGGATTGTCCACACCCACGTGCCTTATTTCGCTTTTTCCGCACTGCACAACTCTAGTAGTCATGCCAGAAGTTCTTGCAGTAGTTACATTGAACTCTAGTTGGTGCGAAAACAGGAGCGAAAATAGGCACACGGGAAGAGACCATAGTCGGAGCAGAAACCGTCAGTGTAGTTGAAGAAGGAACAGCAAGTACAGTCGGAACAGACTGTGTTGCTAACCCGAGGCGAAGCTCCTCAGCCCAAAGCGTCGAAAGGGCCTCGGTGATGATCGGTCACGGCAAGCAGCTTAGCAGTTGAGCCCTGACAGGCTCAAACTTTGGGCGAAGATGGCAGATGAAATCGTAATGGCGAAGGCAATAATGATCCGCCTTCTGCACTTTATGACTCCTAAGTAGAGAGGCCAGCTCGTCCAGCTGGCGCCAGAGACTGACCAGGGCTTGGAAGAAGTCGTCAAGGGAAGTCTCCCAGGCGAAGCGTCTCCAACTCAAACTGAAACGAAAAGAACTGAGCATCGCTGCTATACTAGTATTGCTCACGCAAGTACTCAGATCTATCGAGTAGACCAAAGACCAACAATGTATGACTGGATAGAGTCATCAACGCTGACTACTAGGATGGTGCGAACATGGGCCTCATGAGTACACCAACGCTCGAGAGCGTCGATGGCATATAGAAAAACCTCATCAGCAGCGTCAGCGGCAGCAATAGCGTCTGCCTCCTTGGTGGCCTCATCTTCTGCAGGAGGTGCAGAAGTAGACTGCCTGGGAGGAGGCTGAACTGGTGGTGGCAACGAAGGTCATGCACCGGTGACATGTCCCCAGAGGCGGAGACCATCAAGCGTGATCTCCATAAGAGAAGACCACAACATGTAGTTCGTCCCATGGAGCTTCGTTCCCGAGAATGGAATCACAGCTGATGATACAAAAGCCATCAGTAGGTGGCACTGGACGATGCGGTGACCAAGGTAACGAAGTCTATTAGGCGGCACTGGACGACGCGACAGTTAGATCAATGTGATGGTTTTTTCGTTCTTTTTTTCTGAGAAACAAATACAAAAGAACACCGAAGTCTAACAATCGGCCCGAGCCTAACCGAGCGACACCGAAGTCTAACTGTTCGGGCGCCGGTGAGTGGGTCGGGTGACGGTCGGATGGGCAGGTGACGGCGAGCAGCGGCCAGATCAAGCGGCTAGCGGTGCCGGATTGGGCGGGTGCGTTGGATCGAGCGAGTGGTGCCGAATCGAGTGGGCGGCGGCAAGCGGCAGCCCGACGAGCAGGTGCCAGCGAGTAGTGGCCGAATTGAGTGGCTGGCAGCGCCAGAATAGCCATACAGCACCGGATCGAGTGAGCAGCGGTCGGTGACTGGATCAGGCGGGTGAGCGGCATATAAAGTAGGTAGCGGCAACCGAAAATGGCGGCAGCAGCCTAGGCAATAGCGGGGCAGAGAAGCGGCGATCGGACGGTGGCAGCGGCCTAAGGCCGGCGGTTCAACTCGGCGACGACAGCGGACGCGGAAAAACTAGAGTTAGTGCCCTAACTCTGATACCATGTTATGAATATTGTGTATGTATCATGAAGCCCAAAAGACAATATATAAGGAGTATAAGATGATATACAAAGAAATATGCCGTACGCAAATAAGAAAACCAAGGTATATAAGGAAATAAATAAATAAATCCTATCCTATCCTTAACAAACTGGACATATAATATTTATTTATTTATTTATTTGTCTCGAAAAGTACTTTTATAGTATTCTATGCCACTTATTGTCTCACAAACATGTGGGTCCGGATCCACCTTGTCAGTGAGACAACTAGGGATTTTGCAAATATTCAATTGCACATAAGGAATTAATCCAATTTTATTAGGTTTCATAAATATACTATAATAGAAATTAGTGGCCAAAGTTCCGTTTTGGAGACCGTGTCGATGTCCAAAGCGTAATTCTTTTGTGACTCGAGGGAGTAATTAGTAGGACTAGCTGCACGATTGCACATGCTACTCCGTTACTTTAAACTAACATAATAAGAATTAATCTTAAACCATAACTATCAGTATCAACTTTGAGTTGTGAACGATTTTTAATCTATGCAAGGTACTGGAACATCCGCACAGTTGCGTGAGCCAATCGATGTAACTATAACATTTTATCTTATTAAGGGTAACTTGCAATACTTGGATTGGATTGTGCTCAAATGATCGAGAGAACTTTCATATATGCATGTCAACAAGTAACTAATTAAAAAATAAAGCACATAGAAATTAATATATTTCACCTCACATCAAAGACCCTCCAAATATCCTTCAAAACAAGTTATTTTTAATTATTTTCTCATGTAGGTTAGTTGTTACCGTAACCACCTAAGGATATTCCAGAAAATGAAGTGACTAACTGGATTGCAAGTAAGTTACTCACTGGTAGAGTTCGGATTTCTTGTACATGTCACTGAAATCAACACCTAGTGTCTGTTCCTGAGAAACTGTTGTCACTTCCAACATCCATGTTGCTGGATTATAGCCATCTCTAATTTTGCTGCTTCCTTGGATCCCCTAAAAAATATGAAACCATAAGCGATTATCAGTAATCCTGCTGAAATTAGATTTAGGAATACTAAAGACTCCTGTAATACAACTTTACCTCGAAATACTTGATCAGCTCTGAAGAATGATGGCCTAATGGACCAACATAGATCTCTTCTCCTCCTCTCTTCATTAGGAAAAGCTGCAAGCGTTTACAAACATTTTAGACTGGCAACATTGTTCAAGGAAAAGACACAACCAATTGAGTTTCACCAATTCAGACCAATTATCCAGATTCCAGAGACTGGTGCGAAGAAATCTTAAAAAAAGAAAGTATAGAAAATATTTCAAGGTGAAATCTCATTCACCTCATCGAATGCTTCAAATATGTCAATGCTAGGCTGATGAATCGTGCATACCACAGTTCTACCAGTATCGACAGTGTTCCTCACTGTCCGCATCACTATTGCAGCTGCTCGGGCATCAAGCCCTGAGGTTGGTTCGTCCATGAAAATGATTGAAGGATTTGCAACGAGCTCCACAGCAATGGTCAGCCTCTTCCTCTGCTCAGTCGACAGACCATTCACCCCAGGAAGTCCAACCAAAGCATCTCGCAGTGTCTGGAGCTCAACAAGCTCCATCACCTCCTCGATGAACATCTGCATACACAAAGGTAAGCAAATATCTATTAAGCGTCAACTGAAGGTGCAAGTTACAGCTATTATATTTGACTGACCTCTCTTTTGTTTGGATCTACATCCTTGGGAAGGCGGAGCCACGCTGAGAAAAGCAACGACTCATAGACTGTCACCTGTGGTGAGTGGATATCGTTTTGTTCACAGTATCCTGATACACGTGCAAAGGTCTCTTGTTTCTTCGGATATCCTGAAATGCTGATATGTCCTTCAATGTACCCACCGGTCTTTCTCCCTGCCAACACATCCATCAGAGTTGTCTTACCAGCGCCACTGACGCCCATCAGTGCGGTCAGCACTCCAGGCCTGAAAGATCCACTAACACCTTTGAGGAGCTCCAACTGGTCCTCGACTGCACCTTGTGCTTTCATTTCCTGAATTTTAATTTCATATGAAAGGTTACCGACTTATGAGCAGTGGCTAAAATTTGACAACATAAGAGAAGCAATGTCAATCTTCTACCTGTGGCATGTTGACAGAGTATCTGATGCTGTCAAAGGTGAGCGAAAGTGGGATAAAGGGGAGGACCATCCCCCTTTGCGTAGGACCGGAATCGTCTTCAACAACTGCTGAGCCACTTTCAGTATAGCTGACTGCTGCTCGATGAGTACTTCCTGATACCAAGAGATTGTCGGCAAGAACTTCGCCCTTCATGTTGGCATCCTTCTCCTTCAGCACCTCCTCAGTTATAGATGGATGGAATTTGCCATACGCTGCAAAATCATAAGAGGAAACCATTTTCAAGTTGAGATATTACGAGAATACCTAGGAGGAACTAGGTTTTTTGTTTCATTAAGAAGGGCACCCAAATTCGAGTTGGTGAGGACTCCAACCTGGGTGGTGGCAGTGTATACCCACGCCTAGCACCATGAGCTAGTCCTAGTAGGTTGAGATACTGTCAAATGGAAGAATAATGACCAAACCAGTCTGGAGGTACTCACGCTTGAGGAATGTAAGGGCAAGAGTGAAGAGAGCGCTGAAGAGCAAGGTGAATCCGAGCATTGCGCCGAAGCCGATCCAATACCACTTGGCTTCTGGGAAGATTCCACGGGACTTGAGTACTTGCACGCCAAGGGTCTCATTGGAGATAGAGTTATTCATGATTTTGTCCCAGCTGTGCCCCAAGAGCTCGTTCACTGAGATTGCATTCAGCGCATACGTGAATGGGGAGATCCAGTAGCCCCAGATTAACCAATTCTTCACATTCTCTGCCAGCTCAAATAGAAGCAAGAGCTTGTGTTATGAAAAAGCTGCATTGCAAAGAACTACAGGTGAATAAAGGGTGAATTCTTACCTCTTGCTAACAAAAATCCGCCCAAGGCCATAAACATTAGTAACAGGAAAGTTCCGAAGACATTTGCAACGATCAAGTTTCTGGCTGCCCCACCAATGAATCGGAAGAGTGATGCTGCCATTTGATTGATTGCTAACATAAGCAGATATTGCTTGAAGAACCTAAGGACATAAGAGTACTAAAGTAAAGAATAGATAACAATATGTATTTGATAAACAAAATAACCCACAAATATTCTAGTATATAACAAAAATAGACGATGTGTCTTTAAAAGTTCTCAGAAAAAAGAGAAATAATCTAGACTCACAAAAAATATAGTTCTCCATTTTATTTGGGCCCTAATTATGACCAGGGAAAACGTTTTCACCGATATATCGGCGAAATTTCCGATTCATCGGTGATATCGGTGGCCCCCTATAAAAAACATATCAGGCAAAAAAATTCGTTTTCATTTGAAATTTGAGCAAAAACAGAGGTATATAAATACACATTTTCAATTTCTTTGATTGTGTTATTGGCTACCAATGCCCTGTTATTTTGGAGACCACAAAAGATGTATATGACAAATTCTTCAGAATTTTGAAAAAAATAGTCAAATTTCTGATGAAAGATTAATCTCTATTTAAAAATATCGGCCGATAACCAGTCTTATCGGCACGCTCGATATTTTTCACAAACCGGTAGCATTACCCCTGATTACGACTAGTCCACAACCATTACATATTAGCTATAACATACTTAAACCCCAAAACTAAGAAAGTGCCATAAATTATAAAAATTAACTCTTGCTAAGGTATACTCCAAGTCGAAGTTCTCATTGAGATGTACTAGACTACGCAATTAAAGTTCTTAGAAAAATAGAGAAAGTCTGTCAGCCATGAAAGATTAGGGGTATATGTGGTAAACTAGAAAATGTAGTGTAGTTGCACGGGTCAATCTCACCTGCCTACATTTGGGTCAAACCCGATGACGTAGTACGTCATGAAAACAAACACACCGACCTCAATAAACGAGATTGGGATCTTGACGATCCATGAGGTTATGGAGTAGGCCCATGCCGGATAGAAGAGGAGGTCCCGCTGCTTGAAGAACACTGGCAGCCTAAAGATGGTGAGCGGCATTTCGGTCATGCCATTGAACATGATGAAGAGCGTGCCAAAGAAGAGCGCCCCCATGTAGATGACCCCGTCACTCACTGAGTCACGATGCATCTTTGTACGGAAGAAGAGGGTCATTACAATAGTTGATACCAGCATCAGCTATCATGCCAGAATATCAAGTAGTCAATCATATTGTTGTTACTTTTCCAAATATACCAATTAATCCTTCTTTCTGAATTAACATCCGATCACCTGGAAGGTTCTGAAGATGTAGACAAAGGAGTTCCTCTTCATAAGAAGGATTTCTCGGTCGAGGTTTGCCTTCAGTAGCTCCTTGGCACTCACGCCATACCTTGAGGTGGTCAGTGCAGCTGGATGGTTCTTGCTCTTGTCGAACGGAATGGCAAGCTCGTTTGCTATCGTTCCACCAGTGTGATACAACTGGAATGCACTTGCAAATTCCTTTACTGTCACGTATCTGTAGGGCTCATCATGCCACGCCCAGTATTGCTTCTGATCTTTCCTCGAAGTCACCTGATCAGCATTTCCACAGAGATACGTCACAAAGCATTGCACATATGTGTACTTCAGACAATGGTGGATGGTGGGAATATACGTACTTCTTGCAAGAAGTCAGCAACACCCTTCCTCTCGGGGCACTTGAAACCCACGGACTCGAAGAATTCGAGGACGTCCTCTCGAGGGCCCTGGTACACGATCTGCCCGTCGGAGAGAAGTATGATATCATCAAACAAGTCATATGTCTCGGGTGCAGGCTGCAGCAGGGAGATGACGGCCGTGCCACCGAGGATGTGGATGAACTGCCTGAGTGAGTTCACGATTTGGAACGTAGTCGAGCTATCGAGTCCAGTCGAGATCTCGTCCATGAATAGCGCCCTTGCGGGCCCAACTAGCATCTCGCCTGCAGGATATTAATCGATAACATAATTGTTTTAAGTAACAACCATTGTTGAAATTAAATGGTGTTTGGATCATATCTTTTAAACAACCTGTTGTGACACGCTTTCGTTGTCCACCAGAGATGCCTCTCAGCATCTCATCCCCTACCATTGTGTCTGCGCATATCTCTAGTCCTAATACCTGCAGTTTACAAGCAACGTGTAAAATAATGAACAAGACACCTTTGGATAATTCACTCTAAAATTACTTGTAGTTGTGCCTTAAACGTACCTTCAGGACATAGTCCGTGACCACATTGGCCTCTTCTCCCCCCATTGCAGACGCCTAAGATAAGCAGGAAATTTATACTTAGTCTTCACTTATGATTACTTATCATGAAAAACCTAACAAAAGGGACCAAAAAATCTTATTTATTTATTTATTCATGATTTGTAAATTCTTGCCTTCATGAATGCATCGATATCAGCATCAGGCATGATATTCAATTCCTTCTCTCGCCTCGACAGCTCAGCCAGCATATCTGACAGCATAACAAAAAAGAGAACATGAGTCTGCAAGCAACAGAATATGAATGCATGTTCATGTGACTAATTGCAGAGAATCGTACCAAAGCGGGTGCCAACGCCCTGGCAGCGCGCGGCGAACGCGAGCGTCTCCCTCACGGTCATCTCTCCTATGTGGAGGTCGTGCTGGCTGATATACGCTGCCGTCCTCTCTGGAACAAACTCCTCCATACCATGCCCATTGTAGGAAACTCTGCCCGAAACCTGCACATTATTTTACCTCATTACAGAAATTGCTATATAGTAAACGTTCACTAGGTAACTAACTAGTGAACAGATTGCTATATAGTAAACGTTTACTAGTCACCAACTAGTGAACAACTTCTTTTCTAGTATTAGCGAGTTGAAAGTTTGGAAATTTTGATTTTTTTTTTAATGAAAAGGCAGAAGCTTTGTCTCTTCAATTAACAGAAGAAACGAAGGAGTTACAAAAGGCTGGGCCCCTAACAACGATCAGCCTAAACAAAGGCCGCAATTGGGAAGGGCTAAGGCTGACAACTAGAAGGAAAGGCTAGCCTTGAGAAGCTTCCTACGTTGTCTTCTGTCTTCTAGATCATGAAGGCAACTTGTTCCCAGTTTAATGATTGATTTTGGAAGAACCTTCTATTTTTCTCCTTAGATATTCAAAGAGATATATGTGACTAGCCTGTTGAATTTTCTTCTAACAGGGCAAGGCAAAGAAGTAAAGTTATTTTCACAAACCTTCAGGTCTTTGTCAAGCCTTCCAGCCAATGTGAGAAGCAAAGTGGTCTTGCCTGACCCAGGCGGACCTAAGAGCAGAGTCATCCTACAAAAACAAAAAGAATGTCAGGTGAAAGAACTAGAAGAAAAGAAATCGAACTGCAAACAACCTGGCTTAATAAACACTCCGACACAAGACAAATCAACACGGCAAGAACATCTCATCTTCTCATTAAGGAAAATGTGATTGTAAAAAAGAGATAGATGTGTGCTGGTGGTTTCGTCCTGAGCTCCAGCAGATTAAATTTGATTTGAAGACTGTCTTGTAATGTTTATTTATCTGAAGGAGAGAACACATTTAAATAAAAGTGAAAAAAAACAGTGCATTTCACCGGGAATCAGTGTATAGACTTCAAGAACCAAAGGGCAGTGGGACATACTAGCAGGAAACAGTGGAAGGCAAAAAAAACTCTATTCATCTACCTACACATTTATAAATAACCATAGAGATTAAGCACACCTCAATAATACTTAAATCGGGAAACAAATCCTATAAATTCTAACATCAATCGAGAGAAAAGGAGTGTAGGATCGTATGACACAATCAGAGGAGGGGTGAATGATTGCCTTCGCTTTTCGATACCTGAAACCAAAACTAAAAGTAGAAGAAAAATAATCTAAATTACCGGATATAGATTACGACCGCAAGATGTTGGCTCGCTCACATGTGCTCGATGAACGTTTCGATCGTCCGACCGTTCCCTTCAATCGCTCGCTACGACCGCTCGCTAAGACCGCCAACGCACGTATTCGTAATCTCCCTCCGCTCGAAGACTTCAGTCACTCGAACGCTTCAATCACTTGAATGAGTACACGCCGGAGACAGAAGAAAAACGATGCTCAGAAAACACGTCGCCGATGCCAGCAAACTTTTCTTGGAATAGATTTAATCTACTATTTATGTATCATGGATGTGGTTACAAAGTGCCCCCACAGCACCCCTAAAAGCTCTCTCGACGAAAGCTCCCTCCAAACCTACACGTTAGCCCTTAGCATCACTCTGCTTTTATAGGTCAACGTCCAAACCGTGTCCGCCTTAAATAAGAACACACAACTCTATCTCTTTGTCAAATCAAGGGACCCAAAACTCTTCCTAACATGAGTTTTACCATATCTCTAAACCTACTCGTTACGGACTCCTTCCATAACATCTCCAATATCACCACGTGACGAAGCCTCCAAGACGCACCTCTTGTATCTCCATCACGCATCACCAACTCCCGTGTCAAAGCCTCCAGAACCGCACTTCCTGTATCCTCTCCATGCACCATCACATGCTCAACCTCACTTGCTCTAGCTCTCTTTGGCATAAGGCTTGTATTTGCGAATGTGTTTTGCAAATAGTTAAAGATCATATGTTGAATCCTTATAACATGAGACTATGTATTACGAATGTGTTTTGCAAGTGTTCGAAATCCATATTTTCATTCTTTGTAGTATGAGGCATATATTTGCAAATGTGTTTTGCAAATAGTTGAAATTCATATATAATCCTTGTGTCATGATTCTAAAAGTGTGCAAATGTATTTTACATCTTGTTGAGAATCATGTTTGATCTTTGTGTACAAGATACTGTTGTTTGTAAATGTATTTCGTAAATTCTGTTGAAGTATTTGCACTGTAGTCGAAGATCTGTGTGATCGAAACAAGCGTAGTCGAACCGACGTGGCCAAAGATATGTGTGATCGAAACCAGTGTGGTCGAACTGACGTGGTCGAAACCGACGTGGTTGAGATCTATATGATCGAAACTAGCGTGGTCGAACCGATGTGGCCGGAACCAACGTGATCGAGACCTGTGTGGCCGAAACCAACATGGTCGAATTGACGTGATTAATACAACGTGATCGAAGATCGACAGAGAAGTTAGAGATCTGTGTGATCGAAGACTGATATGGTCGAACATCAACATGATCGATGTGGTCAAGACCTGAGTGGTCGAAACCAATGTGAACCTGTGTAATCGATTCGGACAGCGTGGTTGGAGATCAGCATAGTCGAAAACCTGTGTGGTCGAACTGGACAATGTGGTCAGAGACCTGAGTGGTCGAACCATCCAATGTGGTCAGGGACCAGTGTAGTCGATGATCGGTACTTTCGACTAGCTCTGTGTGAGTGGTCAATCGGCTCTGTATGAGCAGTCCGATTAGCGAGCGGTACTACCGACTCTGTGTAAGCGGTACTTCCGATTTGCAAAATGACCGGCTCTGTGTGAGTGGTACTTTCTATTTGCAGAACGTCCGACTTGTGTAGCGGTACGTTTTTTCCTGAGAGGCACCTGTGTGGTGGTCTTCTCCCCGCGAGAGTGGTAGTTCCGCACGTGGCAGTGGTACTTCCAATTATCGGAACTACCGAAAATTGTACAGTGGAACTATCGGATTCGACTGGTCCTTTGCTTCTAATAACTAGTTTTTTTATTGTTACGAGGGGAACAGAAGTACCGCATTTTTGCTGCTGATACTTTCGATAATCCAAGTTTTTTCTGGTCCTTTTCTTCCGATAGCTAGTTTTCGTGGTGTGGGTATATATACCTCTTGTGGCCGGTTGGAGAAAGAATTGCTGCACTCCATTTCATTCTCTTGAGCTAGTATGAGGTCTTCCTCTCAATTGTGCATGTGTTGCACCTTGCGAGCAAAAAGAAAGACTCTAGATTGCATGTGTTGCATCTAGAGGTGGATTGAGTATCCACTCGAGCTTGTGCATTCGTTGCACGCGGTGAGAGTCAAACGAGGGGCTTGACTTATTACTCTTCAAGTTTGCTAACTCCTAGACGGTGTTGGAGGCGTCGTGTGTGGTGATCTTCTCAAAGAAGGTTGTGAGAAGATCCGGCGAAGTGTGAAGGTTAGAGATCACCTACCTGGAGCGGAAAAGAGCTACCACTAGTGAATTATGGTGTTTCGGCTTAATTCATGGAGCTGGTCCAATTTGTTTGGGCTAACCTCAACGTGGACTAGGGGAGACCGGCAAGTCTCCGAACACCACGATAAAAAGAGATCGTGTCAATTGTGGTTTATTTTCTTATGCTCAATTTACATGTAAGCAATTTATATTTATAGAATTAAATTGATTGCTTATCATTCTAGGATTGCAAACCTGGACATAGCTCTAGGGTGTTGGTGTACTTAGGTGATCATAAGTAATTTAGGCTTCATTTGTGCTAAACCAATTTGATTTAAGATTCTGCATTATATACTTGATTTAGACAAAAAGAAAATGTATTTAATTGATAATAATTGGAAGAGATTTTTTAGACCGCCTATTCACCCCCTCTAGTCGGCCTCCTCGATCTTACACTGGTCTGAGGTTACCCACATATAGGAAAGATTTTCATCCACCTGGTAATGTACAGGGGGCCGTATAATTTTGTTAATCAAGATATTACACCCCGTCTGCAGTTATACAGTCGAGGGCGATGC
Source organism: Dendrocalamus latiflorus (assembly GCA_017311315.1). Classification (NCBI taxonomy): domain Eukaryota; kingdom Viridiplantae; phylum Streptophyta; class Magnoliopsida; order Poales; family Poaceae; genus Dendrocalamus; species Dendrocalamus latiflorus. The sequence continues at coordinate 29,398,014 of CM029665.1, read as the reverse complement.
TGTGCCTGACTACTCTCATATAATCAGGTATGTAGGAAGTAATCACCGGTGCCATTGCCATAATTTGCTAAATAACATTTATCTTTGATTCTATTGTTCCTGTTGTCTCGATCTCTGATCCTTATCAGTGTTTCCAGTAACATAGTTTCATTGCATTTAACATATGTCAATTACTTGTTAGCATTACTTGTCCTTTACATATTTGCTTGCGACCGTTGTTGGGTACTTGCTAAGATTTCCAAATTTCATGCTTGCTCTTTCCATTCTCAGGTAAAAAGCCAGTGAAGTGATGCATCATGTATGAGTGGGAGCACTTGAATTTTCAGCACCGTAGTTTGCCACAATTTATATTATCTTATTTATTCTTCATTTGGTTAGAAGTGGACTGGTCCCATATTTCAAACATTTATTTCAGTTTGCGCTGGTTCTCCAATAAAGCATTCTTAAAGTTTAATTTCCTTGCGCTTTTAATTGTTGGTTTTATTCTTTATTCTTTATTTTGGCGATAACGTTTCATAGTAGTATCTCATTTTGGTACGTGAGGTGCTACAAGAGTTGTGACTTTTCTTCATCTCAAAAAAGAAAACTTGTTTCTTCTGACCTGTCTGATCCTTTACCTATCTTTCCTATATGATCTCCCAACAAATAAATTGCACAAATCCTAGAGCAGTATCTAGTGCTGGAGTAGTGGGTGCTTACAAATCAGGCCAATGTCTCTTAAATTTTTGTTGTTTTGGGAGAGAATAGAAGCATGCTCATGTGATGATGTGCCATGCTTTGGTTGATGAGGTGCCTCTGTAGTTCTGTAGTTTATATCTGAACTATTCATAAAATAAATCAAACGTGGCCATTCAAATATTGTCATTCAGCACATGTCATGCAATCGCAAGCAAGGGCAATCACAGGCTACCAATAAAAAAATTGTCATAGTCCCAGTTATTACAACTTACAAGTTCACGTAAAACTTTGAAGGGGTGATCAAAACCTTCAAATGCAGTAATTAAGCATGAGGTTTGGATCACAGATTCACAGCTTCCCAAAATACATGTCATATTTTTCCAAGTCGACAGGAGAACGTGCGTGCAAAAAGGACTACTGTTTTGTAACTCCTTTTGGTTAGCTGAGCGCTCGGTCAATTGCATGACAGGCATGTGCTCTAACTAGACACCACATGGTCTCTCACTCGCTGATTTGGAACCACATCATCGATTAAAATAGGTGAATTAATGACCAAACAGGTCTCAAAAGAAACAAGTTTATGGTGCAAACTGTAAATTTCTAATTTTATAGTGCAGTTAGACGGTGTAACGGTCCGACTCCAGGGAGTTACAAGGCTATATGCTTATTTTGCTGCCTCGTAGGCATATTTTAGTGTTCTGAAGTTGACTGGTTTGCTTTCCATTTTTGTTAGTGTTAGTGATCCCCAGTGGCGAGAGAGAGAGAGAGAGATTGAATTCACCTGCGGGGCTTGATTATGCCGCTGACATCGTGGAGGATGGGGGTAGTCCGCCTCCTGCTCGGCAGTATGTGCAGCGCGTTCGCGGCCTCCTGCATTCCAAGGCCAATAATCAATCATGTTTCTCTCCCACACACACAAACGGAGCGCATAACGGACGACGAGCACCTCGAGCGTGTTAGTGATGGAGTTGAGGATGGTGGGGAGGCCGCTGCTGCCGATGCGGCCCTCCGCCTCCGCCTCCAGGTGCTCGAACCGCACCTCGATCGTCGGCATGTCAAGCCCAACCCTGCCAGACCAAACACGCACAAATCGTCAAACACCTGGCAGGCAAGGAGCCTAACGAAGCAACCACTTGACGCAGGCCACTGGAACAGCACCCACCGCTCGACGCGGTCCTTGAGCTTGAGCAGGAACCGCTCGTTATCCTCGTCGGCGACGCGCACAAGCCTCTCGAGCAGCGCTCGCCGCTCTTGCGGGCCTAGGCTACGCACGTCCACCACCCTCTTGGGGTGCGGGCCCCCCTCGGCGCCGTCCTCGTCGACCGGGAGGATGGCGCGGCGGATGCGGACGAAGGTGGGAAGCTTCTCGAGCGCGGCCCACCGCAACGCCTCCTCGTCGTCCTCCTCCCGCGACGAGCGGGAGCGCGAGAACACGTCGTCCCCGCGGCGCCACACGGACCCGCCCTCGCGCCGCAGGCTCGCCATCTTCTGGATCTCCCCCGTGTCCATCTCCACCTACCACCCGCCCGTGCAACGGCGGCGCGCCAATGACGATAGATTGATTCAAAGTTCTTTTTTTGTTTGCGTATTCTGATGGGATTTCGGGGGTGTTCTCGAGGTGTTTTACACAGGTTTTTGTGGATGCGGTGCACTGCCCGTTGAGAGTGTGGCGCGGTGGAGTCGAGGAATGGGGTTTATGTAGGGGTTGGGAGCTTGGGGAGGTTGGGACTTTGGACGAAAGGCTTTGGTGTGTTTGTTCGTACGTAGGGATGGCAGCCGCTCCCTGACAAGGAGCCCCACTCTCCAGCAATTCCCGGAGATTTTTTTTACTATGTCTTTAACTTATGCCTTTTAAATTTTAGTTACTCACGAAATATAGTACGAAGAGGGAAAAAAGTCACATATAATTTTGATCGGTATATCTAAACTTGGTAAGTGATTACTACAATCGACTTGTATACTCCATCTTAAAAAGACGCATTATTTAACAACTAGTTACTATAATAGAAATATAAGCCAAAATTGAAAAAAAAACCTAGCCTGTATGAAAATGGGACAGGAATGCTTCCCTCTCCACTCTCCACCACTGCTCCCCGCAACACGTTTTATATACGCTCATATTCAACAATGGAGACACATGCAACAACGCATGCACACCATCCCGCAGGCTTATCCACATATCTAAAATTGCCTATAACAACTCAAAAATATAATTATGTTGAATCATGTTTAAAAGGGTTAATTTATGCAATTTTGAGATTTTATGCATTTTGGTTATTTATTTAAAATGGTTTCCTATTAAAACAGCGGTGTTTGAATTTTTCAAAAAATAAAGCTTAAAAATTCCTGAAAATAATATTTTAAAATACTAGGTGGTGTCAGGAACCTCTCCAAAAAATTCATTATTTTGGGAGTCAGTTTGCTAATTTTAAAACTTGAACCTTGATTTTTGGAATTAATTAAATCTGAAAATAATTTAAATTCCGAAATCCTTCTTAGGCCAATTCTTTCCGCCTTGACCTAGGCCATTCCTTCTAGCCAAGCAGTGGCCCGTTTGCTATCTCCTAGCCCAACCACTTTCCCTTTCTATTTCCTTCGCACAAAAGCGTCTCTCCGCTGTGCGCCTTCTCTCTCACTTTCCCCCCTCTCACTGCCATGTGGGCCCGGACCTACCTGTCAGGAGCTTTCTTCCACCTCGCACTCACCCTGTTCGACAGCTTGGTCACGCGACCGCGGGGGAGCCACTCCTCCACTATCCTTTCTGCCCAGTGAACCCAGCCTTCACCACCTCAACTCACCACTGCCCACCACTGCCAATCCACACGTGGGTAAATGCCACACTGCGTCGTTGTCACCGTTTCGACTGAGTGCCATGAGACACAAGCCTGAGCGCCACGCCAACCGTTTGGCAAGTGGAGATGCCCTCGTTTTGCTTCGAGCTCCCTACTTGATGCGTTGACATGTTCCATCACTCTAATGCCTTAGCGCCGCCCTGTCGCCTCCCCACCGGTGAGAAAGTTGCTCCGTCGTGCTATCGTCTTGCTGCACTTGTGGCATCTCACAATAACTCTCACTCCCACTCGGCCTTATAGGTCAATTCAAGCGCATCATCTTTTTCCTAGCTCACCCATCTCGTTCCCCTCCAAGGGTTAGAGCTTCTCGCCCCTTGATTTAGAAGGAATGCGAGCATTATTCTCGGCACCAGTGAGCCCATCGTGAACCGCCATTGCCATTTGTGAGTTTCTTTGGCCTGAAGCTCATGTCTTCACCAGTCTCTCGCTCTCTTAACCTTGTTTTCTCGGTTAATTATGCAGTTGGTGCTCTATGAAGTTGAGCCTGAGTCGTCTTCTCCAAGTCCAACGAGCCTAACCATCACAACCACCACGTCTTTCCATCTTAGGTCAATTTTACTCCATGGCTTCCGCATCATATCACGCCATTTTGTTTGCTCTTCAAAATCCCTTAGCCAATTTCTCCTCCATGTAGTCTCGACATGTCGGAATCTGAGCTTCTCCCTTGTTTCTGGCCAATGCCACCATCTTCGCCGCACTCTGCTACTGTGATGAGCCCCTAACCGATTCCTTTCATGTGTGCCTACTCTTGCCTGCATGCAAGCTAATGCATGCCCCCTTGTAGCCTCTCCTCCACTGAGGATCGTTGACACCGTGAAGCCACTGCCACCGCCCATGTTCGCTATCGCTCCACCACCTCCGGTAGTCTTCTAGTACCTACATGCTAGCTAGAATTTAAGCTCAGCCTAGCTAGCTTGGTCTTCACTATTAACACCCATGGCACCACTGTGGGAGACATCGTCACCACCGTGCTAATGACCCTTGGCCCCCATGCCAAGCCTGTTAGCACCGTGTTAGTCTCCTATTTCTAGAATACTAAATCCCCAGGCGAAGGATCGCCTCTCCCACGACGTTGTCACAGCTCGAGTCTACCTTGCTACTTCTCATCATCATGCCGCCGTGCCAAACCACCGTAGACCTCACCATCACTGCCCTTACCTTCGCCCTGGTCCTGCCAATTTGTTTTGCCCCTTCCCAAGTTGTAGGGACCCAGATTTTATAATCTGGATTCCTCTGTGATTCCACCGCACTATTCCCTGGATCAGTAGATAGTGCTCACAGTTTACAGTTCTGAATATCAAAGTACATATCATGCGAAAACGTAAACATAATAGTAGACTTACTCATGGGCCGATTAGGCCGAAATCATTAAATTGCAGCAGCGGAAGAACGAAGCACGCAGATGGGACCTTCAGGACATGCCCACATGCAGCCAACTGGAGGTTAGCGACCTAGCCCTTGACGACTTCATCTTCTCCTCCATCGTAACCAAAAGTGTTGCTGAAGCATAGTGGTCTGATTCCTGCTTCTGGATTTGTTATGAGAGCGAGTGTGAGCACACTAACCACCGTGCTCCGCGAGCCAATACACAGAATGCAAATAAATAGTATGCATGGCTTATCAAAGGAGAGGCTCGGGTTATTTTAGTTGCCAAAAATCGCTTTTAACAGCATTATTATTATTTAGTCATAGTATTATTGTTGCTACCTAGACTCCACACTATGATTGCCATAATTTACTTGATCAACCGAAAACACACTTTTTTTATTGATTGCTGTCTAAGACTTCGCACAACGAGTGACATATTTAATTAATCCACCGAACATACGCTTACTATATTGAGTGCTGTCTAAAACTTCAAACAGCGGATAACATCAATTATACAATTCACCAATCAATTGCTTCCTAAATCCCCAAACAGCTAGTGACATCATTTATCTAATATCATTGATTAATCCACCGATATCTTTTGTATTCCAAATTCCTAACAATCCAATCCTTTTGTTATTGAACCACAACCATAATTTGCTCTTCTAATAATCAACCTTATTTTCCATTATCTATCTCTAACTAATTCACTATTATACCTCCACCAAAAATATCATTGATCAAGTCTACGATTCACTAGTATTCATCCACCAAGAATATCATTGGTCAAATTTATACTCCAATAATTGATATCATACCTCCAAGTTCTCAGAAATTCAATTCATCCATCCAGTAATTGATCAAATCCTATTCATCCCAATATCGCCAACATCTCTCAAGAATTTATATTAGTTATCCGTGTTATAATCCAGCAATTACCTTTGCACTCCCTAATTCTCCAAAGTCATTTAAATCATCTACCTAGCCTATATATTCATTTAAGATCCACCAAATTATTTCTCCCAGAATCCATACTATCATTTCCTTTTTATGATCGATACGAATCTACCAACAATTTTATGTGTCTACCATAAACAACCATATTCTTTACTCACGACTCTATTTATTCTTCCTGACATTTCATTTTGTGAAAAGTATTGTCATTGTTTTAAATATATAATACATAGAAATTTCCTGAGACCTAGCAGTTTTGAACAAAAACATAATGTGTAAGAGAATGCAATAATAATAGCGATCCAGATTCCATCCACCGTTACATTGCATCCGCACCATATGCTAACATTTCAGCGTTATAACTGCTTACATTACCACTGGGACGACACCCAGGACAACTCAAATCAGAGCTTTCCACTGCCCTTCCCTTTTCCAAACCCATCCATAAAGCATTTAATTTTGAAATAGAACTATATCTGGTTAAGTTCCCATGTCCGCCCTTGACCGTGGGCACGGCTATTCGAATAGTTTTAACTCTGCAGAGTTTGTACACTTTCACCACAAGAGACAATCAACTCGTTGCCCCACACGATTCCTTAGTCGTGTGGTTGAGCAGACCATCACAGTGACTGTTCAAAATATCTAGTCCCCTTTATCATCTCACCTTATGGGAAACTGCCCACTTGCGGTGGGTCCCATCTATGCACGGGACGTTCCCCACGGTTACTAGCGTTATTCGGGCTCCACTCCCCTCAGCGCTAGTACGACTGGGAAACTTCACCCTCCACTCGGTGTCCCTTTAGGCCTTCTCTTGCCCTTGCGTATCCACTTTAATCCACTACCAGCGAGATGAGTCCGGGAATTTCGATAAATTTACTTAGCCAAGTTGCACTTTGCAGACTTGTGGTTGCACTGTTTTACACAGGAGGTCATGACAAGATTCGGTCCTTAGGAGTACCTGAGCGGTTCTACCACACTCCATAATTTTGTGCTTCCACTGCACCACATACCAGCCCCCAAACCATCCGCTCAGATATCTAAGCAAGTTGGGATTTTTGGGAGCATAAAATAATCATGTCAAAATATACCAGTCATTCCCACCATAACTGTCCAAAACCAGTTTCTCATGATTAAAAGTGACCATGATGTTTGGGGCATTTCAGCGCCCCTGAATATCTATGCAGTACTAAGCAGGGCGTACAATTAGGGACTTATTTTCGAAAGATTACTATTATAATTTTGCTAGGGCGACAAGGTTCACACATTCAAACATTCCAAAGGAGGTGTAATATTAATCAAGTTAAATAATGGGCATATAACTAGAATCGTAAATTAAACATGTATTTGCATATAAACTAACAGCATGCAATTTGATAATTTAAATCAAAGTAATTTGCAGAAAACATAGGTTCAACATGATCAAAGTATTGACTCGCCTGGCGCGGTTTACCGCGGTCTTGAGCCCACACAAAGTTGTCCCATGCGATGATTGTTAATTCCTGGTCTGTATCGATCTCGTCCTCGCTTGCTCCATAGAATTTTCAGGACTCCAGTTTCTAACTACGCGACAATGACTGAACCCAAATAAAAGCAAATAACTCAAAAGACCCAAATAAATCTAAATAAACTCAGTTTTAGTTTTATTATGAGTTAATGGGTGATTCGGATGATTTGAGACAGGGCTGGTGGTAGATTATGATGACTTGATCTTTTTATTGATAATCTCTTTTATTACTTTTATATTTATCAAGGAAGTTCCATGAGCCACGCCAGACCTATGGGTAGATGTAAGACTGTAGTGGGGTATAGGATTTTACCTTGTCTAATGTTAGCTTTTAAGAGTTAAAGTATGAGTTATATACACGATGTACATATTTCTGGTTTTGTCAAATTAATCCTATAGCCTATATTTTTAGCAATTCGAGAAGTATTATTCTAGGTCGTGCTAATAGTACCTTGTTCACTAAAATACAAGGTGGTAAGATTATTTTCATTACCGATGACTTTTAATTAAAGAGGCTATTTGGATTAGGTAGCGTAGACATTCTGCGTATATTTATTGTTATAGTGTTGATGTTATTATTATTGCTATTTAAATTTATTTATCTAGGACCGAGCATGTTATACCATGTTATACTTTACTATCAATATTCCTCTGGATCTACGGTTGAGATTTATTTGTTGATGACACGCTAATGATGACTACTATTCACATCGCTACATTAGGTAGATTACTTTTAACATCTGATGGCCTAGGGGCTACTTTATTATAATGACCACATAAATATATATATATATATATATATATATACATATATATCTTTCTAACAAGATATTTATAATTAAAGACGCCCTTTTAGTTAAAGGTTGTTATCAACTTATGTACCTTTAGTTGTTATTTAGTGCAACTTAAGTCCTAAAGAAAAGATTGTCTATATATATACATCTAGGTGATAACCTAGCTTGCTATTTGGGTTTATATTTTTAATTTCATTATTTAGTAAAATCTACCACTAAGATTTTATGGCAGCATGGTATTTGTTAGGGCATATGACATTGGTTTACGGTTTAAAATTTGCAAGGGTTTATGTTTTATTCAATATTTATTTACTAAGTTGCCATTCCATGTGAGCATATCTCTAGTCAACATATTCTTACTAAGCCTCCAGTTAATAAAGGTTTAAATTAAATGCCCAAGCCATATTATATACTAACATATGATGATTAATCCATGATTAAGTAATTATGAAGCTCTTTTATATCCTAACAAATTTTTGTATTATTTTTTTGAGGGATTTTTTTAGAGTTTTATTGACGATTCCCTGGCTGCATTCGGCTTACACAGCAAAACAAAAATTCAAAAAGCCTAAATACCCTAACGCTGCACGGGGCAGGATCGAACTCAGGTTGGCTAAGTGAACGCACGCTCTGTTAACCAGTCTAACCCTCGTTGTTACCTGATTTAGTTGGGGCAGCGAACGTAGATGAGCCAAGCGGCAGGAGCCCAGAGCAGAGGAGTGGGGGCGAATTCGGCCGGTGGCGGCGTTGCCGGCAGGTGGCGGTCGGAGGGAAGCCAGGGAGGACGAAAATGGTTCGCCGGAGGTGTGGGGATGCCGAATGAGGTGGCGACGGGGACCGGGGTGCATCGAGGCGGGCCGGCGGCGTGAGATGGCGGCGGCGCCGATAGGCCCACGGCGCCGGCGAGCTAGAGTGGCGGGGAGGTTCAATTGACGCGTGGGATCGGTCGAGGGCGCCGAGAGGATGCTTCCCCGGCGAAGAATTGAAGAGTGGCCAACCTAGGAGGCGGCGGCGGGGCAAATGGCGGCGGCGGTTGTCTTCGGGGAAGAAGAGGAAAGGCGGGGGAGGAGGAGAGAAGGGCGCAGGGGCAAAGGGGAAGAGGAAGTGGAGCTTTTGTAGGCACAGAGGGGTGGGAGAGGCGTGGAGGTCCGGGCGGCGATGGGACGGCGATGTGCGACCAGGGCGTGGCGCAGCCAGGATTCGCGGTGGTGGCAGGCGGAGCGCAGCCAGGATTCCCGCGGTGGCAGGTGGTGACGTGGGTGCTGCGTGTGACGGGACGGTGGTGGGGCCGCTGTGAGGTGGGAAGAGGGGCGCCGAGGACCGACGGTCCGAAGAGGGGAGCGCCATGCGTGGAAGGGCGAGCTGCGGCGCCGCGCGGGCTGTCCAAGCGGGGGCTGCGGCCTGTCGGGACGCCGCGCAGGGGAAGGGGAAGGCAAGGGAGCGGCCGACTGGGCTGGGCTAGGCCGGTTCGGCCGGCCGCATGGCCCTTTTTGTTTTTTTTGTATCTATTCATTTATGTATATTCTTGTTCATACATGTTTATATTTTGCTCATCATGCTTACTTAATTTTTCATATTTTTATTTCCTATATTGTTAAGCTCTCCTTTGCATATGTACAATTTGTATACATATATGTACATGTGTGTGTATTTGTGTTTTATTTATTTACTTTTACTGCCATTATTTCCAAAATGAAATTTTATGTTTTAATTCAAGTTACTCCCTTCCTTTTATGGATCATCTTTTCAGATTCGTATTTAAAATTTTTGTTCTCTATTAATTTCACCTTTTCTTTTATGACATCACTGGTGTTTTTTTTAACTTCTCAAGTTTGTGAACCTCAATCAAATTTTAGAAAAATACCATAAACTCCAAATTCAAATAAAATATTTTGCAGAAATAATTCAAAAGCCTCACATTTTCGAATTTAAATTTTTGGGATGTTACACAAGTCTACACTATCGTCACTTCATTGCAGGTGAGCTGGGGCTTACCTTGCTCTACTTTTCTCTGCTCTCTCCCTCTGGCAATTAGGGCCCACCTAGTGCTAATCTAGTTTAAAGTTAATTAAAATATTAATTTGGTAATTAGTGACTAATGAGCCTATGACAGACTGGACATACTTACTGTTTTATAATTAAAACGTGTTTTAAGAATTGTGAGACTAACATGCATGCCTCACATGTAAGAAAGATTTTGGAAAATAGTTAAAATGGAAAAGCTACCTTCAGTCCCGAGGAAAGTGCTTTCGACGTCACCCTTTCTCCTTTTTCTATTTCTAGGATTTTATTAACGAACCAAATTCAAATACTCATAAGTCATAACTTTTGTATCCGAACTCCAAATTGAGTGATTTTTGTCTCTAAAATTTTATTAAATCATTCTCTTCATAATATATAAAAATATTTGTATTTTATATATGTTATTATCTATTTGGATCTTATTTGTATTATTTGACTTTTACTGATTAGATACCGACATTAAAGAAATCTTTGACGCCGCTCCAGAGTAAGACTAAGAGTTCAACATGCAAGTTAAGTACCCTCTTTGACCATGTTGTACCTATATTTCACTGTTATGTATGTTGTTTTGAAATTATTATGCATGCATGTATTTTTTTTATAAAAATTGCTGTGTTGGCAAGGTTGGTAGTTGTATCCCGATTGTTGCACTGATCACACCTTGATAAGTTGATACCTTTGTTGTTGTTACCTTAGTATTATTATACACTATTGGTAAAATATAAAACTTGTAGATTAAATGAAGTAGTTGATGCTTAACCATACTCATCGATACTAGTTGTGCTAGGTTGGTAAAGCTGTCAAAAATTACTAAATTATGGGAAATACTTGAAAATGATCCAGAGAGGGTATCTCTATTATTTTAATTAGCAAATAAAATAAAAAACTTGATTTAGAATTGGATGAGTGGTTGTAGAGACCGGTGCAATTGCACGAGACTTTAGTATGATGTAGTCTCGTTCAAGTCACCAAGGATCTAGTCTAGTGTATTTAGATCCAAAAAATCCAAAAAAACAAGGGACAAACATATATTCCAGAATGAGATGGACCTAGCTGAATAATTTATGAAATCTCAACTTGGTTATCATGTGTTAAATATGGGTTCTGGTTGGACATGTAATTCCCACATGGCATAAGAGGGGGTTTCCGACTGACAGATGGAACAATTTGGCAGTTAAACCTTAGCGTTGTAAAAGCCTTGTGATAATCACTTAGTCGCACGTCTATAGAAACGTCAAACGTGTAATAGCCGACAATATGAGTTAATTATCTCGTGTGGGGTAAAGTTATACATCCTCTACATTGTGAGATCTTAATCTATTTGAATACCCATATCTCCAGTTATGGATGACTTGATGAATTCTCCATCTTAGTAGTTTTATGTTTTGCAAAATGATTTGGGTACGTATGGATAGAGAAATCCATACATAACTTGGATGACGCCGTGGTTTTACTATTTTGGGGCAGCACGTCTCTTATTTAATTATTGTTAATTATGCTTTACTATTATTTGATTATCAATATCAAATGCTCTTATAAATTCCGGTTGCAATCTATTATTTGCTATTGCAAATGAAAGCTCGCTTTGTGCAAAAAAAAAACTTGATAGGATAACCATCTCTCTTGACATAGTCTTGCATATTATATAACATTTACTTAAAAGTATTACGGAGTACGATTTTTGTACTCACGTTTACTTGTTGAACATATTCAAAGGATGTGGAAAAAGACCCATCGTATGGTTACTTTTACATAGCGGATTTTGGCAACAATGACGTCGATTACTAAAGTTTAACCCCAGCCAGTTACCTATGGATAGGTCGAGACATAGTCGCCCGTGGATAGGTCGAAATATACTCGTTGGTGTTTTATGCATCTTTTATCTTTTCCGCTGAACTGTTTATGTTATGAGTACTATTTGGCCGTCAACCATTCTGTTGTAAAACTAATCGCTTACGACTTAATTTCGATTGTTAAATATATCGTGCTACTTTGTTTATTTAATCATGTATGAATATGACATGAATATTGTTGGTGTGTATGCGCTAGCTACTGGTTATAGAACTAACACGGTTAATACATAGAATTCAGAATTAATTTTCTGGTTCCAACATTACCGAAGCAAGGGATTAATCCAGGACCACGTGATGCTCACAAGTTTTTTACACTTGGACGCACACAAAATTGAATGCAAGACTGTTTGCATTTCATGCATGCATGAAGTAGTGACACTACAACAGAACATGGCTATGGTAACACTTGACTGCAACATAATACAAATTGTGTTACAGGCAAAAAACTCAGTAACACATACTTTGTGTCCCCAGAAGATCCTGTAACACATACTCAGTATGGTCAATAAACGTGTTACAAGCATATAGTACCACAACATACACATGTGTTACAAAGCCATCTGGTAACATACAATATATGTGTTACAGATATGTGTTACTCTCTACTGTAGGGATAATCTTGTTCAACATTGATAGATTTGTACAAATAACACCACTACTAGATTGAAGATATTGATCTTTTTTTAAAAGAAATTGGAAGGGCAAAGGTAGAAGTTCTAAATTTACACTAACTGTCCCTTATAACAGAAAATTGCAGTTTTTGATTTGGAACCTTAAAATTGCAGTTTAAGGTAAATATGTGGATCGCTACTGTTTTTCATGTTAAAAAATCTGCTTTCAGGTCAAAGAACCACAAGGCAGATTTGTAAAGTTGAAAATTTAATTATGACGAAAAGTGCTAACATGTTCTTCATACAAAATAATCCAGATTTGTATAGTCCAAAATAATTAGACATTATATGTAACGACCCACGTCATTAATTAACCATAAGTGATGAATTACGACGTTAGCAGGATTAATTATACATAACTAATGAACTAAAATACGGGGGAATTTAAACTTTTATATGTTAATATAGATTGAAACCAACGAACGATAAATAACTACGTTAATACCGCAACTCCATCGACGAGGGCGAAGACCAATTGGTATAGACTAGAGTGAGATAAAATGTGATTGCACGAAAGGTAAAAACTTGCAACTCAATTAAATTATATATATAACAATCCGTAGTAAATTAGTCGTTAAATTACACTCCGTGTGGGATAAAATCAATAACATCCATTGATCGACGATTAGAACGCATATCAAGTCTAATAAAAATATTACCAATTGTATTACATAATAGCCACCTTACGAATTACAACAAATATACAATTTTGTGTCTTAACCAAATAACTATCTCAAAAATGAAGCAATTGTAATACAATAGTATTTGGTTAGGAAGTTCGGGAATTAATTTACACCAAGTCCATCTCATACATATTCAGTTACATCCGAATCAACGGAGAATATAAATTACATTTAGAAAACCTATAGTATCATCTATACATCAATATTAAAAGAAAGCCCGATTACAATTATAGACCATTGCATACATTAGAGTCGGTCGTCAAATTGTCACCACGTTGATGTTTCCTTGTGAGCGAATCAGTGAGTACTTCGGGCGAATCACCGAAAAAGACCAAACAAAAGAACGAATCAAAATAAGCGAAGCAAAGAAGAGCGTTGCCGTCAGAGCCTTAGGAGTTAACTTCGGGCGGGGTAATCCGTTCACGGAGATACTTGACCGTCCGGGGGCCAGTCGGCACCTCTCACAACCATAGGCTCATCACTCGACACAAACAAACCTGATTTGATATAGAGAACATCCAATATAAAACCAGTTGCCAAAATATCAATTTTCATGTCCACACCGCAACCAAAAGGTCAGCACGGCCCCATACATTGCAGCACAGCCACTCCCGAAAATATCTCAGCCAGACCGACGGCACAGCCAACCAGAGAAAAAGAGAGAAGTCAGTCCTGAGCACAGCATCGCATTCTTTTCCCCTTTCCCCATCCATTCCAAGCCATAGAGAAACCCCACCAGCCGATCGAGTAGACCCAGACCGCAAGACGAAGGCCAGGCGAGCCGATCAGGATCAAGGCGACGGCAAGAGGAGGAGACCACCAGACCAGCATCGGGACGAGTCAACCAGGAGCAAAACCGCAAGCCGAACCTGTCAACCCTAGGAGGGAAGCATCACCAAGCAACCACCCCCACCGCAAGAAGGCGACAGCCACAAGCCAACCTTAATCCCTTCTCACAACCAGCCATCAACCACTAGTGAAGGTAAACCACACAAGACTCCCGGCAGTATATTACATTCAGCCATTATAGTCAATATTGAACTAGAGACAATAAGTAATCAAGCCTCAGTAGAGCACCATGGACCAACCCAAAGCATACCACCAGAGGTAGAAGAAGAGAAAAGGGGCTTACCGAAGAGGGCGGCGGCTGCGTGCTACCACCGGCCGAGCCACACCTCTAGCTACCACCGGGTACTCCCCCCGGTCCCCCGGCGTACGGGCAGCGGCTAGCCGGCCGTGGCTAGCCGGGGCAACTCGCCTCCCAGCCTAGCACCTCGAGCAAACTAAAAATAACAAGCCGAAACCAGTAGATCGGGGTTGGATTTGGAGAAAAGACACCAGATCCGGGCCCTAGGCCACGGATCTGGTCGCCGCTTACCGTGCGGCGGCGGACGGCGAGGAGAGTAGTAGAAGAGAGAGAGGGAGAGCCGGAGGTAGGAAGCTGAGATCCGGGGACGGGAAGCCGAATCGGGAGGCGCGGCGGCGCGGCACCGACGGGGCAGACGGCGCGAGGGGAGGAGGAGCCGAGCGGTGCGGTAGGTAGGGGCCGGCGCGGCGGCATGTCGCCGCTGGGACCAGTAGCGCGAGGGGAAGACACGTGAGGGGGAGCCGAGATGATGCAGCACGGAGGAGCCGAGAAGAGGCACCGGGGTGAAGGGAAATCGGGAGGAGGAGAGCCGAGAGAAGGGGAAACGGGGGAGAAAGATAAGGAGGCGTCGGTGGTAGTTGGTAAGCAACTAATAGTGCTTGGAGCGAAAATTTTCGTTCTAGCGGAACCCTTCTTTCCCCCCAAATAGTGCTTTTTTGAGGGAAAGTGCACGAATGCATTTTTCGAGGGAAGCGTGCGTATAATAAAAATTTATCTTCGTAAATAATTAATTTAAGTGATAGATTACAGATTAAACTACTTGCTAGCATTATACTAATCATGTTAAAAGTATAAAATATCACGAATCGGTATTGGTAAAAACTAGAGCTTAATTAGAGGCGGGGAGGAGGAATGGAGGCGTCGACGGAGCGGGCGAGGAAATAAGAGAAGGGAGGCAGGGAGACGGGAGCCGAGGCGTCGGCAGAGCGGCGAAGAGATAAAGGTCGGGGCAGAGGGGAGTTGAGGCGTCGGTGGAGCGGCGAGAAATAAAGGCCGGGCGGAAGAGGAAGGGTCGGCCGGCGGTTCCAGAAAGAGCAGAGCAGGGGCGGAAGGGGAAAATAGGAAGGTTAAGTAGAATTGTGAAAAAGTAGAGCTGCTAAATTAAGAAAACTCATGAGCATGCATTGTAATAATCTTGCTTTAGCGAATTGCCAAAAATAAATAAATTAACTGCAAGTGTTTAGGAACTCTGCGACTGAATATTAGCTACCCCAACGTTATAGACATCCGTTAGAGCAATGGTTCGAGGGCCACGCAAATAATTAGAGACGGTTTTTGACTTAAGGATGTTGTCCTTGCTATATGGCAAATATGTATTCTTTAATACTTCTCATCTTTACATAATTTTGTATTTAGTTAGCTCTAGGCTCGGCATCGTTACTTTTAGACCACCACCTAATTTTAGAGCTAGAATGGGTAGCGAGGATGAGAACGGTGATAATAATAGTTATGACGATCTAAATTATGGTACTAGTTCTTGGTAACAGTGTTAGTCTACAAAACTCTAATGGTAGTTGGTAAGCAATATGATTTTTAATTATGAGCTTAACATTTAATTTTGCTGCAATTAGATATTCTACATTTAAATTATTGCATTTCAGCCAAATACATGATTGCTATTCTATTGTCTCAACCGTAGCGACATAGGGCAAACTAAGGTAAATATGAGTAGTTATAATGGTTTAGAAGTGAACTAAAACTCTGAGACCCTTATCTTTTCGCTCGTGATGGCAGATGAACCAAAATAAAATTTACTTTTCTCACTTCTGCATATGAGATTTCCCGGACGAGTGGTCCGTGGCACTCCCGAACGCGTAAGTTTCGGGCGTACTCAGGAACGAAGTCCTGGGCGTACTCAGGGATGAGCCCTGAGCGTGGTCCCAAACGCGAAAGATTTGGGCGGTCTCAAGAGCGAGTTCTCGAGCGTCGCTGGGCACGTAGTCCCAGAGTAGTGTAGGAGTGATTCTTTTTGCATCTCTATGTTTCTTGGACTTTATTTGCCTAATGGGTATGCTGCGATGAAAACATTAGAGGGGAAGTCATGCTGTTTTCTACTAAATAAATCCTCATCTACTTGCATGCCGAACCCTAATAAGAAAACCTGGGTCTACAACATGAATAAAATTTTGTTCGTACCTCTTGTAACAACTTGCTGCAGGAAATTTGATAACGTCATGATAAGCAGGTATCTTCAAAAATATAGTTTCCTAAATTTAATTACAATTTAAAGTGATGTGACTAAGTGTATAATGAACAATCGAATTAAAACAAGTGAAAATCTAGAGCCGAGTCCGTAATTATATTTTTTTTCCACAGAGCGATCAAATATTAAAACCATTTAAAAAGCATTAAAGTTTTGGAAAATATGTACGCTCTATTTTTTCCATGAAGCGATCAAATATACAAATCATTTAAAAATGATGCTGTTTTATGCATGGCCTAAATTTTTTCATACATAAATCTCCCTCCACATACTTCCCGCTAATGTAAAATTTTCCCTCCAATAATCTCAGGCAAATCTCTCAGTTCAACCCTACACTGTACAGTGCAGTGTCCCGAGTCCCTCCCGACTCTACTCACCCGGTCACCCCCAGCCGCCGCCTCTCCTCCTCCCCTCGTTCATTCGGTCATTCCATTCGAGACGCTCGTCTCCTCCTCCCCTCTACTCACCCTCGTCTCCTCCCCGAGACGCCGGATCCACCCCGCCGCCGTCGTCCTCCCCACCCGCCGAGAGCTCGAGACGCCGAATCCACCCCGCCGCCGTCGTCCTCCCCACCCGCCGAGAGCCCGAGACGCCGGATCCACCCCGCCGTCGTCGTCCTCTACCCGCCCGAATGCGACGGCGCCAGCGCGGCGCTGCCCTCCACCCCGGCGCCGTCCCCCGAGCCCGTCCTCCTCCAGCGCGGCCGCCGCGCGCTCCTCCACCTCCGCGACAAGTACCTCCTCGAGCTCTCCCGCTGGGAAGCCCTCTCCTCCGACCTCTTCGCTCCGCACCCTACTCCCCTGGCAGCTCCTCCCTGAGCCCCTCCCGGTCCCCTCCTTCCCGTCGCCCCCT
Source organism: Dendrocalamus latiflorus (assembly GCA_017311315.1). NCBI lineage: Eukaryota > Viridiplantae > Streptophyta > Magnoliopsida > Poales > Poaceae > Dendrocalamus > Dendrocalamus latiflorus. The sequence goes on along the minus strand of CM029665.1, from coordinate 29,380,433 downwards.
CGGCTCCGACCACCTCCTCCGACCTCGCCGTCCTCGACAACCTCCTCGCGCAGGTAACTTGCTTCACCAGTCGCCTTGTTCTCACTCGCTTTGGTTCTTTTTCCCCCTTCTTACTTGCGGCTAATGGTTCTTTTTCGTTTTGGGTGGCTGTGCCTGTGCAGGCGGAGGCGCAGGAGGAGATGCTCAAGAAGCTGTCGCAGATGTGCGGCCAGATGGAGCCGAGACTCCGACTTCCTCCAAATCTCCGCTCCTCGCCATTTTCTTCACGACCTAACAGCCCAGCTTCTCTCTTTAGTGGTATTTTTCTTCTCATTTGATTTCACAGTCATTGACAGAGGGGCGATGGGGAGGAGGATTTCTTGGAGTCTTATGTTTTCTTGTGCAATTGTGTTCTCATGGTTAAGATACTAACAGCAAAGAAGAATATTCTTAGAGAGTGAAAATGTGGAACACCTTCTTTGATTGCCCAGGACCCTGTAATAGAAAAGTAAATACCTGGAGCACAAATAGATGCCTATGGAAAAACTGAAGTTTAAAACATATAAGATTGAATTACTGTATGAACGCGTCAAATTTATGTTGTTGGATCTTGGCAGCAGGTTTTACAATAGCATAGAATTTGTTTTGAGTTAAATTTGATGGAAAATACAAGCTGTTCTGAAATAAAAAGTAATTAGTGAAAAGCCAGTCATTGAGTGTTCTTACCGGGGTTTCTGTTTCTTATTTCTATTGGATTTCATGCATTCTTCTTCTTTCTGTTGTGTTGCTACAGAATTTTAATTGATTAACCAATAACACCTTCATTATATAGGCTAGAATTTGGATGGAGAAAGCATCAAGATATCGATCTACAGTCTGGAAAGTCAGCAATAAACGCCCAGGTTAGCGGTCTGCTGTCTAATATATACCCTGCCTACAATTCAAGGGCCCTTCAGTATCTCTTTTTTTCTTTCGAGAATGGCCCTTCGGTATCTTCAACTTACTAATGTAAAAAATGCATTTGTACTTCTGTTTGCTGGACCTAACAGATTGTTTTTGTTGTAGGATACAATGCTAGTGACTCAGATTCAGATAGTGCTAAGGAAACAGGCAAATAATGAACTTTCAGAGTTAATGAGATTACTGGCAGGGTAAGTTTCATGTCCCCATGTGCCATTGTGATCCAGAACTGCCTCTTTCTCAAGGTGTCCCCAAGTTAGGAGTTACAATTTGGGTTAGTGAAAAAAAATCCTTGTTTGTCACTTGTCAGTTCATCAATACCCCATACTTTTCATTGACTAGAATACAATTAGGCTGTACAAATAAATAGAGGTATATGTAGATTATGCCAGGAGTTTGTTTCTCAAATCAGCATATCTACATTGTTTTGATAGCTTGACCATGATTACTTTTCAGTGTTTATATAACTTGACCATGATTATTTTTCTGATTCCGCCCCAGCTGTATTTTATTCCTGGGTCCGCCACTGCTTGTGCTAGTTCTTGTACTGATGCATCTAGCCAATTTTCGCGGGTAAACGGGAGCTCATATACATGGTCCTTTTCCAGGTGAATCAAATAAAAGGATATCATAGCAATTCTCAATCACAAGCAGTACATTATAAAAGAAAGGTATTTGTGTTATTATTTCTATATAATGTCATTTCTCTTCAAGTTTTATGTTTATCTGTATTTAAATCTACAGAGAGTTCAGTGTGATGTAGCTGATTTGGAAGACTCCATGAGTGAACAAGGATATATATATATATATATATCAATGGTAATTCTATTACTGCATTAATACCTTTTTCTATACTTCATATGAATATATACTAAATGTTGGTTGTGCACTTAACTGTAGAACAATGGAAGAGTGTTGGACCAACAGAACAGATATGAGGACGATGAGCTGCAATCCATCTACAAAAGTAGGTGGTGTTGAGCTAGGCAACCAATTTTGGAAAGTAAGAATCAATCACTCTTTGCGTAAAACTGATGCGCTTGTACGACCACTGGACTGCTGCAAGTCAATTGATGATGCCCATGCTAAAGGAATGTCGATTGCTTGGCCTTCAATATGTGTATTGATATTTCATCATTGGTCCACATAATACTACATATATACTTTTTCATGTATCCTTAAAGCTAAATAATGTTTGCCACATGCAGGCTCAGAAGATTAATAGTTGAAATCTCATACTTGTTTCACCTCATGGATAGATCATCGGGCAAAGATTTTGAGAAGAATAGATAGATATCATTATGTCATTCTAGGATGAAAAGTTTGTGTTGTTAATCCCAAGACTTGTTTTCTCAAATGGATTGTCATGTATGTTATAAAATTATGTGAACCATATTTTATATATTTCCCTGTGGAATGCAATGTTGGTGATGGTTATAGTTTTGTGCAATATGTGATTCTTGTGAAAGAAAATAATTTTGTAATTAATTAATTGTCATTTCGAAAAAATCATTACTTTTTCCTCTCTCTAGATCTCTGTGTATATATATTTATATGTATTAAAATAAGTTTCCACAAAATGTTTTGATGTAAGAAAGTGTGTTGCTACTCATATTACAATGGTGTTACTATTGCTCCAAAAATGTGTTACTGGGGTAGCTTGTTGTAGCACATATTTGTGTTACCAGGGTAGTTTGTTGTAGCACATAATATGTGTTCTTATAGATAAGATATGTGTTGCAAGGTAGTAACATGTTTTCAGACATGTAGTAGCACTTATCACGTGTTACTTTAAACCTAGCTAGTAACATGGGCTATAAGAACACTTAAAAATTGTGTTACTGTAAAGACTAGTAACACCTTTATTGACATGTAGTAGCACATAGACGTGTTACTATAGCTCCTTCCTGGTGTAGTGTGAAGTCTCTTACGAGGAAATGCTTCCGAGATATTTCGTGTGTTACACTCTTCTATAGAAGCTAGGGATATCTCTTTCCGTCGTCGCAACCTAACAGACCTAGAGTGATGTGCGCAGGGATGAAGCCAGTAACAGTAGTACCGCCATTTTTAAATATATATTGTTTTGCATATTTACATGGTCTTGAGTCTTGACAACATTTTCTAGTTATACATCAGTAACGATTACTGAAAAAAAATATAATGATTGGAAGTATTTTTGCTGAAAGATCAACTAATATCGTACTCATTTGATAAATCCAAGTGTTTTTCTTATATTAGTGCTCAAAGTTTGACAAGTTTGATTGCAAACTTCATCTAATTTGTAAAGGATGTAGTACTGCAGATTGTGGGGGTGACCTAAAGATGCTCGACTAAAATCCTAAAAACTTTCCTCACAAAATGAGAATCCTAAAACTTGTCAAATCCTAAAAACTTGTCACATACATGGTAAATAATTAGGCCTCGTTTGGTGTCGGTTCGTATGAGACGATTTGGATCTAGGGAGACAGTAGAGAGCCTTAATTCGACTTCCTAGTACAAAGTAGGCTTAAACCCTCCTCAAAAAACAAGTCGGTTTAAACATTCCTTAGAAACATAAGAAACGACAACCTACTTTAGAAGTTAGCTGAAGCTCACGAAGCCTTGAAACGTACATTAGCAGTAATATAATCCAGATTATTCATGACGGCCAGTAACCGTCAGGGATGAAGGGAGAACTGTCAAAGATTGCAATCCCTAGTGAGCATCATTAGGCCATCGGTAGGGGCAGTGGCGAAGCCAGAAAGAAAATAGAGGGTGGGCTCAAAGCATACTTGTGGTGAGAAAGATTAGCGAAGTCATACTCGGAAACATCGTAGTCTAAACGTGAAAAGCGGTCCAAACAAAATAAAATCAAATGAAATAAAAAAAGTATAAAAGGTACTTGGAAGTATAATATAAATGTAGATGAATTAAAAATTTTGAACCACTTGATTCAGAGTTTGGATGGCAGAAAATAGGTCATTGGAAGGTTTGCCCGAGGAGACAGTATAGAACAAGATGAAGGAGACAATGTGCAGTGGTACTGTTTTTGTGGGTGATGCCTATTGATATGGCTGGGCAGTACAATTTTTGAAACAAGTTTATTATGATTTTAATTTGGTTCTGACAAACTGGGAAGGAATCATGCCGTGGAAATCAGCAGTAACTTTTGCTCTCGAGCAACGAAAATGTTTAGAGCGTAGAGAAAGCAAGAAGTAAGCAAGTAGCAAGCAAAATGGCAAGCATTACTAAAAGTAGGTTGTTCGTTGTTACCAATGGCAGAAGGCTTTTGATTATTGATTTGCTTGTTGTTTTGCTTTACTTTGCTCAAGCAAAATGGCAAGCAGCAAAACAGCACATAATATGAGGGCAACAAATAAATATATAAAATCACTTCTGCTTTACTTGTTGGTTGCCATTGGGGGGAGGTGAGGCTTAAGCCTCACCAAGCCCCCCTGCTGGCTACGCCCCTGGGTAGGGGTAAAAATGGATCAAATACAGATCGGATAATACTTAAACCATATTTGCATCCATATTTTTTTTTTCTCGGATTCGAATATGAACCGAACAAATGTTGGATACGAATACGGACCGAACAAATGTCGGATATGAATTTGAATCGAATATCTACTCAATTCGGTCGGATCTAGATATCCTCATAACTTCTGTAGTATAAAGACATTAATGATATTTTATCCTCATACAATCATGCTTAATCATTCTAATTCATTTATTTCATCTAAAGAAACACAAATTCATGTTCAATTAAAAAAAATTGTCCGGCTAATTAATCGTATTATAATAAAATATGATCGTCGAATACGGATACGGATATGATAGTCCGGATAAAATAATATTTCGAATGGTAAAAGTTTATACTATATTCGCACCTATATTTTTTTATGCGAATTCGAATGCGAAATAAGCTAGAAATTGTTAATCAGATAGGAAAATCTATACCATATTTGCATTATATCGAATATAGTAATCAAATAATACGGATAATTCGTATCTACTTTTCACCGCTAGCCATCACAACCGATGCCTGACGGCGGCTGTCAGGTAAAATTGCACCACAACAGGCCAGACATAAAGCTGTACGTACTGAATTATATAGCACAATTCCTGATGGAGCAAACCTTCAGGAAAGCACCTGCTTTCCCTAACAGCGAACAACGTCAGGGCCGGAAAGATATATTCTGTCAAAAAAAATATAACATGAAGTTAAAAAATCTCTAATTCATTTGCCAACCTATAACTGCCAGACACCGCTCGCCTGAAGACGCCGCGCCACCGCACACCGGCTGCCTCCGCTCGCCCGCAGCCGAGCCGCACGCCGGCCACCATCGCCGCGCCTCGGCCCGCAGCCAACCGCGCCGCGGCGTGAGGAGGGAGGAGGCGGGGAGGCCGGCGGCGAAGAGGTGGGGGAAGAGGGGGCGGACGGCGCGGGGCGCCGCGGGGAGAGGGGCGGGGAGGCGGGGGCGAGGAGGAGGCTGCCGCTCGGGGCGCCGCGGGGAGAGGAGCGGGGAGGCGGGGGCGAGGAGGAGGCGGAGGTAGGCGACGGCGTGAGGAGGGAGGAGGCGGGGAGGCCGGCGGCGAGGAGGAGGCGGGGGCGGGGAGGTGGACGGGGCGGCGCAGGAGGAGAGAAGGTGAGGGAAGGGAGGGAGAGGGGCATTTTTGTCCAGAATGCTAGATCCCGAAGAAAATTGAACTTTTTGGTGGTAATTTCCGGAGCCCGGTTTTTTTAGTGGTATTTTCCAGAAACGGTGTATTTTCAGTGCTACTGAACAGATTTTCCCATATATGTATATATATACACACATACTAATTAATAACTTAACATTACTCCTAGCGACAGCGTGTGGGCTTCGACGAAAGTGCAATTGATCATGATAAACTCATCGAAATTCGAGGAAACCTCTCTCAATTCTTGCTAGCAGAGGTCATAAACAAGACTGAAGAGTTCTACCCCAGCAATGGTGATTAGATGTTGAAACATTGGATTCAGTTGTAATCGCTCAATTGTGATTAATCAAATAATTCATTCAATTTAATTCATTTGTAAGATATGTGTAACGATTGTCATGCTATATATATGATCTGCTTGTGTTGTTTCATTCATCTGTGAGATTTATGTAATGATTGTCATGTATTATATATACGTGATCTTGCTTGTTTTCAGATGACATGGCTAGCATATCCTGAGACTAGTCGAAAAAGAGCAATTAACATCGCTGTTGCATGCATAGCTATCATAGACGGTTTGGTGTTCCAAACCGTATTAGTTTGGAATAGCGAAACGTCTGTGATATGCACGATATCACAGACGGTTACTAACAAAAACCGTTTGTGATATCGTGCATATCACAGACGGTTAATAAAAAAGTGTCCGTGATAGTCCAATATCACAGACGATTTTTCAGAAAAACCATCTGTATTGTAAGTTATCACAGAAGGTGCGGGAGCCATCTATGATAACCAGCATAAATGCAGATAATTCAGAAACCGTGTGTGATGACAGTTTTGAACCGTCTGTTATAATACTGTCTATAGTAGTGACTTGACCTGCAGAAATGAAAGATAAAAGGAGTGCTCAAGTATCGATTCTCTAATTCTCACATTAAAGCATGTCAGCATTAGTACTAGATTCTAGCTCACAAACTTCTATTGATTAGTTACTAAATCAAATAGCTACTGCTTCATACAAGAATCACATAAGCAGATATATTCTCACACACCTCTGCAGATCGTAGTACCTTTCTACATTATACATACAACCAGCAACTAACATATACAACTCGAAGAATTCTTGTCTATTGTATGAGATTTGTATTACTTATGTATTCTCCCATTATTCCTAGGTCATGAATATAAATTGAATTAGAACATTTTACTTGAAAAATCTGAGTATTGACATGCAAGAATCATAGCATAGCCATTCTAACTAGGAATTATTGATAATTTGCCAATGCAAAGAGGTGAGTTTGATGATTTATCACCTAGTGTGTCACTGATATATAGCCTCACACAGCCAACTATATATAATTTTGAGGATGCTCCAAACTCAGTAGAAATCACTACCAGTTGCAATAATAAATCACCCCTGAAAAAGCTTACTACTTGATAGTTGCTACTCATCCATTCAAAACCATGCATGTTAGTGTGGCATATATATATCATGTAAGTAGCAGCTACAGGTATATATCATCGCTACCTGCAACAACGTTGACCTTGAAATCACTTTCTTTCCTTGTCTACCAAAGTAAGAGATCCAGCTTATCCATTAGACATCACTTTCCAATAAAATTCATGCATTTCAAGACAACACAATGTTTTAATTATGCAAGCGGCCGGTGGAGATATGGGTCGGGTTGGAGGTGGAATCATGGCGAATTGGCGAGTAGACAGGATGGGATTTGGGACGGGTCAGGGGGGGTGGGGGGAGGGGCTCACGGCGATACATTGTTTTATTGGAAAATCTAGTTGGCATCCCTGACAACGACTTCCACGCCAGGAATGGCTAACCCCTGACAGTTATGAGCCAGCCGATAGAGATAATGGTATATCTCTTATGGTTAAGCCACAACCCTCATGGATACACCCAATATTGCCGTCAGAAATCTGTCGGGGAAATAGACATTTACCGACAAATTTCCTGTCGATAAAAGTTTCTGACAAATCATTTGTCGTCAATACTACAGTAGAGGAAGAGCTGTCAGTCGGGAAAGACATTTGCTGGCAGGACCTACAGTCAGATGCTTTTTATCGGGGAAAACTTTGCTGACAGATAGTTTGTCGCTGTATAAGGCCTTTGCCGACGGATTGGCTGTCCTTGAAGTTGGGTCATGGTGTAGTGATACCTAACAAACCTGACGGCGTTCTGGGGGGTCGTCAGGGATGACTTTAACAGTCAGAAGAAATATGGATTCTAGTATTGTAGGTTCTGCACGTGCAGCCGCCCTTCATATACTATCATCAAATGGGTAAGTAGGCCGCTTAGGAACTCACAGAACCAATCACACATCGAAGCATCGAAAGGGTAGTGGCCTTTGATATGCTCGTTATATATAACTAATCCCCCACTAGGCGTTGTAAACTCATACTTACTCACAAAATCAATAGCTCATAGGACCATTGCTTGTTTACTACATGTCTAAGACGTCACTTGGATACAAATAGTATCGTTCTTTTAAAGGCCAATGACTCATGCACTGAGGTTACTATAACCACGTGTCGTTGTTTTCCTTTTTGGACGACATGCCATGTCCCATGAGAATGAAGGCATGTGTAATAGATGTCTGGCTGCTCGTGTACATGTGTGCTTGTCTCCGTCCCTTCTCTGTTTTCTTGCAACTAATTGATTTTTGTTCTGATTATTTTTGTTTGAAGCCTCCACGAGGGCTACAAAGTAGAACCACGCACGTACCTAATCCAGCAATTTGCTACTAGTAAGAAGCTACGAGTCTGAATTACCTTGTTGCTTTTGCCGGCCAAAAATCTCAAAAGTCTCAGTCCTTACTTTCTTCACTTTTGCATTTGGAAATATACAGTCTCAGTTGATCTATCTCTCTCTGGACTTCCATGGAAGTTTTAATTTTCGGCTATGTGAACCTTGCCTATCAGATCAGGAAATAACGGATCCACCACTAGGACAAGTTAGGCGGTCGTCCAAATGTTTCAGCCATTAATTAAACAAGGTGGCATGTTTCCACAGCAGTTCCAAGTGGATTAGGCAAAGTGTTTACAACAGGAGAACTGATGGAGATGCAATGTTTTAGTGTATATGTTTAGAGACTACTTTCTTGGATATGCTGTACAATTTGCAGATTAGTTATGCTACGCATCTGTGTGTGTGTATATAATAACAAGGGCATTATGGTGTCCAGGCTCTATGTTGAGACTTTGCATCTATGATTGATTCAGTATGATAAACAATAACTTTCTTTTCAAATTGATGCCTTTTTGAATTAATGAATGTTAACGGGTTTGCCTGATATATTATATATCATAACACTTGCACGCATCTAAAAGTAATCCAATGGCAGGGAGGCTTGATGCCCAGCCACCATGGTACTCTATTTTAACGTCATATATATACATATACATACATACATACATACATACATACATACATACATACATACATACATACATACATACATACATACATATACACACACATATCATGCAAGTTGGATGGATGTGATCATCTCTCTAATCAGGCCTAATGAGTAAGAACACTACTCCCTCTCTCTCACAATATAAGTCATTTTTTTTAGGTCCCCAATATAACACTTTGACTGTTGTTTTGTATCATGATGTGCTAGCAAAAAAAATAAAAATTGCATATTACGAACGTATTTTTGTAAGACAAATCTAATGATATTATTTTATGTACATGCCAACATTCAGCGTTGCAGCTGATGGATAAGTAGGGAATACATGATAGTTTCACATTACACAGTTCAATTCCGGTAGAAACCAGAAAAACCTGAAGCTTCTAAGGGCATCTTCAATATGCCATCTCAATTGTCTCTTAACTGTATTAAATGATTAAAATCTTATGTGGAGGAGAGATAATGTGTTGTCTCTTAGGGCATTCCCAATGGTTAGTTTCCATAGCAATATCTAGGAGGAAAGAGTATGTATGAATGTTTAGATACAACTATCCCAATGGATAGTGTCTATGTGTTTTATTCTAATATTATTATTGTTGCATGTATTGTGATATACTCTACCTTTTAATCTTATAGCCTACAAAACATGCTTCCTAAAAGACCAAGTTGAAGATCCGAATGAATGCATAAAATTCAATTAAGCCCACAAAACATGTGCTATGGACATCCAATTCATCCCGGTGGGGTTTGTTCCAGTGTTTATCTGCCTTGGTCCTCTAAAAAAGGTGATGTCTTACATGAGACGTTGCTCTCACCTCTCTCCTCCTTAAATATGCTTCTACATCAGATTTTTACTTATGTGGTAGGCTAATTAAAGCTATGGACATCAGCTGATGTGGAGCATTGGGAGTGCCCTTATGCAAGAGACGATTTGAGCCCGCAAACCAACGTAAATAGTGAGAGTGTGTGAGGCAAGAAGTTATGGTCAAAATAGTATAAAATAGTTAGAGAAATGATTTTACTATTAGAGATATGATCTCTAGTACTGTCTTTAGGTGAGATAAAATCTTAGAGATAAGTTTTAGAGACAGACTATTATATATATGCTCTAAGGAAGCCTTGAAGTATACTTGCTTTGGCATGCAGCCACCCTTATATGCTTGATTTATCAATGGGCAAGTAGCCCTCTTACGGACTCACACAAACCCAATCACGCATCGAAGCATCAAAAGTGTAGGAGCCTTGACATACCAGTTACAGATGTCTAATCCACCACTAGGCGTTGTAAACTCGTAATCACTCACCAAATCAATTGTTCATATGCTTGTCTAAGACGTCAGGGGACCATCATTTAGTTAAATATATACTGTAGCGGCCTTGATTTTACTTGTTTAGTACATGTCTAAGACGTCACTATGCTACAAGTTGTATCGCTCAAAAGAGAGACCAATTAGGTTGTGAAGAGCCTACTATATGTCTATAAGCACGTGTCGTATCTTATTTTAAAGATAAGCACAGCGAATTTGAACAGTTTTTTTTTGGTATGAGGCATGTCATGGAAATGGACGCTGATACGGATAGATTACACTAGTATGGATTATAGGATTGAAAACGGCAACAGAGGGGGCTGAATGATGCCTTCAAAAATTTCCCCCAAATATTCACAGTTTTCTTTCTCCGATAGCTATAAAAGCTATAAAACAAGAAATTTGAGTGCTCACTGGAAAATCAAATCAGACCAAAAGAAACTTCACTGAAGAAACGACAATCATATCGTCAAAAAGATCTAAAACAAACTTGGTCAAAAAGCTAAGAAATAGACATGCAAGCTAAAGAGCTAAACCTGACCAACAGAACCAAAACAGATAGACAAAAGCTAAATTAGACTTGGCTAAAACCAGATAAGACCAGAGGCTAACAAACTGATCAACATTGCCTGTCTGAACTCAGACAGTTATGTCTACTCGGTAAATCGAAGCTTCCGGCCAAAATGCAAACTGGAGCAAAATAGCCGAGAGGTTGAAATCAGACTACACAGTAATTTATGTGTTTTGTCGAGACAAGAAAGAAGAAGGTGCAGGAAAACAGAGAAAGAAATAGGCAGAGCACAGCCGGCAAGAAGAAGCTCATAGAAAAACCGACAGACACTAAACCCACATACTGATGCTGAACTCTGATTAAGACTGCCAGTCTGACCGGTGATTCACGTGTGGTCTGACCGCCAAAAAGGTCCTGGTCTGACTACATAATCTTTTCGGTCTGATGAGGGGGCACGAAGAAGCAAAACCGAAAAACAGTCCAGCAGCAGACAGAAATGGGCTGATTGTTGTCGGTATAGAAAATACTAAGAAGAGATGAACACTGTGAGGTTTATGCCCATTTACTGCTCTTTTCAAACAAAGGGAAGACTAAGACGTGAACCTAATAGCCGTCCCAAGCAGAGCAGTTTAGCAGAGAATTAAACAGAGCAGGCAGCATTTTGATTGAAAAACGAAACTCTGAAAGAATGAAACTGCTGCCGAAAATAGAAGACACAATACTGAATTGAAGAGACAAACCTTGAGAGATGATTAACCTTAGGTTGTCCTCCACAGATCAACCACATGAGACTTCAAACTAAACAACCAAACGGCTTTAGGAAGAGAAAGATTTCAATCAAAATAACAGCTTGGCTGAAAAACTGAGAATCAAAACGAAAAGACAAGAACTCACTAAGAAAATGGACTAAAAGCAGCCAATGATATCACATCAGTAGAGAGATGTCCTCAGAGCACATAAAAACTACATCTTCCTTTTCGAGATATAAAGAAGGCAAGGTCGCCCTGCCTTCAAACCCTAGGAATTGAGAAACAGAGGAGTGCAGCTCTTACAACCGAAAGACTCTGATTCCTGAAGAATTTAAAATTCTTGCATCCCTTGGTCAAGAGACTTTAAACACAATCAAGAATTCATTCTCTAATGAAACAAGAACCAAGAACACAAAGCAAAGACAACTTTTCACCAAGGAATCAAGAACACAAGAGTGCTCTGCCTCCAAACCCTAGAAATAGCATAAACTGAGGAAATCTTGCAGCAGACAAGATCTTGGAACTGAACCAGTGATTTGAAACAATTGCTCTCGGACATAAGCTAGTCAAGGGGGCCTTGAGGAGATATCCAGTCTAGAGCAAGAAGATTTTGCAACCATTACAACATAAACATTCTAAACAACCGAAAGGGCAGACATGAACAAGAACAAATAACAAAACCAAGAACCAGGGAGAAACCAAACAACTAAAGACAACTCAAATGGATTCATTTCATAGAGATGAATGATTACACAGGTGAGTTTTTCTACAGCCATCTCAATGTCTTCCCACATCTGAGAAGAACACATACAAAGAAAACCAAGACACTACAACTAGCCACTGCCATTCACTCCCATAGTGCACATGCTGGGCAACTCACACATAAAAGGAAGTTCAAGAAGTGGCAGCCATCTCCTGCCTTCTCACTCCTTAACAGAAAGAGTAAAACCCAACACAAGAAAGAAAGAGGGAACCAGGATGGAGGGACAACAAGCATGCATCTCCAAACCCTAAACCCTCTCTATTTGTAGCCTTCACTACCGGGTCTCCAACCCATTTGCTACAGCCCTTTACCCATCAGCCTCAATTGAATTCGCTTCCATTTTGCAGCCTTGCGCATTTTACCAAAATGCTCCTGCTGTACCTTCCTGGAAGCTTCCTTCTTTCTTGCTGTCGACGCCTCGCAACTAGGGGTGCAATCGGATCGGATACCTCCCGACCGACCGACCGACCGGATAGCTTCGGATAGAATTCGGGGAAAAATCTCGGTAACCGACAGATTTTGTTGGATACGGTGTCAGAATCGGATAGTAATTTTCGGAATCGGTATCGGAATCGGGAGAGCAGTTTCCGACGGATAAGAGAATATCCGGAAATATATTCAGTAATATCCGAAAAATAAAATCGGTAATATCCGGTCATGTTACTGCCGGCCCACTTATTGCGCTTCGCCCAGCCCACTGATTGGGCTCCGCACGGCATAAGCGATGCGCAGCGGCGCATCCCCGCCAGCCTCGCCTTGCTGCACCGCGCCACCGTCATCGTCCTCTCCACCAACCGCCTCTCCGGCGAGATCCCCGCCGCCTTCGCCACCGTGCCTCGGCTCACCTCGCTGCTTCTCGACGGCAACCTCCTCACCGGTGCCATCCCGCCGCTCCCGCAACCCACGCTCCGGCTGCTCAACGTCTTCGGCAACCGCCTCTCCGGCGAGATCCCGGCCGCGCTCGCACGGTTCAACGCGTCCTCCTTCCTTGGCACTGCCGGGCTCTACGGCCTGCCGCTCCCCACCCGATGTGTAGCAGCCGCGGGTCCGAGCCCTGCGCCGCTCACCGCGGCCACGGCCGCATTCACGCCCCTCCCTCCTGATCCGCTCCAAGAGCCGCCGCGGGAAGAACGCCTACTATAGTGGCCGGCGCCATGGTGGCAGGAGTGGTGGTGCTGGGGATCCTGGTGCTGGCGGTGGCGATGGCGGCGAGGCGCGGGAGGAACAAGCGCGTCACCAGCAACGTGGACAAGGGCGGCGCCGCAACGCCGGAGGAGGAGCAGCAGCAGGTTTGGTGGGTTTTCCTTCCGAGTCCCTGATTTGTGGGCCAGCAGTGGCGCTTGGGTTCAGATTACCTACTTAATCACTCGTAGAAAATTAGTATGCCTGCGGCTGAATCCTAATTTTACACGGAATCCAGAGCGCGCAGGCGAACTCTTGATGATATTTTGATTATGCAAAGCTTGACAATGTCATAAGAATTAGGTACATGTATTCAGAGATTTTGAAGCTAACTGTTGATGATATTTTGATACTGTGTAAATCTTAACGCTAGCTATGGAGTCTCTACACGTTTTATATTTGTCTTCTCGCGTGTTATCCGATAACATATAGTTACCGTATCGAATCCGCTCCGTATTCATTCTGTATTCGTGACCGATACTATCCGCGTTCGTATTCGTATCCGACACTATCCGTGTCCGACTCCGATTCCGAGAAAAAATATGGTATAGGATACAGGATAAGCAATTACCGACCGTATCCGCTCCGATTGCACCCCTACTCGCAACCACTTCGAGTCCTCGCCGTCTTCGGCATCTCCCGACCGCTTTGACCTCAGCACCGCCTGTGTCTAGTCTGGCCATCCATGCCTCGCCACGACCTAGCCTCAAAGTCCTGCAGCCATCACAAACAAGAAAACATCACATAGCACTGCTCGAAACAGTATAAACATACATTAGCATTAGTGAAAGGTACTCAAGCATGAAATACCCAAAACAAACTCGAACTCTCTAACTCAAGCGTCAATTACTCATCACAAGCATGGGGATACCTCCACATGGTCTCTCATAGATTAAAATTTTTATCGTGTAAATCAGAAAGTCATATAAGTAAGAAATCATATATCGTTACCACCAGACGCGTAATTCAGTGAAAGTAGGGTTGAAGCAGCCGGTTCAACGTAGTGTACATCGGTGTAGTGGAAATAGTCAATTGTCCTCTAGCCAACCATCTCCTCCTTGCGATCGTCCAATTAGTGCCGCAGTCATAGTAGCGCCTCTACCGAAATTCACACGTCCAGAAATGGAATGTTGTCAGCCAGCATGCTAGTACTAGCACACACAACAGGGCCTGTGAGAGGTGGAGGCTAGAGTTCTGTGGGTGTGAACCAGATGCATCTCTCAACCCCATGTCTCTCTTAATATCACCCCTTGGTGGAACCCTACATTAAGGGGCCAACAAGGTGCGAAGCCTACTTGGCCTATTGGTAATGGATCCAATTTGAATTGATGTGTTCCAACCTGTTAAGTGTATGACCATGTAAGTTCACGTATATTTGGTCATGGCCTGAAAACTCCTTGCTAGTCCATAAGTTAGTAACGGTTCCTAGTAGAACATATCGACTCCCAATTATATATAAAGATCATATCGGATGAATCTGTATAGCACTCATGTACAGATCCCTGCGCCTCACGATACCAGATTGAACTCAACACGAGAAGCATGTCATCCTATGATAGCTCGATCCTTCACTCGAACTTGTAGTGACTTACTCGGTTGTGATTGACTCCCCAACCACATTCGGTATGACTATGCACTTTTTTAATCCAACCACATCAAGGAGCCCCAAGATATCTCTTCTGTTATATAACGGGAACAAATTTCATCTTGGTCACTCACATTCTTTCTCATGTTCCATAGTAAATCTGAAAGTTACCTTTGTAATCATCTAATTACAGAGTAGTGTTTGACAACCCCAAAGTTTACTATTACGCATGTAAGAAACTATGACGATATCAGGTCTAAGGATCCTACATATATTATATATGAGACCAACTAATGACACAAGAATATAACAATTCCTGCGGTGTCTCATGATCATCAATCAATATTTGTACAGATCTATCAGTCCCTATGATATAAGATCAAACATAATTTAGAATAACATCAAAATATGAATAAAGAGTTCCACCAAAAAGTAGCATAGTTGTTGATCAATACGAAAGACATTTAATTATTTAAGAGATAAAATAGCATATTATTCAAAAGATCATAAACATAAACGTGATATAATCATTTAATGACCACATTTAGGACATATCACTAACATGTTTAATGAATGCATGGCTGCTTGTTGACATGCACTTATCTCTGTCATTGATCTGTTGTCCTGCGTCTATTTTTCTTTCTCCCCTGATTTTGTATGAGTGATTTGAAGTGTCCACAAGGTAACAAAGTTAGAACCACGTACCTAATCCAGCAATTACATAGTAAGAAGAAGTGAAGAGTCTAAAGTGTTAGAACTAATCTTGATATCTTAGACGTAGTTGTGAACTTAGTTTGGTTTCTTCATGCATGGTCGTATGGTTGCTTAGTGATGGTCGTAAGTTTGTTTGGTGGTTGTGGTCGTAAGCACTTGTTAGATGTGGTCATATGCATGTTTGTAAGTGGTCGTAGGAAGTAGTGTGGTCAGAGGCCGAGTCGAAGTGTTTCGGTCAATACTCGAAGAGTACTATAGTAGTCCGAATGTTACTGTAGCAGTCGTAATGGACACTATAGTAGTCATAATGGATATTGTAGTAGTTGTGAGTACTGTAGCAGGGAGCAGTCGTAAGTCATATTAGCCTGGACGTGGTCTTAGCGAGACCGGGTCTTTCGGGTAGTACGCAATGTGCACGAGTCGTGGAGTCATGACCGTTAGAATCGGATCATAAAGTGTCTATTTATATCTTTGTAATCAGTTTGTTAAAGAAGAGAGGTGAATAATAGAAAAAGGCAAAAAATGACACAAATCGAGTTCGCGTCAGAAAAATTCTCTTCTATTTCTCGTCTTCCCCGTGTAGTATGCATCCACAGGTGAATCGAGTGTGTGACTCCTGGATTGAGTTCCAACAATTGGTATCAAAGCTTGGTGAATGCCCAAAATCACACTGAGAAGTATGGTGATCATTGATCCGGTGGCATCAGCATCGGTGAGCGCACCGGTGAAGGAGAGTTCCGCGGTGTCGCTTCACTACCCCGTGCTCACGAGGAGTAACTACGCGACGTGGGTGATGAAGATGAAGGTGTACATGAAAGCCCAGGGCGTATGGGATGCCATCGAGCCTGGCGACACTGACATGCGCAAGGACCAAATGGCATTGGCAGCCATCTGCCAAGGTGTCCCTGAAGATACACTCTTCCTGCTGGCTAAAAAAGAGAAAGCCAAAGCCGCATGGGTGCAAGATCGAGGAAGCATACTAGAGGGGGTGAATAGTCATTTCTAAAAAATATTCTATAAAATCTATTTAAGCTATTTGGCTAAACCCAAGTATATAATGCAGAAACTCAACTCAAATTGGTTTAGCACAAATAATGCTTAAATCAATTATGTTCACCTGCTAGCGTGTTATAATCATTTTGAAGAGAGGCATACTCATTTTTCAAAATCTTATATTTAGCTTTTTTATTCCCAAGAAATTCATTAAGCTCTTCTAACATATCATCAACTCATCATAAGAAGGTGCATCATTGTCATTATCGTTATTTACCTTCTTATTACCTTTAGCTATAAAGCATCGAGTTGATTTGGTGGGGATGGTGGATTCTTCATCGTTGGAGCTAGAAGTTGAGCTTTCTTCTCCCGACATCTACTCTTGTATGCAACCCTCATCAGTTGATGTGGATATCTCATAATTGTCTTGAATTTTTGTCCACATGTTATGAGTGCTCTCAAGATTGCATATTGTATTGAAAACCTCTACACTCAAAGCACTAAATAAAGCGTTAGTGGCTTGAGCGCCGAGATGTAAACATTTCTCTTCCTTAATTGTTGGAGCAAGAGGATCCAATGGAGGAGAAAAGCCCACATCTACTATCCGCCATATTTTCAGGTTCATGGCCTTAAAATAACAGATCATGCAGATTTTCTAATTATCATAATTGGTCCCATCAAATAGAAGTGGTTCATCTTGGTGTACTATCCCACTAGTTGCCATCCTTAAACTCTCTAGGCGGTGAAGCCAAATAAATGAGAGACCAAGCATTATTGGTATTTGTCGGACCCCAAGTTTACTAACCTGGAACCCTCTATGAATCACTGCATTATTCCCTGGATCAGTAGATAATGCTCACAGATACAATGCTGCATCATTTCATACACGACAAAACCATTAGGGCTGAAAACGGTCGGAAACGATCGGTAGGAGGTCAAATCACTTTCAGTTTCACATTATTTTTTCGAAAACGAAATCGATACGATATTGTCGGAAACGAGAACGACATCGATATTCCGGTAAATTCGGAAACGAAACTATTCGATCAAAAGTGCATCGATAACGATCGAAAATCATGAAAGCGATAGCTAAAATACGATATTCTCCACATCTAAGGAAGCCAAAACATGCAACCATAATCAATTCTAAGCCATGAACTCATATCATCATATCACAAATTCTCAACTAAATGAAGCAGGCATACTTCAACACTTCAGTTCGATCCCATCCATCACACGAACAGCGAACTCATACTACCACAAAAGGTCCTTCCTTTCATTGCATAATACTTAAAGAAACTACTACTACGGTACTACCAAGAAGATCATAGGTATATCAAGAACAAAACGGAACTATGCTTCTTATAGCTGAACCTCCGGCATGTCATCAGTACTCAATTCACTATAGATTCAACAACAAGTGGGGGCAAGTCTAACAACTACAGATGAAATATTCAAGCAAACATATGCTGCATTTGGTGGCCTAACTATGATCAGATGGTACGGCAAACATAAACCAGTGTAATAAAATGAAGCAAAACAGTGCACCAACTGCAGAGTCACTCTCAACTAATAATCCAGCATATCATCCACAGTGCCCCACCAAGAAACTTGTCGCCCAGGAAACACAGGCTCTAAACCATATACGAATCATCAAATCCCCCCCAAAACCCCCGCTAATTGATCGCAAACGGCCTCAATCCTCAACATCCACGGAAAAGTGCCGCCTTGTGTCAAAAACTATCACATAAGTCAGTCGCTCACACAACATGTTCCGGAGCATGACGCACTGATTAACAATCCCATCGCCATAAACCCTTAAACCCTCATGATCCATTCGGATCCCTTGATCCCCACAATTCACCACTTGCCCTTAGAACAGGAACAGGTTTAACAACGTCAAACCGCCGAGACCATGCGCTGGAGACCGTACATGTAGCGCCCACCACGAGCTCGACGAAATGCCGCGTCAGATAAACAGGCAACCAGCACACTGATATCACCACAAGCAGATGGACAAATGGATGGATCCGAGGTTAGAGAACACACAGGGCAGGTGGGGCGAGCAGGACGAGAAGCTCCTGGTCTGATGCAGAGAGGAGAGCAAGGCGGGGAGGCCATTGAGATGGGTCACGACGATGCTCTCGGCGCCTGCTGCGCACCCGAGGTGAGGGGCGGAGAGGATGCCGGGGAGCCCGGAGGCCGCCGGGGATGTGAGGAGGCGGCGGGCGCGCGAGGCGGCGGCCTGCATGGCGGCTTCTTCTCCGCGCGGCGGCCAGAGGAGAGCAACCTGAGTTGGGCTTGGCCGGCCGTACAATTTGATCAGACGGTGGATAGAGGCATGTCAAAACGGTAATTATCGACGGTAATTACCGGTTAAAAATGGTATTTTTCGAAAACGATCGGAAAAGAGCTAGATCGTTTTCGTTTTCGTTATCGGATGTTTTTACCGTTATCGTTTCCGGTTTATCGGTTACCGTCACCGTTTCCGTTTAGGGGAAAAAATCGGTAATTTTTCGAAAACGATTTTCGGTAACCGAGAATTACCGTTTTCGTTTTCAGCCCTAAAAACCATACATTACAATACCAGAGTTTAAATAGACCGCGTCAGGCCGAGGTTACAATAGGGCCGTCAGGCCAAATGTCTTACAATAGATAAAGAGCGGAAGCGGAAGCGTACATAGCGTAGGGGCACAACTTGCCACAGGCAAGCGACTGGGTCAACCTGAGTACCACCGCTATTAATTAGGGGCCTGACTAATAACGGATGCACCCACCAAAACTAGCCTGGTCAACCAAACTAAGGCGAGAGGCAAGACTACCGATGCCTAATCTAATATCCACCATCTTCGTGGCCTTCGGCATCCTGATCCTCATGGTAGGCGTAGTGCTCTTGATTCACACCTTCTGAATGGGGGATTAAGAGCGAGGGTGAGCACCAACAACTGTGCTCCGCGAGTCAGCACACAGAATGCATATATTTAATGATGCAAGGCTAAACAAGGGTGGCTTGGGTTCTTTTATTTGCTTAAAGCGACTTTTGGAATAATCATAATATAAAAGTCCCTATGACCTAGCATTTTTCAAGAACTCATGATTTGATAACTGAAAGTGTGCAATAATTTATAATGGGGTAGGTTCAATCCACCGATTTTATGGTTCCATCCACCATTGCTAAATTTTGTTTAGAAGGTTACATCCACCCTATTACCAACACTAGAGTGCATCCTTCTAGGGAATATTACCAAAGTCAGGTTACATCCACCTAACAAACCCTTATTCCCAACCTCAAAAGTTTTGAAATAGAACTATCTCGAGGAAGATTTCCTTGTCTGCCCTTGACCGTGGGCACGGCTATTCGAATAGTTGTATACTCTGCAGAGACTGTACATCTTTACCCACAAGAGATAATTGTCCCGATGGTTCTACATGATTCCTTGGACATGCAGATCGAGAGAATATCACGAGGCCTTTACATTACCTCGCACTCTAGCAAATCACTCCTATGGGGTTACTTCCATAGGTTGTGCGGGATGTCCCCCATAGGTTAGCGTAGTCGGACTCCACTCTCCACATACGCTATCCTAGGCAACGTCACCTACATCCGGTGTCCCGTTCCAAGTGGGGCTTTCATTACCCACCTACACAATTCTCCGTGAAATGACTAGAGAGTCCAATAATTTAGTCAGCCAAGCCTACATTATGCCAGCTTGGGGTTGTACTGTTATACACGGAGGGTCCACACATGATTAAGTCCTTAATTTGTCCGGGCGGTTCATTCCACATCCCCTATGTTACATCCACACCCACCGCTCTTACCACCCGCCCAGACAGGTTTAGCAGATTTTTAGGGTTTTGAGAAGCATAACACAAATTAACATAATTATTCAGCCACGTACATCCCATGACTGTCCCAAAACTAGTTTCCATGATTAAAGAATGATTTGCAGGGCTACTGAGCCCCTGGACTTTACAAGACTAGCATGCAGTAGTACGACTTATAACTACCTTAGTTATAGTTTATACCTAGGGCGACAATGATCATGTGAGTTCAAATGTTACTGGTGGGGTATGTTATTATGAGGTAGATACATGGTTATTAGCTACCTTAAAAGTGACATACGCTTGCGTATAAAGTAAAGCATGCAAATTTTCATAATTTAAATGAACATAGTTTCACATGAAATATAGACGCAAAATGATCAAAGTATTGACTCGCCTGGATCAAGAGCTTGGGGGTCTTGTGCTGCTTCAAGCGGGGGCTCGTTCGCGTCCTCGAGCTCTACTTGGGAGATCGAACCGGAAAAGCAACACAAAGAACGAAGGCAAATAAATACCAAATGGAATAAAACCAACCTCAAATTAGCTCAAAACTGAACTAAAATAGAACCATCAAATAGATCTTGATTTTAGAAAATTTTAGAAATTGGTTTCATTAAATTTGGAGTTAGGGTTAGGAAGTTATGGTTTTCAAAGTTTTAATTTCTGGAAAATCCGAAAAATAAAAAGGGGGGAGAGAGAGAGAGATTGCCGCTGGCAAGTGGGGCCCGAGAGGGAGTGAGCGGAGCTCGGGTTCAATGGCTGCATTGCAGCTGACAGGCGGGCCCGCACTTAATAGCAGCATTATTGCCCCTTTAATTGGTTAGTTTAGGACAGATTAAGTGGTGTATTAGGGCAGCATTTAATGAGTAAAGCTAGTACTTAGCCTGCTGCTCTGCTCTGGTTTGTCCCGGCCGCGAGGGAGGCAGAGCCGACCGGCGGTGGGGAGAGCCACGGCGGCGCGACGGCGCTAGCAAAACGGGTTGCGCAGCCCCGCGCGCTCCTAGGGGAGAAGGGAATCGGTCAGATTCGACCGGGTGGCGACCGACGACGAGCGTGGCGGCGGCCGAGGCAGGGGAAAGGGGCGCCAGCGGCCTGGACCATGGGGGTTCAATTCCTCGGGGTGGAGTATCCACGGGCATCTATGAGCTCACCTGGGGCGTCAGCCGAGGCTGAGATGGAGCAGGGCGGGCCGGAGGCGAGAGGGAGCTTGGCGACGAGGATGAAGACGACGACGGCTCGCTGGGGAGGGCGGCAGGGTCCGACGAGGTGGGGGACGTGTTCCCGGGGTCCAAGAGATGCTCCACGCGCGATGAATTGGCTCGAGGCGCAGTGCTTTCCCGAGAAGACCCAGCGCCAGTGTTGATGAAGAAACGCGTCGCCGGCGGCCTGCGGGGAAGGGGAAGACGATTAGACCAGGAAGGAGGGAGAGGGGGCAAGGATGAGTGCGGGGAAAGGTCCAAGGGGTCCTGGCGTTGACCGGTGGCGCTTGGCAGCGGGGTTTGCCGGCGGGCACACCCGGCAGGGGAGGCGGCGAGCTGGACGTCTTGGGCGAGCTTCGGCGGGGTGTGCGGTGAGGCAATCGGCGCCATTTATAGAGCCGGGGAAAGAGGCGAGACGCCGAGGGGGGGGGACACGGCGGCGTGGCGTCGAGCGCGCGGGGGCGTCAGCGCCGTGCGGCCACAGTGCGAGTGCGGCAAAGGCGTACTACGGCGGCACAGTGGGAAGCGACAATGGCGTGCACGGTCGGGCGAAGGGTGAAGCGTGCGGGAGACGTGCTGAGGGCAACCGAGGACGCGACCACTCTTCAGCTGCTGCTCCTCGGACGGCAGCGACAGACGGCGAGCGGCGTGCACGGCGGGGTGGTGCTGAAAATGAGGCGGGGAGGCGTGCCCGGGGCCAGCCACTGTGAGGCGCTGAAGACGAGGGATGTCGGCGTCGCATTAACCCGCCGGCGCTGGTGGTTGAGGGGAGGATGGCGACGAGCTGCGGTAGACAGAGGAAGAGGAGGCGCTGCGGGTGTGAAGGAGGAAGAAGGAAGGGTGTTGCAGCCAGAGAGAAGAAGGAAGAGAGGAGCGGCCGAGATTGGATGAGAAGGAAGGATGGACGACCAGGATTGGCTGGGGAGAAAAAAATTCCTTTTAATAATACATATATATTTTTCTCCTCTTTTTGAAATATTAATACAAATCTTAATTTCCTGAATCCCTTAATTTTTTGAAGTACATTTCATATTTTAGATTTTAATAGATTAATTTGACTTACTTCCTTGGAGATAAAACAAGGCTTTCAATTTGCATTATTTTTGCACTTCTTGAATTTTCTTTTTTAAAACCAAAAAGGAATAACCAACTGAGAATAAATTCCTTTAAATTCATTAACATAAGTTTGAAATTTTACATTGGCACCAAGGTTTGAAAATGGGATGTTACAGATCCCACCCCCTTAAAATGAATCTCGACCCCGCGATTCGACTACCCTGGAAAAAGAAAGGGAAAGTCGGCTCTAAGTTGATCCTCTCGCTCCCAGGTTGCCTCTCGCTCGGAGTGGTTGCTCCATTGGACTTTGCAGAGATGAATAGTTTGGTGTCTGGTTTTCTTCTCCATAGTATCAAGAATCTTGATCGGATGCTCCGGGTAGGACAGATCTTTCTGGAGTT
The DNA here is from genome assembly GCA_017311315.1 of Dendrocalamus latiflorus. Taxonomy (NCBI): domain Eukaryota; kingdom Viridiplantae; phylum Streptophyta; class Magnoliopsida; order Poales; family Poaceae; genus Dendrocalamus; species Dendrocalamus latiflorus. The sequence continues at coordinate 29,357,116 of CM029665.1, read as the reverse complement.
CAATGGCTTCCACGAGGTCTGCTCTTCGGGAATCTTGAGACACTTCTTGAGTTGAGAAATGTGAAACACATTATGCACATCTGACAGACTTGCTAGTAGCTCCAATCGGTATGCAACTTCTCCACATTTGGCAATAATAGGGAATGGCCCTATATATCTCGGAGCAAGCTTGCCTTTCACCTTGAATCTACGGACTCCTCGGAGGGGTGACACCTTAAGGTAGACATGATCCCCAACTTGGAATGTCAATTCTCTATGACAGTTATCGGCATAACTCTTTTGTCTAGATTGAGCAGCTTGTAAGCGATCCCTGATTAAGCGAACCTTTTCTTCTGCCTGCTTCAGAGTATCGGGTCCAAAGATGTACCCTTCTCCTGTTTCTAACCAATGTAAAGGGGTTCTACATTTACGTCCATAAAGAGCTTCAAAAGGTGACATCTTGAGACTTGATTGATAGCTATTGTTGTAGGCAAATTCTGCATAGGGTAAACATTTCTCCCAATCTGTAGTGAACTCCAGAGCACAGGTTCGTAGCATATCTTCCAAGACTTGGTTTATTCTTTTGGTATGTCCATCTGTTTGGGGATGATGCACGGTACTGAACGCAAGAAATGCGAGGTGAACTGGGAACCTCGATCTGAGACTATCCTCTTAGGCACGCCATGCAGACATACAACACGAGCCATGTATAACTCAGCCAGTTTGTCTCCCTTGTAGGTGGTCATTACGGGAATAAAATGGGCAACTTTGGTTAACCTATCAACTATTACCCAGAGGGAATCATATCCTGACTTAGTGCGGGGTAAACCAGTTATGAAATCCATTCCCACTTCTTCCCATTTCCACTGAGGAATCTGTAGAGGTTGAAGAAGTCCGGCAGGTCTCTGATGTTCAGCTTTGACCTTCTGACATACGTCACAACAGGCTACATACTCGGTGATATCTCTCTTCATACGAGGCCACCAATATAAGGTCTTCAGTCGAAATCCGGTACTGCCGTAGTTCTCTAAGCGTTACTAACGATAAATGGTATGACCGCACTTTCCTCGGTGGTATTACTAATTTTTCTGAAAAATGATTGACTTGTTTTAAAATTTGTTGATATCCAATTTTCTCAGCTATTCTCTTTGCTCCTCAAAGTCAAGTTGATCTTTATTATCCTTGCTAGATACCCTCAAGTATTTTTTTGACTCCATATGCCACTTTGCTCTTAGTTTGACACTCTTTTCATAAAATGGCATTCTCTCAAAAGAGGTAGCCTCCTTTGATCATCTTGACCTCGGCATGAGTTTCAATCTTATCTTTTCAAGTGATATCATCTTTTCTCTTTTAAAATGGTATCTAATCTTCCCTCTTGTCGAGCAAAATCTTTTCTTAACCAAGCTCTCTTCTATAACATCTTTCAATTGGTATTTTCTTACAAGTGGTATTCCCTTTAATATCAAGTGAAAATCTTTGAAGATCTCTCAAGATTATTTCAAGTGGGATACAGAGTGACCATACAAGTGTCATCGAGTATTTTCAAATGGAATCAATCACACTTGATGTCATATATGTTCACAAGTGGTATCAAGTCTTTACAAAAATATTTAATCATACTTGATATCGTTTAAGCTCATAAGTGATATGAAGTTTCTGCAATTGGAATTAATTATAGGTATCATTTATATTTACAAGTGGTATTTTGGTTTACAATTGGTATCAAATATCATCATAAGAGGTATAAATGTCAAGTGGTGTATACTCTTATGAAAGAGACAAAAGAACTGCAAAAGAATAAAAATGCACCTTTTATGGGGAAAAGCAGAAATCTTTGATTCTTCGTGCTAGATGACATAAGGAGAGAAAGCTTAAAGAAAGAAATATGAAAAGAGAAGAAATACAAAATAGAGAAGAATTCTTTGTGTGTCAAAGGAGAAGAAAAATGCCAAGAGGATCCTTAATGTAAGGGGGAGTTTTTTCCTTGGTGAAAAACATATATAGTACCTTGGGACCAAAGAGGTAAAATATTAATATTAAAAACACTATATTACCTATTTGCGCAAAAATATATTATGGATCTTGAGAGTGCATATGTTTCATTCTCATTTGCTTCGTTTGGCATTCATGGAGTGAAACTTCTAATAATATGCAACTTTAGCCTTTTCAAGAGTCTCTTTGGTCAAAAGTCAAAAATCTAGTTTAAAATACCCAATTTGTGAAGAATTAAATGAAAGTACTTAAATATGTATTTTGAATATTTTACAATGGTTTTGGAATAAAAATTTCTATCTTACATATAAAATAACAAATTTAGCCTCAAAAGGATCTTATAACATCTTGTTTTCGGCTGAAATGACATATTTTCTTAAATGAAAATCTATTGAGTTTTGAAAAAAGTTGTCAATACCAAACTCGTAGGGTTGGTCATTTCAAATATTTTTTCATTTCAAAGTTTTTACAAAAGACCAACCATTGAAAAGTTCTATACATTTGAAGTTCGCCGAAAAACATGTTTTGACCTACAACAACCTATTCTTGCATACTGTAAGTTTGGCTATTTGAGCCGGATTTCTTTGTGTATCTTGGCTTATAATAGTATTTTTAACTCGTACAAAGCCAAGAGAGTGAGAAACTCCATCAAATTCAAATTGAATTGTATTTTGAGGTTTGGATGAAAAATAAATCTATTCTCATGCATACAAAGTGCAATTTGTCATATCTCTTGAAAGAAAATTTCTTTCTTAAGAATTATTTTTGGAAAATGCTTTAATTAGTTCAAAGTTAATATCTGAAAATTTTCAAAGCATTGGATCTCATTTGAAGAGTTTCTGCTCTTCGCCTCGTTTTATACAAAAGGTTACAAAGAAAAGCTCTTTTTGGCATAACTTTTGAATGGAAACTCCTTTTTCAAAAATTCTTATTTAAAAACCTTCTTAAGAGTCTAAAGTTTATTTATGCAAAATTTGAAGGCATTTAACCTTAATTTGAAAAGGTTTGTCTTTTTCTTTCTTTGCTCAAATGCTGAAAATTCAGAGCTTAGCATGATTTTGAGCAGATTTATGATTTTTGTATCGTAAAATGAGTTCAAATTTGAGGAAGGCATAATAATTAATTTTGATCTACAATAGTATATTCCATGCAAAAATTTCTGGAATGTTCTGACGGTCAATCAATCTTTTTTCCTTCCCTCTCAAGAAGTCCAAATGGACTCTTTATGATTTCCAAATGAATCTGAAAACCTGAATTTTTAGTTTTTTTGAAACTTTATGATTTTCATATCTTTAAATGGTTGACAATTGTAAGAGCCTCCCAAAATGAAACTTGTGCATATTTGTTAGGACTAGCTTCATGATTTATCTCAGATTTTTTGGAGCTTATTGCTCTACTTTTCGGACTTGGCTTAGCTTTGTTTTGCATTTTTAGTGATTAATGCCAAAAGGGGGAGAATTTTTTGTGAGTATTTCCATATTTGGATGATTGACATTTGGATAATTGATATATTATCTTATGATTTCACCTCAGTTAGTGCATATCTTGAGGAGGAGCATCTCATTCATACATATAGCCTCCTATATATATCAAGCATTTATTTTCATATGCATAATGCTTGAATTGCTTAGTGACATGCATGGATATAGTATAATAGCTTAAATTCCTATCATATGTTGATTTATATCCAAATATTATCATTAACAATGGATTTGCCATCAATCATCAAAATGGGAAAGATTGTAAGTTCAAGTTTCAATTACATTAGTTTTGATGATTAATGACAAATATAAATATGAGACTAACTCAATTAATGAGAAATATAAATATGAGCCTAACTCATTAATGATAAGTCTAAATGTGAGACTAACCCTTTTGTTGAATATATTATTGCTTACTCTCATTTGGATGAAAATATGAAAATCATGGAGGTATGCATTCGACGTCATATTCTTATATCTTGTTGCATTTCTAAGATCCAAAATATAGGTTAAACTCCACAAAAAGTCTAACTTTAATTTGTGCATATGTTTTCATTAACATTCTCATATGTATACATTTAGGGAGAGCTCACTCTATACTTTGTGATTTCATTAGTATTGATCCATATTTCTTTTTCCACACATATTGGGATCTCAACTTTGAAACATATTCTTTAAGTATATAAAATTGGTGCATATACTCATATTGATTTATACTCAATTATCTGTGTATAGGACTAACATGATTATCAAGTGTTTGAAAGGTTTAGTCCCGGATTTTGCTCAACGACTTGGAGATGCATGCTAATGTTGACAAGAAGATCGACATGGCTTGAGACAAATGTCATGCATGCATTTAAATTTAAATTCTCAAGCCAACTATGCATTGTCAAAAGAAAATAGTAGTACCGGAGTATGAACGGCGGAACTACCATAGCGTGGTATGACCATAACTCCTGAGCAGTACTACCAGAACCCGAAAGTTTTCAATTTATGGGAAGGCACGTTTTTTCCAGAGATGACCAAGTTTGGACCTTAAGATAAACGGAAGTACCGCGCATGAAATCGGAACTACCGGAGAGCGGAACTACTGGACTTATAATGGCGGTAGTACCACACTTTGAGTTCAAATAATTTTATATTCAATTTATTATCTCATTATTTGTTAAGATTGTCATCAATTACCAAAAGAAAAGATTGAGAATCTAGTCCCTCTATTATGAGTTAATGCATCTAATCCTTGTAACACATGACTATACTTTGCAAATATGTTTCACAAATGGTTGAAGTCCATGTTCCTACTCCTTGTGGCATAATCTAAGTTTATAAATGTGTTTTGCAAAATGTTAGAGGTCATGCATTATCCTTTGGCATGGTTTAAGATTATTTATTGCTATTTCCTTGAACTTAGACCATGGCAGTGACTCTTTAGATCTCTTATGACTTCTGCATTGATCTAATGTATTTGAGATCATGCAAATAGATGAGTTTTGTAGCCCTTTGAATAAGCTTTCCATAGAGTCTAAGACCACTCAATTCCGACATCGAAGTCAAAAGTTATGACTGTTTTTCCGAGTATCGCCTATGCTAAAAACCGAAAACGCAAATACCACCATTATAACTACGGTAGTTCCGAAAAATAGAACTACCGCTTTTATAACTGTGTTAGTTCCGCAAATGGCTAAATAACAACTATTTTTCTAGCCGTTATGATGGAAAATGGAAGTACCGCTCCTATAACGGCGGTAATTCCAAAAATCCTAATTTTTGTCTCCAACTGCTAGTTTCGAGCAGTGGGGTGTAAATACTCCCTTGTGGCTGGTTGGGGTATAGTTTTTGGCACTCCATTTCACTCTCTTAAGCTAGTGCGAGCTTCTCCTTTCAATTGTGCATGTGTTGCACCTTATGATCAAGGAGCGAGGTGTCTAGTTGCATGTGTTGCATCTAGAGGTGGATTTTGTATCCACTTGAGCTTGCGCATTTGTTGCATGTGGTGAGAGTCAAGCAATGGGCTTGACTTATTACTCTTGAAGTTTGCCGACACCTAGACGGCGTTGGAGGCGTCGTGCGCAATGATCTTCTCAAAGAAGGTTGTGAGAAGACCCAGCAAAATTGTGAAGGTTGGAGCTCACCTACCTGGAGCAGAAAAGAGCTACCACTAGTGGATTGAGGTGTTTTAGCTCAATTCGTGGAGCTGGTCCAATTCATTTGGGCTAACCTCAACGTGGACTAGGAGAGACCAGCAAGTCTCCAAATACCATGATAAAAAGAGATCGTGTCAATTGTGGTTTGTTTCTTTGTGCTCAATATATATTCAAGTAATTTACACACATAGAATAAAATTGATTGTTTGTCATCGTAGTATTGCAAACCTTGACTTAACCTTAATGTGTTGGTACACTTAGGTGAACTTATTTGATCTAGGCGCTATTTGTGCTAAACCAAATTGATTTAAACTTCCGCATTGTATACTTGGTTTAAACAAATAGAATAGATATTTAAATTGATAGTAATTGAAAAAAGAATTTTTAAGTCCGCCTATTCACCCCCCTAGTCGGCCTCCTCGATGTTACAGTGGGAGGCGTTGAAGACCATGCACGTGGGAGCCGAGTGCGTGAGGGAAGCCAAGGTGCAGACCCTCAAGTCGGAGTTTGAGGTGCTGCGCATGATGGAGTCAGAGATGATTGATGACTTCGCCATCCGGTTGACAACTATCATCAACAAAATTCGAGGGCTCGATGACAAGATGGAGGAGAGCTATGCGATAAGAAAATTCCTTCGTGCAGTTCCCGACAAGTTTCTACCGGTAGTCTCCCCAATCGAGCAATTTGGGGACCACAAGGCAATGACGACCGAAGAGTTGATTTGTCGTTTGATGGCGCACAAAGAACGGTGGGTATCCCATGGTGCAGACGCAGGGGATCAGCACCTGCTATTGACAAAGGGCAAGTGGGAGGCCCGATCCAAGAAGAGCAACGGTTGTAGAATCAGAAATAGCAACAGAGGGGGTGAATGGTGCCTTCAAAAATTGCCCCTAAGTATCCACAAATTTCTTCTCCAATAGCTATAGTAGCTATGAACAAGAAGATACATGCTCATTGAAACTGAAACAACAAACTGAAGCAAGACTGACAGCCGAAAACACGACACAAAAAGAAACAAATGAAAATAAATACTGCTGAAAATTGCAGCAAGAAAACAGAAGCTGTTCACTAGGGAAGAATACTTCAGCAGAGAAGATTTAAACTGAAAAATAAGCCTGAAACAGAAATGTTGAAGCTCGGCAAGAAGCAGTAGAAAATCTGAATTTTGGGCCGAGAAATGGAGACTGCAATCTGCAGAGAATACCTGGCCAAAATGCCCAAACCGAAAACAGGCTGCTGCTAAAAACTGAAGGAAATGCAGAGAGCAAAGCAGCAGGTCTAAGTGCAGTTAAGTGGTCAGACTGGGCAAAACAAAACAGCAACAGCAACAAGAAACAAGCATTTGGGCAGAGAAATAAAAGCGCAGGAAGCAGCCATTTGCTACAACCGAAAGTAGACTGAAGATTGAGCTGCAACCAAAACCAAATGCTGCTGTGAATGAAATGCCGAATGCAAGAGCTGCTGCAAACCAAAAATGAGCCAAAAACAGAGCAGCAGAAGACTGAAGAGAAGAAATAAATCAGAGAGCAGCCGGCTAGCAAATGGGAACTGAAATGAACAGAGTATACTGCTGCCGAAAACAGTCTACAGACTGAACTATAAATAGAGTTTGTTGCTGGCCGAAAACTTTCAGGCAGTGGACTGAATGCAGAAAATAGTAGCTGCAGTAAATACTCAGGATGAGCCGAAAACAAGAGATTTCATGAAAATTTGATGCTCTTCTCAGGTTGAATCATTAGGACTACACTCTAAATACCATAGAGACCTCAGGAGAAGGAAATGCAGACTCAGATCAAATTGCAAACAGTGATTAGTGCTTTTGTCACAAAGAATCAGCAGGAAGGGATAAAATCCAAATTACTTGAGACTCCCATATCCATTGATCTTGAGGCTTTGAATCTCAGCTGGAAACACTCTTACAACTAGAAAGCACCAACTTAGAACAAATATTTCACCAAAATATCAAGAGCACATGGTTGCCCTGCCTCCAAACCCTAGAAATGCCCAAAGCAGATGAAGTTTGCGCAGACCAAATCTTGGAAAGAAAATAGCAATGGAAATGATTGCTCTCGGGTATAATCTAGCCAAGGGGCCATGAACACAAACCCAGTTCAGAGCACAAGATTTGGCAGCTGCTCAAAACAAAACACTTCATTTAACCAAAAGGGAAAAGGAAGAACAGAAAGCAGAAAGGAACTGAAAATCTGAGCAACTCATGACAACTCAAATGGATTCATTTCAGAGAGATGAATGATTACATAAGGGTTTACAACCATCTTACTACAGACCCATACGCAATTGAAAATCAAGAAGTGTCTACATGCTTCACATCAGGGAAGAACACATGCAGAGCATACACTGCTTGCTTGAGCTCACAACCTTGCCCTAGCACAGCTACCTCTCATTCCCTAAATAGAGGAGCTCACACCCTCAAAAGAAAATTCAAGAAGTGCAGACCATACTCCACTTCCTTGCTCCACACACAAATGAGGCAAGAAGTCAAACCACTCATCAGGAATGGAGGGAAACAAGCATTCCACTCCAAACCCTAACCTCTCTACTGTCATCCACTAACGGGTCTCCAACCCGTTATCTTCAACCGAATCTGCTTCCATTTTGCAGCCTTGCGCATTTTACCAAAATGCCCCTGCTGCACCTTCCTGGAAGCTTCCTGTCCTCGCACGACTGCACCTGGCATCCTGACCGTCTGGACCTCAGCTCCTCCCTGAGCCTAGTCCCAGTCCACCTCGCTGTTGCCCGTCGTGTCCACCTCCAGTAGCTCCGGCTCCGGTTCCATGTCTCCTCGGCTTGCAACCCCTGAGCAGCCTTGATCATCTTCGACGTCTCCAACCGTCTGGACCTCAACACCTCCTGTGCCTAGTCCCGGTCCTGCCACGTCTCATCGTGACCTAGCTCCGAAGTCCTGCAATCCCACAGACAAGCAAATCGTCACATAGCACCGCTCGAAACAGCATAACCATCATTAGCATCAACAAAACATACTCAAACACAAAATAGCCCGAACAACCGATTGAGAAAAAGAACAAGCGACCTAAACACGTCCGACCGCGTTCGACCGAGTCCAACCGAAGCAGACTGCGCCATGCACCGACTTGGCGCGAACCAACCAAATCAAACTCAAACTTTCAAGAACACGAGTCAATTACTCATCATAAACATGGGGACACCTCCACATAGTCTCTCAATGGTTTCAGCAAGAAGAAGAGAACTTTTGACAAGGCGAAGGTGCGCTGCTGCAATTGCCAAGAGTTCAAGTATTTTGCAAAGAAATGCCACAAGAAGGAGATGGCTCTTCTTGCTACAGCGGATGCAAAGGACGTGCCAACGCTACTTTAAAGCCAACATTGAGTCGTATATGTATATGACACAGTAGGAGTGTTGCATTTTTCATGTATTTGTTTGTACGTAGGAGGTGTGTTACATATGTGCGCATATTTGTATCATGGTCATGCATGTAGATGAATCAGTGTATGATGCATGTGAGAGTGCGTGAGTTCTTGTGTTAGATGTGTCTACAAGAAAGTGTATGTCCAGAGTACTTGCGTGTGTTCTTGTGTTAGTTGTGTCCATGAGAAAGCGTGTGTTCCAACATGAAGAACTTATGTTCTTGCTGGCCAAATTAACGGGCGGGTTCGAATGGGCTTATGAATGGCTTATGCTCATACTGTCTACAGTAACTAGCTTTTAAATGGTACGTTTTTTTTCAAAACAAGATTAATAGAAAAATTATAGTAAAAAGTGTACTGAGTTCAGTTGTACCAGCCAAAATCAAATGCGACTATTTTTCTGTGTGTACTACCTTTCGCAAACAGTCAGAAATCAAATATTTAAGTTATAAGTCATCAACCTAAAAGAACCCACCCGTTACATCTCAGTCTCTCTCTCTCTGCATGTGGAAATGTCCACGGTCGCAGTTGGTGTGTATGGGCTTCCAAGTAACTTAGGTAAAATTTTGGTTGCTTTTCAAATAAGGAAAGAATTAATGGATCCACCACTAGGACAAGTTGGGCGGCTGTCCAACGTTGGCCGTCAGCAACTAGACAAGAGAATTGATGAAGATGCCAGGTTAATTTTTTTATCCGCTTAGAGATTGTCCTCTTGGATATGTTTATGCAGGTTAACCATGCTACACACGTATGTATATATATACCATACAAGTTGGGTGTGATCATTTGGTTAATCACGCCTAAGACGATCGAACATTTCTTCCTAGTTTTCCTTAGGGAAACATATTTAAGTTGTCACTTATTATTCATTTGGTATACAGATAAAACTAGACAACTAGTAGTAGCTTACGGCAGCACGGTGCCGGCCGGAATGCTCAGCAGTAATCAGCCCGCGTCGTTTCTAATCAAGCTCTGCTAAAGCCGGGAACCCGTGACGGCTGTTGGATACTCACCTTTTACCACTTGTAGTTTTTCCTTCTTGTTCCTCTGTTGGTAATTTCCACTTACTGTTTTCCCGCTGTAGCTAACCAGGCTGATCAAACCTCGATGATGCACGAGAACAAGGCGATCTTTGAAATATTCTTCCTACTTACTGTAGCTTGCTCTTAGTTTGAGCATAGCCTGTTTTTTTTTGGCTTTTGTCTTTGGGCTTCTCCAAAAGTTAAAAAGACAAATGTCGACATGATAGCCTTTTGAAGTGATTCTCCAAACGGTTTTCTGGACTTAAAATTATATGTATTATTCACGTCGACGTCTCCACCATCCGCTATGGTATATATCGTGGCTTAGTTCTTAGAAGTATTAATAGTTGAACCTCCCCGAAATCTTCTCCTAATCGGTCTCGATTTCGATCAGACTAGCACTGTGATCCGATCGGCTCCGGCCGGCCCATCCAGGCGAAGTTAACGAACAGCCTGGCACATAACGCACACACGAGCCACAGCGCAGTGCATGCGCTTCGTAGCAGGGGACAACGTGCTCCGTTTGTGTCTTAAGCTACAAGATAACTAAGACTTGCTTTGCCTTTTTTTTCATTATACTTCAGGTCAGCTTATCCAGTTGTGAAGTGGTTTACATGGAATTACATCGAGGTAACAGGCATAACGAATTTAACCGACAAAAACTAGTCCCCCCAACTTAACCGAAACAGTGATTACTGAATTGATTCTGAACCGTCGATCTGTCTGAAGGGTATACCATCATCAGAGCCGTCCCATTGACATAACATCCCTCCGACTTTGGTTAAGCTCCACTGGTGACGTTGCCTACTTTCCAACTTGTAATTTGCCCCTAAAAAAACCTGTAATGTAGCTGCCCATCTGTGTGCCAAACAAGCAACTGCTAATACTCCTTGATGCACTTGGCTGAACGAGGCGCCTGATTTCTTGCTTCGGTGTTTGGAGCTTGATTGTAATCCTGCTTAATTTTTTTTTAAAAAAAATTCTGGAGTTTGACACTGTGGCCGAACTTAGCCAACCGGCACGGCGCAGCGTCAAAATGAGGGACTGCCGGCGCCAAAGCGAACGGCCCAGGCGGAGGAGGCAAGATGAGTGCGTCACGGAGATGATGGTTATGGGCAGTTTCCCACGGCCGTCGGCAATTGGCAGCAGCCGGCTCGGCTCGGCCGGGAGTGCCGTGGTAATCGTGGTGGAGCGTAGCGTGGAGGCGGCCGGAAAAATACTAGGGGTCTATTCTTTTCGGTTGCGGCTTATGACTTTTGGTTGAAATTTTTGAATTTTGACTGTTTATGGTACAGATTATGGAGAGACAGATACTCACTTGCGATTTTGGCTGGTACAAATGTTAGACTTTTAACGTGTAGATCGTTTAACTTGTAGACCCCGTCTTGAGAAAATACTTCGTTTGAAAGTTAGGTACTGTAGCAAAAGCCAAAAGCCGCCAACATTTGACTTAAAGAACATGCCCTAGGAAGCGATGAACAGTGCAAAGTCATTGTGTAGATGAGCTTCTTGTGGCAAAAAAAAAAGACTACGGGCTGTTTTTTTTCAGCTTTTGGCTTTTCTACAGTAACTAGCTTTTAAACGGAGTGTCTTTTTAAGATGGGTCTATTAGCCAATTATAACACATACTGTACCGACTTTATTTATATCGGCAAAACTGCACATGAGTTTCAGTTATTCTGTAATCTCTCACATAAATAACCCAAAAATCACAAACCGCAGCCAAAAATTAAGCCTCAACCAAAAAAAGGCCTTACAAAATGTCACAAAATACCCCTTACAAACATTATGCACAGTGGCGGAGCCACATTATAGCATGGGGGTGTAGTTGCACCCCCAAAATTTTTACACAAAAATTCAATATATATCCCCTTTAATATACAAAATATACGCTACACATAGTAACACACTTCTAGCAGTCTATTAGGCCCAACAGGCAATAAATCAAACCTGTAAGCCCAAGTGGCCAAGCCATTCTCACTTGCTCAATCGATCAACCAAGAAGTGCTAGGAGCTCTCTAAGCAACTCTTCTACACCCGCCTCACCAAGTCCCCTACGTTCCTGACTTATTGTGTCTTGTTTTTTACCGTCCAGTTTTATTATACATCTGAGTTCTCGATGTCGATTAGCTTCTTAAATGCTGATAGATCGTTTCCCAATGTTCATGTGTCAACTAGCTGCCAATTCGGTAGTGCTAATAATACTTCTAAATTCTTGTAAATTGTCCAAATTAAGGTATGATTAGAATGTTATGGGGTTTAACTGTAAGATACACCTTTGGAGAGTTTTATAGTGTTAATTTGAGTTTCGATATACCAATTTATGAACTTGTATTGAACTTCCGTACTATATCATTTGAACTTATTTTAGAATGGATATGTCTTAAGTTCGCACTTTATTGTCAAAATCCTGGCTCCGCCACTGATTATACAATCTTACCAAGGAGGGGGGATCTCTATGATTTACAAGATCATCACAGAGTCAAACATTTTGTTTTCTCCAATGATATGCACAAATTCACTTGTATTTGCAATCCAATGAATGTATTTTTCTTCGGTCATGTCATCATCTCTTGTGGAAGTTGAGTTTCATGATTGCAAAGCCGAACAAGAAGGCGAAGAGCACCGCGAACGCCACGACCACAGTGGCCACAAACCCCACCCAGCTGTGCTTGAAGTCGAAGTAGTTCTCCACGAAGACTTTCACGGGGGTGCCATCATCCATAGGCGTCACGATATCGCCAAACTGTGAGACGATAAGCCCGTACAGCGTCCACGCGACAGGGCATATCCAGCAGTACCATCTCCACCAGATTGGAATTTTCTGAACAAAGTGTCAGGCCAAAACGGAAATGAGCTACAGAATCGTTGAAACAGATGTAGGTAGATTTAGACCACGCGATGAGAGCATGAGGATGGCGCACTTACTGGTCGGGGGATGATGAATCCGGAGAAGAGATTCCAGATGGCGTAGAATGCCGAGGAGACAATTGAGGCGATGTGGTAGTTCGGTGTCAGGCCAATGGCCATCATGCCGTAGAATGTGAAGTAGAGCAGCGTGAAGTACATGAAGAAGAGGTACCAGAAGAATTTGGCAGCCGTCCACTCGAACCCGATCATCGTGTACACTATGACTCCATATACGCTGGTCTGAATCAACGTGTACGGGAGTTCAATGACGACCTGCAAGAGAGGAGTTGACCGGTTTATGTGTATGCGGTCTCTCAAGATTCGAGAATGCAACAACCAGCAGCGCAAAGGATGCATGTGGAATTTAATAGGAGAATCACTCGCCTGCCCAAATGCATATGGAAGAGCAGAGTACATGCCGGCAGCTCTTTCACGGTAAAAGACTGTCCGCTCCACGGCCACCACTGGCTGAACTGAAGTAGAGTTCAGGACGCCGATGAACAGCACCGCAGCGTACATTGACCCCATGGCATTGAACAAGTCCTGTGAGTGCGTCCTGGATTTAGAAGCAGAAGATGAATAACATATATTGAAGGTGGCAATTAGCTTGATATGTATAATGTGGCAGCACTTACATTTTCCCACCAAGGTCCCAAAAGAAGGTGCCGAAGAGAAGAGCGATGACGGTGGTGACAAAGAACCTGACAGCATTATAAGGAGGGTTCCTCCAGTATGACAGGTTCTGTTTCCACAGGCAAGCCATGCATTGCATGAAGAATGACTGAGAGTACTGGGTAGGGAAATAGAGGTCACTTGCTCCCGGCGGTGGTTTGCTCACTTCCTTTATCAATGCCTTGTTCTTCCTGTAGAAATCAAAAATGCTTTGGAGGAAAAAAAAGTTGAATAATACTTAAAACTGCAAGGTGCATTGGTATGTAGCAACAGGTTGTCTTCCATCTGCCGCCAAGCGACATTATTTAGCACCTTATATAAGTAGGTTTCGTTACATGTCGCTTGGCTATGTAACTCTGACCTATCGTACTATATCTATTATATAATAAAAACCAGTGACTAGTGATTGACAGCCATTAAAAAATGAAAAATGCTAGAAAAGTTCACAAAAAAATCCAACCCCAATTTGATGGCCATAATCTATCTATATTTATACTAATTAGAGGCTCGTCCAGAAGCTTCAGGAGGAGGTTTTGGACTGCACGGTGCATAAATATTGGTGTAAAAGATCAAGGGTAAGTTGCAGCAATTTGAAGATCACAAAACAGCACCATTCGACAATTGGCAAACGAAGCGGCTCGCTGTTTAGTGAAGGCTAGGTGCAGGGACCGTGGCATTACTTGGTTCCATGTACCACCAGTGTTCTATCGCATATTTTGGAAACTGATTGCAATTCTGGATTATCAATTAATTACAGCATTAGCTTTTCCTTCAAAGAATATGCTACGCAAATCAATATAAATTCAAATTTACTCAAAAAGGATTATTAACAATAAACGCATCATTGGAAAAATGTAGCCAGTGCAGATGCACAGTCAATGACTAGTTAAGACTAATCCACAACCATTATACATTGGTATCTAGAACATATCAAGCTAAAAAATTATAAAATAATCTTGAACCATAGACCAGAGTTATACAAGATGAAACAGAGCAACATATATATTATTAAGATATATCCTAAGTCAAATTTAAGTTCTGAAAGAGTAGAAGTCTACCTAGCATAACAAACCACGCTGTGCAATTGTGTGGGCCCATTAAATTTTATATACTAAAAACGATCATGTGTGATAAACACTACAGAAAAAAGAGAAAAATAGTAGAAATTATCGCATAAAAAGTAACATCTATCCCAGTTTAGTGGGCCTAATTATGAGTTATGACTTATGCCTAATCCACAACCATTGGATGTTATCTGGAACCTATTAAAAATAAAATATAAGAACAAAAATCATAAGTCAAATTTCCTTAGTGAATTACTAGGAGTCTAGAGAGTATACTATGCCACGTCACCTAATTACCCAGGCCAATCAACGTAGTAACAACTTTATAATCATATTAAATGTAATTTTCAATACTTGTAATTTGGTTATGTTCAAATGATGGAGGGAACATTCATGCATGCATGGCATAAATAACTAATCAAACATTAAATTCACAAAGGAGTATATTGTTCATTGTCACATCAGGTCCTCCAAAGTTAGTTAATTTTAATCCCGTTAGTTGTTATGCTAACCACCTAACAACATTATAAAAAATGAAGTGACTAGAAGGATTGCAAGTTACTCACAGGTACAGTTCCGATTTCTTGTATATGTCACTGAAATCAACACCTAGTGTTTGCTCTTGAGAAGCTGTTGTCACTTCTAACATCCATGTTGCTGGATTGTAGCAATCTTTGATTTTGCTAACTCCTTGGATCCCCTGGATAATATGAAACCATATGAGATCTATCTATTATATTATTAAAGCGATAGAAAGAAGAAGCCACCACGTTCACTTTTAATGACTAAAAATTACGACGTTAATCGGAGGAAAAAGAGAAACATCTACACCGTTGATTATGGTGGGTTCAGATTATAACAGGGCATATTAAATAGGCATAGATTAGAGCTATTACAATTGTATAAGGAATACAGTTGTATTCCCATGATATACAACTCTATGTTTAGATATAAACATATGCATTGTAGTATTTAGCTGAAAATTCGGCTAGTTTTTAGTAATTGTGAGGAAATTAAATCTACTTTGAATTCTTGCAAAATCACCATACCTCAAAATACTTGATAAGCTCTGAAGAATGATGGCCTAATGGGCCAACATAGATCTCTTCTCCTCCTCGATTCAAAAGAAAAAGCTGCAGGCATTAATTGGACATTTTTTGAGTTTAGACCTTGCAACATTGCTTAATTAGACATTTTAGAGTTTAAACCTTGCAACATTGCTCAAAGTAAACCAGTTGCAATTAATTGAGCTTCACCAATCTGGCATGGTTATACAGATTCTAGACATTGGTGGGTAGAAATCTCACTGACCTCATCAAATGCTTCAAATATTTCAATGCTAGGCTGATGAATCGTGCAGACCACAGTTCTGCCAGTATCAACAGTGTTCCTCACTGTCCTCATCACAATTGCAGCAGCTCGAGCATCAAGCCCTGAGGTTGGCTCGTCCATAAAAATGATTGAAGGATTTGCAACCAGCTCCACAGCAATGGTCAGCCTTTTCCTCTGCTCAGTTGACAGGCCATTTACACCAGGAATTCCAACCAAAGCATCTCTAAGTGGCTTGAGTTCCACAAGCTCCATAACCTCCTCAATGAACATCTGCATACAGAAAGGTCAGCAAACTATCTATCGAGAATTGAATGAATGCCCTTGTTTCAAAAAACAGTATCAACTGAAGGTGTGAATTACAGATATTTTGTTTGACTAACCTTTCTTGTCTTTGAATCTACATTATCAGGAAGTCGGAGCCATGCTGAGAAAAGCAACGACTCATAGATAGTCACTTGTGGTGAGTGGATATCGTTTTGTTCACAGTATCCTGATATACGTGCAAAGGTCTCTTGTTTCTTTGGATATCCTGAAATGCTGATGTTTCCTTCAATGTACCCACCAGTCTTTCTCCCTGCCAACACGTCCATCAGAGTAGTCTTGCCAGCGCCAGAGACACCCATCAGTGCGGTAAGCACTCCTGGCCTAAAACACCCACTGACACCCTTCAAGAGCACCAGACGGTCTTCAACTACGCCTTGTGCTTTCATTTCCTGAATTTTAATTTCATACACAAGGTTACAGAATTTTAATTTTGATGATGATGACCCAATGTTGACAACATACGAGAAGCAAGTTCCATCCTCTACCTGTGGCATGCTGACAGAGTATCTTATGTTGTCAAAGGTGAGTGAAAGCGGGACAAAGGGCAGGACCATCCCCCTTTGCTTGGAGCCGGAATCATGCTCAACGATAGCTGAATTAGTTTCAGTGTTGTTGACTGCTGCTTGATAAGTAGTTCCAGATGCCAAGAGACTGTCATCAAGAACATCATCGTTCAAGTTGGCATGCTTCTCCTTCAGCGCCTCTTCAGATACAGATGGATGGGATTTACCATATGCTGCAGAGTCAGAAGATGAAACCGTTTTCAGGTACAGATGTTGTGAAATGCAAGAACAATGAACAAACCAGTCCAGGAGGTACTCACGCTTTAGGCATGTAAGGGCAAGAGTGAAGAGAGCGTTGAAGAGCAAGGTGAATCCGAGCAGTGCACCAAAGCCGATCCAATACCACTTGGCTTCCGGCAATACTCCACGGGACTTGAGGATTTGCACGCCTAGGGTCTCATTGGAGACAGAATTATTCAGGATTTTGTCCCAGCTGTGCCCCAAAAACTCATTCACTGAGATGGCACTGTGCGCGTACATCATTGGGGAGATCCAATAGCCCCAAATCCACCATTTCTTCACTTCATCTGCCGGTTCAAACATAATGAAGCACTTACCTTGCTGCATTGCCAGGGACTACGGGGTGAGAGAAGGGTAAAATTTTTAAAATTTTACCTCTTATTAGAATAAATCCGCCCAAGACCATGAAGGTTAGCAGCAAGAATGATCCAAAGACATTTGCAATGATCATGTTCCTCGCTGTCCCGCCAACAAACCGAAAGAGTGCCGATGACATCTGATTGACTGCTAACATAAGAAGATACTGCTTGAAGAACCTATGGCAACAACTACCATCAGAACACTCCAGAACAGTACTGGCATAAAGAATAGCCGACGATACAAATATTTTAAACAAAATAACCCATAAATTTTTAGTCTCACCTGCCCACATTTGGATCGAACCCAATGACATAGTACGTGATGAAAACATACCCTCCGACCTCGATAAACGTGATGGGGATCTTGAGGATCCATGAGGGTATGGTGTAGACCCATGCTGGATAGAATAGGAGGTCTCTCTGCTTGAAGAAGGTCGGCAGCTTCAAGATGGTAAGTGCGTACTCAGATAAACCATTGAACATAATCATGAGCTCGCTGAAGAAGAGTGCGCCCATGTAGATGCCCCCGTCAGTCACCGAGTCACGGCGCATCTTTGTATGGAAGAAGACAGTCCATGCAGTGGTCGAAACAAGCATCAGCTGCCATGCCAGAATACAATGGAGTCAGTCATGTCATTGTTGTTTTTTCGCATATACAATTAATCCTTCTGTTTAAACTAATGTCTAATCACCTGGAAGGTTCTGAAGATATAGACAAAGGAATTCCTCTTCATAAGCAGGATCTCCCGGTCGATGTTTGCCTTCAGCAGCTCCTTGCTACTAATGCCATACCTCGAGGTGGTCAGTGCGGCCCCATGGCTCTTGCTTTTGTCGAATGGAACAGAGAGCTCGTTTGCTATAGCTCTCCCGATGTGAAAAGACTGGAACGCGCGTGCGAATTTCTTCACCGGCACGTACCGATAGGGCTCATCGCGTCGAGCCCAATATTGCTTCTGATCTTTCCTGGAAGTCACCTGCTCATCATTTCCACAGAGATACGTTACCAAGCATTCTACATGAGCAGTTTTCCTATCCTTGAGGAGGTACCAAGAGGTACAAAGTACCAAGAGGTACCAAATTAGATCCAGCCGTTCAATCAGTGTAATCAACGGCTCAAAATTTGGTACCTTGTACCTCTTGGTACCTCGCGTCCGGTACCACTAGGTACTGCTAAATCTCAGCCGTTCGATTAGTGTGATCAACGGCTCAAATTTGGTACCTCTTCCCCCTCAAGGATGGTAAAATTTCCCTAGTGGCAATGTATTTACTTCTTGCAAGAAGTCAGCGACGCCCTTCCTCTCAGGGCACTTGAAGCCCACTGAGTCGAAGAACTCGAGCACATCTTCTCGAGGGCCCTGGTACACGATCTGCCCGTCCGAGAGGAGTATGATGTCGTCAAACAGGTCATATGTCTCAGGTGCGGGCTGTAGTAGAGAGATGACGGCCGTGCCACTGAAGATGTGGATGAACTGTCTGAGCGAGTTCACGATCTGGAACGTAGTCGAGCTGTCGAGCCCAGTCGAGATCTCGTCCATGAACAGTGCTGTCACTGGCCCAACAAGCATCTCCCCTGCAGGACATAGCCAAGTAAAAATATTACTCAATCACACCATTGTCCAATAACGGCCATCCTTCTTGAAGTGAGATGGTGTCGGAATAATATATCTTTTCACCTGTTGTGACACGCTTCCGCTGTCCACCAGAGATGCCCCTCAGCATCTCGTCCCCTACCATGGTGTCTGCGCATATCTCCAGTCCTAACATCTACAAGTCAACAAGTAACGTGCAAAACAATTACTTCGTCATTGAATCTAAAATTACTCTCATTAGCACTCAAAGACGCTTTTACCTTCAGTATATAGTCAGTGGCCACGTTGGCTTCTTGTCCCCCCATTGCAGACGCCTAATTAAGATAAGCAGAAATGTATACTTAGTCTTCAATCTGATTAGTTATCATGAAAAAACTTAACCAAGGACATATTTCTTGCCTTCATGAATGCATCGATATCAGAATCAGGCATGATATTTGCTGCCTTCTCTCGCCTCAACAGCTCAGTCAGCAAATCTGACAACATATCAAAAAGGAAAATTTCATAAACATAACAATTAAACCATGCCAATCCTGCAGAATCTGCAAGCAGCAGAAATGAACGCATCTGCTTGTGACTAATTGCTTGGAATCATACCAAAGCGAGTGCCAGTACCCTGGCAACGTGCAGAGAATGCAAGTGTCTCCCTGACGGTCATCTCCCCTATGTGGATGTCATGCTGGCTAATGTAGGCAGCTGTCCTCTCGGGCACAAACTCCCCCATACCATGCCCGTTGTAGGTTACTTTTCCTGAAACCTGCGCAGTATTTTACCCCATTACGCAATGTGTGTATCAATAATCAGTATGAGTCTATTTCTACAGCAAGATATTGCATTATTTTGTACTGCCTTGAGGTTTTTGTCAAGCCTTCCAGACAACGCGAGCAGCAAGGTAGTCTTGCCTGACCCGGGTGGACCTAACAGCAGAGTCATCCTGCAAAGAAATCAAACTTCAAAAGACCCAGATAAATAACTATCCCACACATGACAAATCAAGTTGACAAGAGCATTTCAACTTCTCAGCAGGCAAAAGGTGATTCTAAAAAAGAAATGGCCGTGATTGCTCCCTCCTGAGCTCCAGTAGAGAAAACTCAATTTGAAGGCTTCTGCAATGTAATGCATGTTTATCTAAAGGGGAGGACATAGATAAATTGAAGTGGTGAAAAACAGGAAAGTTCACTGTAAGGTTAGTGTACATGTTACATCCTGGGCAACAGGTCTAAATGGGCTGAACACAACTAAGCCCACGGAGCAACGGAGCAACAACCTTATAAATGGTATGGGACCTTCTCCCCCCAAAAGACTAGTCTAATGGGTAGGGGCTTCCTCACACTTATAAGTTGTGCTTGCTCCTCTCCCACAATCCATGTGGGATTATTCCTAACAATCTCCCCCTCACACATGGATTGGGCACTTCTGCAACCATGAGGTCCAAAGAGATGTTAGGCACCTGAGCTCTGATACCACTTGTTACATCCTGGGCCACAGGTCTAAATGGGCTGAACACAACTAAGCCCACGGAGCAACAACATTATAAATGGTATTGGGCTTTCTCCCCCCAAAAGACTAGTCCAATGGGTGGGGGCTCCCTCACACTTATAAATTGTGCTTGCTCCTCTCTCACAATCCATGTGGGACTATTCCTAACAGTACAAACGTCAGAACAAAAGAGAAGTGAGACGTGCTAACAGGAAAATGTGTGAGGCAAAAAAAAATCCTGTTGAAGTTACAAGATTTTTGTGGCTTATTGGTAGGAACTGCAATTTCTGTTCTGATAGAAGTATTTTACATCTACTTTTTGAATGTCCTGTGAGCAAGGGCAGTCTGAGAAGTTGTTGCCAAATTGCTAGGTGGTCAGTGCAGAGTGCACACATACTTACTTTGGGCAGTAATTTTGCTGGGTACAAGAGTATTTGTCGGATGGGGAACAGTTCCATTATGAGGGTTTGTCGCTTTTGTGTTGGTAATATGAAATTACAAAACAAGGCGTGCTTTCACAAAATTTGCTATGTTGCACCTTTTGTGTGCTGTGTTAGATTATTTCCTATTAGGTGGATCCACATGTGTTACGTATATTATGGCTATCATATAAGTTGGCCCATAAACTAAATGATCAACTAAAGTTATTATTAATTAGGGCCCAAGAAACTAATAGTAATAAGAGTGGGCTCGTATTTGTCTGTGTGTAGTGACCATATGCTAATTCCTATTCTGTGATGGGTTAGAATACGAAACTGGCACCTACGGTTTGCCTATAAATACAGGGTCATGTCCCCAAGCAGGGCACCACCAATCCACCTATATCCCATCAGTAGTTAGAGGAATAAGGTCTGCTTATTGCTTTGGAAGATCAAAACCCTAGCTGCTGAAGATCCAACCCGTGATCATGGCTTCAATTTCCAGTATGATCTGTAAGCAGGAGAGTGATTGCAACCGCAACTCTATTCATCAGTGTTATGGATACATATAGAGGTACATGAGCTAACTGCATTGGCTACAAGCAAGGGGAGCCACGGAACGTGGTCACCACACAGCTGTACGCTAACACCCCCGCGCAGTCTGAACGTCAGAGTCGCCGGAGACGCACAGACTAGATCGAAATTCGTTGAAGCTTGCTGTGGGCAATCCTTTTGTCATCACGTCGGCAAACTGCTGTGTCGTAGGAACATGCAGAACCCGGCACGCGCCGATGGCCACCTTCTCCCGGACGAAGTGAACATCGAGTTCGATGTGCTTGGTGCGCTTGTGATGGACAGGATTGTTGCTCATGTAGCATGCGGACACGTTGTCACAGAACACCACTGTCGCCTTGCTGTGGTTGTGCCCAAGTTCGCCAAGGAGCTGGCGCAGCCATGTGCATTCAGCCACAGCATTAGCCACGCCACGGTATTCCGCCTCCGCGCTTGAACGGGACACCACGGTTTGGCGCTTGCTAGACCACGAGACCAGAGCATCACCGAGGAAGATACAGTACCCAGATGTGGAGCGGCGGGTGTCCGGGCAGCCAGCCCAGTCGGCGTCTGAGAAGGCGACGATGTCGAGTTGCTTGGAGCCGGAGAGACACAGGCCCAGTGAGCTGGTGCCACGGACGTAGCGCAATATTCTCTTCACAACGCCTTGATGTGCCGTTGTCGGTTGATGCATGTGGAGGCAAGCTTGTTGTACAGCATATTGGATGTCCGGCCGTGTCATTGTGAGGTATTGAAGCGCTCCGACCATGCTGCGGTATGCTGAGGCATCGTCTGCAGACAATGGGGTGCCAGAGGATGCCGAGAGCTTGCCAGCTGTGTCGATCGACGTCGAACATGAAGTGCAGTTCGTCATGCCTGCGCGATCCAGGAGATCAAGAGCATACTGCTGCTGGTTGAGGAAGAAGCCAGTTGGTGTTCGACGAACTTGAATTCCAAGGAAGTAGTGGAGAGAGCCCATGTCTTTGAGTGCAAACTCAGCATTGATGGAAGCGGTGACCCGGTGAAGCAGCGCGCTGGACGACGCCGTTAGGATTATGTCATCCACGTAGAGAAGGAGATATGCGGATTCATTGCCTTGATGGAGAACGAACAGCGAGTTGTCCGACCTTGTCGGTCTGAAGCCAAGCTCGCCGAGGAAGCTTGCAAGCCGCCGGTACCATGCGCGCGGCGCTTGCTTGAGGCCGTAGAGGCTCTTGGTTAGGTGGCAGACGTAGTCGCGTCGCGTCGAATCAGCAAAGCCTGCGGGTTGTCGGGCGTAGATGTCCTCGTCGAGCACGCCGTGGAGGAACGCGTTGTTGACGTCCAATTGATGCACAGGCCAGTCGCGCGAGGCGGCAAGCGTGAGCACAGTGCGTACGGTGGCCGACTTGACGACGGGACAGTATGTCTCACCGTAGTCGATTCCCGCGCGCTGAGTGAATCCGCGGACGACCCACCGCGCCTTGTAGCGCTCGAGGCTGCCATCGTCCTTGAATTTGTGGCGAAATATCCACTTCCCACTGACGAGATTCTTACCAGAGGGTTTGGGGACGAGCTTCCAGGTGTGGTTGGCTTGAAGGGCGTCGAATTCGGCTTGCATCGCCGCGCGCCAGTTCGGATCCTTCAGGGCTGCATGCACGGATGTGGGAATGGGCGAGATGCCGGTTGTCGTGGCCACCGTCGCATACTTGGGGTTGGGCTTGAATGTGCCAGCCCGAGACCGAGTGACCATTGTGTGCCGTTGAACGACTGGGATGCCTGGCGCCGGCGTTGTCGGCATGGTCGGTTCCTCGGAAGATGGAGTGGACGCACGCGCAGCCGACGCCATGGTAGGCGGCGAGGACGTGGACGGCGCTGCCGAAGGTGCGGAGCGGGGCGCAGACTCGAGCGGCGCGGCGGGTTCCGCAGCTGTCGCTGGGGTGCTCGGCGTCGCGGGCGTCGCGTCGTGAGCCGGTTGGATCGGCGCGGTTGGCGCCGTTCGTTGCTGAGCTGGGGCGGGAGGAGGTACTTGGAGGACCGAGCTGTGTGTGGTGTCAAGGTCTGTGCGCCAGGGTTCGTAGACATAGGGCGGGGCGACTGATCGGGGGCGGAGCGGGAACGTTGCTTCGTCGAAGTAGACATGGCGCGAGACGATGACGCGTCGCGACGTCAGGTCATAGCACCGGTAGCCTCGATGGTCCTGCGAATAACCAATGAAGATGCAGGCCACAGAGCGTGGAGCAAGTTTGTTAGCACATGTGGCTTGGGTATTGGGATAGCAGAGACATCCGAAGACGCGAAGCACGCTGTAATCAGGAGCACGCCCATGGAGGAGCTGAAACGGAGTGTCTAGCGATTTTGGTTTGCAGGGCCGCCGGTTGAGAAGAAAGGTGGAGGTGTGAAGAGCTTCAACCCAGAACTTGGGTGAGAGCCCGGCGTGGAGAAGAAGGACGCGTACACCGTCATTGAGCGTACGCAAGACACGCTCGGCCTTTCCATTTTGGGGGGAAGTGTATGGGCAGGAGAGGCGCATCACGATGCCATTGGAGTCATAGAAGGAGCGTAGAGTGGCGTTGTAGAATTCACCGCCATTATCAGATTGGATTGCTTTTATGGGTCGATTGAACTGTGTGCGAGCATAAGCATGAAATGACTGAATGGCAGCAGTAACATCGGATTTTCGTTGAAGAGGAAACGTCCAGACAAAATGAGTAAAATCATCAAGAACAGCAAGATAATATTGATAGCCTGAGAAACTGGTTTCGGGGGATGTCCAAACATCACAGTGAATCAATTCAAATGGTGCTGTTGTTTTTGGAATTGAGGAATGAAAAGGTAGACGAACATGTTTGCCGGTGCGGCAAGCATGACAAGAATGAGACAAATCTTTATTACAACTGAATTTGAAATGCTTGAGTAACTGAAGAAAATTCTCGTTGCCGGGATGACCGAGTCGCTGGTGCCAAAGATCAGCGGTGGCGGTGGCGAGACAGTGAGGAGAGGACGGCGGTGCGGACAGCCGCAGCGGGTACAGGTCGCCGGTGCTGTCACTGCGGAGAATCACCGCCTTGGTGTGCTGATCCTTGATAGAGAAGCCAAATTTATCAAACTCAACAGTAATAGGATTATCACGAGTTAAAGCACGAACTGAAACGAGGTTTTTGATCAGGGAGGGAGAGATGAGAATATTGCGGAGAGCAAGAGGAGAAAGAGAGGTAGGAATTGTGGAAGAACCGACATGTGTGATCGGTAACAGAGAACCGTTGCCGACCATGATGTTGGTGGAAGAGGAGTGGGGGTGGATGGAGGAGATGTTACCAGAATCGGAGGCCATGTGAGACGAGGCGCCCGTGTCGAGGAACCAATTGCCGCCGGAGTTGTGGAGGGAGAGATCCGTCAGCGCAGCAAGCAACTGAGGGTCAACGTGTGCCGACGGGTCGTCCTGGGCACTGGTGGCGACGTGGGCCTGCTGAGGCGCGCCGGCGGGACGCTGGCCGAGGATGCCGGCGTTGTCTCGTGGTGGTGGGAACGGCCAGGCATGCACCAGGCCAGTCCACGGGTTGACGCCGGGCTTGAAGCCTGGCGGCGCCGCTTGTGGTGCAGAAGACGTGGAGGAAGCGGTGCTGGACGGCTTCTTTTTCTTCTTATTGTTGGACGAGGAAGATGGCACAGGTGGGCGGTGACCCGTGGAGCCTTGCGGCTGGTGGACGGATCGGGCTTGGACGAGGAGCGCCGCGGCAACTTGCAGTTTGGCGGATTCGCCGATCCGATGTTCCTCAAGCTGGAGCATGGAGCGCGTCTTGAGGAAGGAGGGGAGGCGCTTGCGCATGGTGATATGTGGAACGGCTTGGTGCAGGCTGGGGCTGAGACCCCGGATGATGTTGAGGACGAGATCTGGTTCGGTGACGGGGGCGCCCAGATTGGCCAGGCGATCGGCCATGGACTTCATCCGAGTGCAGTAGGTAAGCACGGACAGATCGCCCTGGAAGAAGCGGCGAAACTCGGCGTTGAGGTAGACAGCACGAGTCGACCTGTTGTCGCGAAACAGGTTGCGAATGCCGCACCACAGAGAGAGGGCAGTGTCCTCGTCGTTGGAGACGACGCTGAGGAGGTCGGGGGCGACGCGGTTGTAAAGCCAGGAGACGATGGCGCAATCATTTTGCACCCAGTCGGAGTTGCCGTTGGGTGGGGAGCCATTGACGTGATCGCCCAGGCCGTACTGGCCGAACACGGCGGAGAACGCACGTGCCCAGGCCGTGTAGTTGTCGTCGTTGAGGTCCAAGACAATGGGGACCCGGGACTGGATGTTGATGGACTGAACTACCGTTGGAGGGGCGGGATTAGAGTTGAGTTGGGCGGTGTTGGGAAGATGCGGGTTGGAGTCGCCGTCCGAGTCCGACGAGGAGGAAGAAGAGCTCATGACGGCGAGGGGGAAAGCAGCGGAAAATTAGGATCGGGAGATGGCTGATACCATGTAAGCAGGAGAGTGATTGCAACCGCAACTCTATTCATCAGTGTTATGGATACATATAGAGGTACATGAGCTAACTGCATTGGCTACAAGCAAGGGGAGCCACGGAACGTGGTCACCACACAGCTGTACGCTAACATGATCTTCAGTTCTCATGCAATCTTTTGGTGTTCTAGTTCTTGCATGTGAGATCCTGTTCTCACATCGTGATTTAGATCTATTTAGTTTCATCATGGTGTACTCAAATATTGGGCAGGTCTTCGAAAGAACAAGCTGGAGGAAGGACGGGTCACCGATGATGTTCAACTTCCAAGCACCCTAGAGAAAGGAAGACGCCACAACTAATAGACCTGGACACAATGGAGGAACAGGCGCTGTTCAGCTTCAAGCACCCTAGAGAAAGGAAGACACCACAACTAATAGACTTGGACACCAGGAGGAACGAAGCTATACAAGGAGGAATTGCACAAGCGTCCGGTGAAGATGTTGGATGTTCCCCGTTTTAAAATAAAGATGTTGGGTGTTCAAAAGTTTACTTTGTTATGTTTAGTTTCGTCTCGGCTAGTTTAATCATAATTATGTGGATGTTTTTCCAGAGGGGGGGGGGGGCAATTGGCTAGTGCAGTCGTATTAAAACTCATAATCCATAGGTCGCACGTTCAAAATATTGGAAAATCACAGTAAAAAATATACCCAAGTAAACCACCCAACCTACGGTTAGTGGGAGTTGAATTCTAGTATGTCATCCAAAGAACCGAGGTGCCACACCTTTGGGCTATGCAACTGTTGGCAACTGTTAACTTCTACGGGTGTTAATGTGGATTTGCTTGGCTCATGTGCCGGGTTGGTAGGTTAGCTAGGTGCTTATTTTGGTGTCTTGCATGCATGTTATTGTTAGCGTTCTGAAGTTGCAGGAATCTGAGGTGGTTGCCTTCACCTGCGGGGCTTGATGATGCCGCTGACGTCGTGCAGGATTGGCATGGTCCGCTTCCTGCTCGGCAGTATGCGCAGCGCGTTCGCGGCTTCCTGCACTCCAAAGCAATAACCGATCATGTTTATGTCTGACAAGAACAAAGCCACAAACTGAGCTCGCGGCGAAACGAACACAACGGCGCGCACCTCGAGCGTGTTGACGATGGAGTTGAGGATGGTTGGGAGGCCCCTGCTGCCGACGCGGACCTCCGCCTCCGCCTCCAGGTGCTCGAACCGCACCTCGATCGTTGGTATATCGATCCCAACCCTGCGCCAGCCAAGACACGCGCAAATTATCAAACACCCGGCAGGCCAGGCAGGAGGCAGCAGCGATTCGCACGCACCGGTCGATGCGCTCCCGGAGCCTGAGCAGGAACCGCTCGTTGTCCTTCTCGGCGTCACGCACGAGCCGCTCGAGCAGCGCGCGCCGCTCGCGCGGGCCGAGGCTGGGCACGTCCACGACCGCCTTGGCCTCGCCGCCGTCGAGCGGGAGGATGGCGCGGCGGACGCGGTCGAAGGTGGGCAGCTTCTCGAGCGCGGCCCAGCGCAGCGCCTCCTCGTCGTCCTCCTCGCCCTCCCCCCACGACGAGCGCGAGAACACGTCGTCCCCGCGCCGCCACAGGGACCCGCTGTCCCGCCGCATGCTCGCCACCTTCTGGATGTCCCCCGCGTCCATCGATCCCGCACCCCTACGTACCAGGCACCCACCCGCCCGCGCGCCGGCGCCGATGCCGAGTGGCTCGAACCTTACAGATACAGTGTTTTGATGCGATTTCGACGAGTTTTTGCACCGTTTTTTTTTTGGCGCTGCGGTGCACGGCCAGCTGGGAGTTTATGCAGATACTGCCTCGTTGTCATGAACAAGACACCCCTCCTCAGTTGCCCATGCATTTGTACTACTAGAAACGGCGCGTGGGAGGCGTGCGGGCCAAGCCCTCCCAATATTGTTCCAAAAATGCAGAATCCAGAAGTACCTTCGAAATTGAATTTGTTGAGCTGGTACCAATTTGGGTTTATAAATTCAGATTTTTAGTTTTTCTGTATTGTAACGGTTATGTCCATTAAAGGATTTAAACTTAACCCAAAATCAACGCAACCCATATGAAACAAAGCTAACTTCCCACCACAATCTTACACACAAAAGATTTTTCACAACGCACCCAATTCAAACCACTTTCTACTTAAAACCAACCTAATCTAAACCACCTTTCACTTAAACCCAACTCAAC
The DNA here is from genome assembly GCA_017311315.1 of Dendrocalamus latiflorus. Lineage (NCBI taxonomy): Eukaryota > Viridiplantae > Streptophyta > Magnoliopsida > Poales > Poaceae > Dendrocalamus > Dendrocalamus latiflorus. The sequence continues at coordinate 29,328,937 of CM029665.1, read as the reverse complement.
TTGAACATATGTATTCAACCCACTTTCCAACCCATTTACCAACCTACTTAGTCGTAAAAGTTCAGTATTTGAAATTTTAACCTCGCATTCACATCGCAAATGATTCTACGTGTAGGAGAGCTACTCTGTGCAAATTGATAAGGCTAGAAGCACATGTGGCCCCACATACTTTTATTTATTGTAAATAATTCTACGTGTAGGAGAGCTACTTTGTGCAAATTGGTAGTGTTAGAAGTACATGTGGCCCCACATACTTTTATAGGTAGTTTTGGTAAAACTTTGGTATTTCAAATTTTAACCTTGTGCTCACACCATAAAGTTTCTTGAAATCAATTAAAATTTATTGGAGATAATTTTGCGTATAGGGGGAGGTACTTTATACAAATTAGTAGTGCTAGGTGCACACGTGGACCTCACATGCTTTTATAGGAAGCTTTCATAAAAGTTCGCTATTTGAAATTTCAATCTCGCATTTACACTACAAAAGTTTTATAAAATCGATTGAAATTTGTTACAAATGATTTTGCATTAAGGGAAGCTACTCTGTGCAAATTGACAAAGCTACGCGCACACGTGGGTTTTACATGCTTTTTATAGGAAGTTTTTGTAAAACTTCAGTATTTAGAATTTCAACTTCGTGTTCACGCTACAAATTTTTTTTAAAATCAATTAAAATTTATTGGAGATAATTCTGCATGTAGGGGAGTTACTTTATGCAGATTGGCAAGGCTAGATGTATATGTGGGCCCACATACTTTTATAGAAAGTTTTTGTAAAACTTCGGTATTTGAAATTACGAAATTGATTGGAAGTTGGTTGCAAATAATTCTGTGTGTATGGAGCTACTCCGTGCAAATTAGCAGGTATATATGCACATGTGGCTTTCACAAACTTTTATAGAAAGTTATAAATGAGTATGGTAGTCTAAACCTATGGACAATCCAAGCGTCACACTATTAGGCCACATCACGGGTTGAACCCGTTCACAACCCGATTTCAACCTGAATTTTCTAAACCTAACCCAACCCTTTTTTATGAGGTAACCTAACCCAACCCGTTTACTCTTCCAATCCGTTTCCACCAATCCAAAGCTAACCCAATTAAGAACCCACCTCGTTTAACCCATTTGAACCCAACCCATTAACACCCCAAGTAATGCCTAAAAATGTATTTTTAATTGATGTTAGCTTTTTCAGTGTAATTAAATTTAAAAACAAAAAATATTATATCATCATGGACAATGCAAAGGAATAAAGAGAATAAAAGAAAAATACCAAAAAATGAAGAAAAAAAAGATGAAATTAAGAAATTAGAAGTCAGAAAGCAGAAATTTGTTAGAGCGGGGCCAAGCTTGTGAGACATTCAAAATTTTGGCTTATTTTCGGCCCAGCTCGAGATCAATTCGAAAATAAATAAGCTAAGATTCAGCAATATTTTACTAGCTCGGTTGGAAATGAGTCAAGTTTGGGCCTGGCCTACATGGATTTTTGACTCGACGCGGCTCGGATCATACCCTTTTCGTTCACGTATACTTGTCATATTTTACCATGATATAATTACCAAGGCAATCATTCTTTTGTTGAAAATGTGACCAAAATGTAGAAAACTATACCCACCGATTAAAAAAAATAGCAACACCCTAACAAGCATGCAGTCAAATCCTATTAATTTTAATCAAAGATATTATTTAAAACATATGATTTAGATGAATAAAAAGGTACGATTAAATTTCTCATGAGAAGTAATTTTATAACATTGTACTTTTACAACTTTGTTTCGAATATAAGATAAAAGAATACAATAGAGCATTTTGTTGACTTTGAAAAGAAAAAACATCACACTTTTGTGACCGGAGGAAGTACTAACCAAGTAACCATGGGCAGATAAATGGGGTGAGGGAGATATTTATAAGGGCAAAATAGAAAATCATGTATTAGAAACCGTGAGGTCATAAGTATTTGTGAATAAATAAAATGATAAAAATAACAAGTATTTTCGAATAGAGGGAGTAATATTTTTTTCTTCTAACCAGTACTAACAGATTGCAACTTAAATAGACCTCTATTTATATAGCTTTTTATATGCACATACTCCGTATGACACCGAAATTTACATCTAGCACGTACAAATGCATGACATATGCTTTCAACTATGGCTCAACAGTATCTCAAAGGAGTGTTTTTTTAGGTTGTGGTTTTTGGTTTATAGTTTTTAAATTCTGCTTGTTCGCAAGAGAGATTACGGGGAGAGACCAAAGCTTATAAGCTTGTTTTTTGGAAATGAACTTAATCTATCCTACGAACAAGCAAAATTTAAAAACCATAAGCCAAAAACTACAACCTAAAAAATTAAACACCCCCTTTGAGATACTGTTGAGCCATCCTACGGATTACACCCCTTTGTCTTATAAGGGATGCAGAACATCCGTAGGATTCCAAATTATGTCCTTTTAACAAGTTGATTTTGTCCTGCATGTATTTGTCACTTTAGATTTTTTTTATGCAACAATTAACTAAGTGACGCTATTATTCGTAGGATTTCTAAAGGAATTTCGAAAAAAATTCACATCTAGTAAGAATAAAATTTTTGCCTCCCTACAAAAAAATCCCTGAGTTCTTATCACTATCTGCCACTCAATTTGGGAGTTTAACAGTACGGCATGGGAGAGATCCTGCCAATATTTAGCAACTGATGAAGTAGACAGCACATTATTTGTCTCTTCTTTCCTCAATGGAAATCACATTGCCGAAGATAAGATACATGTTTTTTTAAGCAGCAGTTCGAAGTAGACAGTACGTTAATCATTTGTCTTTTTTCCCAGCTAGAATTTGATTGCACAATGTAAGAGATAAAAGTATGTACTATAGTTTATCTTTTAAACTTGTCTATAATATTTTTATAACACCTAAAAATTATATTAGAGACAATCTCTTTAACAATATAGTATTGCTTTAACTATTTTATACTATCTGTACCATAACTTTCTGTCTCACACTCTTTCACTATTTGCGTTGATTTGTAGACTCAAATCATCTCTTATATAAAAGACATCATATTATCTCTTCTCACCTCTTATCTCTTCTATATAAACTTTTATGTATTTAATATAGCTAAGAGATAGTTAAGATACTACTGTTGCAGCAGATGTCCTAACCAGTGAGCACCCATCCTTACGTCACATCATTTGGTTGCAAGGAACCCATCTCTCCTGCGATGCAATCAGGTTTTTCTCGTGCAATCCAGCTAAATATTGTTACAAAAAAATCGAAAAAATTGTAGAGAAGTACTAAAGTACTCCGCTTGTTCTCTCGCAACAATTAATTGGGCTGCATGGGTCACCGTTTGGATGGCTAATAGGGTTGTGTCAACTTCATCATTTACTATACGACATCCATTCGCAGGTTTCAACGCTATGATGTTTCCATTTCACATAATCGAATTGTTTGGGGTTGCTTGATTTTTCTTGCTCGGAATTTTTATCTCTCTATTTCTCGTTCTGAGGCGTATAACTTATTTTTATCTTGTTGCACAACTTAAAACATTAAAACATGCCTGTTTGTCGGTGATTTTCTTTGTTTACCCTCATTATCACATGTTTTCTATCCCGCATTTATAAGTAATACTCTCCACAATTATTCTCTCTACTGTGAGAATCACTTGATGTTTCGTGAGCTCCTCCTTCTTGGACCACTTAGGTTAGGCTCATCGATTGCTGGCAAGCAAAGCGGTTGTGCCGCCCCAGGAGTGATCGGCCCCTTGCTCCTCTCTTCGACGTTCTTCTTAGTGTGTTCATCCAACAACCCCCACAAAGCATCAAATTTCCTCTGCTGGTTCTGCCTAGCCAGCCTCTTAAATAGCTTCATTAAAGATTGTTTCGGGAATTGCTTGAAAAAGTTTGCCCCTAAGTGACGACTGCACCACCGGTTCCTCATGTTCGGCTAAGAAAAGGGCTCCTCGGGGTCTTATTGTAGTTTTCTTATAGCCTTTATAATACCGGCATGGCGATCATGGATTACGCACACACCAGGACAAGTGGCTACAACTCCAGCCCTGACATGTCTTAGAAACCACAATCAGCTCTCATAATTCTCACTTTCGACAAATGCAATGGCAAGCGGCAATATTTGATTGTTACCATCAATGTCTATGGCCGTCAGGATCTGCCCCTTGTATTTGTCTGTCAAGAAGGTCCCGTCAATTGAGATCACTGGCAACATGTGCCTGAATGCTTCGATGGAAGCACCAAATGCAAAAAAAAAAGCCCTCTGCAACACTGCATATCCTGGTGGACTTATGGAGGCTTCTCATGCAGGGCTATGTACGTGCCTGGGTTCCTTTCATGCAAGACCTTAAGCATACGAGGAAGGTTGTCGTACGCCGCCTCAAAAGTGCCAAAACGTTTTTCCAACGCCTTTTGCTTGGCACGCCACGCCTTCGCGTAGCTAATCTTATACTTGAATTTATTCTCCATAGCTACCACAATATGCGTGGACTCCATGTCTGTCTTCTCTACTATCTCTCAATACATCAAATTGGCTATAAATCCGGACGTCAAGTTACGATGCCTCGCCAATACAGTGTTTAGAATGCAGGAGTGCGGCTCCACCTTGGACACAATTCAGTGAGTCTCATACTTAGGTCGACGTGCGTGCACCCTCCAAGGACAATCAGCCTGCTCACACTTCATAGTGTACTGCTCTTGGCTTGATTTGACGACGCGAAATGTCCGCTGCATTGAAAGGACCCACAGCTTGATGGCATCCTGCAGTGCTTCCTTGTCAGCAAACATAGCATGCAACCGAATCTCTGTCTCATGATACTCCCATGGTGATTAATGCTCATCATGTGCGGAAACACCCTCCGCATTAAACAGATTCCACTCCTGCGGGATAGGAACTTCATCCTCATCAGAACTGTCCTCGTCGTCATCCTCTACAGCTGCCTCTTCATCCCATGCCATCTAGTCATCAGAGTCCATCTGCTGCACGATGTACTCATTATGCTCTCCTTCATCGACTTGCCCAGTTCCCTCTCTACAGCTTGACGGCTGTAACTCTCCTCCATGTACAGCATCGGCTTCATCACGAGCAACTTCATCATCTTCACCAACATGCGGCCCGCCCGAGCTGCTAACACCTCTCAGAGCAAGGGCGGACGCAGCTGCTTGCGCAGCAGCTTGCAGTGAGCACGGTTGCACAAGCAGGACACACTCGTATCCACGGCGCTAGCACCCTTGCACAAAACCCTTCCACGAAGCAGAGCGCACCAATGTCTTCAACTCCCATCTGATGTTCGTGGGAGACCGGCTCCAAAGGCCTTGCACGACGACGCTGCACACCTCGGGTCCAATGAAAAACACCGGGTCAACCAATGCAGCACATCTGCGATTTGAGCATTCTCGCCATCCGAAAGTACGAGAGTGACTTGCAGAAAACCGCTCAAATCCACACCATATGGTTCCAGCACCATAATACACTCTCAATGTAGTGGCTTCTGCCATTGACGATGTCGGCCTGCATATATGTTTCAATTTTGCGACATGTCAAATAACATCGCACAACACTAAACTTTCTATACTACAAATTGTGCTAAAATTTCTATACTACAAAATGTTTCCTCCCAAATGTATATACTAACATTTCCATACTAAAAATTTACTAAAGTTTCTACATCACAAATTTTTTCTAACACCAACATTTCATATAAATAATAGTGCAAATACAACATAATCAAAAAAAATACCTGGATCCAAATAGATGGAATAGCTTCCACTCCACCTCCTACCCTGTCCTCCTCTCCCTCTCTTCTCCCCCTCCTTTCTCTCCTCTTCTCCCCCTTCTTTTCTTCTCCTGCTTCCTCTCCTATTCTTTTCTCCTTTTCTCTCCTTTCTTCTCTGTGCACAGAACAATGGAATGAAAAACGAGGAGTGAGCGACGGCTGAGTACGCTGCCTTAACGCTTCCCCGCTGTTGTCGCCCTTCCGTTGGGCGACTGAAATGCAGTCGCCCAACCGTACAGCGACTGCAATTCAGTCGCTTAACGCTCGGGCGATAATAATAATTCGTCCAACCGTTGACATATTACTTACATGTCGCCTGCCGGTTGGGCGAAAGGCTCAAGTTACCCCCCATGGGGCGACTGGAGCCTATTTTTGTAAAAAAATTTCTTACGGGCATATTTCTGTAATTTCGAATAAAAAATGGATTATTCGTAAAAAAAATTATGCTGGTGACTGCCAAGACTTTTATATATCCGTCTCGTTTTCAGCATAGGGCTTGGGGTGGCCGTCCTACCGCATTGTGTACTACAGTACCTCCCTACCGTGCATGGGTGCTATAGTAGGTGCCCTACCACGGTAGTCACTTGACTTGCTGTGCTGCTATGAGTTTTCACGGTGCTTCTATCGTGGTCGCCCTCTGTCATATGTAACGTGTGTCCATTGTTATTGTATAGTTAAGTCAGAGCTAAATTCATAAAATCGTTCGTGAGACTAAAATTACAATAAAAAACTCAGGCCGCCAAATAGGAAGGCTTCGAAGAAAGGGGACTGACTTTAAAACAACAAAAAAAAACCGTTGACGTGTGGATATGCTGTATCCTTGACCCCGCCAGTAGTCTCTCTTTCACCCTTTGCAGCACGTCATGCCTTGCAAAATTTCATCATATCCAGCAGAGTAGTTCGAGACAGAGAAGTGGAGGAGATGAGCAGCTCGGACGCGAAGTGGAGCGATCGGACGGGCACAAATGAGACTGTAGTTTCTACAATGAGAGGAGAACACGTGGCAGAGGAGGGTGAAGCTAGGAAGTACAACTGCAGAAACTATAATAACTAGTGTTTTTACCCACGCAATCACGCGATTAGATATTATGATACGATTGTTTTTGATATACAACTCTACTGCTTATAATTAAAATACAATCGTATTTACTATACAACTCATATATATATATATATATATATATATATATATATATATATATATATATATATATAAATATAATATGCACCGTTATAATCTGATTCTACCAAAATAAATAGCCGAAATGCTTCTTTTGTTCGATTAATGTGAGAATTTTTAGGATTTTTTAGAATTATTGTGGGATTTTCTTGACCTTAAAATAAAAGAGGTGCTTTAAATCTCACCGATTGTTTTATTTATAGAGCGCTACTACGAAAAGCTATACCGTTAGGATTGATCCGAACGGTATAGCATCCAACTTGCGCCGCTCCTTCTCCGTCGCTTCCCTCCCCTTCCTCTCTCTTCTCAGTGCCACCTTCCTCGTCTTCTTCTCTGCCGCCGGCCCAGCTCTGCGTTCCTCCTCTGCCTCCCCCACCCCCTCCACCACCACCAGCGGGTGGTGGTGCCGTTGCTGCCTCGCCGCGCAGCCGCCTCACTCAACCTAACTACCGCAGCTGCTACTGCCACCATCCTCCTACCACGCCTATCGCCCTTGTCGCTGTCCACCGCTGGGCCATTGCCTCCCCCGACCTCCTTCTATGTCTGAGGGAAAAGGTGAACCTGTAGCGAGGGAACCGGATCCGGCGGCGGAGGAGAGTGAGGGGAAGACGGTGGTGAGGAGAGAGAGGGAGCGGTGGACGAGAGCGAGAGGGAGCACGAGAGGAAGGGAGCGGCGGCATGAGAGAGAGGGGGATGGAGCGGTGGCATGAGTTTAGTAGATGCTTTCAAGCGCTTGGGATGGTATACCACGAGAACGGTATATCGGTTGATAGTTTTTCTCTTATTTATATAGATGCCAATAGATAGATCACATGTGAATCATTTGTATCGTCACGTCTTCTTTCTTTTTATGGGCTGCGCTTGCATGGGCCTCAGAAATTCAGACAGCTAGACTCGAACCCAAGTTTGGCCGGGTAGAGAGGGATCTGGGCTTTAGCGGCTTACCGCCCTATACCATCAACGTCAACCGTCCATTTCCAGATCGGACGGATCACAGTGCAAGCAGCCCTCGTTTCCCAGCCCCATCCCAGCACGACCACGACCCTGACTCTTCCCCAATCTCCCTCCCCGATCCACCCAACCTCCACTTCCAAACCTGTTCGTCGCGCAGGAAGCCTCGGGGGGAGGCCAAGAAGATGTCGTCGGACTCGTCGTGGGCGCGCGCGCTCGTGCAGATCTCGCCCTACACCTTCTCCGCCATCGGCATCGCCGTCTCCATCGGCGTCTCCGTCCTCGGCGCGGCATGGTAGGACCCCGCCTCGCCTACATCTGCACCCGCCCGTGCAGTCTGCTTACTGATCCCGCGGCTTGTTCTTGCTCACGCAGGGGGATCTTCATCACGGGGAGCAGTCTCATCGGGGCCGCCATCAAGGCGCCCAGGATCACCTCCAAGAACCTCATCAGGTGGGGAATCTTATGGCCTCAGCTTACTACCCTGATTTGATTCTGTGGCGTCTCGCTCGAGCTGTGGTTGCTAGACTCGGCCGTGCTTGGTACGCTGTGAGCTCGTTATTTGGCACTGCTTTCATGATATGTACCCGTCTGGACATTGCTTCGTCTGTTAACTAGAGTCACAGTGATGGTGCTGCGTGGAACTTTATGTGGAGAATAGTTGGATAGAGCAAAAGTACTGTTGTACTGTTAGTGCTTGTGGGTAAGTATATATTCGTATGGGCACAGGAAGTAGCATGGAGATGTCGATCTTTCTTCTCTTGTTCCGCAAAGTATTAGTCCAGCTTGAATACTTTCTCAAGTAATGAGACCCTTAAAAATGCCAACAGTATACAATTATAATTGCCTAGCTAAAATTCTTACGTTCTAGATTCCAGGGAGGTTTCCGCGCTATTTCTCAAGGCAGTTGGTTTAGTTGAGTGCCCTTTAATGCCTTGGGATTGTTATGAGCCTCCCAGCCTCCTTTAACCTTTAATGTATGCATGGCTTGGTTTGGCTGTGAGCACCTCGATTTGTTAGCGTTAGGTCTTAATCTCCTTCACTTCACCTTGTTCTTTGTTGAGATTTGTTGTTACTAATATGAACAATACTTAGCATGCAAAGAAACTGCTGTGGTTATGTTTTTCATCTCTAAATTGTAACCGAGACCCTTGTGTCCATTCTTTTGTCAGGCACGCATCCCGAATCCTCATGATTTACACTTAATTTGGGCTCCTTCAATGAAATGAATTTACTGTTCTATAAGTGAAGAATGTAATGTTTTATTTTCCATTATAAACAAAAACAGAACTGGACAATTACACTCGCATGAATGTATTTTTGTAGTTCTGGTGTAATGTTTGCGTACTTATCTCTATGTTATCAAGTTTTTGAAAACTATACGAGCATTTACCAAGTCATGTTCTTTCTGCTTGCCATGCTGGACACTTGATATGTGTTGGTGGCTTGGTGCCTGATGCTCATGTTAGTCTTGGGACCAAAACTTGGGTATGTGTTGATTTTTGGCAAGCACTCCGCAGGAACACATCTGGAGTCGCACAAAAGCCATACTTGTACCAGCTTCATGGGATCTTGATAGAAACCTGGAGGGTTTGCTGTTTCTTCTGTTGCTTTGGTTAGGGCAGTCAAGTTCTTCCAGTGGTCTTGTGGGGTCCTGTCTGGTGCCTTGGTTGGCTTGTCTCATTTGGTTCATTGCTCAACCTTTGTTTGTTCCTTTTATTTTTCTCCCTTTTTGCTGTGGCATGTTCAGCAGAACTATAGCAGCACAATTAGAATGTAGACTATCGTACTGATGATAATGTGATGCTTATATGGCTTATGCCTAATCTATTCTAGTCTTCTAGGGCAGGAAGATAAGCTGCAAACATTGTTTCATGTGATCTAACATATGTAAAGTGGAATGTTTGACTCTACATCTATAATATCATGTAGCACAACCACTGGCTAGAGGAAGGAGCATGTATAAGATGAACACCAGTCTGATGGGAAGTTGGGAACGGAACTTTGAGTCTGTTTAGAGAATGGTTACTTTCCAACTGAGCTAAAATTGCCCTTTTTTGCAAAGAAAAATTGCCTGGTTACTAGAGCTACAGTGGAGATACTGGGGAGTGTTTGGTGCATTCTTTTGGTAATTTGAGATCAGCACTGCTCCAATTTATTCGATACATCATATTTCATATTTTATAGTTCAACAGGAATAATAGGAGCGAAGTTCTGTTGATGTTTCAGATAGATGTTTTAGTGATAGCAGTGGTACTTACATCTGAAAGTTATGCTTTGTTTTGCTCTTTTTGAGGATTGGAGATATGTTTTTTTTAACTACAATAGTTTAGTCATTTGGCTCATTTCAATTCACCATGATTATCCCCCAATCACTGAACCAGAGGCCCACTTATATATTGTGATGCCTATGAATGATCTTCAAACAGTCTGTAGTGAATGGTAGTATGGTACAACATGGATTAAGGAACTTGGGATTTGTTTGGTTGCTTGAAGCAACGATCTTGTATGAGTGCATATATGCTGCATCTTATCCTGAATAGATGAATGCGGTTGAGTTATTTAGGCTGCTATAATTCATGAGTAGCCACAGGATGTGCTGAGATGTTGTTACTGTTTGGTTAACTGCATGAAGTCCTTTGAAGTTTTTTTTTGTTTTTTGGCTTTTCAGCGGCTTTTAGTTTCTTTCATTAATCACTATTCATTAGACTAATAAGACGTAGCCCAAAAGAATAGGCCTAGGTTTCTACATTCTGGCTTCTAGAGCGTATCTGCATAGCTTGTATTCCCACCATTTAACACACTTAACCAAACACTTGTGGGCATTGTTTAAGGGTCCGAGGACCGAGGATAGGCCGCTTGTCCTCATCTAGCCACCAGAAGGGCTTTTCCCTAGCCATGGTAAATAGGCTCTGAGGCCTAGTTGAGGAGGAGGGAGAGACTAAGACTTTCTTTGAATATTCTTTTGCTTAATGCCAACGATTATAATAGACCTCCTTATATAGAGGGCTCTTCTAACAATTATGGATAAGGTCGATCTAAATGATAACCATCCTAACTAATGATAACCTTCTTAACTAATAGATAAGATGCCAAACAACTAATCCTTATCTTAGGAAACTAATCAAACTATTTAGAAAATAGATAGTTTGGTAGAAAAGAAGCTATCCTCCTTGTGTGACCCATGTCCCTTGCTGCTGAATTGGGCCCATAACAATCTGATACCCTCTTCCCTGCATCTGCTGATATGTGTCTTTCTAGGAGAGCAACGAAAATGGCATTTGATCACAAGGAATTCTGCAAGCATAGTTTGCAGAATTTTGAACTGATTAGCTACTGGTTGCATCTAGCTTTATAGTAGAAATTTATGCATTGTTAATTTCCTAAGCTTTTGTTCTTGCCATTTCTTGAACGACCCTTTTGAATAACGATGGTTGACTTTTTAACTTGTGATACCGATGCATCTACCTTTGCTTTACAGTGTCATCTTCTGTGAGGCTGTTGCAATTTATGGTGTAATCGTGGCAATCATCCTCCAAACAAAGCTTGAAAGTGTGCCATCAGCTCAAATGTATGCTCCAGAGTCTCTCCGAGCTGGCTATGCAATCTTTGCGTCTGGTCTTATTGTTGGCTTTGCTAATCTTGTTTGCGGGTAAGCACCAACCTTACATGTTATTTTCTTGTGTATTGTGCTCCATAGTTCTAGATGATTAATTTTCCGATCTACAGGGTATGTGTGGGAATAATTGGAAGCAGCTGTGCACTGTCTGATGCTCAGAACTCGTCACTCTTTGTAAAGATATTGGTGATTGAGATCTTCGGCAGCGCTTTGGGGCTGTTCGGAGTGATTGTGGGCATAATCATGTCAGCTCAAGCAACATGGCCAGCGAAAGCTTAAACTCTATCCATCCGGCACTTAAATTATTTTTGACGAAACCTATCGGGATGCCAAACATGTGGTCCAGCTGCTTCTCTCTCTCTCTCTCTCTCTCGTTTTTTTGCATCTTTTTGGCAGATCACGTAATTCTGTGCTTAATGCCTCCAATCGTAGAGATACTGTTCCTTTGCAAGACTCCATGTTTGTTGGATATCTTGTAGGTGCTATGCTATTGCTGTTGTAGAATGTGGTCTGCTTATTGAATAAATGCATTGAACTCAACAGTAAGTACAGTCAATCATATATTTCTGAGCCAAAAGTGTTGGCACGTTGTTGAAATGAGGCAGATAAGCTAGCCAAGGGTTGTACACTGTACAGCTCACAAATAATGTTGTGCTACACCGCTTCATGCTGTTTAGGTGGTAATCGGTTGGGCTGATTTTTTGTGGCTTATGGCTGAATTTTCATTGTAAGTGGCTGAAATTAGCTGAAATTACACTGTAGTTGATAGTGGCTTATTTGACATAATTAGATTTAAAAATTTTAAAAATGGAAAAACGGGTTAGCCCATCACGTGTAATGCAAACGAATACGAAAAAAAACTGAAAAAAAGCTAAAAAAATGATGATGTTGAGGAGTGGCCCCCACCTGAGCCCAGCGGGCCTGTTAGAGGAATGTAAGGCCAAAAATGAGACATGTGTAATGACATGAGTGCCCCTGAGGGGAATATTTGGATGTAAGGGTATAATTGTAAAAGCACTCCCCATATGGATATATATACCGCACAGGCCATGGGGAGAAACCCTAAGCCATTACTCACCTAACTCTCCACTATCATACTCTCTCTCTCTGTTTGGTCTGCAACCACAACAGTTGGCGCCGTCCGTGGGGAGGACAAGAGCAAGCCTTCAAATCCGAAGAGGGATGGCACCAAAGAAAGCTTCATCATCGACGGCAAAGAAGAAGAAGGTGGGGGCGGCGGAATCCCGCGTCAATACCAGGGCCTCAATGTTGGCAGCTGCGGGTGTGGGTGGCGATGCGGGTGTGGCGGTCGCGAACACCGGTGTTCATGACGCGACGCCCGACCCCGCCACCACCGCCGCGACGTTCGATCCCGCCAACACCGCCGCGACGTTCGATCCCGCCAACGCCGCCGCGGCGCTCGACCCCGCCACCACCGCCGTGGCGCTCGACCCCGCCACCACCGCCGCGGCGCTCGACCCCGCCACCACCGCCGTGACGCCTGACCCCGCCATCGCCGGTGCGACGGTCGACACCGCCCCGCGCATGGTAGGTAACCCCACTGCAGGTACCGCGACAGCCGCCGACAGCGGTGCTCGGGTGGTCGGGGCAGCAACGCCGATGCCCACGCAGGCATGGCGTCCGCTCCCCCACTCGGTGCAAGAACGGTGAGCGGTCCTGGCGGCAACGCGGGCTTCGTCACCGGCTCCGGAGTTCTTCACACCAGCGCAGCAGGCAGTCCGGGAGCACAGGTCGTGGTTGCCGCCGCTCCGGTCGCACCCCCAGGCGTGTGAACGGCCCCAACCATGCCCACGGCGGAGAACGCCCTGCTGGCGGCCCTCAGCGCGTTTCAGCGGGAGCTAACGGATCTCCACGGAGCTGTACGGGACATGCAAGAGGCTCGGAGCCAACAGGCCCCACCGGTGGTCGCATCGGAGCCCACATCGGAGAGGGCGGATAGCCGCGACGCCCCCACGTCCAGCCGCGTCCCACTACGACGCGTGGACCCGGAGTCCCCACTCTCTGCGGACCTGCAGCAGGCGACGTGGCCGGAGGACTTCAAGTTCCCGAGTGTCATTGAAGCGTGCAAAGGCGACACAGACTCACGGGAATTCATGCGCCTGTATGAGACCGCCATCGAAGCCGCCGGCGGAGATGACACCACGAAGGCAAAGGGGCTCCCGCTCGCGTTGCAGGGGGTGGCGCTCTCTTGGTTTTTCACCATCGAGCCACAGTCCATCTACGCGTGGGAGTAGATCCGCAACCGACTCTACAACAACTTTCAGGAAAACTACGTCGAGCGCGTCGACGCGGACCAGCTCTTTGCAGTCAAGCAAAAACCGTCGGAGAGGCTTCGGGATTACTTCAAGCGCTTCGCGAAGGTACGCTGCCAGGTCAAGGACGTCAATGAAACAACCATCATCAATGCAGTGATACAAGGCCTCCGTCCGGGACCGATGGCCGAATACAACGCGCGGAAACCAATCAAGACGGTGGCGAAGCTCTTTGAAAAGATGGAAAAGTATGTTAGAGCGGAAGATGACGCGCGGCGGAGACATGGCGACGACTCCGACACCAACCAGGCGGAGGGCTCGGCACAAAACGATGGCTCGCCGAAGGAGGGCTCATCAAAAGGCAAGCGTAAGCAGGAGCCATCGAAGGACGCCTCCGAGCGCAAGGAGGCCCAGCACAAAGACTCGTCGGGCGACAAGCCCAAGCACGACCAACGCAAATCTCGGAAACCTCGTTACGTCTTTGACATCGAGGGTGGTTCCGAGGATAACGCCACTGCTGGTCGCGGCGGCGGAGGGTGCTGTGGTCGGGGGCGGGGTCGCGATGACAGAGCCCGCGAAGAGTACAATGAACAGCACCTTGGGCAGTGGTGCAAAGTCCACGGTCGGGGCAGCCACGACACGCGTGCGTGCGCCACCATCGCAGCACTCCGGCAGAGCGTCGCCAGAGACAGAAACCCTGAGGCGCGCCCGCCCATCGTGGCTCACGTCCAACACCCCCAGGACCAAGGGATGCAACCCCAGCAAGGCCCCCTGCGGATTCAGCCCCACGTGCAGCAACCTCAGGGGGGCCTCCTGCAATTGCAAGCCCCGGAAGGAGCCCAGCGCAGGGTCATAAACGTCATTTCTGGGGGCTCCTTGTTGGAGTTCGCCTCGGCGCGACAGCGGAAGGCCTATGCGAGGAGGCTACACCACGTCGCAGCATACCCAGCGCAGGCGCCACCGGAGTGGGCACAACACGAAATTACCTTCACGTCCGCTGACGCTGAAGGAGTGGAATTCCCCCACTACGATCCCCTGGTCGTCCAGGTCGTCATCGCAGGATGCGAAGTCAGACGCGTCCTGGTGGACGGAGAAAGCTCCGCGAACATCTTGTTCGCAGCGCACTCTCCATGAGTATAAACAAAGACACGCATCCGTGCGCGCACTCTCCGTGAAAAGCACGGGCATGAGTATAAACAAAGACACGCGTCCGCGCACGCACTCTCTGTGAAAAGCACGGGCATGAGTATAAACAAAGACACGCGTCCGCGCGCGCACTCTCTGTGAAAAGCACAGGCATGAGTATAAACATAGACACGCGTTCACGCGCGCACTCTCCGTGAAAACACGGGTATGAGTATAAACAAAGACGCGTGGGGGGACGCCTCCGCGCGTACTCTACGGAGTATAAATAAGACGTAGCGTTGAGGTCTGCCTCTGCACGCAACTTCACCGCCCGCAACGCGTGGAGCCTTGCCTCCGCGCGCAGTTCACGGACTCTAAATAAGACGTAGCGCTGAGGTCCGCCTCCGCACGCACTCTACGGAGTATAAATAAGACGTAGCGTTGAGGTCCGCTTCCGCACGCAACTTCACCGCCCGCAACGCGCGGAGCCTTGCCTCCGCGCGCAGTCCATGGACTCTAAATAAGACGTAGCGCTGAGATCCGCCTCCGCACGCACTCTACGGAGTATAAATAAGACATAGCGCTGAGGTCCGCCTCTGCACGCAACTTCACCGCCTGCAACGCGCGGAGCCTTGCCTCCGCGCGCAGTCCACGGACTCTAAATAAGACGTAGCGCTGCCTACCTCCGTGCGCACTCTACGGAGTATAAACAAGACGCGGACGTTGTCCCTGCGCACTCTACTGAGTCTAAACAAGACGCGGATGCTCCCGCGCACGCGAGTCCTGATAAGACGCACTAGAGGCTCGCCTCCGCGTGCATCTCGCAGTGATCGCGCAGAAGGCAGTCGAGGCTCGTCTTCGTATGCGCCTTGTAAAGTCGGCATGAGACGTGGTAGCAGCTTATACTCACGAGCACCACTCGCGCGCCTACCTCGACTAAGGCGCCGGCTCCGCCGCCACCACTTCGAGCGGTAGGGGACGGAGCGCTCACGCGTCCACCTCGACTAAGGCGCTGGCTCCGCCGCCACCACTTCGAAAGGTAGGGGACGGAGCGCTCGCGCGTCTACCTCGACTAAGGCGCCAGCTCCGCCGCCACCACTTTGAAAGATAGGGACGGAGCGCTCGCGCGCCTACTTTGGCCAGGCCCGGACCGCTGTATGTAGGCGGGCACGGTGTAGCCTCGCCTTTCTACCACGAGATTACGTCATCGCAAACAAGAATGGAGGCGCGGACACCATTTTTCAACCAAACCCTCCCCTATACTGTGCATCCATCGGAAGATGTTTACAAAGATGCACAGTTAAGTGTACACATCCTAGGTGCTTAAAGCCGCTACTCGGCAGGCTCCTCCTTAATGCGCGTCCGCGCCGGGGCCTCACTCGAAGAAGCCCAGCTTGCCTAGAAGTCCAGCGACTCCTTGGCCCTCCGCCAGCGTCGGAGGCGTCGCCGGGTCACAAGGTCAGAAACCAGCAGCCGGCCCCGGTCGAATAACTGCTCGGGACACGGGGGCACACAAATCAGCGCATCGGTGAGGCAACTTACACTTTATTCATAAGGAAAAAGCCTCGTCTTACAACGCACATCAACGCACGGAGACCATGGCGTCACACCTGTGGGTTCGCGCCGCCCTCCGGGCCCTCGGGGCCGCCCTCGTCACGTCGTGGGACCTCATCCAGCCACAACCCGAGGTCTCCCTCGTTGTATAGGCTGTTCCGCAGCTCGACCTGCACCGCAGCCTTCCCGATGTACTCCCAGATCCTCTCGTAGAAGAATCGCATGAGGCGGCGAACAGCGCGCACAGCACCAGACATCACACCAGCCCCGCCCGTCATCTCCAAATGGGGATCAGCCAGCCCGCTGATATGCTGGCAGCCCCGGTGCTGCAGAAGCACGCACATCAGGCATGACGTCACGTACGAGCAATGGTTGCCGAACGTCGTCGCGGAGCTGCGGACAATGTTGGCCGCATCCCCAATCCGGCGAAGGGTCCGCGACAGCTCTTCGAGCCCAAAGGAGCGGGGCGGCACTTCGGCGATAAGATCCTCCATGGTGCTCTCCAGGGCCAGCATGACATCCCAAGCAGCCACTGAAGCATCGCCCAGAGCCCGGTCCCGCTCCGCCAGAGACGCGGTGAGTCCGTCCTTCTCCTTCTCCAGAGCGGCGATTTGCTAGAGTAAGCCATTCCACTCCTCCGCAACTTCCCGCCGCGCTACCTCCGTGGCTGACAGCCGCGCCGCTGCCACAAGCGCTTCGGCGTACGACTTCGCCTCCGCGCATTCTGTTTCCAAGTGGCGGATGCGGTCGTCCTTGGCGGCGCGCATCCCCTCGGCAACACGCAGGGCCTCTTCGGCGGCTCGCAACCGGTCCTCTAGCGTCCCCCGCTCGCGGGCATGAGCTGCCTGCAGCGCCTAGGCCAAAACGAGGGTCTGTACGATAGAGTGGTCAGCAAGATTCTAAAGCAGCCACGTATCGTCATAAGGATAAATGCTTACCCTCACTCCCGATACCTCCAATGCGTCCCCAAGGCGCTCCGCCCCGTAGGACGACAACACATGCGAATCAATGCTCGTGGCCGCGTCATTCGCGACCCCGCGCCACGCCCCCAACACTTCCGAGGGAGGCACGAAGTCCACTAGGTTCGGGTGCGCGGCGTTCGCGTCGGCAGCCTCGGGCGCGTCGGACGCCCCCCTCGAGAGCATGTTCCTGCGCCCCGGAGATCGTCCGTCCTCCAGAATGAGCGTTGCTGCAAGAGGGTGTACCGGTTAGTGCCCTATAGGAGTATTGCAAAGCTACGTCAGGTTATATCAAGGTAACCTACCCTTGGTGGCCGAAGGTGGACTTCGCTGGGACGTCCCCTCAACTTCGAGCGGAGTAACAGGGGCACTGGCCCCCGGGGACGGCACCGGCCCTCGCGGCAGGGGAATCTCCGCATTAGGACCCAGCGCCAGCTGTTCCCATGCCACGGCCGATGCAGCCTGAGGGGCCGGAGGGACGTGAGACATGGGGACTTCGGCTTCGGAGTCGGAGTCCCACAAGCTCCCAACACGGGTCGCCACGGCAAATCCCCTTGAAGTCCGATGAAGGGGAGATCGCAGGCGTGGCAGCTTCGCCCTGGGAGGAGCAGGTGAAGGCCCCGCCTCGGTAACCGCCGCAGAAGGTTTCAAGGTAGCAACGCTCACAGGCGGAGGCCCCACCCTAGTAACCTCCGCGGGAGGCACCTCTATCTCGGCCACCGTTTTTGGCGGAGACCTCGTTCCGCCGGCCTCCGCGAAGGGTAGCCCCGACATTGTCACCATCGCAGGCGGCGACTTCACTCTGGTGCCGGCAGCAGACGATGGCTCCACCTCGGCGACCGCCGCAGGCGGCGGGACTTCCCCGTCCTGGTCGTCCGCGGCACACTTTTGATGCTTGGCACCGCTCGGAGACTTCTCACCCCTGCCATCCACACTCATCTCCAAGTCTGAGTCGGCATACTTCGCCGAATCAGACTCCGCAATCCAAGGCAATCCGAGGCTTCCCGCGAGATGGCCCCCTTTTCCCTGGGGCGCCGTCATCTTGACGTCGCGGTGTTTCGGAGCCGGAGAGGCGCGTTCCGGCACGTGAACGCCCAGGGCCTCGCACACGCGGTTTATCCGCCCCAGCCCCGCCTCCGCGACTGCAGCCGTACGCTGCTCGTGCTCCCTGGCCGTATATGGCCCAAGGAACATGTTTGCCGCGCATTCCGCGTCCTTCAAGCGCATTCCTAGGCGAGACAAGAAGCGTGGTCAAAAGCGATGCAGCGAATAGCGAAAGGCAAGGAGGACACGGCTGAGGCTTACGAAGTCCGGAGGGCGCTGGTAGCGAGCAAATGGACGGGCGAACGTTGTCGTCCCGGAGTTTCCTGGTAGGGAGACACCACTCATGGGCGAGCGGCGCCACGCCGTACATAATGTACTCCTCGACGAGGTCGCGCATGTTGAAGCGGGCGGTGATCCCCACAAGCCTTCGCACCCTTCGCCTGTCCTCGGAGTTGAGCGTTATAATGGGCGTGGTGTTGAACGCCATCGGCTGGCCCGTACACTCGAGACCGCTACCGCTCTCCACACGGTGGTAGAACCACCGTCTTGTCCAGCCAGATTCCCACTTCGCTCGACTGGAGTTCGCGGGGAAGAGCTTCCCGCACGGCGACCGCAGTATAAAGTTGACGTTGCCGAAGTTCGACAACGTCCCATCCTTCCGCTCCTTCGGCTGGTACCGTGCATCGTGCAGGTAGGCGAACATCGAGGCGCTGGGTTAGCACGCCTCCGAGCGCAAGGCCCAGCTGTACACGGCGAGGCGGGCCAGCGCGTTCGGAGTCAGTTGCGCCAGCTCCAACCTGAAGGTTCGCAGCACATCGCCAACAATCATCGCGGCCGGGATTCGCAGCCCGGCTTCAAAGTAGGCGACGAAGACAATCGCCTCCGACTCCTCAGGTCGCGGTTCCACCACGTCATCGGTGAGTAGCCGCACCGCCTGGCGGTCCGACAGCTTCCCCTCATGCAGCAGGGTGCGGATCGTCTCCTCCGTCACGAGCGTCGGACCCAAGACGCTGGAGTAAGGGCCCTCCTTCCTCTCCGTCGCCACCCACCACTTGTCTGCCGCCGCCGGGTCGTGCCCCTCGAGCGCATACTCCACCTCAAGCGGCAAGGGCCGCCGGCGGATAGCGTACTTGCCGACCGTTTGAGCGTGCTCGCCGCCGGGCGCCATCGTTACCCAGGAACTAAACGACGGCCGAAGGGAAGTGCGGTGGCAAGAAAATCAAAGAGCAGGAGACGAGAAGGGCAGTCAGAAAGCGTGTAGAGGAGGCGAAGACGTGGTACCACGGGGGTATTTAAACACCCCTCCCCCCGCACCACCGGTAAGCGTACCGGCAGAAGACAAACCACTCGCCTCCCCACGACTGGAGCCGAAGCATCACAACCGAAGCCGAAGCGTCGCGACCGCCCGCGCGAGTCGGGCGCGACCGCGGCCGTACAAAGACCTGTCAGCGCACGATGCGCCAGTAGCATCCCGCCGCGTGTCGACTCCCACCAGGCATAAATGCAGGCCATGCGGCGTCGTGCAACCCCCAGCGCGTGTCGACGCGATTCTCGAGACCTATGCAACAGCCTTGACGGGGTCTTCGTCCCAGCAACGAGGCCTCGGATCCGACTTTGCCTCCGTTCCCGCGAAGGAACACCTCACCGGGACGTCGCGAAAATGTCGGAAGCTACCGCGACTCCAACGTCCGGGCAACCCTCGGCCTCGGCCAACGAAGACCCAATGTTCAGCTTTGGCCGAACTCGCAGAGCAGCGCAGGCGGCCACCTCGGCTTCAGAGTCCGCGCGGCAACCTCACAGCATAAACCGGCGGGGATCCAGCCGCCTGGGTTCCCCATAATTCGGGAATGCAAAGGCTGATTTACGGCACGTTTTGACATGTTCTCATAAACAGATAAGCTTCAGTGCATCAACATTTCCTGATGGTAACACTGGTGGGCGCAATCAGAGGATGCAGTTGGACTCAAGCATATCTGTCTACGAGAACAGGTCAAACCTCGCCATTTCCATATGGGAGCACGGTGCGCGAGAAGGAGACCACCTATCCGGCTGTACGATGCGGGTACAATGCAGCATCAGCAGAACATATATACCCGATCAACTGGCAAGAGTTCAACCAGCAGGAGCCCAACCAGCACGGCGCAACCGGCGGGAGCCCAGCGGTTCGGCTACCCACGATCGGGAAACGCAACCGCTGGCAACTAGGGGCGCGCGCGGGTAGGTGGGCAGACGGCGCACGACGCGCCCATGGCAGCCCGCCACGCGTCTCGCCCTTCTAGGGAAGGGGCGAGCGGCCACGGTCGTGCGACCGCTGGCAACCCACGACGCGCCAGTCATGCCCCACCGCGTGTACACCTCGGGTGGGAAAGCATGTACGGCTGCAGCAGCCTGCTCCTGCCATCACAAGGGTCGGCGCGATCCCAGGAGCCATTAAGGCGCGCCACCAGACTGCGGAGCCGCGCCCACGTAAAGCAACCGGCGTGGGGTCTGCCTCCGCTCCAACGTCGCCTTCGCAGCCCTAAGAACCCGCGGCTGAAGGCGGCCCGGGCAACTACCGACCCTGCCAAACTGGATGCGACTTCGGCCCCGA
Organism: Dendrocalamus latiflorus; assembly: GCA_017311315.1. Classification (NCBI taxonomy): domain Eukaryota; kingdom Viridiplantae; phylum Streptophyta; class Magnoliopsida; order Poales; family Poaceae; genus Dendrocalamus; species Dendrocalamus latiflorus. Next base: position 29,307,864 of record CM029665.1, on the reverse strand, counting down.
CTTCGACTCCAACTCCTACACCGACGTCGCCCTGTGGACGACGGAGACTTCGCCAACCCGCCCAGCCCCATACCCCCGCGCCACGACCAACACTTCACCGAGCAGTAAAACTCCGTCGAACGTTGGAAAAGCTCACAGGCCACAGGGACGGAGGGGGCCAAAGGGCTCGGCGACATGGCTTCGACCCGTGAAGCCCTTCACCATGAGAGGCTCCTGTTGTAGGGATGACCCCCCTGAGCCCAGCGGGCCTGTTAGAGGAATGTAAGGCCCAAAATGGGACAAGTGTAATGACATGAGTGCCCCTGAGGGGAATACTCGGATGTAAGGGTATAATTGTAAAAGCACTCCCCATATGGATATATATATATACCGCACAGGCCATAGGGAGAAACCCTAAGCCATTACTCACCTAACTCTCTACTATCATACTCTCTCTCTGTTTGATCTGTAACCACAACACAGGGGAATACTCTGATGTAACGGTATAATTGTAAAAGCACTCTCCATATGGATATATATATACCGCACAGGTCATGGGGAGAAACTCTAAGTCATTACTCACCTAACTCTCCACTACCATACTCTCTCTCTGTTTGGTCTGTAACCACAATAGATAAAATTTAGGAATAGTGAAAAATAAACCGAAAGTCAGAAGTCTAAGACTAAATGAGCGAGGCCTTACTACTTGTTGCTTCAACATTTGGCTGTGATGCTGCTGTCAATGTCAGGGACAGTGCCAGTCCATTGGCTTCTAGTCCGAGAAATTGTACCTGCAGTAGTACATGGAAACAGTGGCGGAGGATGGGAAAAAAATGAGGTGGGGCGGATCGCCCGCCTCCCGTCGCCCGCCGGCCGCCCGCCTCCCGCCTCCCCCCGCCCGCCTCCCGCCTCCCGCCGCCCGCATCAAGGTCTGGCGCACGCCAGGGCTTGCCCTATCGGGTCCTCCGCCGCTGCATGGAAACTTTTATTCTGTTGCTAGTTTCCTCTTAGCGTGGTGCCAGCTTGGGGGTGAAGAGACAATTCAAAATAAATCCGAAAGTATAAGATTTTGATCTTATTTTTGGGGCTACGGTTGATATTTTTTAGCTGCGGCTAATGGCTATTGTCTACGCGTTTTCGAAGCGCGGCAGAAGGCGAGATACGGACGGTGTATATAATTTTAGGCTCCGAAAGTTGTTTAGAAAAGCAGCCCTATTTATTTCGATTTTAAGAAAAACTTAAATCAAAAGTCATACTAAAAGAGAACATGCCTTTGTATATATTATCTCTTCCTAAGTCTGGCGCCGGCGGATCGATCGGTTCTTTTCTGCAGTGAATGCAATGCAACAACTAGCTAATAACTCGTCCTTCAAATCTTATGGATCAGAAGTTCACAACCTCCACGGCAGCACAAACTTGTCAAGTCCAATCCTAACTCCAAACATTACCGACTTATTTGGTTTGAGAAATGGAATAGGCTTTCCATTAGAGCACCACCACATCATCTGTAGTAAGGGGAGTCAAAAGTAAAAGATGGGTAATCCTACTGCAAGGGGAGATCCAAAAAACCTCCCTACAAGTCAATGTTTTGGTACCCTTGTAGGTCATTTTGTTTATTGGCACACCCACAAGTTATTTTACCGTCCAAATACATTTCTTTTGAGTCCATTTTGCCCATACTATCACCAATTTCATGCTAAATTTTCATCAAATTCTGACACATCAGCGGCCATGTAATCATCCCCACATTGCATTAACACATGGGACCCCCTAGAGACGGCGATGCTACCATCTACAACTAGTCATGGCTAAGAAAGAGGCTACCAGCGAGGGGGGGGGGGAGAAATTTCGATATTTGACACTGAATACGTGCGCCTAACCCTGTCACTGCGAATTCTTTTGATTCAAGGGATTCTCTTTATTTCGCAGTGACAAGTGTTAAAATACAAAAGGAAAGAAAATAAGGAGAATCCCTTGAATCAAAAGAATTCGCAGTGACAGGGTTAAATTTTCAAAGGCGTGCGAATTGAGGGTTAAAAGTTGAGAGGCGCACGTAATCAGTGTCAAATATCGAAATTTCTAGGGGGGGGGGGTTGGATTTGGTGGTGTGTTCACGGCTACCAACGTGTGATCATTTCCTAAGAGATTCACGATAAATTAGTGAAAATGGAGAATTTGCCTTGAGGATTCGGTGTGTTCATGGCTACCAACATGTGATGATTTCCTAAGAGATTCACGATAAATTAGTGAAAAACATGGAGAAAATAGTTATAGGGGTGTATTTGGACGGTAAAAATGACTCGTGGGGTGTCAATGAATCAAAATGACTTGTATGAGGGTAAGTGACAAAAAAAGAATAATTCTCTATCCAAGTTTATAAGAAGTATTTAAGTGACAAAAAAAGAATAATTCTCTATCCAAGTTTATAAGAAGTATTTTTTCTTAGCATATAGATCAAATAAACTTGGATGGAAGGAGTAACTTATAGGTTCTATCATAGAAGGTCATTCAAAAAATAGTTCAAATAAACTTAGATGAAAGAAGTAACTTATAGATTCTATCATAGGAGGTTATTCAAAATATAGCCATATAAATTTGGACGAAGGCATGGACCAATCCATCCTAAGAGTGGTCCTTCAAACAAGAAGGTGCCTGGAAGCGGGTCGAGACGGGCCGGGGTGCCCGGCCCATGTCCAGCCCAAATCCAGACATGGTCGTTCGGCGGCCACGGGCAGCAGCAATCTGCTACCCCCCTCGCGTCGTTCCGGAAAGAAACACGCAGGCCGCGCTGCTTCCCTCCTGAAACGCCCATTTCTTTATCAAAAAAAAAAAGAAAAAAGAAACGCCCATTTCCCCTTCTCGGCTTCCCCCACAAAATCTCTCCTCCGCAGTCGTCTCCGGCTACCTGGGAGCGCCACAGGTGGCGCGCTCCCCCGCCCTTCTCGCGGGCTGCTCCGCCCGTGAGTTCCCTCTCCTCGGTCGCAATTATGCGCTAGATTTCGCAGCGCCACGCGCGGCGCGTGGGGGTTTTCTACCCCGTCCCGGGATCGCGGCCGCGCTGGAGTCTCCGCACCTTCCCCGGGTTCCGAGCCCTGTTCGCGCCGCCGGCGCGCTTCGGCGGTGTGGCCCCGGGTTGCGCGGCGCGTGCCCGAGGCGGGTTGGGTGCTATGTTTCGTGCCCAAATGGAGCTTGCCCTCCTCTTTGGGGTTTATACGGGTTTGGGAATTTCGGGGGCGCGATTCATATTTGGTTGCGCTGCCCTTCTAGGGTTTGGTAGCTTCTTCCTAAGCCCTCGGTGTGACGCATTCCCTGTACGGCGCGCCCGTGTCGAACCCTAGCCGAGTTTTCCAAAACCCATCGCGCGGATTCTATTGTGCTCTTGCTTTCGTTGGTGCGAAGGCATGCATAGTTGTCCTCGTGTGAAGTTGTCGCATTACTGTCTGATCCCAGAAAGTTGTGTCTTGCTGTTTATGCGTATCTCAGTTGTGGACGTTGTTCAGGAGATAGAGTTGTATTAGAGATAACATGGTATCAGAGCTTAGGTTAAAACACTAACTGATCTACTTCCGCTCATCTTCCGCTGCCCCCGGGAGGATCCATCTCTGCTCCTGGGGGCGGCCATCTCCTCACCACCCGCGTCCCGGTGCTCCAGGATCTACGTCCGTGTCCGGCGCCCCTGCGTCCGCCTCGGGCGGCCATCTTCCAGCTTCGTCTGGCCGCCGCCATACAACTCTATCTCCTTAACAGACGTATCCCTCTTTGATTCCAGATGTACCTTTACTAGTGTCTCACAAGCTGGCTGTACTGGTTCCAAGCCTCTTGGTATCGTTGTGCTCAATTCCAGAATCATTCCGTGAATGTTCTGTACTTGTGGTGGCCAAAATTTTTGCTGTCATGGCTTGTGCTGGCCTGATCACGGTAATGGGTGGCCTTGCTTTGCACCTGATTCTGGTGGATTCAAAGCCCATATCTATCCTGTTTCATGAACAATAGCCACCTTGGTTAGATTTTTTTGTTGCAAGGAATTTCATGAATTTGGGGGCAAATTTTGTATTTATCATCTTTTTTCTTGCAGCATTTGGTATGTTGACAATTTGGTAGTGGTTAATGTTTGGTGTTTTTAGTGTGCATTTTGTGCTTCTGTAATGATTATTTTGACATGCCATTTCATTTTTGTCAATGTTCTTGTGTAGGTGTTAATAGTTTATTGCAACTACTAGGTGATGCATGTACAGTGGATAAGTCTAACCTTCGACATATCTTTCCTTAACTAAATATTTCTGGAGTGCGCAAGCGGATTTACAGAATACAAGAGTCGAGATTATTTGTGTGCATGTGGTATTTTTTTATGCTCTAATCTGGAATCAATTTGTTATCTTTTGCATCCCTGCATGCAAGTGAAATAGAATGAGAGTAGATACGTTACCAACCATGGAAACTGCAAAAGGAGGGATGTCTTTTAAAAACTTGCGAGAAAGGGCTTTCCTTTCTATATTGATAAAATAGCACGTGTAGTTATTATTGGCTAATTCATCAAACAACCTACCGTACATATTGGCTGCGCAATACAAATAAAATCATTTATGGGAGGTAGACCCATGTTGCAATGGCCACCATTGGGTTTCGTCAACCAATAGTCAAAACTTGCTAGGTTAACTACAAAAAGGGCAATAAGGCAGATTCAGCATATTGGAAGAAACTGAGTACACAATTTCGGTTATGAAGTAAGGTTTTAAATTCATCCTTTATAAGTTTAGAAATATGGTTTTTATGGTTGTTGACCATCTCTAAAATGCTTGCATAATGAGCTGACAACATCATAGTCTTCACAAACTAGCTATATTCTGTGCTACCATTATTGATAACTTTGATGGTTTGATATTGCTTAATTTGTCTCAATGTTTGATCTGCTGGTTCTATCACTGTAGGCCTATGGTAAGGGGAGAGTGAGCTACAAGTGACCATTATCAGAATGGATGGAATTAGTGAGAATATTCAATTCTCATGGGGCAAGAAGAGAGCAAAAGGCGGTGCTAAGATGGATACACAGTTTTATGACTCCTTCACATTTGATAATGTGAAGTACTCATTGTATGACTGTGTATATCTTTTTAAGAATGGTGATCCTGGACCATATGTTGGAAAGATTGTAAAGATATGGCAGCAAAATCAAGCTAAGAAAGTAAAGATTCTTTGGTTTTTCCTCCCGGATGAGATCCGAAATTATTTAAGAGGCCCTATGATGGAAAAAGAGATTTTTCTTGCTTCTGGTGAAGGCACCGGCCTTGCGGATATCAACCCACTGGTATTCTGTATTTCTGTTCATAACTTTTTCCATAATTTGTGCATTGGTTTTCTTGATTCTCATCCTTGCATTATGCCTTCTTGCAAAATTTTCAGATCTTCCTGCTCTTATGTATCACTCGTCAATGTTAAGTCAGTTCCCTTTTCATTTTTGACTCTTCTTACAACTAAAACTGTTGGGGGAGTGGCCCCATCTTCGCCCATTTGGCCCGCTGGGCCAAGAGGCCTATTAAGCATGTACAAGGACATTTGTACCTTGGCATTATAAGCATGGTTGTTATGGCGTCGAGACATCGGCGATATCTTGTCGCCATATTGCCGTGGCAGCCTGCAACTCCATGCCGTCCGGACGACATGGAGGTGCGCCGTATCCGTCGTCGCTGCCACCGGATCCGCCGTCGCCGGATCCACTGCCTCCGCCGTTGCCGTAGCTGGATCCGCCGTTGCCGCAACTGGATTTGCCGTCGTCGCAGTCGAATCCGCTGCCTCTGTCGTCGCCGCAACCGGATCCGCCGCCATTGACTCATCCCAGTTGACCACAACGCCACTACTTGACGCGGCGAAAGAACCACCACAAGCGGTGGAATCATCGATTGCTCTGCAGTGAGAGCGCCAATTGCTGCCGCGAACCATCCTCAGAGCGATGCTAATGGCGGCGCACGCACGACCAACACAAAACCGGCGACGACAAATGCTCACGGCGAAAGCAAGAGGAACAAGGACAATGTCACGATATGGTAGTTGCGCTGGTTAATAGTCCTAAGGGGAAACCACAATTTAATGTGCACGCCTTTTCAAGGGACGCGCGAGACCCAAGCTACCGCGCGAAACGCCGCCACACGAACTGAGAACCTGACACCGCCACGACGCCACATTGCACGACCCATCAATAGGAATGGGACGCGTGTCCCATGCCTCAGGAACACGAAGCACCTGCTACCGCATCAAGTGAGGCCCACAGGCCTGCCAACCTACGGGACGAAGGGGGCCAAAAGACAATGTAGCATGGTTTTGGCCTACGGGTGGCGGAGCCCTTACTATGAGAGGCTACTGTTGGGCCTCACCTTCGCCCATTCGGCCCGCTGGGCCATGAGGCCCATTAGGCATGTACAAGGACATTTGTACCCTTGCATATGAGCCATAGCAAGGGCATTCTTGTAATCCGGTCCCCAAGGTCATATAAATGTAGCCTTGAGGGGAGAAAGAGGACACAACCAATTCATTATTCACCCCTACTTGTAGCAGGGCTCCGGGTAGTCCCTTGTGGCCTTCCCATAGCCTCTTGTTTACTGTTTGGTTCATAGCCACAACAAAAATATTCTAATAGCCATTTTTTTATCGCTTGATTAGGAAGCTATTGCTGGCAAATGCACTGTTGTTTGCATTTCAAAGGATGAGAGGAATCGCCAGCCTTCCTCCAGGGAACAAGCGATGGCTGATTATATCTTCTATAGGTTCTTCAATGTTGGAAATTGCACACTTTCTGATCAGCTACCTGAGAAAATTGCAGGACAGGAAGGTCAGCAATGAATCTAGACTCCATTCATGTATCAAATTACATTTTAAATGTTTTGTCATGCCCCAATGCATAATATCCAAGTAGGTATCTAATTACCATCCTTCTGGTGCAGTCAATGTTCTGCTTAATCCAAAAGAGGAGCAAGTCTCATCCTGTCCGGATCACGAAGTGCAAGGCATGGATCAGAAGGTGGATGAAACTCTGGTTTCCACAGTTCCCCTTCCCCAGTCAGCGGTTAAGGAGGAGGATGACAGTCCAGTTGCTGCAGTTCCCCTTTCCCAGTCAGTGGTCAAGGAGGATGAAAACCCGGTTGCTTCCATTCCACTTCCCCAGGCAGTAGTTAAGGAGGATGCTTCCATTCTCCTTCCCCAGGCAATAGTTAAGGAGGAGAATGTTCCCAAACCTACACCGAATGTTTCCAAATCTGCACCAAATGTTCCGAAACCTGCACCTAATGTTCCCAACCCTACACAGTGTGCTCCCAAACCTACACAGAAAGTTCTCTCTGGGGAGAGGCCTCCAAAGAAGTTGAAAGTATCCCATGATCTTACAGTGCAGAACGTGGCCCCAGATGTTCCTGACAGAACAGTTCGCCCTGGTCCTTTCGAACTAACAACGAGACAGGCCGTAAGTTTTCTCAACTAACTATTGCTGTGGCCAAGGTTCTAAAACCCGGAACTGGGAGAAATCCCGACTGGCGGCAGATAACGGTAACCGGCCGGTTACCGGAAAAAACCGGCAAAAAACCGGTCATAATTTTAAAATCAAAACTTGAATTTTGGGATGTTTTGAAACCGGTAACCGGAAAAAACCAGCCAAAATTCGAAAAATCAAAAATTGATATCGGTCGGTTTTTTCGGTTACCAGTCTCCACTGGTAGAAATGGTAACCGGCGGTTACCGGCCGTTAACCGCTGGGATTTTGAACCTTGGCTATGGCCACACCCTCCAACTTACTAATGAATACCTATGTGCTGGCATATTAAATTTACTGCAGAATGGCCCATAGTAGAGACATGAAAAATGCATGTATCAATTTCTGTGTTCTTTATGCCATAGCATTTACTATGTGCACATTCTTGAACATGAAATATAGATGCATGTTCAAGGGAAATAATTGATCTCTATCTCATACATCACTTAACAAATATAAGAAGGGTAAATATGGTTGAGGGGGGGGGGGGTGGCAAAAAAATATCTTTTTTTGGGAAAAAAGATTTCTTATTTGCAACATATTAGTTGGCAAACCTAATACCAACCCATATGACAAAGGAGTGTGAAGAACCTACAACTTTGAATATGTTAGCAGATGTCTGAAACGTCTTGAAATGTATGCTATTGGGATATAGTCTGACCTTTATCTTGCTGGAGCTCTCAGAAGTATGTGTAAATTTATCTATCTACTGACAACTAACAATTCATGCCATATAACAGTCTCTTGCATGTTAAAGTCCCGTCATGCACTAGAATGGGTATTTGGGGCTATACTTGCAACTCATGTCTTTTTGGACTTGGTATGCTAAGCGTTAGTTATGCCTTCAGCCATTTTCCTACATTTATAGATTGAATCTTTGCCAGTGATGTTAAGCTTTACTAGCTGCCCCCTCCAGCAACTCAGTTAAAGTCATGTCCCTCGTCTACTGTACATATATTCTGTTATTTGTATTTTGTACACAAGTAGTAAAATGGCCAATGTTTTTTCAATTATTTCTGTTCAAGGATTTATTTGGCTGAACATTATCTACCTTTTTAAACAAGGTTTGAACAATTGCTATTAACTAGTTGGTTAGAAGCAATAAACTATATACAAAATGTTCTCGTTTACAATTGTCCGACTGATTTTCAACATGCTTAGTTTGGTGTGCTGATACACTTTTATGCTATTTAACAGGACAGAAGCAAATGGTTCAAGATTGTGAGTGATCTTTATTTGCTACAGTGTATCATGCATATGCTAATATGCTATGATCGTGCTGAAGCATATGTTGTACCTGCACTTGATAAGTCAATTGATCAAAACTACAATGAAACTAAGAAAATATTTCCTTTGACCTTTAGTTATATGTGATGATCTTTTTAATGAAATTTGCAGCCATGGGATGACAGACTACGAAATGCTGATGAACAGGGGGCACTAGTATATATTCAGAATCTTGACTTACAGTTTGGAGCTGCTGACATAGAGGTAGTATCTTGTCTATTTTGTTGTCATAAAGCCCAAGCTGCTTCTCTGTTATATTCCTGGTGTAGAATTTATCAAATATCAATTTCTTGAATAGCTTCTGCTGTATGCTCTGTTACACAACTCTGTAGTCTATACAATTTGATTCCTGCCCCGCTTAACTTCTACATTATCTCTGTATGGAGTTTTTCTTTAGATGCGACAATGGTACATGTGTTTGTATTTTATGCACTTTACATACACTTTTTCCACCATCAACTACTCATTTTACGAGTAGGAGTGGGGGCAAGTGGAAAAAATGTAGGGTAAGGAAAAATCGAGAAACTTTTTGTCCATACTCCATAGCCATTCCATAGCCATCCCCTTTTACTATTTTATGAAGTATCCTGTCAACATTCTTAATGTTTCTCCTGATAAACATGTTTGCAGGAGCTTATTCGTGAGGCGTTACAACTAAGTTGTATTGCTAAGCCTATAAACCACCCGACTTATGATGATCCAAACAATGGTGAGTTTTGTTTGTAAATTTAATCTTCTACATAAAATTTTGCCATGCTCCAGGTAATCTTATCTAATGCAATTTAAATACATGTGGCTTTCTTATTTGTAGGAAAAGCGTATGCTATTTTCAAAAATAAAGGTGCTGCTGACACTGCTATTTCAAAAATTAATTCAGGCTTGGTCGTGGGTGGAAGGTACCTCACTCTGTTGTGTTTACATATTGGAATAATGAAATCTACTCCATAGTTGTCACGGCATCCCAATGGCGTCGCCTAGTCGACAACATGTCGTTCAGTCAGCCAGTAGTGGACGACAGAGCTGTTTGCCTCAATTGGCAATGGTCTAGAAGATAGAGGGGCTCATATATGGCCTTTGGGTGACCTGAGAGAGAGGAGAGATGGCTCAGGCCTGGGAGAACCCGAGCTGCCGCCGCCGCCGCCTATCGTTGACCCTCTCCACCTCGCATTCGCCGCCACCTGGAGCACATCGTCCACTCCTTGCCTTCCGCCTTCACCTTCACGGTTACTCTTCTCTCCTCTGTTTCTCTCCCTCCCTTGCTCTTTCCTCTGCTCCACTGCTCTCTGCTCTGCCACTTGCCTCTCTGCTCTACAACTGGAGGTGACGTCTTGGTGGTATTATTATGGCAGAGAGAAGGGAGGGGATGCCTTTGATGGGCCTTTGGGCTTTAGTGAGGTTGTGAACTGAGTGGATAGTGGCTCATCTGTCATCTATTCTTCCTATTTTCTTTGTTATATGTGTGTTATATGTGCTGATTTGGCCAATATGCCTCATCGTCTAATCTCCGTGTTGTATGTGCTGATTTGGCCAATATGCCTCATCATCTAATCTCCGTCTAGGCGGGCGTCTAGACGTCCTGGCACCATGGGGTCGCCACGACTGACTAGAGCGCCATGACAACCATGATCTACTCTGTATATGTTTAGTGCTGACATGTAATGAATTTTGTATCAAATGGGGGTACTGTTTGTTATGTTTCACATGATGACATCTCATCACAAACCAACTGCAAATTTATGAATTGAAATGAAGAGTTTTGCATTAGCAATTGATTCTACAATGCTACCACACAGACCAATTTATCTATTTTAGTTCTTTAATTGACAGCTCAGCCAGGAAGCGTACATGCACCACATTGCAATTGCTTATTACAGTTTGGTGATAAAGTTTGCATGTAACTGTCATTGTGCACTGCTCACTGTTAGTTTAAAATTATACTATGAATTAAGCAACTTTGCCTGGTTTAACTTTTTTTTTGGTTAACTGCTGATACTTCTTGCTTACTGTGTTACTTGCAGGCCCCTTTACTGCAGCAAAGGGTTACTTAAGGTTCCAAAACATTCAGGAACTCTTGTCGGGCACTTAACCATCCATAATCTTAAAATGACTCTCAAACAACGCGAAGAGCAGGTGCTGATTAAGCTTGTCGCAGTTTCTCATTTTTGACTTAATATTTTACGCAATTATTGTTCTTTCTGCAGAAGAAGGCAGTATCAACATCGCATTGTTCTCAACCCAACACAATGGAGTATGACTTGGCCTTAGACTGGATGCTTGCTCGAGAAAAGCAAGAGAGAAGATTTAGGACACTTCATAAGGTCTTTACAATTCTTCTGGAGATCTCTATGCATGTGCGAGATTTATACATTCAGACCTTAATTTTGCACGTACAATTTTGTCTGTAGAATCACAAGGAACAGAGGAAGACTTATGTGAGTAAGATGGGAAAGTAAGTAGCTTCTGTGGGGTTGGTTAGGCATTGGGAACCAGCCTGATTTTTTGTCGAGTCAGATGGAGTTTTCTACTGACTACCATCCCTTGGAGTTTGGTGCATTGTTCGCCTGAAGCACCGCTTGTCTGCAAGTTTTTTGGCTGCGGAAGAAGGATATGCACCGACGGTTTATGCTTCCACTCCATTGACTTTCGAAGGAGACTAACTGCGCCGCACCCTGACTGCTGATGTTCCGTAGTACATTATGTTAGGAGTATAGCATTGGTAGAAGTAACTCTTGCAGCAAGTTAGGAAGCCGGAGGCTGTTTTAGGTTACTGTGCACATCAATTAGATCTTACGTGCGCCAACGCACTAACGATGGCCATCTGTTGCTGTCTGTTGGATAGCAAATCATGAAATGTGTATATTTTTCGAGTTCATGACTTGGGTATCTATTCTCATTCATGGGACTGCTTGTATGGCCTCAGTGCCCACTTATGAACCCACTTTCTGTTCCGTTCCATGAGCTGACGATATGTGCTGTACTAATCGATGATGGGTGTTTGACGGGAAGTGGTCGACCTTTGATGCGTGTGCTTTTTTATTTTCGATGTGATATATGCAATACTGTCTGAAAAGCATTGGCTAGTCGCTTGAAACAAATCCTGACAGATGGTGTCGGGGATGCAACAGCTCTCTTACCGGGTAGGCAAATTAATGGCAATGTCCTGCTAGCATCAAAGAGGCCGCAAGAACTTATCAAAAAAAAAAAAGAGCCCGCAAGAAAACACGAGAAGGTGTGCCGTGAAGCTAGATACGAGCAAAGCTTAGGGCCCGTTCTCCCGTGCTTTTAGCTCATGGCTTTTCCAAAAGTCAAAATAGAGTGATTTCTTGAATTAAATTCTCTAAATAGCTTTTTGAGTTCAAAAGTGTACGTTGTTCATATTGATAGCTCTGCTGTTCGCTGTCATCTTAAAAAGCATAAATAAAAACTATCAACCGTAGTATAAAAGAACAGAGCCTATATCTTACAATGTGGAATTTCGTGTAAAGTATTAAGGAAAAAGTTATATAACATCTTCGAACTTTGTTCGAAAATCTATTCAGCATTTCGAACTATGAAACAAGACATTTAACCCCTCCAAACTTTGCAATTCAGTTCAAATAACACCATGACCCAATTTCGAATAGTGGTATTGCTCACGTAAAGCATGAGTGGATGATTTTATCATGTTAGGTGATACGATGATCAAATTTAGGTGAATGATAGGTAGGGCTCATATAATCGTCTCTCTCAAATTGAAACAAAGAGGGAGGAAATTATGGGGCAATGGTCATGGAAGCATGGCTAGGAGTTCGGTAGGGGAGAAGTCCTTATGGGCCTCATGTATTATTGAGCTAACTTGACTAGCTTGGTAAACCGCTTACTCATCGCATCAGATAGGCAATACAACCATACGAAACCGAATCAGAGTGTTATTTAAACCGAATTGTAAAATTTGAAAATTTAAATATCTGATTTTATAGTTTATGGTGTTGGATGAACTTTTAAGTAAAATTTATGATGTTACGTGGGTTTATTCCAAAGTATAATGAAGAGGCTGGGCGTCCAGAGATCGGTGGATCCGAAGAACTAACGCGTTTTTGGCAGCTCGACAACACATTCATCCCATGTAGAAGACTGGGTGCGCTCTTCCCCTAAACTCCATCCCCACAAGTTTCATGTCGTGTTCAACGTACACACTTGGATTTTTTGGCCTATGCCATTGGTCGCTAGTCGCTACACACTTTCAGGTTTTGCGCTTTTTTTATTTGGGCTAATTTGTCTAGTTCTACTAGACTAAAAAATCTTAATTTGAATTTTGCCACGTGTAGAGTCAAGGTCCATTGCCCAAGTGGAAATGACTACTTTGCCCTTCCCTCCCTTTTTTGCCTTGTCATGGGCATTTACCAAATACTTGCGACGGGTAAGCTATGGTGAGCTCGACGTTAGACTTATTTCTAACATCATGTTAATAGGAATCATATTCTCAATTTTATACCTGGTTGTTTTAGGGTTAAAATTTGGTTTAGCAGTTTCCTCGACCAGTGGCGGAATCAGGCCTCGGGCTATAGCCTGAGGCCTGGCAACTATAGGCCATGTAAAATTCATAAAAAATCACAAAAAAACAGAGTTAACCTAAGAGTTGGCCCAAGAGCAGCTGGCTCAGCCTGGGGAGCATGAGCGCGCTCTCGCTCGTGCTATAAATTGGGAGCTCACTCGCAGTAGCTCTCGCAGTCTCTCTTTCGATATATATATATATATATATATATATATATATATATATATATATATATATATATATATATATATATATATATATGTGTGTGTGTGTGTGTGTGTGTGTGTGTGTGTGTGTGTGTGTGTGTGTTTGTGTAATTTTTTTATTTCATTGCAATTTTTAATTTGTAGTATTGTACTGCCATTATATGTACGTATATATGTATGTATAATAGTCTTGGTAGCACAATAGTAGTCTTGATAGCGCACAGTTATAGAAATACCAAATGACAGTGCTCTCATAATATTTCATAGTGGATTTGCACATAAATTATGCTCAGATGCTCTCTCTCTCTCTCTCTCATGGATTTTTTTATTTTGCTTGTAGTGTTGGATTGATAAAATATTGTCTTCAAGCTTTTCGAGAAAGTTCGTAGTGATTTACTTCCAGTTTTCCGATCACATGTAAATTATGTCTTCTCTCATAATGGTACAAGAGAACATATCTTGGATATAACACTTAAATCCTGAATTTCAGATTCTTGGTTGGTTGTCCAGTAGCCCTACTGACATAGAGAGCTATATTAGACTAAGTGTATGTATGTTTAAGTCATCTTTAAGAAATAGTTCATATGAGAACAATGCAATAAAAAGATTTAAAATAGAAGATTCATCATTGAGTAATTCCTCGATAGGCCCTCTAGTTTTAGGTTGTTAAGTAATTTCACATATAAAATAATGAAGTTAACAACTCAACATACCATTGATTCTTTAATGGTGCTTAAAATATGGCTAGCATACAAAAATCAGGGCTGGTTTGGCAACGGCTGTGGCTTATGGCTTTTGCCTGAAATTTTTGAATTTTGGCTGTTTACGGTACAGATTACGGAGAGACAAATACTCACTTGCGATTTTGGATGGTATAGATGTTGGGCTTTTAACGTGTAGATTGTTTAACTTGTAGACCCCGTCTTGAGAAATACTTCGTTTGAAAGTTAGGTACTGTAGCAAAAGCCAAAAGCCGCCAGATTCGGAGGAAAAGAACAGGCCCTCAAGCACGAAAGGATGGAGCATAATTTTAGTCAAATCATCTATACAAAAAAATAAAAATTGGATTATAACATAAATATCAACCATTGTTTAATCATGCACATGCCAAGTTGTGACCTCGAATGTAAAGGCAGGATACCAACATAGCATGATTTGGTGGGTTTTGGTAGGTTGTGAAGTCTGAATATACATATATGTATGTACTATTTATTTCATCGTAAATTTTAATTTATAGTATTTTATTGTCATTATTGCTACCATTATATATGTGTATATACACACACATAGGTATGTATATGTATATATACATATATGTATGTATGTACATATGTATATATATACATATATAATATATAATACATATATGTATGTACTATTTATTTCATCGTAAATTTTAATTTATAGTATTTTACTATCATTATTAATTTTTGCACTAATATTTTGTTTATCCCATTTGTTGGAAGGTATGTCTTTACCGGAGCTTATCAAACAGTTCTACGATAAGAACCACCGGTGCCACTCATGGATGACGGCTGACGCGGATGGCCCTCCGCCCTTCAAGCTACGGGGAGGGAGGGATCATTGAGACTTAGACGATTGCTATGTCCTAATCCTACAGGCCAAGGGCTTGTTGCCCTTTGTGAGGCTGGTCTCCATCAAACGCCAGTTCACCCTCGACGGCAGCCTGTTGGCCGCATTGGTGGACAGGTGGAGGTCTGAGACGCACACATTCCACTTTCAATGGAGTGAGATGACGGTCACTCTCTAGGACGTCTCGTTCTTGATTGGTCTCCCTTCCCGGGGTGACACAGTTTTCCAGCCACTACACCGGCAGACTAGAAGGAGGCTAGCATATTGGTTCAACCAGGCTCTCCTGGAGGGTTCTCGTGGTGTCCCCTGCACTTGGCTAAAGCATTTCAGTGTGTGCCCGCAGGATGCACTGGTCGGGGTCATCAGGACGCACCTCGTCGCGTATCTTATTCAGCGTTTGGTTGGAGCATGTTTCCAGCCACACACTGCGATATTTGCAACCCTAAGTTCATCCGTCTCACCGATTCTTTAGTTCATGCAGAAGTTTGGGCGATGCCTCGGTACAGCTAGGGATTAGCCGTCCTATGCGCCACATATCGAGGGTTGTGTGACGCTTGCCAATGTGGCACCGATGATTCCCCTAACCTGGTCATCTGCTACGTGCTCCTGCAGCTGTGGAGTTGGGAGCACTTTCCTATCGGGCATCTGGCCATCCTAAGACCAGTACACTCGTTCGGCAAGTTCGTCGACCCGATAAACGGTCCCACTATGGGCTTCCGGTGGACTAGTGCCCATCTGTGCTGGGTGAAGGATAGGTCATCGAGGAGCTACTTATTGTGGCATGACGAGTTTGAGTCATTGCATGACAGTGACGTCATCTGGGCTCTATGGACTCCAGAGTTTGTAGTAAGTGTAGCACCGCACGAGTTGTCTGCGCAATGCTTCCAGGATGCTGAGTTGTGGGCGACGACCTGTCATCTAGTGTTTGCATGCATGGTGGAGGCTTACGCACCACAGTGCGTAATACGATAGTTCGGTTTGTACCAGGTCGTACCCCCTCCGGACGGCAGGTTCCTGCCATAAGCTATATATCGATGAGTCAAACTCCATTCGAGTAATGTTTACACTTTGTATGTCTTCTCTATAACATTGATAATTCCAAAAATGTAGGCAATCGAGGGTGGGTCGCCATGGTATGGACTAGCAACCACTACAGTAGGAGTAGATGACATCATGGATGGACAGGGCACTATTGGATGTCATAATGGATAGCATCCATAAAACGTTCGGATGTACGATGAGTACCTACAATGGTACGTACCCCGATACATGGCAGACTCACCATTCGTCCACCAGATTGCCCAGAGCAGGTCATACAAGATGACAGCCTACAACGCTCGATCGATCGTCACAGCGCTTCACGGCGCCATAACACTGTAAGAGAGTTGCAAATTTTGATTGTTTCATTTACAAAATTCGTACTAGTCATTACTGAACCTGTTTCATATGTTACTTCAGTTGGAGCGAGCACAGCACATCGTAAGTGTGTCAGAAACTGCCATCAGCAGCCCAGACACACCACCGGCCCTGCACAAAACTTTCAAATACATCCTATCGTAGGCCAAAAAAATAATGGACAACCTGAGCTGTAGCCGATCGACAGACCACACCATGCACATCGTGCACCAAGTGGGGCACTGTGCTCACCCGTCAAGTCATCGTGACCTAGCGAGTCCGGTTGGCTATTGCAACCTACCGAGTCTGCCTAGCGTCGTAGTACTAGCCATCGATCATCCGCAGGCCAGATCAATGAGGAGGTAACTTACGTACAAACCTATGTTTTGTTTTCCTGTTATGTCTTACGTTTCGCTAACATCATGGTATTCTCTCGCCGTAGGTCTATCGTCGAGATGCATCACTTTTGCCCTCCGCACCACCTACACAGACTACCGCTCCCTATCATTCATCTTCGCTACACATTCGGGAGATATGACATTCACATTCTACATCTGAAATATTTATTGTAACTAACATCGTTGCATCTTACAGCCTTCAATTAAATGTGGGGGTGACGGCCAGTCCACCGATGATGACACAAGCCTTCTGGCTACTTCCAGGGAGCAGTACACAGCGTTAGAGTTTGCACCGTACGCAGAGCAGAGCTCATTATTCAGACCATACGTAGGGTTTGGGGACTTTGGTGGGTAGAGCTCCTCTAGCATCGCTACCACACCATACGGTGAAGGCCAAGGCTCCTCCACACACTGGGGATTCCTAGAATCTTTCGTTCATGACTTCACCTCTAGCAGCCTCTAATTCGGTATGTCGACGTAGGAGCACATCAATGCTTACCACCAGACACTATCATTCTCGCTCCAGCTCCAGGTCACCAGGTGTCAGTCGCAGTCGCTCCTGCTCCCTGGGGAACTGCTCTACCTACGGAGGGGACTGCCCTAGGTGGAGTAGTAGTACTTAGTTGTAGGTAACCCTAGTCGGCAGTGCTTGCCAGGCAGTTTTTGGGTTGCAAGCACTCCTTCTTTCTCCCTCCCTCCTTTTGTACCCAGTAGTAGACGTTATGTATGTATAATTGTAAGATTGAGGAGGCCGATTAGAGGAGGTGAATATGCGGATTAAAAATTCTCTTCTAATTATTAATCTAATTTTATTTGGCTAAAACTAAGTTTATAATGCGAAAGTTTAACTCAATTTGGTTTAGCACAAATAACGCCTAAATCAATTAAGTTCACCTAAGTGCACCAACACTCTACGACTATGTCAAGGTTTGCAATCCTAGGATCATAAGCAATTAATTTAATTCTATGAATATAAATTACTTAAAAGTAAATTAAGCACAAGAGAACAAACCACAATTGACAAGGTTCCTTTTTATTGTGATGTTTGGAGACTTGCCGGTTTCCCCTAGTCCATGTTGAGGTAACCCAAATGAATTGGATCGGCTGCACGAACTAATCCAACCACCTTGAATCCACTAGTAGTAGCTCTTTCCCGCTCTGGGTAAGTGAGCTCCAACATTCACACTTCGACGGGTCTTATCACAACCTTCTTTGAGAAGATCACTACGCGCGACACCTCCAACGCCATCTGGGAGTTGGCAAACTCTAAGAGTACCCAGTCAAGCCCTTCCTTGACTCTCACAATATGCAACAAATGCATAAGCTCAAGTGGATACAAAATCAACCTCTAAATGCAATACATACAATCTAGAGCCTTCCTCCTTTCTCAAGGTGCAACACATGCACAATTGAGAGAACGACCTCATACTAGCTCAAAGAAGTAAAATAGAGTGCCAAGAGGCTTACCCCAATCGACCATAATGGAGTATTTATACCCCCCCCAAACCTCGAAACTAGCCGTTGGGGACAGAAAACAGGATTATCGAAAGTACCATAAGCTTAAGACCGGTACTTCCGCTTCCCTCAACAACGGTCAGAAAACTATCCGTTATCAACGAATCTGGTAGTTCTGACATAAAAATTATGGTACTACCAATCATTGGAAGTACCCCTCCACACATGCGCAACTACCGATTTCCATGGGGACAAGAAGACTCTCAAAAGGTGTCTCTCTGGAAATAATCTACCACTACACAAGCGGTCGTCCACAACTTGGAAGTACTGCTCACACAAAGCCGAAAGTACCACAAGCCAGATAGACTACTCACACAGAGCCAAAAGTTCCAATCATTGACTATACTGGTCCTCGTTCACGTCGAATGGTTCAACCACTCAGGTCTCTGACCACGTTGT
The DNA here is from genome assembly GCA_017311315.1 of Dendrocalamus latiflorus. Lineage (NCBI taxonomy): Eukaryota > Viridiplantae > Streptophyta > Magnoliopsida > Poales > Poaceae > Dendrocalamus > Dendrocalamus latiflorus. Next base: position 29,289,042 of record CM029665.1, on the reverse strand, counting down.
CTCATTCAACCACATAGGTCTAACTGCGCTGGTCTCCGACCATGTTGTCTGGTTTGACCACACAGGTCTCTGACCACGTTGTCTGGTTCGACCACACAGGTCTCTGACCACATTGGTCTTCGACCATGTTGGTTTCGACCACTCAGGTCTTGACCACATCGACCATGTCGATCTTTAACCACATCAATCATCGATCACACAGATCTCTAATCACCATGTTGATCTTCAACTACATTGTTTTAATCCATTAGTTTGACCATGTTGGTTTTGACCACACAGGTTTCGACCACGACGGTTCCAACCACGTTAGTTTCAACTACACTGGTTCGACCACATTGATCTTCGACCACACAGGTCATCGACCACATCGGTTCGACCATGTTAGTTCGACCACATCGATCCTCGACCAGCAACAAACATGGTAGTTCTGTGATTACAATGTTGGTATTTCTACACAGCGGTAGTACCACGTAACACATACCGGTAGTTCCGATTATCCTGACAAGTGCATATACTTCAACGGATCTTGCAAAACACATTTGCAAACTATAGTATCATGCACATAAGGATCAAACATAATTCCCAATCAAGTTGCAGAACACATTTACACGCTTTTGGAACTATGACACAAGGATTATGTATGAGCTTCAACTATTTGCAAAACACATTTGCAAACATAAGCCTCATACCACAAGGTGTAGGAGACATAGAATTCAAACACTTACAAAACACATTCGCGATGTATAGTCCCATGTTACAAGGATTCAACTCATAAGTTTCAACTATTTGTAAAACACATTCGCAAATATAAGCCTTATGCCAAGGAGAGCTAGATAAGGTGAGGTTGAGGTATCAACATATGATGAGACTCAAACTACTAGACATGACCACTCTTAATAGTACGACAACCTATACTAGCAATATGGTCTTCCAACCAAACACCAAGACTGATAAAAGACTAGGAACACATCCTTAGTCCTAACTAATCATACCTTTGCATTGAGCCAACGTCTTGAAGCTTAATAATGCATGTCTCCACTTTAAGTCTGGGCCATTGTCATTTGAACTCCATCAACACATGATGGATCTTCACTTGACTTGATGATCAACACATGATTATCTCCTTTTTGACATGCATCAACTCATGATGTATCATTTTCTTGATGGCCTTCAACTCATGAAGCCATTTTCTATCCCGTATCTTGACTTGATGATCTTCAACACATGAAATCATCCTAAGTCATTCTCATTTAAAGAACCTAACATATTCATCTAACTTATAAAAAATGTTAGTCCACAAATCAATTGCCATCAATTACCAATATTCACCATTAAGGCCCTGTTTGTTTCCACTTAAGATTATTATAATCTAGCTTATAATCATAAGTGGAAACAAACAGCCTAGATTATAAGGCAACTTATTATAATCTAATAGCCCAGATTATTGTAATCTAATAAGCTCAAAAAAAGGAGCTTATTTCAGCTTATAGATCCACCTTTTATCTTAAGGACCATAAAACTTTAGGAATATTACCCACCTTTACCATTCATCCATCCCCCAACTCCCTTGCCTCTCTCTCAAGGACATTGTAGTCTTTAAACATTCAAATACAACAATCCATAACTCTGATAATCCAGGCTGCCAAACACTTACAGCTTATTTTTCACCAGCTTATTATAATCTAGCTTATATAATCCCCCACCTATAAGCTAGATTATAATAATCTTAAGTGGAAACAAACAGGGCCTAACTCATAATGGGGGAACTAGATTCAACAATATTCTCTTATTGGTAATTCATGACAATCTCGACAAATAATAAAATAGAAAATTGATTTGTAAGTATACAACATGTACACAACAATTGTATACAATAGGATAAACTTCTTAAGCAATTAACTCATTTGAGTGTGAGTGTTTATCTTTAAGATTAATTTCTAACAAAGCTTACTTAACCGGTTGTTATTAATCATCCAACCATTAACACATAGTGGAAAAACTAGATGACAACCCGATTATGAGTATATATGAACTACACAAGTTATATATACTCAAGAGATATGTTTCAAAGTAAAGATCCTTAATACGTGGAGAAAGAAATATGGATCAATACTAATGAAACCACAAAACATAGAGTGAACTCCCCTAAATGTGTGCATACAAGAATGTGTAATGAAAGCATATGAACATATTTAATTTAGACTATTTGGTAAAGTTCAATCAATATTTTGGATACGAGGAATGCAATAAGATATAAGAATATAATGTCGAATGTATACCTCTCATGATTTCACATTTTCATCCAAATAAAACTAAGTAATATCATAATTAATAAACAAGTTAGTCTCACAATTAGATTTGTCATTATCACCAAAATCAACTTAATAGAGATTGAACTTACAATAATGTCATGATTTGGCGAAGCATATAAGCTACGTCTAAGGTTATATAATATCTCTTGTAATGAACTTAAGCTATATTTTACTCCTTGCGTAATTGAATAAAAAATTGTAGCACTAAGTCCACTGCTATAATTTTTCCATCTCATTTCCTATATTAAAAAATTCCTACAAATAGTTTACGTAATGAATTTTTTAGTAAATTCATAACGAAAAAATTATGAGCAAATTACGCAATAAACAATGTTGCATCGGGAACCTCCACAAAAAATTCCATAAGTTTTTATGCTCATTTGCTATATTTAGAAAATTCTACGAGAAATACGTATTAAATCATGCAATTATACTAATTAATGTGGTGCTAATCACCTGAAGCCCGGCCATTGGGCGGTAGGCCACCTGGAGCCCCGTGGCTGGGCTCTAGGTGGCCTGCCGCCTGATGACCGGGCTCCATCTACCATGTGTCGCTTCTACGGTGTTGCCGCCCGTTGGCCGGGTTGCAAAAATAACATTTTTGTTAATACCGCACGCATATTGATATTTTGGTAATTACGGGTTCAAACAATGCTTTATATGCCAAAAATTCCATCATCAATCTGTTGTGTAGAACTTATTTCCTTCAACGTGAGCATCTCTTTTGTAATGCTTAAATTTTATATTATCTATTAATTAGATATAGCTATACGCATAAGCATCTGCTAAGCATTGATGCTTACTTAAGCATCGCTGCCACAAAATAAGCACTTTATCTATTCTATGTGACAAGAAAAATCAATTATTCCTTGCTAAGCACCTGCATTGTACATTTGTACACCTCTAAGACCTCTAATGGTTATTGTTTCATGTTCTTTTTAATGCAATGACTCGTAAAGCTTTTGTGTGTTTAAATAGTATACACTTTGCATAAATAATCATTTTTAATGCAATGACTCGTAAAGCTTTTGTGTGTTTAAAAAGTATACACTTTGCATAAATAACCATTGAAGCCTCAAAGATCGCTTGGAAATACGGCTACCTTTTTAGCCTTATCTTATACTCAAGTTGGTTTATACTTTTGATTTTTAGCTTTTTAATTTTATCTTTTTTTGGCTTTTAGTTTTTTTGGGTTTTTTTTGCTTTTTTCTCGTTTTTTTTTTGCTTTGTTCATGATGAGAGAACCTATTTTTAAATTTTTTTTAATATAATTACACTAAAGAACTTACAGCAGCTAGAGTAAAAAAACCTTAAACTATTCTAAATAAACCTAAAAGCTAAAAATATAAGCCCAAATGAGTACCCGGTAACCAAGTTGCAAGGGCACGCAAGGAAAGCCGTCTTTGTAGGCCACCACTCCCCGGTCGGTGGCTGCACCGTGGTCCCCACGAGTCAGTGTGAACACGCGGAAGTGGCGAAACAGCAAAAGAGCGGAAGGGTTTTTGGTCGCAAGATGCACCCGCCGCCGTGGTCGCACGCCCGCGCGCACGCGAACTGAGCAAAAGGGAGGAGGGGAGGATGGACGTAGGGGAAGGAGAGATCACCGCGAGCAAGGAGAAGAGCGGCGGCAGCGACCGGACGTCGCTGGACGGCGTGCGGGACAAGAACGTGATGCAGCTCAAGAAGCTCAACACGGCGCTCTTCCCCGTCCGCTACAACGACAAGTACTACCAGGACACCATCGCCTCCAAGGACTTCTCCAAGCTCGGTGCGCACACCCATCCGTCTCTTCCCCCTCTATTCCTTTGTTCAATCCCTACCACCACACGCCGAATCCAGCCCGGCGGGATCAGTTCGTCACCTCCTCCGGTTGTTTTTTGTATTGGGTTGTATCTATTTTAGTTCTTGGATATGCGGACTGGAGCCAGGAAACGATTTATTGCGGCGAGATTGGGAAGAGACCATTAGGATTTAGATTTTTCGACTGGGGAGGTGTGGATGTGAATGTGAAGTGTGAAACGGGACTATTTGTTTGGTTAGTGCCGATCTTGGAGGGTGTAGGTAGCCATGGTGTTAGACTGGGGAAAGATTGAAGGAAGCGTGCGTGCGTTTGAAATGGATACATTTGGTATACTGATTTCATGCATGAGATAATATGCTGCTGCTTCTGTTGTCAGTTACTGATTGTTTCTTTTTCCTGTCTGTATATGTAGCTTACTATAGTGATATATGTGTCGGGGCGATCGCGTGTCGCCTGGAGAAGAAGGAAGGAGGGGCGGTCCGTGCTTATATCATGACTCTAGGTGTACTAGCACCATATCGTGGTCTTGGGATCGGTGAGAATCCCCGCTTTCTGACTTTATTATCTGTTAGATGAAGAGATCATGCTATTGGCGGTGAGATTTAGATATGCCTTACAAATGAAGAGACCATTTGCGTGCTTCTTTTCCTGATTGTTGACATTGTTCATCAAATAGTAGTTGCTGTATAGTTGTGTGTGTACTGCATTGCATCATACGCATTTTATCATGTAAACTAATTTTAACTCTGAACAAGGATGATTATGCTTCTGCTGCTATCTTTAGCAAAAATTATGTTTGAGATATGGTGTAAAGGGTCTTGGTATTATGTTTCTACTACTAATTTTATGCTTGGATAGCATCTAGAGTATTATGTACTCATCAAATTCCGGTTCAGTACTGGTATGTTCTGTAGGACATGGTATGTAATAGCTTCTGTGAAGAAGGATCTAAAATAAGCCCCACAATAACTTATTCGCAATAGTGAGTCCAAAATTGCTGATACCATCCATGTCAGTATTATCTTCTAAAACTTATTTATATGTAATCACCACTGCTGCTTTCTCTAGTGTTAGTGCTTAAACAATGATTTACAAGTATCAGCACAAAAAAACAAGTTTAATAATAATGTGCTGACGGCTTCAGCCTTGTGTTAGTACTAATGCACAATCAAAGTTAGATTGCTCTTTTCATATCCAGGTAAGATACCTTGTGACTTTAACTCCAATAAGAATAAGGTTAAATAATCATTGTGCCTTGTGTGCCTGTCTTACTATCCAATGATTGTGTAGCATAGTAAGTTAGTGTGCCCGTTTTGCTACCAATGATTGTGTAGTACATGAGGTTAGGCTTGCACAGCTAGTTTCTTCACATAAAAACAGTTATGTATACTTTATTGTTTGTTCATAACTCATAAGTTTCATATTCCGCTAAATGCTAAGCCACTGTGCCCAAACTGTACTGTTGCCTGTTAACATGGCTATCGGATTCCTTTAGGTAGATGGAGTTTTAAGAGTTTACACAATCTAACATTAAAGCATCTGTTGCCTCATCACAGCTTATACTGTCAGCACTTTAAGTTCATTTCTAACAAAAAAATAGATTATGTTTAGGTAGATGGAGTATTAAGAGTTTACACAATCTAACATTAAAGCATGTGTGGCCTCATGCCACAGCTTATACTGTCAACACTTTTGAGTTCATTTCTAAGAAAAAACAGATTGACATGCTCATTTTTAGAGTTGTTTAGAAGCTGTTATTTGGTAAGAAAGTTTGTGTATGGAGGCTACACTGCAGCAATTTTTGTTTGCTACCAATACCGTTACACATTTTGAAAGATGAATTACTAGTTGGGGGAGTATGGATATCGACTTGTTGTGAAGTGCTTGAAATACACATTCCAAAACTTTTGCACTTGCGAATTATTTTGCCCAAAACTTTTGTACGTTTGAATTATTTTGCATTCTATACGCAGAAATGGACAGTCTGCTATTTTGCTCTCTATACACAGAAATGGACTCTGCTTTTGGAAACAACATGGGATTCTTTTGAGGGCTCTCTAGTCTCTATACACAGAAATGGATAATCTGCTTTTGGAAATAATACGAGCTTCTTTTGAGGGCATGTTACAGAAATGGATACTAGTTAAAGCATCTATTCTGTCTAATAATTGCTTGGTTTTATTTTGACAGGAACAAAACTGCTGAACCATATTATAGATCTCTGTGCAAAGCAGAACATCTCCGAGATATACCTGCATGTTCAGACAAACAACGGCGACGCCATTGCTTTCTAGAAGTTTGGGTTCGAAATAACAGAGACGATACATAAGTACTATACAAACATCACGCCACCAGATTGCTATGTTCTTACCAAATTTATTAGTCAGGCTGCGACAAAGAAATGAGCAACCACCGCTCTCCTTTTGTGACAACACCACCACCACCACTAAGTTGCGGCGGAGATAGTTGTGATCTTGTTGCAGTTTGTGCTTTCATTTTGTTAGTGCTAACATTACAGACATTTCAGAAGCCTTGCTACAGCACTGAAACATCATTTACGTTGACTGCTTCCTTTTCCCCGTCTCCATTCCATGAGCATGAATGCCTTCCTTAACGAAGTACTCCTTTTGATTTGCTGTGTGGTTGTATGCTCCCGAACTAGGATGTCAACAATCAAGATGTTCAGTTTAAGTCCTGTTGTGAGTCGGTGACGATTCAGTTCTTCTCAAGTTCTTTATTTTTCGCGTCGCATTGCTAAAGCGAAGTTAGATCTCTGATCTTAAAAACTACGGTGAATGTGCTCCCTAATGCTAAGTTTCTAGTAGGAAGAATTGTGCCAAGGAATGAACATGTTATAAAAGGCTTCTACTGCTGTTCACGCTTCATCCGTCTTCAGAACGCTTATTTGAGGTGTTTCCTTCTTCTTCTTCTTCTTTTTTTTTTTTTTGAGAGGAACGCTCATTTGAGGTTGTGACCTATCCATTGTTCACGAAAAATGCTTCACACTTCACTTTTGTAGTACATCCAAGATGATCTTAACCTTTGATGGCTCCCCACAATCGTCCTTCCCATGATCTAACCAGCTAATTTTGATCTACACTATCCAACGTGCAGTACGCATGTACTACCAAAAAAAAAGTTTGCGTGTATAGAATTGCATTGTACACTTGCCCACACATGAGATACATTGGCCACATGCTGCCGCGAAACCACTTGTGATCGATTAGCCTCAGGTAAAGGCAGGCAAAATATAGCTATTTGAGATTTTATTATTAATATCAAGTAATGGAACACAAAGTAGACTACAAAACAAAATATAGCTATTTGAGATTTTATTAATAATATCTAGTAATGGAACACAAAGTAGACTACTAAACAGACTCTTTTAACCTCGGTATGATTTCAAAACAGCTATTCTAGTATGATTTCAGAGGCTAACGAAGTGGTGTTCCTGGGTGTCATATGCAAGGTGGATGTATACTCAGAAAATTACATCAATGAATCGGGACGCAATTCGACCTGGAAAACTGTGTATTCATTCCTGACTAAGACAAGCAAAGATGCCACTCCCTATACAGTTATCGTGAAAAAATAGAGTTTCAGCAAAGCAGCCAGTCCCAACTGCAACAAGAATATCCCTGCAACGATCAGAAACCATCGCTCTCCAGAATTTACGATGTGAGCACGAAGATTGACAGCAACGAAGGTAGCAGACATAAACCCAGCAACGCCAGCAATCACCCATCTGAATATTTCTATTGGCACAATCGACAGAAGCTGTCACACAAAAAGAGAGAAGGTTATGTTTGAGTTAGAAAAACAATTACTTTTTTTAGTTAATTTATGAAGCAAAAGTGTAGGCACAAGTAAATCGTGATCATTTAAGCAGATTATGGGCTTGCATATTAAAGAAGGCATGATACCGACAACATCAAATAATGGAAAACATCCTTGACAGAGGATCACTAAATAAAAGATGGATTATGGAAGGGAAAATTATGGTCCTTGGAAATGAATTTGTTTCATCTAAGGTAGAGAAACTTCTTAGATACCACAAACTGGAACTGATTTCAGTTCACTTATATCAGATTGAGATAGAAGTCTAAACTCAAAAGAATTAACCATAATATAACTGATAATATTCTAAATAGAATCTAACTTCTTAGTCTTATCTGCATTTTAGATATGTTCCTTACCGATGCTGGAATGAAGATGAACAAAGAGTATCCATACAAGCACCACAGTTGCACTAGTCCGGCAGGTGCTGAGAAGTACTTAAGAATGACATACAAACCAAGGGGAACAAATGTCACGTAGCCGTAGAACAAACCAGCAGACCATGTAACCAGGTTAATATCATAGTTCCACTCTTTCTTGTGCCATTTGTGGGACAGGTAGGTGACAAACGTGGCAATGGATGCAGCAACAAAAATCAGAGTGGTGCATGTCCAGAATGGACCATACCTATTAAAAACAAATTAAAATAAGAACTAGCAGGCATATAATTGACGTTTCAACAATTTCAAAGTAACTTGAAAATAAGTTGAAATTTGAAAGCATTAATTTCATAAGGAATATATTCTTCACTAAAAAATTTAAAGGACTGTTAAATTAACCATCTGTACAGGTGACAAACATATTCCACTGAATTGACAGGCTAGCTAATATGAAAACATGCTGATACAATTGTAAAATATAAACCAGCATACACAGCTCCCATCATTGTGAAATAACAGGTGGTTTTTGCCAAGACCAGCGAACCGGGATGATTTCTGTCGAGCCGAATGGCTTTGGTTGTGCATGAGGAAAACTGGAGAATAGAAGGGACAGTGGCTAGTTGGGCCGGCCCAGCCTAGTTGGCCTGCCTCCCGCACCCAAAAAAGGCTAGGACTCCAGGCTCCCTTCCTCCTTGTTGAGTTAGGGTGTGACTCATATACTAGTTTTTTAGGATTTGAAAATGTGTGCTATAAAGAGTCCTAGAAGAATCCTACTAGGATTATGGTTCCTACTCCTATTTATATTAGGATTACTACTCTAAATTAGAAAAGGGCTAGAAGGCACTATATAAACCATGGGGGTGACCATGGAAAAGATTCAAGCAATCAGGCCTACTCATCGAAAGTAGAGAGAGCACGAGAGTAGTAGAGGTTAGGATATTCTTTAGCATTAGATTCTTGTATAGGCCAAAAATCCAAGGGTCCTAAAAGATTCAAGAAGATTGTGAGCAACAATTCTTTGTACTCTTTTGAGGTTGTGCGTAAAGAATTTGGTCGGCTTCGCCAAACCTTTTATCTCTCGTCATGGACTCACGGTTGCTTCAACATCATTATTTTAGTTCTCTTTACGAGATTCATCTTCTTTGTTCTTGATATTGTACACGTTCATGCCATATCTCACAAACTCTGATCCGATCTAGAGGCTGCTGCGCATAAGGGGTATCAGAGTGTAACACTCCTCCATCTGATTCTCTCTCTTTCCCCTCGTTCTCATGTCTCATCCTCTCTAATTCATCTAGCTGCTGCCGTGCACTACCGACGAAGCTCCAATCTCGGCGAGCCACCGTCGTCCACGACCAGATCCAAACACCATGGCCATCCTGGCGTCCTCCCACCGGCCACTATTGGGGTGCGTCGATGGCACGGAATTGGCGGCGGCAACTGCATTTGGTAGGGTGTTTGAGCTTGGGAATCACATGCATGCGTGGCTTTAATTAGGCTAGGATTGGTTTTTGGTGTGTGGAATCACATGCGACTTAGCTTTTTATTGGCCTCCAGATTGGAGTTTGAGCGTCTGGAGCTAATGCAAGTAGCCTAACACTAGTCCTTTCTTCAATCATACAAGATTTGTTTGTTCCATGCTACGATGGAGTCCAATGCCACCATGGATTTCTATGTTTGCTATTTCTGTTCACCTTCTATATTCATCAATTTTTCAGTAGAAAGAATATCAAATCAATAAAATATTAATATTTTAAAAACTGGTGGTTCGACCGGTGAGCTGATGAACCGATGGCATGACCCGTTCCGGTTTTTAAAACTATGCCTATCACTACTCTTATCGCATTCGGTGCCTACGCATGCGGATCTTCAACAATATGAAGCCAAATTGATGATGGAGGCGATTGAAGCATACAGGTCGGGGTTCTCGGAGGTCTTCTCGGTGAAGGTGCCGCGGAAGGGGAAGACCGACTCCCAGATCCTCTCCACGACGTCGGAGGTGTCGACGTCGAAGTAGGGCTTGTACGCCGCCACGGAGAACATCCGGAACCAGCCGCCCTGCCCGGCATCGTCCGACCCCGCGGCGCCGCCACCCGTGCCTCCGCCTCCTCCGGCCTTGGACGAGAAGGTGTCTGCAGCACAGCCACTAGAACCGAGTGAGATCCAGACGGAGATCCAATGGGGGAGAGAAGAGAGAAGAGAGGAGGGGATCTGATCTGACCGTCGGCGTCGGTGGGCGGGCGGTAGGCGCCGGAGATCTTGCCCTTGGCCTCGGAGGGCGGGAAGGTCTGGAGGTTGCTGTCAGCGAACTTCATGGTCTGCGGATCTGGCCCCGGCGCTGCCTGTGCGACGTGAGGAGGAGGGGAAATGAGGTGGTGGCGCGCGAGGACAGAGGCTGAGCGCGAGGTACTTACCGGGACGGATCCGGAGGCCTTCGGGTCGTCGATGGCGGAGTAGCCACCGCCGGACATCATCTTCGCCGGCGACGGCGGTGAAGGAGGCGAAGCGAGGAAGGGAAGCTTCGGGGCGGAGCAAAGCGTTTGGCAGCGGCAGCGCGACCGGGGATTAGGCCGGCCTCGTGAAGGAGAGATGAATGGATGGTTTATTCGGATCTCGTTGCGGCAGTCCGATCCACCTGGCGCCCCCTGTTTAAAGTGAAACAGCGTCGGTGTTGCTTGCTTGGGGCTTTCTTCAATCTTCCTCCCGGTTTCTTTCGAAAGTCAATATAAGTGGCATGTTTTTCAAGTGACTTTTTAAAATTGCTTATCTAAACGTCTTTCTAAGGTTAAAATTATATACGTCGTTTGTGTCAGTATTTTTATCATCTCAAAAAATGTAACTTAAAATCATTAGTTGTAGCCAGAAGTCATGGCCACAGCCTAAAAGGACATGATCAAAGGTGGGTTATTTTCGACTTATGATTTTCTTCGAACAAGCAAACGAGACAACTTGTTCGTCAACTTTTTGAAATAGCTTATTGGAATAACTTTTCAAAATAGCTTATCGGAATAACTTTTCAAAATAGCTTATCGGAATAACTTTTCAAAATAGCTTATCGGAACAGTTTTTTCAAAGTGGCTTATTGGTTTATCGATATTCAGTTCATCCGCATAAGCACTCGTGCTAGAGCGAAAAGTTATCAGTCGCAATAAAAGAAATCCACCCTTCGTCTATTCCATATAGTTGTATCTTAGGATATGGTCGGATCATTCCGATCTTGATGCTAATAGGATCAGGGTTACAAAATAGGGAAAATTTGTTCAGTAGCACTGAAAGTTGAGTGCTTTCGGAAAATACCACCAAAAAACTGGGGTCCGGAAATTACCACCAAAAGATGCAATTCCCTTCGGGATTTACCACTCCGGACCAAAATACCCTTACCCCTCCGACGCCACCTCCCTGCCCCTCTCCCTCCCCTTCCTCTCCTCCTGCGCCGCCCCGGCCGCCTCCCTCTTCGCCGCCGGCCTCCCCGCCTCCTCCCTCCTCACGCAGTTCGCCTCCTCCCTCTCCGCGCACCCCATCCCCGCCGTCGTTGCCTACCTCCGCCTCCTCCTCGCCCCCGCCTCCCCGCTGCTCTCCCTCTTCTCCCCGCTCCCCTTCCTCTCCCTCCTCCTCGCCCTCGGCGGGCCCCGTCCTTGCTGTTCTCCGTCGCAGCCGTCCGCCGCCCGTCGCAGCCCTTCTTCGTCGTCGCAGCTCCTCCGGCCGCCGTCCTCCGCCCGTCGCGGATCTTCATCTTCAGGCGCCTGTGGCCGCCCAGATCTCCAATCCTCCGCTCGGATCTCCACCGTCCGCCCGGGGTCGGCGCCGGATCCGCCTCGTCTCGTCCGCCTGGGGTCGCCGGATCCGCCTCGCCCGCCTCGTCTCATCCGCGGAGGGCGAGGAGGAGGGAGAGGAAGGGGAGCGGGGAGGAGGGAGAGGAGGCGGGGAGGCCGGCGGCGAAGAGGGAGGCGGCCGGGGCGGCGCAGGAGGAGAGGAAGGGGAGGGAGAGGGGCAGGGAGGTGGCGGCGGAAGAGGAGGAGCGGAGGGGTAAGGGTATTTTGGTCCGGAGTAGTAAATCCCGAAGCGATTTGCATCTTTTGATGGTAATTTCCGGACCCCAGTTTTTTTGGTGGTATTTTCCGAAAGCACTCAACTTTCAGTGCTACTGAACAAATTTTCCCTACAAAATAACGGTGTGGGATCTTACAAGATATGAAATAACAATTTCGAGGTACGATGCTACCCTGCTTGGAAGTTGGCCACTGGCTAGGTGAACAGAACACCGGAGAAAGGTGATTCAATAAAAGAGTATGCCAAGCCGTAACATCTCAGTATAAGTGTGTGTTTGGTTCAGAGTCATGGTGGGACGGGACGAATCCAACCCATTTTTTAGGGATAGAACCGACCATGTTTCGTGTTTGGTTGCAAGGGATAGGACGGTCCCTGTTTTCTGTTTGGTTTAGGGACAAAAGGGTTGGGATGACAAATCTGACATGCGGGGTCTACCTGTCAGCCTCTTTTCTGGGATTGCAACAGCTCGTGGGGCCCACTCATCCCACCTCATCCCTCACCATCCCCTCATTTCTGGGGGACAGGAGCATCCCCAATTTGAGAGTATATTCGCAGAATATTCCCTAGAGGGATATCCCCATCCCACTCGACTCTGAACCAAACAGCTCTGGAACGAGGACCGCCCCATCCCATCCCCCATAGTCCCATGAACCAAACACACAATAAGACCGCTCCAACTAGTTTATAAACAGGAGATTATGGCTGGGATCGGGATAGTTTATATATGACGCTCATACATTTTATAGTAATTAGTTTTTAAACGGTGTATTTTTTTAAGACGTTGTCAATAGAAATATTATAGTAAAAAGTATACTGAATTCAGCTGTATCAGCTAAAATCGCATGTGACTATTTTTCTATGCGTACTACCTCTCGTGAACAATCAAAATTCAAAGATTTAACCCATTAGCCTTCAGCCCAAATAAACCCACCCTATAACTTATTTTACACTATAACTAATGTTGACTTATTCTGCATAATTAAATATAAAAGAAAAAGAAAAAATATTATATCAGTACGAACAATACAAATGAATAAGAGGTAAAAAGTCAAAAAATCAGAAAAGACGAAAAACTGTCAAAAGTTAAAACCGTTTAGAGCGAGGCCTAAGCATTCATCTAAGCGTCTAATTTACTAGTATTGTTTTTTTCTGCGAGGGTCTAATGTAGGGTTGTTGACCTCCAATTCAAGCTTCTTTTTCGAGGGCTATTATGGAGGAATTGATTACATACAACTCTAAAAGAATAGTGTTTTAAGATTTGCCACCATGCACATTATAATCCACTCCAAATGTTGGTAGCATATCCTATGTACTCAAACTTCTAGTATACTCACCATGCATCTCAACAAAAAAAGTCATAAAACATTCCGAAAATATTTCTACATGTACTTCTAAACTTACTTTAACTATACATAAAATTTCAAATTTAGATTCATCCAAAAATTTAATATGGAATGCTTCTAGTATTCAACAGGCATAAATGCTTCTAGTATAATTCAGTTCCGTTAATTTAATATTTTTTTAACTCCAAAAAATTGAAATAAACAACTGAGCTGTTACAAAAGTGTAATAGAATCTTGTCGAATTGATGAAATGATCATTGTTATGTTTTGAACAAGATATGATCTGCTTTGAAAAAGATGTGCTCTTGCATATTGGATTTTATGTTATAAACACGAGTAAATTGGGGTTCACATTATATATTTAAGATTGTAGTATGTGTACTGGTGCTGCTTTAGTACTCACAAGGTTAATCTTATCATTATTCTCACATATAGAGTATATATAGACAAGTAGTGCCCGATCCCAAGGTAAGCTGTCCATCTTGGCACATGGATTGGCCGCTAGGGCTGATTCAGAAGTAATACTTCTGGCTGATTCAGATTTTTTACAAAGAGAGGTTCCTAACGGAACTACAACAGGCATGACCATCGGACAATACCAAATGGCTCATCATGGGGGATTTCAACCTCATATATAAAGCGAAGACAAAAACAATGGGAACCTCAACTGACGCCTCATGGGCAAGTTCCATAATGCGATAAATAACTGTGAACTTCAAGAGATCAAACTACATAAGAGCAAGTTTAATAGTACAGATAGCTGCTACCTCCAATACATTTACATGTCATCAAAAGATAATGATGCAGTCAACTCATACAATAAGCTGGCTATAAGTTGTCTCTACAAGAGCTCTCAATCATTTAATACATACATGGGTATTGATAATTTAATACATGCATGAGTATAGCAATTAGTTCTATGGGTACATGCATGTATAATGCATCTTTTCCTGTGCTATAGCCTGACTCTTGCATGGGAGTCGGCTTGGCTCTCTCTCTCCTTTTCTCTCCCCTCCACATAGGACTATGCTGACATGGATTCCCTTGTAGCTAGCACAGTCAACCTTATTAAACTTGCTCTAATCGAAAATTCACTTGGAGTAATGAATGGGAAAACCTGACACTCGTAAAATTAGACAGGTGTTTCTGCAATAATGAATGGAACACTAGTTTCAATAGCCATGTCCTGCAGACTATGTCCACATCACTCTTAGACCACTGCCCCTTCCTTTTGTCAAATGCTTTTGCTCCACAGAAACCAAAAGTGTTTCGCTTCAAACAAATTTGGACGCGACTGCCACGGTTTCACGAGGTGGTCCAGCAAGCTTGGGAGGAATACACCCCAGGTTCTGATCCCATTAGCATATTCAACGCTAAACTAAAGACCACCACGAATAGATTAAAGACATGGAGCAAATCCTTGTTCCCACAAGTAAAATTTTTAGTTGCTCATGGCGCAGGAGCTTATCCTGCGTTTTGACATTGCTCAAGAAAACCGGCCTCTCACCTTGGAAGAGGCTAACCTCTGTGCTCGTCTAAAACAACGAGTATTAGGCATGGCAGTAATTGAGAAATCCAGGAAGAAACATGCATCGTGGATAAACTGGCTTCGACAGGGCGATGCCAACTCTAAATTTTCCATATTCTAGTAAACTCTCGCAAGCGGGAGAACATCCAATGCCTCTCGTCACCCCAAGGATGGGCCATCTCACACAATGACAAATCCGATGTGCTATTTCATCACTTCCACGAAATTTTGGGACACAACTCGCCCAGAACCACCTCCTTCAATTGGGAATTCTGCAACTGCCAATGATGGACTTGCAAAGCCTAGTCGAACCCTTTTCTGAACAGGAAGTCCAGATGGTTTCAACGAGGTTTTCTACCGTACCTACTAGGACACAATAAAGGGAGACCTCATGGCCGCCCTTCAAGGGTTCTATGACGTAAGGACCAAGAATCTCCACTAGACAAATACTGGAAGTTTGGTGCTTCTGCCAAAGAAAGATGGAGCCCAGTCCTCAGCAGATTTTAGGCCAATTAGCCTCATTCACAGCGTCTCCAAAATTATTGCAAAAACTTTGGCTCTGTGCCTATCTCCCTTCATGGACAACCTAATCTCCCGAAACCAAAGTGTCTTCATAAAAGGGAGATGCATTCAAGAGAATTTTCTACATGTTCGTAACCTTGCAAGAAGATTTCATCAAAATAGAATACCAACCCTCTTCCTCAAGTTGGACATCGCAAAAGCTTTCAACTCCGTTAGATGGGATTATCTGCTCGACCTGCTTCTTCGAAAAGGGTTCCCCCTCCGGTGGACAAATTGGGTGTCATGCCTTCTCTCCACGACCACTTCCAGAGTACTCCTCAATGGAATACCAGGATCTAGAATTCAACACCGAAAAGGTCTCCGGCAGGGAGACCCTTTATCGCCTCTGCTCTTCATCTTAGCGATAGACACCCTCCAAAGAATCCTCGATTTAGCGACAAAACACTATGTTTGCAGCCAATAGGAGGCTGGCCAGTTCTCATGTGGACATCCCTTTACGCGAATGATGCAGCCATCTTCCTAAAGCCAAACCAGCAGGATATCCGCATGCTCATTCACATCCTTCACAAATTCGGCTAGGTAACAGGCCTCCAAACAAACCTACAAAAAAGCTGTGTGGCGCTAATACGTTGTGAAGGGATGGACCTTCAGGTGGTACTTCAAGACCTATTGGCAGTTCGAGCGGATTTCCCCCTTGAATACCTAGGTCTACCTCCCGCCCTTCAGAAAGTGCGAAAGGTGGATTTTCAAAGGCTACACGACAAAATTGATGGTCATTTGGCAACTTGAAGTGGTAGATTACTAACATTCGCGAGAAGCAAAACCTTGGCCAAAGCATTTCTTAACGCCCAATCCACTTATTTTCTCACGGCCATCAAAACACCAAAAAGTGTGCTCAAAGCTCTCAATAGGCGCACGCGACAATTCCTTTGAGCCGGGTTCGAACAACTAACTGGTGGCAAATGCAAAGTCAATTGGGACAGAATGTGCTGACCCACACACCTTGGAGGCCTTGGCCTCCTGCATCTAGAACGTTTTGCTAGAGCTCTCAAGCTAAGATGGTTGAAGCGCACATGGGGCCAGGGACAACCTTTCGAAACCTCATGTGATGAACATGATCATCATCTTTTCGCAGCCACAACCACCATCACAGTCGGAAATGGCAAGTCGGTCAATTTTTGGAAGTCGGCTTGGGCACACAGAGAGTGCTTGCGGGACATTGCGCTCAACATTTTCCGGGCTTCCAGGAGAAAGAACCTCACCCTACATGCAGCGTTAATCAATAACAACTGGTTTCAACACTTGCATTGGCAAGGGGAATTAATAGTCCACTTCTTTCAAGAGCTCGCCACTCTCATCACCCGTATTACCTCTACAAACCTCCGTGATTACATAGAAGACACAATCACATGGAATTTAACCCCTCACGGGTCTTATATTGCTTCCTCAACTTATAAAGCTCAATTTTTTTGGAGCAACAAAATCAACAATGGACCTCTTAGTTTGAAAACTTTGGGCTCCGCAAAAATGTAAATTTTTCGCATGGCTGAAACTCCAAAATAGGCTATGGACAGCCAACCGTGTGTCACTGCATGGCTGGCCAAACCAGCAAACTTGCCCTTTATGCAGCTTACAGCCCGAATCAGCTCTTCATCTTCTAATCGAGTGTCACTACACGAGCACAGTTTGGACGTCCATTGGCATTGGACGGTTTGCGACTCCTTACAACCGTCAATCTGGCCCACCTTCTCAACTCACTTTTGGTGGGAGTGGATTGTTCTCCTGCCGGATGTGCCACGAAAGGTCTTAGCCTCCTTGCTAATGCTGATACCTTGGGAGATTTGGAAAAAAAAAACGAAATGCTCAAATTTTCCAGTCCACAACCAGTTTTCCAATGTTCCTAGTCGCAAAGATAAAAGATGAAATATCAGCTTAAGCTCTTGCAGGAGCCAAGAACTTTCCTTAGCTCATCCCTCCCTTGTAATCCTTCTGTAATTAAGTTGTAAACCTTGTTGGGTGATGCCTTTCCCAGCCGCCCTCTTTACTTCCTTTAATACAAGGCAGCGCTCGCTGCTTCCGTTTCAAAAAAAAAAAAAAAGAAAGAAAGAAAAATGTGCCCGGAAAACAAATCGCGTAGTAACTACTTCTCCCCTCTTTTTGCTCGTTGGAGTACACAAGCAGATCTTCAACCATGGCACTATTAGTATTTCAGTAACTGGACTTGTGGATTACTGGAACGTCCAGTGGATTAGTCGAACATGTTTGTATCCACAATATACAGCATGCTAATGTTCTGCATGCATCGGTACAAGGTTTCTTGCAACCATTTGCAGAAGTGGAAGTTACATGAGCTGCAACATCTTCAAACGCTGCTCGTGCTCCGGATCCATCCTTGGTGCTGTGTAACACCCTCGCAGGTCCTCCACTACATATTCCTGCAAATCACCAAACAGCAACATTATTAAACCAATTAATGAACATTTGACTGTTTCATAGGAAATCACGACAGGAAACACTTTGAGCAGGATACCTGCCTTTGTGAGCTCTCTCTTGGTAAGTACGTGGTAGTGTCGCTGCCAGATCCTCTGGAATGCCATGGTTGCAGCAAGGAAGCTATATGCAATACCAAGGATGGCAAAAATAATGACAAAGATGACAGCCAGAGCAAAGCAAGCTTCCATTGATGCCGAGGAATCATCCAGTATACCCCACCCGTAGCAATAGTTAGGGCTTCCAGCCAAGTATGAATCGTTGTTGTCGCAAGATGAGCACTGTACTATCAGCCCAAAGAAACCAACTAGTACCAAGAACACCACCACACCTGAACCAATTTGATTGACACGCATGTCAGTAACTAGCTTGTTAGAAGAGGATACTAACATCTTTTACTTGAATAAATCCCCCCCCCCTCCATCCGAGAGAGATATCTGAAAAGCTACGATTATATTGTAACTGCAATGGTGTAATTTAGGAAGTAGAGAGCATTCACTGTGGTGTGACATGTCTGAATTACTATGCAATTCTATTTTCAATGCACAAGAAAACATGAGATGGGAGATTATGATTATAGCAGGGTAGCAAGACAGATGCTTTAGTATTTCTATGACAGATTAGACTTAGACGAATTGACACATGCCTATGGTATATATGGTATTTAGCACTCAATCACTCAGTAGTCATACTCATATCCATCTTCATAGCTATTGCAATTGGAAAGCAGAAACCACATACCAACACAGTAGTAAAAGGGCACGGGATGCTTTGATAGGATACGATCCCAACCATCAGTAAAGCTGTTTCTGAAACTTCCGTTTTTATCCAACAAATATGCCGTACCACCAATGGCAGCAATGGCCTGTAAAAGCAAAGGAGAGCAAATGAGATGTCCATACCAAATTATCTTGCAGAATAAGCATTTGATAATGTAAGGCAAAGCTGCATGCTGAAAACACAACACTGCATGCTCAAATGTAACCTTGGTTTACTCAGTTTTCACCGAAAGATATGATAAATGCAACCTTCTCCAGGTCTAAGCCAACATACTTATGAATGATAAAAAATAACAAAAGAGAAGAAAACGGAACAGCCATCTTACAGTCTGTACAGCAAGGAATACGAGGATGACATCCCTAGCAACAAACAGTCGAAACTTCATTTTACGACACGTGTGGCCCACCAAAAAATTCTCGCGGAGATGGAATTGTGCCTTACATGTTGTGCAGTGTGAAAAGGCAGTTCCTTCCTGAAAAGTCATGTCACAGTAACAAGTTACACAAATGCTACCATTTTGACCTAACAGAGTATAATTGCAAATTTGCAAGTAGTAAGGAGCTCATGGCATCATGATCAAAATTCAAAAGGGCCTGCAAATGTATGATGTTAGTATATACAATCTGCTGCCTAATAATCACTTGTTGAGTTTTTTTTTTGAGGTAAAATTTGTTGTGCACCAGGTGAACAATAAGGCCCCGCTTGTTTCGGCTTCAGCTTCTGACTTCTGACTTATTTTTTACTATTCATAAATTTAGTCTTTTTCTGAACTTTTGGCTTTTTTAGCTTTTTTGCCGGTTCTTTTTTTCCGTCTATGTTTGCATTATACATGATGGGCTAATATGTTTTTTCTATTTTTAAATTTAATTATGCTAAATAAGCATTTGTCAGCTACAGTGTTTTTTCAGCCAGCTACAGTGCTTTTCAGCCATAAGCCACTCAAAAAAAACCATATTGAGCACAGCCTCAAGGTAAAAATAAGATTAAAATAAGACTGCAAAAAGTACGGTTCCATGGCTACATATCCTCAAGGTTGTCAGGATCGTGATATCAGGTAGGATCGTTTTTCGTCTGACAGGATCGGATCGTAGAATTAAGATTCTATTAAATTCATGTTATATTGAATTAAGGTTTATTTTTGAAACTTATTTAATTATTTTTAATAAACTAACAATCTAAAAATGCAATATGTCAAAGATAATACTGTTTTACCTTAGAACAACATGTAAATAACAAAACAAAGCAAATTAAACTAGTACAACTTAAACTAGCAATAGGTAATATCAAATTTTATAATAATATGGTTTGTTGTCAGGATCACGATCCCACTACGATCCTACCAGATCCTAACGATTCTACGAGTAGGATCGTGATTCCACTGCGATACTACCTGATTCCTATCATATTGCGATCCGTATAATCTACCTCCGATAGGATCGTACGATATTACCATACGTGTCGCGATACTGACAACCTTGCATATCCTCTTGTCCACAACAAATGCTACCATTTTGATCTAAAAGGCCTTTGTTAGAACACTGAAAATTTGACAGAAGAAATGTGAGTCGCAGTACGCATCACCTTAACGGACCTCCAGTGGTCGAGGCAGGAGCGGTGCACGAACTGCTGCGTCCCCTTGCACATACAAGGCGATATAAGCTCATCGCCTGCAGCGAATACCAAGAAAAAGCAACATTGATCAGCAAGATACAAGCCACCAACCAAGCACCAACTGAACCAATTGCCCCCAAAAGCATGTAACCGCGAGCCCTTTGCGCACGGAACGAAGCTAATTGACGGCAACTAACTACGAGGAATCGGGGCGCGAGGGGTTACCGCGCTCGCACCCGGACTCGAGGCAGATGCGGCAGCAGGCGGCGGAGGCGGCCTCGATCTCCTCGTCCGCTATCTCCCGCGAGGGCCAGGGCGGCGGGCGCGAGAGGAGGGGGTCGGTCTCGGCGGCGCCTCCTGCCCCGCGGTGCATACGCTGCGGCTGGTGCATCGCTATTCGCTGGGCGGAGAGGATCGGAGAAATCGCCACCCGGCGCAGGGCGGTCCAGGGAAGGCGGCCGTGTTATTTTAGGAAATTGTAGGGAAGGGCAAAACAGTCCTAA
The DNA here is from genome assembly GCA_017311315.1 of Dendrocalamus latiflorus. NCBI lineage: Eukaryota > Viridiplantae > Streptophyta > Magnoliopsida > Poales > Poaceae > Dendrocalamus > Dendrocalamus latiflorus. The sequence goes on along the minus strand of CM029665.1, from coordinate 29,267,885 downwards.
AGTGGTATATACTAGCCTAATAGTCGCGGCGCCACGCCGCGCCAGCCACCGTACGTACCAAAGTAAAAGAGGCGATAATTGGTGAGGAGTTTTTTAAAAAAAATCGAGGGCACATGCGTATTTTCAAAAAAGTTAAAGGGCTTTTTCGTAAAAAATTGAGGACTGTACGTAAACAAACGAGGACTCGTGCGCAATTTCGAAAACCGCAGGGGGCTATCCTGCAAAGTGGAGGGGCTAAAAAAAACTGGCAGGGAGCTTTTCGCGAGGAAAAAGGACCTTTACGTAATTTCGGAAAAATAGAGGGGTTTTTTCACAAAATCGCCTCCCCTGACCGTACGAAGATTCCCTGGGCCACGCGGCCGGTGGAGCGCTCGCGCGGGGGAAAAATGCCGACGTGGCCGCTCCCTCCGCGCGCGCATTCCCCCTGGCGTAATAGGGGTAGTATTAAAGAAGGCAACTTTATAATGACATATTTCTAATTTACTTTTTTGGAGTGGCATTTTCCGAGTTGGCAAGCTTTAGAGTGGCATAAATCCAATTTTGTTTTTCCCCCTTCCTGTTTTGAGTTTTTTCCCCTATTGTAGGCTTAATTGGCAAGTAGATATGATTACTTTTCAGGTTCCAAACGTGTGGTGCGGGTTCCAAGCGAACTAGTGCTAGAATCCAATTCAGAGTCTTGCTTTGAATCTGTTCCTTTCCTCGCTGTTCCCGTCGTGGAACAGTCTCAGTACGACCGTGTGACCTGCAATGCAAGGCATCATTTTTATGTGTCCAGTCACTTCGTAGTTGGAGAGATAATCATCAACACGGAAGTGAAGCCAGAACAAGAAATTTGCCGTAGACAGAGGCAAATCCACTGCAGATATTCGGAGCGCTGCTCATCTCTGCCACAACTCACGGCCAACCTAATGGCCCAAACTCTGGAAGTCAAGACAAACACCAAACTATTTTCAACTCATGGCTTCTAATTTCTTTTAAACAAACGAGACAATTTTTTTATTATCTTTTTGAAGCGATTTATCAAGATAGATTTTTCAAAACAGTTTATCGGCTTATCGACATTTGGTTCATTCGAATAATCACTCGTGCTCGAAACAAATAGAAACAAAAGTCATCGGGCCTAGCAAAAAGAATCACTCAAAAGTACAGTCGACCTAACCTATCAGGCACACCACAAAACTATCCAATGGGCTCTTTCCGGGATGCCCACTATAACCAGTCCATATGGTTCTATTGTTAGAAGCTGACGAACTGCTTTGCATGGACATACACAGCCAGGGGTTAGGTCCGAGGAGATTATTGGTAGAAATTAACACAGGTGATCAACTAGGCCGCACATAAATTGACAGGAAGTGGATCGCCATCACGGCGAACCCGGCGGCCCCGCCCGAGGCGTCCACGGAGCGGCGCCGGACGGACGGCGGCCAGCGCCGCGCCAACGGCCGAGCGGACCGCGAGGGAGGCGGCGGGGATCGCCATGCGACTTTGAATGGGACGACGCAACGGGAGGAAGTTTACCTTAAACAAAGCAATAAATTGACAGGAAGTGATAAAAACTGTTTTCGACAACCAATATTAGTACAACAAATAATGAACAAAGTAGTTATTCCAAATCCTAATGTTAAGTGTTACACTTCGTTCCTCACAAGTAAACGATCCTCTCAAGAATAAGCTTCCATCATGACATACACAAAACCACTCGGGCCGGAGGTTCTCCTGTTAACAGCAAGAAATTTTCAGGAAAAAGAGTTGGACACGAATACGGAAAACAGGTAGAATTTGTCAGTGAATCTGGGAGGGACTACAGTCCATTCCTGAAAATAATAAACTTCCAGGTGCAAGATCATTAGCTCTGACAAGCTTAACAGATGCAAATTCTTCATTCAAGAAATTGCTACACCGATTGCATGAGGAGAAAAAAAATATGCATAAATGGGCGTTGTCAATCTCAAAGTGGTCAATTTACCACATAAATCTTAATTGGAAACTAAAACTGAAATGCCATTTTAAATTTGTGTATTATCTATTGACTATATATGTTATGCATGCAAAGCATCACTGCGATATCTAGACAAGAAGGCGAGAAACACTCATCAATATCCACAAGCAAAGAGAAATATCTAAACAATGTAATCCAATGGGAACATTTAGGCATACCTCAGGTAGTAAGTGTAGCTGGTAAATGCAATGCCACCAATTGCAACAAGCCCTAGGAAAACAACCAATGCCATCAACCAACCAGACATTCCACTTCTCTTGGAATTTGTCGACTCTGTCATCTCGGAATCACTACAGCTCTGCTGATTGCATGATTCCTGTCTTGCAGGCTGCCAAACGAACAAAGTAACAAGGAGAGGCAAAATTTACAAATGCAGCAAAGAACCATATATGATCTCCCCAGAGATATGAAGGTACTTCATTGATATGCTTAATATACCACGTAACGACGAGCAATTCTACACTTCATATTTTGCTACAGAAGTGTATAATGCTAGTTTTTTTTTTGTCCGGAACATGTGAGGATTTCGGCTGCACCCAATCAAAAAAATAATTTTTAAGTACATGTTGAACAAGCATTTGGAACAGTCAATTCTTCTACAAGGCACACACATTGACATATACAAGAATGGCTTCTCTCTACAGATTTCTACGACTTAAGCTTGCCATCATTTCTACTGTTACACTCTAATCCTCTTCTTATGCACAGCAGCTCCCGGATTTGATCAGAGTTTATGAGATACTGTATGAATATGCACGGTATCAAGTACCATAGAGAGAACTAAAATAACGTCGTCGAAGCAGCCATGACGAGAGAGAAAAGATTTGGTGAAGCCGACCGCAAATTCTTTAAGCACAACCTTAAAAGGGTACAATGAATTGTCAGTCTCTCACAACCCTTTTGAACCTTTTAGGATCATCGGATCTTTACCTTATACAAGAATCTAGTGCTAAAAAATAACATAGCATCTAATCCTCTCGTTTACCTCTACTTTGGAGTAGCTCCTTTTGCTTGGCTTGCTTTTTTTGCTTGGGTTAGGTCCTCTATGACCACCCCTCATGTGTTTATATAGTCCCCCTAGTTCTCCTCCAAAGAGAATAAGAAATCATACTCTGAAAAGAAGTAGAAATCCTAATCCTATTAGAATTCATCTAGGACTCTTTGTAGCACACCTCTCCAAGTCCTAAAGGAATAGAATATGAGTTACACTATTCTCAACATCTACCAACCTATCTGTAAGGATCCGACATAAACATTGTTGCAATCCTATTTTGGCAAATGTTCCTGGGTTGGTCATTTTTCAGTAAGTAGACAGATTTTTTTAGTAGTTAGTTAGACGGGAACCTGTAATCCTGCCCAGTTATTTGTTTAATTTATTATCAACGGGCATAGGCAGGGACCCTAATTTAGTAAACTAAATTAGAAAAACGATTGGTTCCCAACTGATAGAAGGGCTTGCTCAAGCTTTTGTCATAAATTCAATGGTTTAATTCATTGATTTCAAAGTCCAATATACCAATTCAACTACTGTGAAACTTCAAGGATCTGATTTGATAATACTTGAAGATTAATGCTTCGATTCAACCTTGTGTGATTGTTTTGGGGATTTGGCTGTAACATAGCTAATGAGAATACAAAGGTAGATGTAAATCAGAACTCAGAAGAAGATATGCAAAATCACGCATGCTGCGGAAAATTATTTAAAATCATGGGCAACCTAACAATGTAAATCCTCAGAAAGTATGATAGGTGCTCTTCAGAAACATAAAGTTCACTTAGTAAGTAATGAATCTATTGTATGTGACTGAAAGCGTGAAAGGCAACAAAGCAATATGTGTTACTGTACAAACAATATGAACTTTAACAGTCTCAACTTTCAAGTACCATTTCATGTGCTGAACAGCTAGCATCATCTACAGGATAGTGTTTGATTGTGAAATCAGCCAAACTTCCATAACAAGCAACATCACGATACCGCACACCACCATCACATGGAGAGGAGCACTTCATCCATGGGCTAGCTACCCAATGAAAAGTTTCTGCAGATATTACGAATCACTTATTGTCTACTTAACATGGTAATGACTTGACAATAGAATTACTCAGGAACAGTTCAGCACAAAGAATAGGAGAGATTGGTAAAGGGCAAAAGGACCTTCTTGGATAAAACTATGAGTGTGAAACTTGTGCAAAGACAAAGCGCAGAGTAAACATTAAATGGGTAAATTGTGCCAGAACACTTGAAGGACCTTTTTGTAAAGAACTATGAACATTACACTAGCTGATAGATAAATTGCAGAATACATCTTTAAGACTTCAAAAAAATTGAGAAGTACTTCTATGCTCTCCCAGAAACTAAAATGTGGAAATCTTAAAGTAGCCTTGTTACTAGAGCTGGAAACGAGCTGAGCCGAGCCGGCTCGAGCCAGGCTTGGCCGAGCTCACCCGAAGTTACGGCTCGGCTCATTCAAGAAATGAGCTAAAAGCCTAGCTCGGCTTGGCTCATTTCCCAGCTCAAGCTGGCTCGAATCAGCTCGCGAGCCGCACAAGCTCCCCGTGCATCTCCACCGAAAACCGCATCAAATCCATCACAGCCTCCACCTCTCCTCCTCCAACTCGCGGCGGCACGGCCAAGATGCCATCGTCCAGCTCAAAGAAGCCGCTCTCCCTCGTGTTGCCTGCCCCCATGATTGCCAGGTCCGCCACCATAGCCCACTCCCAATACCACCTCGACTTCCCCTCCCTCTTCTCCGACCTCACCCCCTCCTCCTCCACTGCTCCCCTGCCGCCTCCTCCCCCCACGCCATCGTTTTCTCCTCCTCCCTATCCATCCCGGCCGCTCCCGCTCCCACCACGACCACCCCTACCCCGCTTGCCCACACTGCCATTGGGGCCTGCACCAGCGCCACCGTGAGGGCCTTCACCTACACCACCCTGCTCCCCATCGACGCCGTCAAGACCCACCTCCAGGCCGGCGCAGTGACCCGTGACTCCTGGCAGGTCTTCCTCGACATCCTCCGCACCAACGGCCCCCTCGGCCTCTATCGCGGCCTCTTCACCATCATCCTCGGCTCCGCCTCCTCATCCACCGTCTACTTCGGCACCTACAAGCTCGCTAAGTCGCTGCTCTGCCCCCACCTCCCCCCTTCCTTGTGCCCCTTCTTGCCGGCGCTAGCGGCAACGTCTCCTCCTCCACAATCATGGTCCCTAAGGAGCTCATCACCCAGGCGCGCGCGCAGGGGGGGCACACGGCTGGGGGAGCAACGCCGATACGAGTGGGTATCGGGAGACAAGAGACGCGAGTGGGGACTGGTGACTCGGGAGACGAGAGACAACCAGGGTTATGCTTAGTGGGCTATAGCCATTTTGGTACACACGATCCAAAATAGCTCGCCAGCGGCTCGAGCCCAACTCGAATTTTTTGCGAGCTGTGACGGCTCGGCTCAAAATTTCACGAGCTCGAGCCGAACCATAAGCCTCGAGCTATTTTTCCAGCCCTAATTGTTACTACTGGAGTAGTGGGTGGTGTGCTTTAAACATTGTGGTTTCACCTTTTGGGAGAGCACAGAAGCACTAATTGTTTTACACACAACTACACTGTAATATGGTTATGAACATTTCCTGTGATTCAAGCATTGCACCAGTCTCACATGTGTTTTCAAAATCTTGGAGATAGAAGGTATTGAACAGTGTAGACAATTGATAAAAGAAGCAAGCAAAGCTGCCTTATAGTTTGAGTGAATATTATTTATGTAAATATATGACATTACATGAATTATTTGGAGGATTGTTTGTTCTATAAAGGTTAAGAAAATATTCAAATTTTCATTCGAAGCAAGCAAACACTAACTTATTCTTTGACTACAGACTTCTGCTTCCCCCCTTTGGTCTTATTTAACTTAATAATGTTAAAATGCCAGATATCTCTTAAATTAGTAAAAGAATTCAAAATACATGTGCATCCAATAAAAAGTGTCAAACTACAACTGAGTCTAGTACAAACTACTCTTGGAAATATACCTTGCGGTTTTAACTGCATTGTTAACTCGGCACCACTCTTGCAGTAACCCAGTTTGCTATCCTTGTTCATAAAGGTTGGGTCAGAGCAATCAGAGCAGCATATAAACTCTTTGCCAAAATCCAGCTTGTTCTTGCAATATCCACACTTGTTTGTTACCCTCGGGGTCCCTGTCCTTCAGAACACCCGATCGACAATTTGTATCAGAATGCTGGAGTAGTTCATTCAAAATTTACTGTTACTTTGTTAAAGAATGGTCTGGACTCTGGGACTACTTATGCTAAGGAGGTCATATTTCAGTCAATATATGAATTCAGCGTACTAGTGCAGGATGTAGTAGACTGCTTGAGTCATTTTCCATTCTATGAATAAATATAGCAAGACCATGTATAGACCTGGTATGCAGCAATAGAAATGTGTGTGGAGGGGAAGGCATGGAGGGCTTTTTGACTCCGCGCAAAGACCATCGCAATTGTCTGATTGAGAATCTAAGAAGTGGCCAGCAGCACATACTCCAAACCATTTGCTTTGGCACCCAGTCCAATAGCACCCTGCAAGTTGAATGTCATGCTTTGATGAGGATGAGATATTGTCAAGTGTGAACTTCACCATAAGCCAAAGGTAGTATGAGTAATTTCTATGCGTCTGCATGGTGCAATCCATGGAGAAAAAACAATGACATACATAGTGATTAATGAAAGCAGGCGAATATGACCCATACATTTGGCAGGTTGCTAACACAGTAGAGTATCAAAAATACCACAAAAGAAATTGAAATTTTCATTATATACTTTTCATTAACTTGAGTAACAAAATTCCCTCAACAATGCCATTGCCATCGGATACGGGGTAAACAGCAGTGATGTATATACAAAGGTCATTTTATTCACTTGAAACATTTTCTCGAGCTAGTCTTACACATACATGAGTTGAACCCAGTCTCCAACCTTCCCCCACATAATTTACCAAACACGAGTTCTACTTGTGCCATACTAGAGCATCAAACCCACATATCAAAGCAGATCGAAGAACTAGCCACTACCGGCGCAGTGCTACTTCATGAGGAAAAATAAAACTTTAAGCTATTTGGCGACTTCAAATAGGCAAGCCCATCACATTTCTGCAGCAAGATGCGCACGGTGGCAGCAAAGCCACTCCAATCCAACCGAAAGACCGCAGCAGAGCTCGCCTGCAGCCTAACCAAACCCCCAATGCCAATACGCTCCCTCTACCAGGCCAAGAAGGGAATCAAGCCGCTTGTTTCTGACTTCCGGGGCACTGATTCGCTGCATGCGTTACCGTGGGAGGGGGCGTCGAGACCGGTCGCGACGGCGAGGAAGGGGAGCACCAGTGCGCACAGCCGCAGCCGCTGCAGCACCGCCGCCGCCGCCATCTCCCTCCACCGCCGCCGAGGGAGAAGCTTAGCGTTAGTGCGGAGGGAGCGGAAGCGACGGCTCTGTTCCGTTCGGGTGGCGCGAGGTAGGTAGGGTCGCCGCGCTGCGCTGAGGTGCGTGGCCGTGCCGCGTCGGTGTCTGTCGGCGTTGGGCCGGTAGTGTGGCTGACGCATCGGCTGTGGGGAAGGTGCTTGCCGACGGGGGCGCCGTGGGCTGGGCTGTCGCTGCGTGCGTCGCCAGCTACTGCTTCTTGGGCTTCAGCGCTAACCGCCGCGACCGAACCATTTTTCTCGTTTGCCCCCGTTCGAAATAGCTTTTGGGTAACTTTTGAACCTCTTTTTGTTCTTTTTCGTGCCTTTTGACTTTGATTTCTCCCTAAATTAAAATAAATGAGATAGGTTTTTTAAAGTCACCTCTCTAAATAGCTTCGCAACCTCAAAACTGTATACACCACCCATATCGACGGTTCCACCGTCCACCGCCGTCTCAAAAAGTATAAATAAAAATCATCAACCGTAACCTAAAAGAACATGACCTTTGACTTTGATTTCTTTAAAAACCAAAACAAACGAAATGACTTCTCTAAGCACTTCTCCAAATAACTTCCGAATATATTACCGTATGCATGGTCTATATTGATGTTTTTACGTCCGCTGTTATCTCGAAACCGCAGCCGTTTTGATCAGGGGGTTGTACTGGTCTCGCGTATGGGCCACCTGCTCAGTACCAGTGTTAATGGGCTGAGCCCAAATCACGAGGAGGTGAGAGTGCCCCGCATCGGGCCCGTCGGCAGCGAGGATTGCTCTGCCGCTCGGCGTAATCTAATCAGCGCGGTGCTCTTCTTCCATGGTAACGCTACGTAAACAGCAAGAACCAAGAACAGAACATAAGGCACATCCAGACATCCTGTCCTCCTGCTCGGCGTGCTTCGATTCCTACCGCGCGCACCGGGCAAGTCGATCTGCTCTGTTCACGCTACGGCTCCGGGCCGTCCTAGCTTGGGTGGCCAAAAGCATAATGCAGCTTTGGTTCATGAATGCTGATGCCTACCGCCGGGGTGGCGCTGACGTTTAACAAGCGGCCACTATTCACTAGTACGACAGCTCTAGTGATGGGTAATGACAGAGAGCGAGGTGGGGGAAGAGGGAGACACAGAGCGATCGAACGACAGCTCTAGTGACAGATTTTGTACATGAAGAAGAAGAAGAAGAAATGCAGGTATCCATCCACGCATCCATCAGCACAGCATGATGAGTGGTGATCATTCGCATGCGGACCAGACCAGCCGCCGCCCATAGCGCGACGCCACGCGATGCACGAGCAGAAAAGACGACCACGAGATCCGCCGCCGCTCGTCGGTGCGCGCGCGCCGTGCGTTGCGTCCAAAGCGGAAGTGAAGCCGAGGGGAAGGGAAGTCGAGGCAAGTAGAAGTAGACCACGGGCCCCAGGAATCAGCTAGCTAGGCTCGGCGCATGGACGCACATGGTGGACGCGGCCGCGGCGCGACGTCGACGGCAGATCGCTTCGCTGGCCTGCCCACCGTCGTGTCGGTCGCTGTCTCGTTCACCGCCGGATCGCACTGCCTCCTCGCTCGCGCCCGCCCGCCCATCAAGCAGGCACACATGCATGACCGTGTCCCTGGCCCCACCTGGCAGCGGAACCGACGGGAGGAGATCAGAGGAAACCAGCTCGTGGCCAGCTGCTCCCTCCTCGCTCGCTGGACCCCCCGGAACCGCTGTTCGCCGAGGCTGGTCGGCCGCCCTCAGCCACAACCACCGCTGGACCACAGCCCACTGTCGATGGTTTCACTTATCCACTTTGCTCTGTTCCGCAGTACCAGTACGTAGCTTGGTTGAACTGGAATTGGTTTTTTAGTGTCTCGTTTTTTAAGCAGGAGTGATCTGGAAAGTTGTCCTGGGTTTACCGAAGGCTGCAAAGATCCAATCCTACTAGAGGGTCGCTTGGATTTGGAAGGGAACGGAACGAGTACGGGGAGTGTTCTCCCTAGTTTCCTGAGATCTCTCATCCTACTGAATCGTACATGAGCTATCGATCGAGGTCACAGCTGATCATGTGCATGGCGGTGTTTGATTCGGCTTTGGCTTTGGGATTCTAAGCCGAAGCAAACTCCTGACTTCAAAATGCCAATTTCAGAAGTTTTTCTCACGCTTTGTCACCGCCTCCGCCTGCTCCTCCTTAACGCTTGATTCCGGTCTCTTCCACTGCCTCCGACTCTACCGCCGCCTCCTACTGTTAGAGATATATGTATAGTTTGTTATTCCCCATTGTTATGAGGGGTTCTTTGCATATTTACCACCTGTACTTTGTGTATATATACCGGCCCATTGGCCTCATATTGAATACAAGCGCTATTCATAACATGGTATCAGAGTCTACCTAGGGTTTCCCGTCGCTTCGCTTGTCGCCTCGCCGCCGCCGCCGTCGACTCCCCCGTTGGCCCCGCCGACTCCCCCGTCGTCGTCACCGCCGTCGACTCCCCCGTCGGCCCCGCCGACTCCCCGGGCCGCCGCCGCCTTCGCCGGGACGCCTCCGCCTTCCCCGGGCCCGGCCTCGGCTCGGCGCCTCCGCCTCCCGTCCGGCGCCCGCCCGCCCGGCCTCGGCGCCTCCGCCTTCCGCCCGACTACTCCGCCGCCGACTTCCCCGTCGGGAGCCGGGCCGCCGTCGCCGTTGCCCGCTCCGCCGGGCCGCCCGACTACTCCGCCGCCGACTTCTCCATCGAGAGCCGGGCCGCCGTCGCCGTTGCCCACTCCGCCGAGCCGCCACCGCCGTCGCGCCGCCGCCCCGGCCACCACCGCCGTCGCGCCGCCGCCCCGTGCAACCCTCAAAACTGGCGTGCGTGCGTAACGGGCCAGCCCGTTTGAGGTTTTAACCGAGCGGAGGAAAAAGCAAAAGAAAAAAAAAGAAAAAAAAACGTCGTTCTAACCGCCGCGCCGTCCAGCGCCGCCTGTTAGACTTCGTTGCCTTGGTCGCCGCGCCGTCCAGCGCCGCCTACCAATGGGCACCGTTTCCCTCCCTCGCTGCCCGGTGATCTTTGATGGTGTTAATTACACCGACTTCGTGTCTCACATGCGCATCCACATGCGTGGTCTTCGTCTCTGGGGCGTCCTCTCTGGCGATGTCACCTGCCCGCCTTGCCCTATTCCTCCGACGGAGCCTACGCCTGTTGCATTGCCCCCGACAGCCAATAAGGCTGCTGCTGATGATGAAGCTGCCTCTGCCCACCAGGAGGCTCTGGATTCCTACAAGGATCGTCTGACCGTCTACACTCAGTGGTACGATGACGACGCTCGGGCTGCTGCTGTCTTCATCGCCAGTGTCCAGCCTCAGTTTTCTTCTGAGGTTGTTGGACTCCCTTCGGCTTTCCAGATGTGGACTCATCTTCGTCAGCGCTACGAGCCCTCTGGTGATGCCCTGTACCTGTCCGTGGTCCGCCAGGAGCACTCTCTTCAGCAGGGTGATGCTATTGTTGACGCTTTTTACGCTCAGAGTTCTGCTGTCTGGCACCAGTTGGACTCACTTCGCACTGCTGGCTGTCGTACCTGTCCGTGCTGCCTGGATGTACGTGCTGACCTGGAGTTTCAGCGGGCTTACGAGTTCCTTACTCGCCTTCGTCCTGAGTTCGAGCAAAGGCGTGCCCAGCTCCTTGCACGCCACCCTCGTGTCACACTCCTGGAGGCTCTTACCGAGATACGCGCGGAGGAGACTCGTCTGAGTGGTGCTGGTCTGATGTCACTCCCCTCTGTGCTCGCCGCTCGTCCGCCTGCTACACTGCCTCCTCCAGCGGCTACCACAGGTGGTGGTGGCCGTCCTCCGTCTGGAGATGGCCGTCCTCACTGTTCCTACTGCGACAAGGTCGGCCACATTGAGTCCCAGTGCTATAAGAAGAAGCGGCATCTTTCACGCCGTTCTTCTATTGGCACTAGTGCTTCTACGACGACGTCTACATCGACTTCTTCAGCAGCTTCTCTCACCGAGCAGGAGATAGCCAGACTTCGACGCCTGCTTGCCACTTCAGGTTCTCCCTAGACAGGTTCTGCAGGTTCTGCTACTGACTCTTCGGGCACTAAGAAACCACCCCCTACACAGTCAGGTACCTCCCCGTGGATTCTTGATTCTGGAGCATCTTTTCACATGACTCCTGATTCTTCCACTCTGTTTTTTATTACACCTCTTGATTCTCCTATTAGTGTTCTTACTGCTGATGGTACATCTCTTTCTGTCTCTGGTCGAGGGTCTCTTAGCAACTCATCCTTTCATGTTCCTTCTGTTGCTCATGTTCCTAGCCTTACCATGCAACTTCTTTCTGCCGGGCTGATTACTGACCTTGGTTATCGGGTCATTCTCGACTCTGACTCTTGTTGTGTTCAGGATCGCCACACGGGAGCTCTGGTTGGTTCTGGCCCTCGGCGCCGTGACTCACAGCGTCTCTGGGAGCTTGACTGGCTTCACCTTCCTTCCGCTGCCACCATCGCCGCCAATCTCTCCGCTTCTGCCACTTCGTCTATCGGCTCTTTCCAGCAGTGGCATCACCGTTTTGGCCATCTGTGTGGATCCCGTCTGTTGTCCTTAGTTCGTCGTGGTTTTCTGGGGTCTGTCTCAGAAGACGTGTCTTTAGATTGTCAGGGCTGTAAGTTAGGTAAACAGATTCAGCTTTCTTATCCTCATAGTGAGTCTGTATCTCAGCGCCCTTTTGATCTTGTTCATTCAGATGTTTGGGGTCCGGCTCCCTTCGTTTCGAAATGGGGTCATCGATATTATATCATATTTATAAATGATTTCTCTCGTCACACTTGGATATATTTCATGTCTTCTCGTAGTGAGGCCTTGTCTATCTATAAACAATTTGCCACTATGATTCACACACAGTTTTCCACTCCTATTCGTGTCTTTCGCGCTGATTCTGCTGGCGAGTACCTCTCTCGTCACCTGCGCAGCTTCCTTGCTGAGCAGGGCACTCTCGCTCAGTTCTCTTGTCCTGGTGCTCATGCTCAGAATGGTGTCGCTGAGCGCAAGCATCGTCACCTCCTTGAGACTGCTCGTGCTCTGATGATCGCCGCCTCTATTCCACCTCACTTTTGGGCCGAGGCTGTTTCCACTGCCACCTATCTCGTCAACATCCAGTCCTCTTCTGCTCTTCAGGGTGCGATCCCTGTTGAGCGTCTCTGTGGTCGTCTTCCTGACTACTCTGCCCTTCATCTGTTTGGCTGCGTTTGCTACGTTCTCCTCGCCCCTCGAGAACGCACCAAACTGACCGCTCAGTCTGTTGAGTGTGTCTTTCTGGGATACAGTGCCGAGCACAAGGGCTATCGGTGCTGGGATCCTGTTGGTCGTCGGATACGGATTTCTCGAGATGTGACTTTCGACGAGTCTCGTCCATTCTACGCACGTCCTGCCTCTACTTCGGCTTCCTCTGTGGAGTCTCTGTCTTTCTTGACCTTTCCAGATACACCTATATCTGTTTTGCCCTCGTCCACCTGTCCCACTGAGTCTCCACATATTCCCCCCGTGGCCTCTCCGCCGTTGTCGCCGCCTGTGTCGTCTCCTACGACTCCCCAGGCTCCTCCCACTACAGTACCTTTTCCCCTTATTGAGGATCTTCCAGATGATCCATCTTCTTCTGATGCTCCATCTTCCCCTGATGGGTCATCTTCTCCTCGCTACGCTCTCCGCGATCGCCAGTCGATTCGGCTTCCTGCCCATTTTGCCTTTGCTGGCGCAGCTACTCGTGAGCCTGTCTCTTACCGGGATGCTGTTACTCATCCTGAGTGGCAGCTTGCCATGGCCGAGGAGATTGCTGCCCTCGAGCGTACTGGTACTTGGGATCTTGTTCCTTTTCCATCTCATTCTCATCCCATCACGTGTAAGTGGGTCTATAAGATTAAGACTCGCTCTGATGGCTCTCTTGAGCGCTATAAGTCGCGTCTTGTTGCTCGTGACTTCCAGCAGGAGCATGGTGTTGACTACGACGAGACTTTTGCTCCTGTGGCCCACATGACCACTGTTCACACTCTTCTTTCGGTGGAGTCTGTTCGCCACTGGTCTGTTTCTCAGCTTGATGTCAAGAATGTCTTTCTTAATGGCGAGTTGCGTGAGGAGGTCTACATGCATCCGCCACCCGGGTATTCTGTTCCTAAGGGCATGGTCTGTCGCCTTCGTCGCTCTCTCTATGGCCTTAAGCAAGCCCCTTGTGCTTGGTTTGAGCGCTTCTCCTCTGTGGTCACTGCTGCTGGCTTTTCAGCTAGTGATCATGATCCTGCGCTCTTTGTCCACACTTCGTCTAGTGGTCGGACTCTTCTTCTTCTGTATGTTGATGATATGATCATTACGGGAGATGATTCTGAGTGCATTGCCTTTGTCAAGGCTCGTCTTACTGAGCAGTTCCTTATGTCGGATCTTGGTCCTCTTCGTTACTTTCTTGGGATTGAGGTTACTTCCACTCCAGATGGTTTCTTTATGTCCCAAGAGAAATACATTCAGGATCTTCTTGATCGCGCCTCTCTCACTGATCAGCGTACTGTTGAGACTCCCATGGAGCTCAATGTTCATCACCGACTCTCTGATGGCGAGCCTCTTTCTGATCCGACTCGCTATCGTCATATTGTTGGGAGTCTTGTTTACCTTGCTGTTACTCGTCCGGATATCACTTATCCAGTTCATATTCTGAGTCAGTTTGTTTCAGCTCCCACTCAGGTCCACTACAGCCACCTTCTTCGAGTTCTGCGATACCTTCGCGGGACTATCTCTCGCCGTCTCATCTTTCCACGTTCCAGCTCGTTACAGCTTCAGGCCTATTCGGATGCTACTTGGGCCAGCGATCCCTCTGATCGCCGGTCTATCTCTGCTTACTGTGTTTTTCTTGGGGGTTCTCTTATTGCCTGGAAGACGAAGAAACAGACTGCAGTGTCCCGTTCGAGTGCAGAGGCTGAGTTGCGAGCCATGGCTCTCTTGACAGCAGAGATTACTTGGCTACGGTGGTTACTTGAGGATTTTGGTGTTTCTGTCACTACACCGACCCCTCTCTTGTCAGACAGTACAGGTGCTATCAGTATTGCTCGTGATCCTGTGAAGCATGAGCTCACCAAGCATATTGGTGTTGATGCTTCTTTCATGAGGTCTTGTGTGCATGATCAGGTGATTACTCTTCAGTATGTGCCTTCGGAGCTTCAAATAGCGGATTTCTTCACGAAGGCCCAGACTCGAGCACAGCACAGCTTCTACCTCTCCAAACTCAGTGTTGTTGATCCACCATGAGTTTGAGGGGGGTGTTAGAGATATATGTATAGTTTGTTATTCCCCATTGTTATGAGGGGTTCTTTGCATATTTACCACCTGTACTTTGTGTATATATACCGGCCCATTGGCCTCATATTGAATACAAGCGCTATTCATAACACCTACCACCTCCACCGTTTCCATTTCCACCTCCGCCCACCGCAGCCTCTTCTCCCTGAGCCCATCCATCTCCTTCGCCTCCGACCACCTCCCGACGCACCACCCCTATCTCTGTGCCGACCCCCGCCTCCCCCACCTCGACTCTGCACACCTCCACCTCTGGTGGCCTCCCGCCTCTCGTCGCTTTTTCTTTTTTTATCTATTTTTTATTTTCTTTTTCAGATCATAGTACATTTAGGGTATTGCAATTATCACACTCCGAGGCAATTGTTCTAAGGGTTTTGTTAAATATCATCCAGATGTTTTCTTCTTTACTATCATCCAAACTTAGGACCGTTGGATTAGAGATCCAATATCCATGAATTCTCCCCATCTCCCTTGAATTTTACCCCTCCCCATTGAAAAAACATCTCCCTTCAAAAACAAGAGGCATCTTGATATCTAATTCAAGGGTCATAAATTTAGATAATAGTTAGAAAGAAAATATCCAGGTGATGCCTAGACACTCCCTTGTTCTAGAGCTAAAAGCTCCAGCTGAATCAAACACCTCCCACTTTCAGTGTCTTCTATTTGTAGCCGCTATTGTTCTAAAGCCAAAAGCTTCGACCATTTCAAACACACCTAAGCTACAGAAAATAGGGGTGTACAGTATATTATTTTATGTTGTGGCTTATAACTTTTAAATTCTGACTGTTTATGAGAAGGATTACAAAAAGAAAATAGTTGTTTACGGTTTTTGTCGATATAGCTAAAATTGATACAATATATATTTTAATCGATTGATCTACATTACCTTAAAAACATACCTTTTATAAATTAGTTCCTGTAGCAAAGAACAAAAGGACAAAAGTACGTACCGAACCCAGCAAGATCGATTTTGCAAGCAGAACTTACCGGCACAAATCACGGAGCTGCAGCTCTGAGGCCAGACGAAACACAAAGCGGCACAACACGACGGAACCGCAGCGGAAGCGACGACCTCGATCGGATTTGTTCGCACATGCGCCCGTCGTCGCCAGGGCCGGCCCTAGGCCTAGGCAGCAAGGGCGACCGTCTAGGGCCCACAAAAACTTGGGGCCCCTAGCCCATGTATGTTAGTATGTATGCATACATGATATAGCCTATGTATTGAATATTAGATATAATTGATTAATGATTAGTTGGGTTAACCATCAAAGTCAAGTAATGGCTCATTTGGTCTATGTTGTGCATCTAGCACTGAGCGCTCCCTAAATCTCCAAGCATGAATATTTATAGCGAGAACACGTCAAGTAAGTCATCCACTAGATCCAATTCACCACGCACACCACTTGCGCCCTTGACCACTCCACTCATCTTTCGGTCTTCTCTTCCCCCAAAATAAGTGCCACCATTAATAGAGGAGAGCCCGATTTCATTGATTTTCAACCAATTCGCCTTCATTTTTTTTTCATTTTGTAACAGTTTTACTCGAAATCTCCTCATATAGCCGTTGCATATATGGTACATTTTTATGAATTTTTGTTCTTTGATTATCGGTAAAATAACACTCCAAGTATCCAATGCAATATCTACACTATCTAGAACAAAAATCTTTGACTTTCTTGTAACATTAGTTTCTTTTTTATATATAAATGTCCATTAGATCTAAGGGTGATCGGAAAAACTATTTGAAGTCATCAATGTCACATGAAAGGTTGGATGATCTCTCCTAAATTGTTTTGTCCTTAGTAGCATATTATAGTTTTCTATGACTAATTAATAATATTAATGTGTCAGTGGATTGTCGACAATGAGTACTTTGCATTTTGTAATGTACTACGCCTAATGTTGCCAATAAGTACTTTGTATTTTTGTGACGTACTGTCTAATGGTTACTGTATTGAACTTTACTTTTTACAACTGATATAAAATGTATTGTTACATATTTATATTAGAACGAAGGGTCTCACTTTTATCATGCCCTAGGGCCTCTAAGATGACAAGAACGGCTCTGGTCGTCGCGGTTACACAAGAGCACGTCCGGTCGCATGCCCAGCGATGGAACAAGACGAGCGAGCACCCCATACATGCGCATGGGGTGGTGACAGGAACTATCCCTGGCGATAAGGCACGCGCACCATTTCCGATGCCGTTTTGACGCCAGAAATGGCCCGGTGAATCCGACGCCGGGGCGGTCACTTTCACGCCAAGAAATGCCCATCGGGCTCAAACCGGGGCCGCTCGGTGGCCGGTATGGGCTGGCGTCCTCGAAATTTATGAACTAGCCATGTAGGCGTGGCGCTACGTCACACCATTATGTGAACCGAAGTAAAAGAGATGAAAATTCGTAGAAAAAAAGAAAGCGTGGGGTTTTTCTGGGAAAAATCAAGGGTCTTTTCGCAATAAAAGGAGAGCGCAGGGGGTTTTCCGCGAAAAATCAAGGGCCTTTTCGGAAGGAATAAGGGCCTGTTCATAATTACATAAAACCACGGGCTGCTACCCAGCAAAAAAATGTGTAGGGTTTTTTCTGCAAGAATCCAGGGACCTTTTTGCGAGAACCAGGGACGTAAACGCAATTACCGGAAAGTGCAGGGACTTTATCGCAAAAAAGCTCACCCGGCCGTACGAAAATCCCTGCGGACACGCGGCGGGCGACGGAGCGCTGGTGGCGACGTGGCAGGGGCGAGCGACGGGGAACTCCCCCAGCTTTGTATACGGTAGTATACCAATATCTCTCTTACCAGCTATAGGTTCTAATTAAATTTATGCTCTGTTGCTATTTGATAGTACTAGAGAAAATTAGATGGAAACTATATTTCATGCTCTCTATTTAGATTTTGTAGACAAATTGACACCCTGTTTTGTTCTTTCGTACGATGAGTGTAAAGATTCAAAACTAATATTATCTAGCCTACTAAGTATAGATGTATTAACAGTCATATATGTTTCTTGGATGATAGGATATGCGTACTGTCATGATGGCCATGTGGTGTTACTACTCCATAAAATAAGTTATTTACGTAATTAATTAGAAAGAAAGCTCAACTAATTATATAAAAACATTAAATACCATACGTATAAATATAATATTCAAACTGCAAAGTTTATCCGACGCTAATATTGATTAACCGAATCACTTAGCGCCTTAGCGGTCGTCCTTTTACATCATCTTTAAGCACCAACGACGCACCTCTTTATCAATTTTTTTTCAGCTCCGTCGCCTGCCACGAGCAGCGCCGCCAAGTCCTGTTGCTTGCCGTGTCAAAGATCTACTATAAATGCCTGTGCTCGGAACATGATTTCCAGTTCCGTTATGACCACTCACTGACGTCGGTCAAAGACATTTGCACCGCCGACATGTCGACGACTGTTTCTTAACGACGATCTAACCGGAGCGGATCTGTTGCCTGTTGGTACGTGTAGCATTGCACCCTAAATTGTTGAGAACTGTCGCTGGCATCTAGTCCGATCGATTTCTCTACTTATACAAAATAAGATCAATCATAGAAGATAGAAATAATAGATTAAAAACATAAAGAGATAGAGAGAACTACTGATCTTTCTTTACTGCTTTTTTCCTGATTTTATATACAAAATAGCTTATTATACTTCCTATTTATAATCTAATGATAAGGTATCCACTGTAGACTAAGGCTTTAAGATCATATCTAAGTTTTCTAACATAAATAACTGTCAAGCAGGCAAGGCGAATGGACCACCGTCTACACGTACGTATACGCCTGCCTCTAAACTCAAATTCGGCGCCTGGCCGGGGGACACCTGGTACCCTAATCACGTGGGCTCCAAATTGATGATAAGATCTTTCTTCCCCTTTCGATTTCATCAAATGGCAATGGCACAGGGCTGCACTGTGCACGCGTCCGACAGGGCATGCGTGGCACATGGAGGCATCCATCGCTTGTTAATTTTATGGGGGCAGGCAGGTCAGGCAGAGGCACATTGCGTGCAATTAAGATGCATGGAAGAGCCTAGTAGTGCCATGTTTCTGAAGCCAAACAGAAGAAGAAAAGAACTGCAAGACCTGTTTGGAAAGCATGTCCGCATGAATTTTTACGGGAAATAATTTAGTTTTTTGAAAACGGTAAGACAAAAACTTAACACTGGTGAGCTAGTGATGCGCATCTGGAGACGCGTGCAGGCTCAAGACAGGTCGCTTGCGCATCCTCAGGCCACTTCCTGCCTCCGGCTGTTGTCGAGTGTAAGCGTCTTGTTGTCTTGGTTTAGAGCAGGGCGGACAGTCTAGAGTCCTGGGCTAAGCCAGCTGATTTTAAGCTATCTTAGGTTTTCATTTTTAGGTTTTTATACCTAAGTCACTATTTTATGCTTTGGCTTCTAGGTCTTGTGCTATAGTCTATCTAGCCCGAGGCTTAGTTTTACCCCTGTAGCATGTGCAATGCACCTGTTTAGAGAGGTGTTCAGCGATAAAAAAAACTAATTGTTTTTGTCACGTAGGATAGGTAAGACTCTTGTTTTGTAGCATCAATGTTTAAATAGGCATCAGTACTTAATACGTGTTTATGTGTAAAGCTATATATAATTAATAGATAATAAAACATCTAATCACCTAAAAAGATATTTGCAATGAAGAAAATGACCTTTACGTAGGTGTTTAGTGATGTGACTATATTCTCTTTTATATGTAAGCATCTTGTATTGTATATGGCATATGTTTTTCTACTTTCTTTCTTTGTGTTTTTATGTAATGCAATTTGCGGGGGGCAAAGGTCGCATATCTTAAGGCACACACGTGGCGCCATAATCTTTGAACAATGATAGCATTAGCAATGTAAAGAGCCAAAGTCAATGTATAGGTAGTAAGTCACCCACAAAATAATGTATAGGTAACTACATAATCTTTTTTATCTCACCAATCTCATTACCCAAACTTTTTCTTTCCTTTTGCTTGGCAAACTTTCATGATAATAGGTATTTCAACCTAAAAATTGACAGACAGGAGAGTCAAGTCAAGAACATGTGCCAAAGACATATGTAGCACATTGTCCCAATTTTAGAGCGAATTGGGCCAACTCATGAAGCATACAGGTCTTGCCAGTTCAGTGAAGAGCTTCTCAAGAGTCGGCCTTTTTTTGGTCGGTTATAGCTCTTTTCTTTTATGTTACAATTAATGACTTTTGGTTGTGGCTATTAGTTTTTTTACCTTTTTTTGAGATGACAACGAACATAATTTTAGGACAGAAAACCATTTGACAAATTTGATTTAAGAAACCATACAGTTTGTTTCAAATTTTGGAGAAGTTAAAAAAAGAAGACAAAAACCAAAAAAATGCCTACATCTCTGGTCCTTGGAGGTCATTGGACAGAAAAGCCCCTAGGTTCAATTTTTCAGTTCCAACCGCCGGGCCGAACCGGTTCAATAACTAAGCAGAACTACAGGTGTCTCCGTTGTAAAGCACCGACACGTCAGCCGCTGCTGGAAGCTTTGATGCATCATTCGTGTACGCGCTGTCGTCTCGCAAATCTCGTGATGAACCATCGCGAACACGAGCTGACCTGGTTTCTACGGCCACGGCCCCACAGTCACACACAACCGACGCGGCCGAACCCCCGAAATGACGCGACTGCCCCTGGCCTGTCGCCACCACCGCGCCGGGCTCCAGCGGCCGGGCCGCTCCGAGAGCCAAGCGCGCTCACGCAGAAAACGGCCACGCGCGCACGCGCGGAAGGAGCAGGAAGACGGGCCATGTGACCACAGGCAGAGGCTGTCCCCTCCGAGGGCAGAACGGACATTACGCCGCGGCACAAAGCCGAGGGGCGCCGCCCGCCGATCCGGCGCCGTCCGGCGCTCCCCGGGTACACGCGTAGGGTGGGATTTGACCGCCCAGTAGCGGGACACGCAGTGGCATTTTCTGCTAATACGCGCTAGCCTCCATGCTGTTTAGCCCAACGGTTGCTCTATAAGAGCAGCCACGACGCTGCTCTGTTCGCCCCATCCATCCTCTCCTAAGCTCCAAGCACGGCTCGAACCTGAAGCAAGAGAGAGAGAGAGAGAGAGAGAGAGAGAGGGAGATTTTCTGTGAAGAAGAAGAAGTGCACAATGCGGTGGTTCGCGTTGTTGCTGATCGCCTGCGCGGCGGCGCGCACCGCCGCGGTCGTCACCGACGGTGAGAGCTTTGCTTGCAAGTTGCAAATTGCGTCTCTGCTGGTTGCTACTGTTCGTTGCATGATTTGTAGGAGTACTAAGTAAAAGTATAACTGCAATTGGATTTTAATCACGTCAGGAGATTTTGTTTTACCGTTTTGCTGTCAATTCTTGCTGCCCAGACGCCTCTGTGCGCGAACTACTCCGTACCAAGTTACTGTTTTTTTCCTGCTGTTCTTGCCATCTTCGCTGTTAATGTTGAGGTGCTGTAATTGGTTTGCATAAACGGGAAGGTAAACGCACGAGAGCTGTTCCTCTACGTATGAATTTTGGAGTGACCAGTAGGCTACTTGTCGTCAAACACCGTAAATCTGTAGACATATTATACAAAGGATGGGTATTTTTTTTTTCCAAAACTGCTATAGTGCTATGTTCAAACAAACGAATAGTATTTTATTTACACAACTGTGATGACTATGAGGCTATGAACAGTATCTGATAAACAAAACCAGGGTGCAACGTATAATTAAGCGAAATCACCGATAGTGATTAGAGGACCATACATATCTACGGGTGTATTGGTTGCCCCACACCGACTCACCTGGCCTGCATCTGCGTTGCATGGGTGGCGAATTAACTATAGCAAATCCCCTTGTGTTGCTGTGCAGCATCAGATGTTATAAGGTATGTTGGTCTACGACTAATCTAACAAACAATGATGGTTGTAAAAAGAAAAGCCAAAAACCAATTGAAAAGGAAAAACATCTAGCATATGCATGCATCCCAGTTGGCAATGTACTAGTAATATTGCTTTAGCCACCTAACCACCTAACCTGGTTTTGCACGATAATTTTGCCTACATGGTATCTTGAATAGGTGGTTTTGTCACGTACAATAACATGCTGACTAAATTGGTGAATAACAAGTGGAGCCTAGAGTGGAAACGTCTTCTTCTCTCTTCCTCATTGACAGTGGGACCTGCTCGTCAGCTCTATCCTAACTCTCACCACGCGTCTACTTTCAGTGAAGGAGAAAAGAAGACTTTCTCACTATGTGCCTATCTATCATTCATTTAACTTGACCAGCTTATCATTCTGCACGGTAAAACCACTAACTCATGATGTCATATAGGCAAAATCAACACATAAAACCGAGTTAGGGAATTATATAGACAATATTATAAAGTTTAAGGTGCTAGATGACTGGTATTAAAGTTGAAGATGTTAGACGGATTTTTGAGTGAAATTTGGGGGTTACATGGACATTTTCTGACGAGGTTCGCAAGCATGTGTTGGTGCAGGAGTCTGTTACTGGATAAACGTGTTCACCGTCCAAAAAGATCCTTCTTAACAAGAGAAAACAATGATCATATCGTCGCACTAGTAGCGACATAAGCTACTGTTTGGTTTGATTCGGTCTCTTGTCTGGCTGCATCGATCTCATGCACTCATGTGTTCGCAGAACCGCAGATCTCTGCATGTGGTAGGTGACGTGGGAGTGAATGCGTCTGGGCTCCAGTCGACGCAGCCAAACAGAAATACAGACAGCCACAGTAGCCAGATCAGACTAACATGCACCCTGTCAGATTACTATACTGTCGGTCACAGTTACATTAATTATATACTCGTAAGGGCATATTCGATACGGTCACTTTAGCTATCTCGAGAGACTGCGAGAAATTATATTTTAGAGAATCTAAAGATATAGATCATTACAAATGGTAATAAAATATGAGGAGAAATCTGATAAAAATAATATAAAATAGTTAGACAAATTAGTTTTAGAGATAAATTACTGAAGAAATTAACTCTAATGTTATTTTTAGATGATTTTAGAGACGGCCAAAAAGACTATTGTACATCTCTTGAGAAAACGAGAGAGAGAACCTGCGTGATCTCTGCTGCTAGTAGCTTTCTTTTCAGCTAGCTCCCGCTGCAACCATGCATGCAGTAATGGTGGCTGCAAGTCTGCAACAACCAGACGGCGAGCAAGCCACTCTCTTTACTTCTTGCTCATTTCAAGTTGAGCTTTTAATTTATTTTTTACTATTTATAAATTTTGTTTTTTCTAAACTTTTGAGGTTTTAGAGCTTTTTTACTAATTCTTTTTTTCATATTCGTTTGTATTGTCTGTGATGAGCTAACATATTTTTTTTCTATTTTTATTTTTTGAAATTTAATTACGCCAAATAAGCTATCTTCATGTACAGTGTAATTTTAGCTAACTACAATATAATTTTATCCATAAGCCACTATTTTTCAGCCCAACTAAGTGAGGCCTTAATTTTCACCCTGTGCTGCCAAATCTGGCCTTAGTATCTGCATTTAATTTGTTCATTCGCTTGGTAAAATTGTGTATATAATCGTTGACATCAGAAAGGGACGATCCATATAATTGAATTTGTTTCGTTCAATTGGGTTTCAAATCCTATTATAGTAGAATTCGAATTTGATTCAAACCAATTGAAATCCAAAATTTTTGGTTTGGATGTCCATTGGAATTGGAAGATTCTGAGCTCAGGGCGCACCACAACCATGCCGCTCTTGGCCGCCATGCCTGCAGCACCCGAGGAGGATATAGATCAAGAAAACGTCATCACCAAGAATGAAATCAATCAAATAGATTTGCTTTACAGTGAAAAATCGCTTTTGCATTCTCAAATCCCCTCTCTAACGAAATCAAATCTGATCAAGCAAAAGAATCAAACACTGCCAATGCCACATCCCAAATCAGAGCATGGAACTAGTCGACATCTAACCAAATCGCGGGGGATGATAGATCCTATATCGAAGCAACAAACAATTAATCTGGTCGTCTCCACTTAAAACGAAACAAACAAGAACTTAATGACCAAACATCTCTACAAAAATGTCAAGCCATTTGGGGAAAAAAATGGAGGAAGAAGAGGATAAGCGTACATGAGCAGACGAGGAAGCCAAAGAAGGGCGTCGTCGTGGGGCTATCCTTCCACAACTCCGGCGTGGTTGCTGCCAGATCTGTGTCATCATGCTGCCGTCGTCGCTGCCAGTGACACAGCCAGGGACGCCGTCGACGAGTACTACTCCAATTAGTCCATGCTTAGGCTAGAAGCTCGGGCTTAAAAGCTCCGGTGATTACCACCTCAGTCATCAACTAAAACTGTTTAGTAATTATTAGCATCCAAAATCTACCCAACTCAATTGTGGTGTATCAATCTTTCTCAAGGCTATGCGCGTGTTGCGCTGTCGAATCTAGTTAGCTACAAGAAAACTTTAGCGATTGCAGCGGAATTTGGATATGTTATGGGTTTCAGCTGAAATTTTGGTTGAACTAATGGTGGGTGGCAGGGCTTGTGCCGAACGGCAACTTCGAGGAGGGGCCGCCCAAGTCGGACCTGGTGAACGGCACGGTGGTGAAGGGGTCGAACGCCATCCCGTCGTGGGAGACGTCGGGGTTCGTGGAGTACATCGAGTCCGGGCACAAACAGGGGGACATGCTGCTGGTGGTGCCGCAGGGCGCGCACGCCGTGCGGCTGGGCAACGAGGCCTTCATCCGGCAGCGGCTCGCCGTGTCCCGCGGCTCCTACTACGCCGTCACTTTCAGCGCCGCTCGCACCTGCGCGCAGGCGGAGCGGCTGAACGTCTCCGTCAGCCCCGAGTGGGGGGTGCTCCCCATGCAGACCATCTACGGCAGCAACGGCTGGGACTCGTACGCCTGGGCCTTCAAGGCCAAGCTCGACGCCGTCACGCTCGTCATCCACAACCCCGGGGTCGAGGAGGACCCGGCCTGCGGCCCGCTCATCGACGCCGTCGCCATCAGGGCGCTGTACCCGCCGACACTCACCAGGGGCAACATGCTCAAGAACGGCGGCTTCGAGGAGGGGCCCTACTTCCTGCCCAACACGTCGTGGGGGGTGCTCGTGCCGCCCAACATCGAGGACGACCACTCGCCGCTGCCGGCGTGGATGATCATGTCGTCCAAGGCCGTCAAGTACGTCGACGCCGCGCACTTCGCCGTGCCGCAGGGCGCGCGCGCCGTGGAGCTCGTGGGCGGCAAGGAGAGCGCGCTGGTGCAGGAGGTGCGCACCGTGCCCGGGTGGGCCTACCGGCTGTCCTTCGCCGTCGGCGACGCGGCCGACGGCTGCGCGGGCTCCATGGTCGCCGAGGCCTACGCGGCGCGCGCCACCGTCAAGGTGCCCTACGAGTCCAAGGGCTCCGGCGGGCACAAGCGCGCCGTGCTGGAGTTCGCGGCCATCGCGAGCCGCACCCGCGTCGTGTTCCAGAGCACCTTCTACCACATGAAGGCCGACGGCACGCTCTGCGGTCCCGTCATCGACGACGCCTCCCTCGTCGGCCTGCGCAAGAAGCCGGCCGGCCGCCGTCTGCTGCTGTAAGAACACGTCGTTTACGTCGTATAGCGCATGCACGGCCGTCGGCCGGAGCGAGTATGGTACGGTAGGCGTTTTCCTGGCTTTGGTGTGCCTGGTATATGTGTGCGTTGGCGCTTAAGCCGCGTGGTGTCTCTGTCTGGTGCGTTGCGTGCCACCGCCCTGTGGTTATACTTGCACTGGCGCTTGTTTCAGTGTTTGCTTTCTTAATTACCTGTGGAGAAGAGATGGTGCACGGTTTGCCCCAAGGGTTTGATAACTTAACCTGAGAGGATTACTGGCAAGTGTTAATGTTTCTCCCTCAGACTCTGTGTAATCTTACCCAAGGAGCCGTCGTACTTTACTTTTACTTCATTGAGCTAAAGCAGCACTCGAGAGAGGGAGAGAACACAGCAGATTAGGACTTAACAGAACTCTGCTTTTACAGTTTGTACTAATCACCATGCACAACATCTTTGGTGACACTGATATGCATTGTTTTCGTGACTTAACACCTAATTCCCGGCAGCAAGTTGGTAACGGTGATATGCATTGTTTGGCATTGATGCCGGAGATCATAATCTGCTTACTGAAGGTATGGATACTGAGAACAAATGCCAACAAATAAAAGCTTCCGATAGAGCCACGTGATATTTGGGACAAATTTGAGAGAACACTAGGAACCGCAGATTTCTGGTAATTGGACTCCAAACAAAACTATTCAGTGCTTTCAAATGATGTGGAAATTCAGAAAGGGACTTACAAGAAGGAGAAAATCTTCAGCTATCGGTGGTTGGGTGGATGGATCCCTTGTTTAATCGACGGAGGCAGTGGCCACGAGGCAGGCAGAGGATTTGTTCCGGGGTTTTGTTCGGGGGTTCACAAATCACAATTAACATGTTGTGTAGGTACTATGATCTAAAATAGATATCATATGTAAAAAATTCTGGATTTTTTGGATGTCAAGTTTAACTAGTTCAAACAGCTTTGAATTAAAATTCAAATTGTAGTTGTCTTTTTTTATAATAGTTTGATTGTAGGTATGTGCTGATTATATATATATATATATATATATATATATATATATATATATATATATATATATATATATATATATATATATATATATATATATATATATAGTAAAAGTATTGGGAACTATTAGTTGTCCGGACTCCTAGGTCCACAGCCGTCCGATCGCGCAAGGAAAATGTGGCGGAGAATTGACGATTATTGGGTTGGGCGGATAATAGACCCGTTACTTCTGCAGACCGCAGGTAAATTAGGAATCTCCGTCATCTTCGATTTCATTCCCCTTCTCTTGGTCACGTTTTTTCCCCCCGGTATCTCATCTTTCCCCAAATCGGGCACAGTTGATTCTCTGGCGGCCAGCTCCGCCGTTCTCAACACTGCGTCGCCTCCATGAAGAGGAGGCGACGGCCGACAGTGGCGGCCAAAGACGCCGAGGCTCTCAGGGCCGGGGTCTCCGTCTACAAGGCCAAAGACGCCGAGGCTCTCAAGGCCGGGGTCTCCGTCTACAAGCCGCGCTCCTACGAGGTGCTCGTCTCTGACGCCGCACGCTCCCTCGCCTGCGCCATCGACGACGGCAAAACCCGCCTCGAGACCGAGTTCTCGTAAGCACGTTCTACTCCGCACCACTGCCTCCCTCCGCACTTGCCTTAGTATTATTCCCTGCTTCGCTTCTAACGCCCGCATTATTTTTTCTCTCTCTCATCTCATCAATGTCATCATCCCTTGTTCCACATGCTTTCTTTCATGGCTTCTGGTGACATTCAGGCCCCTGCCGAGCAACATCTCTTCGTACAAGGTGTGGATGCGATACTTTCGTCGAGTTAGTTACTTAATTTCCTGCTCTGTCATTACGTACATGCTAGGAAATGCCTACTTCTGCAATGAATAACCACATGGATTTCTTTATATCAATGCGGTACATTATACATACATATAATTTGTTTCTGCTTCAACAATAAAGCTGTGTAATGTTTGTGCATCCACTCCATTCTAGTTTAACAGGATGAAGAATCAGTTTTTTTTTGTTCCGTGCCATGTTGGTTTTCAATACCATAATTATATGATGACTCTGATCTTGCTTACCTCTGAACCGAAGGGCTCTTCAGACGAGTTCATCGATGCCAACATCCAGCTGGCTCTTGTTGTTGTAAGGAAACTCAAAGAGCTCAGGGGGACTAGTCCTGTATAGTAAGTTCAGGATTCATACTCTATCCTGCTCCACATTTGTTCTGGGCGTGCACAACCATGCTCATCTATTCTCTTCTAGTCAATTTCAGGTGTTTCCTGATCAATCAGAAAAGCGCAGGTCCTCACAGTTGTTCCGGACAGCTATAGACTCGGTTCCACACTGGCATCAACTGGCATCCACACTTTCTCCATTCCTTTGTACTTAACGTTTTTGTTATTTTTTAGTTTTTGACATATGATTCAAACCACTTTTTTTAAAATAATTTTACACTAAGACATAGTAATAAAATTTTCATATTACGAAAGTATGTTTAACCGAAAATCTAATGATATAATTTATATATATTCAATCCGGATAGTTTTAAATCTATTGATGGTTAAATTTTAAAAAATTTAACATTTTAAGATTCCAGTTTGGAGTTCTGTAACATTTTAATATAACATTTGATGCATTCCATATTGCTATGAGGCATATAACACAAGCAAAATAGGAGATTACGATGGCTCATATGCTTGAAAATGAAAAGTTACCTACACATAATGATTCTATGAAAGAGATTGTTCATTCTGATGAGGTTACAGTTTCAAATGATGACCATTCTAGTAATCAAGAAGATGATTCCATTAATCAAGCCGAAGATACTGTCTCCATCCTTCCACCTGATCATCAGATGAAGCGTGGACGTCCCAAATCGACTAGGTATAAGTCTCAATTAGATGGTCCTATTACCAAAAAAACGCATGTGTTCCTATTGCAACAATTTCACATAATATTATCGCCTTAAATGCTAACATTATGTATAAATTTGCCGCTCTAAATCAGTTCGTACAATGTACACAAATTATTGAAAGTCAACACACACGATTGTTGTCCGATTCAATCAATAATATTAAGATACCATTTTGATGTTCGAGTATGATGAAAAATTCACACAAGATATTAACCAAAACCCCTATCATGACGTACAAATTCGCCCCTCTAAATCTTTCCCTTCGACATATAAAAAAAATGTAAGTCAACACATGCAGTTTTTCATACGCCGTTCGTGTCCATCAACAATTCAACGTGCATTTGTTGCTATAATGAGATGATAATTTCACATAATATTTTTACCTTAACCGCTTACATGACGTTAAAAATTCACCGCTCTAATTCATTCCGTGTGGCGTATATAAAATAATGTAAGTAAACATACCCATTTTTCTGTGCCGTTCGTCTCCTTCAACCATTTAAGATAGCTTTTTGTTGTCCGATTGAGATGAAAAATTCACACAAGATTCTCACCTTAAATGCTAACATCACGTGCGAATTCGCCACTCTAAATCATTCCGTGTGACATCTGAAAATTAATGGAAATAATGCAAGTCAACATATGTGTTTTTTCTGTACAGTTCGAATCCATCATCCATTTTATATAGCATTTTTTTTGTCCGAGTGAGTTGAAAAATTCGCATATGATTCTCACCTTACCTGGTAACATCACGTGCGAATTCACCGCTCAGAATCATTTCGTGCGGTATGTAAAAAATACTGAAAGTTAACATAGTCTTTCTTATGCTGTAAGTACACCACTTAAAATTTTTTTGAGTATAATACTCAATTTAATCACAATGATTCATCATATGTTCCACGTAATGATTTTTTGCATGCAGCATTGACTATTAAATTTATATGTACAAGTGTGCATACTTCTAATACTGTCGTACTTTTTTTCATACATGTTTATTAATACATCGCCGAGACACATACCTATTCCACGTTAATAACACGTTGACCAGGAAATCTATTTATGTCAAATAATGATCTACACACATACTTTTTCCCACGTTAATTAAAAAAAAATCTAGTGACATACCTATTTCATCAGGAATCAGTGCACTAATCAATCCGGATCGCTGGATATTTATGGCAATTAAAAATCCTGTTCGCTGGTTACTAACGCTGGATGCCATATTACAGCTTGCAGGAGAACTACGATCGCGCATGCACAGCAATATGACATGTTCGCTGGTTATTAATGGCAATATCAAATCAGGATTGCACTAATCAATATGGCGTTTGAATACTGAGGCTAACAGAATTTGATAATGGATATACCCGTTAATCTCATTCCTAATACACACTAACACATCTCAATACGATCGGATGGTTGTTAGGTTAGGTGCCTGGACTCCTAGGAGTCCCATCTCGCCTTCCTATATATATATATATATATATATATATATATATATATATATATATATATATATATATATATATATATATATATATATATATATATATATATATATATATATATATATATATATATATATATATAAAAAGCTTATTTACTACACCCAGGTGTAGTTACACCTATCATATCTACCGTCCATCTTCATCAAGATATCACTTCATATTTTGGGTTAATGGGTTGGCTTTTTTTGGATTGCTTCTCGGATGGACCCGTGTACAAGGCAATGAATTCGTTTACGCGTACAGACGCTGAGGCATTTAATACTCTTTCTGCGTGTGAACGGTTAAGTGGTATGAGCCGGATTTTGCGCAGGAGGTAGGTATGAATTAGTTTTTGAATCAGCTCGCGGATTGCTTGGTCCGTTGTATGACGGTTGAACATACTTGTATGTGGAAATTAAGGTTGAACTGTAGTTATACCTGCATAAAAGTTGGTGATAATATTATGTGAATACTTGTGATAGTTATGTGCTTGTACTGGGTTAAAAATTGTACGTACTCTTCAAAGCGGTGTAGGTATTGTAGTTGTTGAGATTGGAACGAATTCTATCAGAGAGACGTAATTTTTTTAAGGGAGGACTAGGAGATATTGTGTACTTATCTACTCGGTATCTACTAGGTGCATCTTAAAATTGTTTTTTCCCAAGACTTCGAAATGGAAATTAATTGATAGGATTTGGTAGTATGTCCCGTGATAAGCGTGAAAGTAATAGAATTGATTTGGTGCGTATCCTGCGCCATGGTAATAGGCGTTGATTAACTCCTCGTGAATCACTGGTTGCCCTGTTCGGGTAAAATCGTTCCGGTAGTTTAGATACAGATTGCCCAAAAAAGTGGATGATTGTAAAATGCTCCAGATTGTACATGCATATAACGCCGGCTACTCCCATTTGGATGGCAACACTAACAAGCAATCAACACTTAGCTAAAAGCACAATAAACAAGTGACAACCATACAATTGTAGAGTGCCGGCTTTAACAGCGTAGTAGTATTCGTAATAAAACAGATTTTTGCATGTGATCGGTATGATTAATGTGGTGCATACACCATTGGTTAGAAGAGAATAATATGTTTGAAAGTGCATAATATTCATCCTGTTCAATGATAGGTTCACAAAAATAACAGCATGTGTGCAAATGCTAGTGTCTTCTTTTATGAAGAAGTTTACAGAAGTTCGTTATGAATGTAAAACTCCATAGTAAATCCAAGTGCAGTTTGTGCTTATTGATCCTTCAAGAAAACTAAACTCGGCAGACTTCATGGGCTTATTTCCGATCCCAGGCTTTCAGACAAGATACACATACACTGGAAGTATTGCTTCATTTTTCTTGAATGACAATAGATTTGCCAGAAATTGCTTTCGAAGTTCGAAAGGATCCTGAGATAGCAATGTAGAGTAATTGTTACAAATGGACGATTTGAAGGTAGTAGGTTCAGATTGGTATATTGATCACAATTTAGATACTCACATTGCAAGAAGGCATGACGAGGCGAGATCCATCCCAGTTCCTCATGTAGTTTAGAACATGAAGTGAGCAATCAAACCTAGAAATGAAACTAATTGAGAACATTGATGATTGTAGAAAATAAAAGCAACGGGTCGATATGTATGTACTTAACTTATTTTCTTGAATATTGATATTCGGTGGGAACTCGACCGGCCAATTTGGGATGTCCTCATCCCATTTAGGAAAACAGAGTTTCAAGCATTGAGCAAGTGCAGTAGAAATGACAACCTTAATCTTGAAATGTCTTTCGTCGAGTGATTTGAATGCAATTGTAGTATCTCTCAATGGATCTAAGATACTAAGTTTCTTGCGGTGCATGTCAAATGCATATAGTGCATAGTGATGTGGATGGTGTACAGGAATAAAGATCTGCATCAAAGATGGGTTGTTAATAAATGTATTGACCAGTCTTTACTAGTATGTTTATATTAGATACAGACTCCTTTTTGTGTTTGCATCATACCAGTGGATGATGAGAATGTGTACAGTCGTAAGGAGTATGTGTATGTTAGATTAGTTTAAACAGGAGTGTGCAAACGAATTTGTAAAATGAGTATCAGTTAAAATGAAGAGTTGAAAAAAGAGTATGTGTACGAAAGAATAGTACAATTTCAATTGTGCATGCGCAGAATAACAAAAAGTAGTATATGTTGAGTCGAAAGAGTTGAAACAAGTCATATTAAGACCACGGAGTAACAAATTCAATATGAAAATCTACGAATATGTACTGAAGTATGAGTAAGTACGAATAGTCGAAAAAGGAGTATGTATTGCCCAATATGTACTGAAGTATGAGTAAGTACGAATAGTCGGAAAAGGAGTATGTATAAGAAAAAGAGGGTATGTACTGTGCGGACATGTACAACACAAGATGTTTCTGTTTAACGCAATGATGATGATCATTATCCACTAATGGAGTAAGGAGACTTATGAAAAAAGAGAGTATGTGTACGTTTGAAAAAGTAGTATGTGGATCCCTACTGATATACTGAAACTACTGTACTGTGGTGCAGCGATGCTATCACGCAAACGAAAAAGGAGTATGTGTACGTTTGAAAAATCATTGGAGTATGTGAATGCTAGTGGAGTATGTGGTTGTACCAACAGTTGCGTAAGGAGTATGTTATGTAACGTGAAAAAATATGATATGTACTGTTCGGAAATTTCTTGGTGAATAGAGTGTGTATACCTATGTAAGATGAGATTGTGTTAATTTCAAAAAGTAGTATGTAGACGTAAGAAAAAGGAATATGTATTAACCAATATGTACTGCAGTATGTATTCATACGAATGCTTGAAAAAGTAGTATGAAAACGAATGTGGATAGGGAGTGTTAGGAAAAATGAAGAGTCGAAAAAAGAGTATGTATACGAAAGAATAGTCCAAATTTAATTGAGCATGCGCACAATAACAAAAGTATTATATGATGAGTTGAACAGTTGATCAAATTTAATTTGATAGAGGAGTATGTGTATGTACGAACAGTTGATCAAGGTGTGTGTATACTAACGTGGAAAAGATATGTACGAACAGTTGATTAAGGAGTGTGTACTGTTCGGGCATATCCTGGCGAACAGAGTGTGTATACGTAAGTAAGAGGAGGATGTGTTAGTTTGGAAAAGTAGTATTTGGACGAAAGAAAAAGGAGTATGTATTGTCCAATATGTACTGCCGTTTGTGTATGTACGAATAGGAGTATGTGTAAGAAAAAGAGGGTATGAACTGTGTGGACATGTACAACACAAGTTGTTTGCTGTTTCACGCAATGCTGCTGATGTTTCCCCACTAATGGTGTATGGAGACTTATGAATAAAATTGTATGTGTATGTTTGAAAAAGTTGTATGTGGATCCCCATTGATGTACTGAAAAAGTAGTATGTTTGAAAAATAGAAATGCTATCAAGCAATGATGCTGCTGTTATTCCACTAATGGAGTAATGATACTTATGAAATAGGTAGTATGTGTAAGTTTTTAACAAAGTAGTATGCGGATGTAAGAAAAGAGCATATGTATTTTCCAATATGTACTGGTTTGTTTATACAAGCAACGTACCAGGCGACAATTGCAAATATCGTAGGGTATTAGAGTGTCATCATTAAAGCAGTGGAGATGATCTTCTGGGTTCCACATGTCCGTACCAGCAGATGCAAACATCTGCGTTTGTGTGTCGTGTTAGATCATAAAGTAAGCGAAAGTACTTTAAAAATGTAGTATATTATTTCACTTACTGAGAAATCTTGGTTAAGAAAATGTCTCCAACCTATAAAGTCAGTTCCTCATACTGCCATAAGAAAATCTTGGAGCGCACAAGAGACAGGGCCATGGTAAAAGTAGATTTGGATGTACTGCCATCAAGTGGTTTGATGATATTCTTTGATTTAGCCATGGCCTACAATGAATTGAACAATTAACATGAGTGAGACAAATAATGATTGAACAACTAGCATGTAGAATTTCCATCTAGGCAAAAAAATAGTGGGAAAACTGTACTGAAACAACATAACCTTGAACTGAATGGAGTTATGTGCACCATTAATCATTGGAGTATTATATGCAATAGAAGCTTGTAAAAGTGATTTAATAAATGGGATTGTTAATGTCAAGCTAACAGGAGCAGTATGTGATCATCTATCCTTTTATCACACAACAAGTTAAAAACATTAGTGGGGAAACTAGCATGATTGGACAACCAGCATGTAGTATTTTCATCTAGGCAAAAAATTAGTGGGGAAATTGTACTGAAACAACATAACCATAAACTGAATGGAGTTATGTACATCATTAATCAATGGAGTATTATATGCAATAGAATCTTGTAAAGTGATTTAAAAAATGGGATTGCTAATGTCAAGCTAACAGTAGCAGTAGGTGATCATCTTTCCTTTTATCACACAAAAAGTTAAAAACATTAGTGGGGAAACGTGCATGATTGAACAACAAGCATGTAGTAATGTCATACTACATACTGCCTAGGACCCACATACTCCTTGAAGTATGTATGCAGCATACCGAGTATATTATATACTCATGGGTCCATCTCATGTATATCTGGCAGTTGGGAGTATAAAAGAGGTAGTATGTTCATCTTTTTCCTCAAAGTTACCTTATTTGCTAATCTTTTTGAAACAGAACAAAATAAATTACTACGATACTAAGTAGTTCCATTTATATGCATGATTACTTAGTCGCTTAATGCTAGAAAGTGTGTAGTTCTGTGTTACATTTTTTTAAAAGGGAGGTATGATAGAAGTTTGAAGTGTCCTGTTCCTTAGTCGAACTTGAACAAATAGCATGTAGTATTTTCATGTAGGCAAAAAATTAGTGGGGAAACTGTACTGAATCAACATGACCTTAAACTGAATGGAGTTATGTACACCATTAATCATTGGAGTATTATATGCAATAGAAGCTTGTAAAAGTGATTTAATAAATGGGATTGTTAATGTCAAGCTAACAGGAGCAGTAGGTGATCATCTATCCTTTTATCAAACAACAAGTTAAAAACGTTGATGAAAGTCTTTCCACTTACAGCAACCAACCATTGTTATATGTGCAGTGCATTTGATATTCCGAAACCAGGTGAAAGTTCTGAATGTCGATCCACAAATTGAGAGTAGTTGATAGGAGAGTATGAAGTAGATAGTTTTTTTTTAAAAAAAGTCTTAGGAGGAAGCATAATCCAATCCTATGCATCAAAAAACCGAGACATTCACACAAAATTGAGCATAGGAACAAATATTGAGCAAGCACATGAGCGGATTGCAAAACCCACGAATTGTTTGCGAAATGGTGCATGCATGGGGCACTGCCGCCCCAAATTCCTTTGTCAACCGTGCAAAGTAGAATGAGCACTCCGCGTAAATGTCCAGCCAAATTGACCTGCAGTTGGCTGCCGGTCTCTGGGTAGCTAAATTCCAAGATTCACGGTTGCTCGTTCCCTGGGCATTCTGTCGAGCACCTTGCAGGCACACCACAACGGTTGCCCGGGGTGATGGGATATTCGCGGAATAAAGAGGAAATAATGGATTTTGACGCGGTAAAGATCAATGAGTAGTATGTGCGGGGTATTAATCTCCTAACAATTGACCAAGAATGAAAGAACAAACCATTATCGAAAAACCCAACAAATCGACACTGATATACAAAACCTAATGAGTTCAAAACTTCAGAAATCAGTATTAGAACAAAAGATGACATACCAACTAGATCCTGTGAAGACTTCTCCCCACAACTCGGCAAGACGACGCACCAAGCCTTCCTGTAGATTCTTCTCCTCACTACTCTGCAAGATGACGCACCGGCAAGCAAAAAGCATCTGGTATCGCCAGTGAGGAAAAATCTCCGATCTGTTTTGGTAGTATGCGCGATCTCCGGGGTTTTCCTGGATTGGGGCATCTGGTATCGCCAGGGAGGAATAATCGCCGATCTGTTTTGTTAGAATGCGCGATCTCCGGGATTTTCCTGGATTGGGGAAAGGAGAATTGAACAAACGCTTTGATGTGGATCAATACCTCAAACCCGTATACGTTGAACCCCGTTAGACTAGTTGTGCAGCGCGAATCTCCAAAACAGCATCAACGGTGGAAGACCCGGGTGTAACTACACCCGGGAGTAATAAGGATTTTTCCTATATATATATATATATATATATATCATCAAAGTATCTGATCTAAATTTGTTCAAAAATTTAAATTTGAGTATATTTTTCATAGGTATATGACGAGGATATAATAGTTCTTGAATTATTATTTGTTTATAAATGATATTATTGCATCATTATACTTTCTGAGTATACCTCTTATTTATAAGAGAGAAACATAGACTGATGGTTGTACGTCCTTCTACGACCATCCCCCGGTCGTAAGCCTTTTCTACAGCTGTTTTATCGTCGTAAGTCCTTCTACGATCATCCCCTGGTCGTAAGCCTTTTCTACGACCACTTTATGGTTATAAGCTTTTCTACGAGTATGATATAGTCATAAGTTATCTTACGATCACCTTGTGGTTGTAGACTCTTCTGCGACTAAACCTAATTTCAACTGATTTGTCTACGACAAGTCAGTTATATCGTGGGTCTGTCTGACGAGACGGTTAGCATGTGCACTTGTTCTTTGGAATAACTACGCACTATATAAGGGTTGACGTCAGATAGAAGAAGGGACATGCCCGAGAGAGACGATAGAAATAGTGCAAGACTTCATGCATGGCTTTCTCGATTGTAATCAGTCTTTTGAGCAATAACCACACAGGAGTAGGGTTATTATTCTCCCAAGGCAAGGCCCGAACATGTATAAAATTTCTGTGTCTTTCTCTATGTGATCGTAGCCAGGTTGTCAAGAGATCCTTTGAATCCAAATAATCATACGTAAAATTGATACTAAAACATTGACATTGTACGTTTCATTTGAATTGTTATAGATGTGTATATACCATAAAATTGATATTATAAAAAACCCAAATTTAGGTTGAATTCATGCATTTGAAATCATGGTGCCTTGACAAAATAGTCTCATGCAAAATCCATAGATAGAAAAGGGGAAGAAAAAATTTGCATAAAAGTAAAGCAAAAAACTCTTAATAGCACATACTGTTAGAGAGGCTACTAGGGTTTGGCACCGCCCATAAATCCGAGGCCAATACATATATGGTTTTGTAGCACTATTTTTTAAATGTAGCTTCCTTGCGCTCAAATTTGCATTTATGGCCTTCTTTGCCCTAGCAGCAGCAGGCGACGCGTGTTACCTTTCGTGTTACTTCTCTTCCTTCAGGCATGTTGGTAACCCTGTTCTCTTACTTCTCCTAGCCTCTAATCATTGTGCCTTTTTTTGTACTATTTTTCCCTATTAATACAATGGCGTGCAAAGCTTTTGCATGTTCCTGAAAAAAAGAACTACAACAACAGAAACTCAAATCAAAATCATCCAGTGGTGCGAATTGTCTATTTTGAACATAGACGGGATGCAATTGATTAGAGGGAGTGACTACTGCATAGGCGACTGTTTTTTCTCTTCATCTTCAGTCACTTTTTTACACTGTAATTTTAGATTTTAGATGACTAAGAGTGCAACTTCAAAAGGGGGTGAATTAGTACACTGCAAGTTTAGGTGACTGAGAGATAAAAAAAAATTTCAGTCGACTGTGCAATAGCAAAACCGTTGATTAGAAGGACAAAACAATGGATGACTATAATTGTAAGTTCAACTGTCCTCAGTATCACCTGTTTTGCTCCCCTAAGAACAGCCAACATAGTTGGTACCATATGTAAAAGGTACTAAATATGTGTTACCACTCTTCTTCTATTATTCATTTCTTATAATCTTATATGCAAGCATTTCAATAGAGACATTTAATTTTTTTTCTATTTTCGATCAAATGTGCTCTTTAAACAGAACTTGCAAACACATTCCATTGCAGCAAAATCACATCGTCGTATCGCGAACAATCAAACAATCCCATCAACTACAAATCGAATCATTCAGCTTTGTCTGCTTCACGGAGAAGTCCTTTCTTAATCTTCTCACCACTTCAAACTAGAACAAAGTATGAAAAGAACAAAGGCATGGAAGAAAAAGAAGACAAAACAATTAATGTTATAAACCATCTCTTAGAAACTGGATGTGTTGGCTAACAAAATGGTATATAAAAATTCGAAGATCCTATTTCTTATTGACCTCCTTGAAAAATGAAAACAGGAAGTCTACATTTCACTTATCCTTTTCCTCCATGTGGTTGTTTTTACCTGTGGACGTCGAACTGCAGGCCTTGCCTATGGGATCTATATCCTCCACCCCGTTCCTGATACTGGACCCGTTCCAGTCACGCACGGATCCACTCTTCTTCGGTGTCAGGTGACTCAAACGGATCATCGTCTTGTAATCACTCCCCTTCTTCTCTACCATGGCACCCACCTCTACATGCATACACATTGGAGAAACAAACATGAGCATCAATCAAATAGAAATATATAGAGAGCAACTACGAAAGAACTATCAGCATTTTGATATTGTTTGAGTAAATTTCATAAAACTACACATACTCTGTACGAACTATTGTCAAACCACACATTTAAGAAAGGGGAAAAAATTCTATTTTTCAACATTTAACAATGCCCCGAGTCCGAATTTCAACCCCCCATATTCAAAACCGTTTGCTTTTCACCTTTAAACCATCAAATTCATTCCCTTTTCACCCTTTGGTTGGTTTGATAAGTGGATTTTGCCAAGTTGGCAGCCACGACACTGATTTTGGCTTACATGACATCCAGTGGCATCCTAATCAGCTGGAGGAAATAAAAAAGCAGTAGGTAGGACCCACATGTCAACCATGTCTCCTTCTTCCTTTGCTGAACAAAGAGATAGAGAGTGAGAAAAGCTATAGGAGGAGGCAGGCTAGGCACAGCGACGACGGCGAGGTGGTGGTGAGGCACGGGTGAGGGCCAAAACAGAATTCTTGAGGTGTGAGGAACCTTATGGTGACAGTGGTTTGGGGGTGAGGAGCGGTGTGCTAGCCTAGCGATAGAGGAGGGGGGCGATGATGGTTGGATCATGGAGGTCACGACGCTACAATGGATGAAAGGCCAAATTGAGCGTGTCCAAAGATAGGGGAAGAGGAGGGGATGCTCGTGTACCAAGGAATCATGCGGAATCTCACTGGTCATGACGAACTACAACGAAGAATACAACGGAGAAGGTCAATGGCGCCAGCAAAGAACTTCGATTACGAGCATATGTGGGCAAGAAACTCAAATTAATTTGGAATATAAGGTGGGAGGTTGTGGAACATGATGTGAGATAGATGATTTTGATATTAGCTAACAAGGATGGCGTATTAAGTTCAATGATTATGATGGAGCTCAGGTGGCCATGCGCGTGCTCGACTCCTTCACGGTGGCGAGGAGGATTGGGATTGGGAGGGGACTTTCTTGTATTGGGATTGGGATTGAGAGCTCAGGAGATATATTTGTAATAACTAAAGATGATACAATTTTAGAGTGTTTTCAAGGGATGAGGACATGTAAGAAATAGCTATCTCGTGCTAGTAGTAAGTTAAAATTTGACAAATATAAACTTTATGTTCTTTGTATTTATCTATACCCATGTTTGATTTACTTTTTTATATTATCTTTGTAGGTTCTGGTTTTTATCCTACTATTAATGAAGAAATAGTGGGCTGAG
This sequence comes from Dendrocalamus latiflorus, assembly GCA_017311315.1. NCBI lineage: Eukaryota > Viridiplantae > Streptophyta > Magnoliopsida > Poales > Poaceae > Dendrocalamus > Dendrocalamus latiflorus. Next base: position 29,228,494 of record CM029665.1, on the reverse strand, counting down.
ATATAGAACAAATATTCTTTATTTAGGTACTCAAATTGTATCTCTACAACGCTATATTGTTCATGTTTTACCATGTTTTCTTCATTATGTTTTATGTTGAACCATTGAGCTAAAGTTTTATATCAATGATGTCACTACCACAGAAAGGGTCATCATAGAAAGTTCAAAACCATCATTATAGATGATTTCTGACCCGTCTGAACTTATATGTATGTGATAATATGTGGTTATTATAGACGGCTCCCGAATCGTCTGTGATAAGTTATAACACAGATGGTTCTAGTTAAGAACCGTCTATAATAGTCTAATATCACAGACAATTCTAGTTAAGAACCATCTGTGATAGTCTATTATTACAAACGGTTATAGTTAAGAACCGTCTATGATTGCATTCTCGTATCCTCACAAATAGAGCTCCTTCAGTTCATCAACATTATCTAATTGTGCTAGAAAACAGTGCAATTAGAGAATGTAGATGAACCAAAGCAAGCCTATTGATAATTGGTACCATATCTTTGGTGGCTCGTTGTTTAGATTGTAGGTGCTATTGTTTTGTTGCTTTAGTGTGCCTTGGTCGTAGGCGCGCGGTCGTAAGCCGTGGTCATAGGCACACGGTTGTTAGGCGTGGTTGTATGCACCTAGTCTGTTAGTAGCCATGTGCGCCACATCAGCAAATTCTGCTAGCAAACAGAGGAAATGACCTACGGTACAAACGGAGACAAGTTTAGAGAGCTAAGAAAATAAAATGTAAGTTCTCGAAGTAAAGTGGTGGGGGCATATATCTCTGGCGATGCAAGCTTAGGGAGACAAGATTACATGGCCAAACTCTAGCCATCTAATAATTTCGTAATTTCATATGTAAGCATCAAAGAAGAGAGGGGAGGGGTGGGGGATATATCACCGATGATGAAGGAGAGACCGGCGGCGGCAGCGTCACTGTTGTGTCTCGACAGTGATACTGCACAAGACACTATTACAACAAGAGTGCCTTATGCAATGAAACGTGGTGTCACAATAGGAGGCGGAGGAGCTCGGGGAGGTAGTTGGACAAGCTTTCTGTTTTTAAGTGAAAATTTGGCGAAGAGAAGTGGAGGAGAAGTGAGAAGAGAGAAGAGAAAAGAGGAGATGAGGAGAAGAGGAGTGGAGAAGTGAGAAGAGAGAAGAGGAGATAAGGAGAAGAATAGCCGAGCTTTTTATTTTAAAGAGCAAATCCAACGAGATGAGGGAGAAATTCAAATTCGGTGAGAACGGGTTAGTTGAAATATTATCACAGACGATTCTTGACTATGATAAGTAGGTCATCACATACAGTTTTTGTTCCGAACCGTCTGTGATACATTACAGATGGTTCAAAACAAAACCATATGTGATAAGTACAGATATCACAGATAGTTTTTGTTCCATTACAGATAGTTCGGAACAAAAACCGTCTGTGATAAGTAGGTCACCATAAATGGTTCTTTCCATCGCAGTAAATTTAGACGGTTCATCTTGTAAAATCGTCTGTGGTAACTTTATCACTGATGGTTTGTGTTGAAACGTCTGTGATGAGACGTCCAGAATAACCCTTTTTGTAGTAATGTGTATTTGTGGCTTAATTTTATTATGCCATGGTGTCAGTATAAATTGGCATTAGTTCTAAAATATTATCCGATTAGAATTCAGCCAGAGGCTTGATGAAACCCTAGATCTGTCACTGCCGTGATGGATTTATCTATAATGATTATTTAAAGAACACCATCAGGGATTAATGTAAAATGATTGTTTAAGGAACAAGGATTAAATCATTAACAGATGTGACTACAATGCTATCCTTAATTGGATAACCAGGCAATCTCTGCATTAAATTAAGTTAGTGCAGAGAAGGCATGTATGCAAGCATGTACATACGTACCGGATGAGGGGGCGGTGGGTGCAGTGGAGAAGGACCAGAGGAGGAGGCCACAGAGGAGGACGACTGTAACGCCCCCGTTTCCAGGGGCGCGTACGGACACGGCATTCCGTAACTATTCATGCATGAACAGTTATGGAACGTCGCGCAAGAGTATACCATTGCATGCTTACAACAAAAGTCCAGCATATATTTCACATAAGGATTAACATCCATTTTTCAACAGCGGGGCGTGCAAGCCCAAAGTATACTTACATTACAAAAACTCCAAGATCCGCTTGAGCGCGGCCAAGACCTAAAGCCACGGGTCCTCGTCGAAGAAGAGATCCTTCGGGACTTCCTCAACGGGGAGACCTTCACCTTCGTCTTGATCCTCTAAAGAGTAGATTAAGCAAGCCGTGAGCCAAACAACCGGCTCAGCAAGTCCCAAAGGGATCCTAACTTATTACATGCACGGAACATCGAAGGAGGGAAAATATATTTGGTTTATTAACTTTGAGTGGATGCAGTTTTATTTGCAAGCATTTTATAAAATGGACTCAAAACTACTTCTTAAGATCTCAGGGGTTTTCACAAAGAATTCTTTAACCAACTAGTCAAGTTCAAATATGTACAAAACTACTTAAGCTTTGCAGCTGGAATCACCCAAGTGACACAGCTCCAATAACCGGGAGCACGGCGTATTCGAATACCATTTATTTGACTCTGCAGAGTTTGCTCAGCTTTACCCACACGCACCCTTAACCCTCATGACTGAGTTAAGGAACCGGGTCTTTTCGCTGCTCAACCCTTGGTATACACTCCACCCGATAGATAATAATCCCGCACATCCTCGGGCGTTCGTTGGCCCTCGCGGAACGCCGGTCCCGAGTTGTGAGGACCTATCGTTGTCTTGCACTGACTCCCAATGCGGGGTTTCACTTAAGTTGAGCAGGTACTAAACCAGGGTTGACAAGTCAACACCTTGAAAGATCAAGCTCCGTTTAAGTTGGTTTTGGTGTTAATGACAAATGCCATTATGAGATTTTGATGTTAATGACAAATATTTTTATAATGTTTTGGTGATAATGACAAATGTATATATGAGACTAATATGTTTGTTCAAGTATATTATAGTTTAGTCTCATTTGGATGAAAAGGTGAAATGAAAGAGGTATGCATTCAAAATCACTTTCTCATATGCTAATGCATTCCTTAGATCCAAAATATAGATTGAACTCCTCAAATAGTTCAAATGAATATGTGCATATGTTTTTCTTCATATAGATTTGTATGCACACATTTAGGGGGAGCTCTCTCTATGTTTTGGAGTTTCACTAGTATTGATCCATGTTTCCTTTTAGAAATACATTGGGATCAAACTAGGATCATGCATTCATCAAAAATCAATTTCAAAACAAAGTTTGTGCTCTGTCTGGACGAGCGGTAGTACCGCAGTTTTGAACGTCGGAACTACCGGAGAGCGGTAGTTCCGCGCCCAGAAGCGGTAGTACCGGGGAGCGGAAGATCCGGTTTTCGAGCGGATCCTTCTTTCCAGAGAGCACCCTCCGGATGCATTTGAGTTTTCGCGGGATCGGAAGTACCGGCGATTTGAACGCCGGAACTACCGCAGGTTGCGGTAGTACCGCAGTATAGAGCGGTACTTCCGGAGTCCGGAAGCTCCGGAGGAGAAGCGGAGCCTTTTTTCCAGAGAGCGCCAACTTTGGGACTTTTGGGAATTCGGCTCGAGCGGTAGTACCGCATTAACTCTGCGGAACTACCGGAGAGCGGTAGTACCGGAGTTTATAACGGCGGTAGTACCGCACATTGAATTCAAATGATTTTATATTCAATTTATTATCTCATTATTTGTTGAGATTGTCATGAATTACCAAAAAGGAAAGATTGTTGAATCTAGTTCCCCCCATTATGTGTTAATGGTGAAGTTTGGTAATTGATGACAATTGTTTTGTGGACTAACGGTTTCCATGAGTTAGATGAATAGGTTAGGTTCCACAAAAGAGGATGACTTGGGATGACTTCATGGGTTGAATATCATCAAGTCAAGATCAAGAAGAAGTTAGCTTCATGAGTTGAAGGCTATCAAAGAAGAAGAACATGTGTCATGAGTTGATGCATGATCATGTGTTGATTAAGTCAAGGAAGATCATCATGTGTTGATGGAGTTGATGAGAAGGATGCATCATGAGTTGATGCATATCGAGATGATGACCCAAGGCAAAGGTATGACTAGCTAGGGCTAAGGATGTGTTCCTAGTCTTTTACCGGTCTTGGTGTTTGGTTGAAAGACCGGATTGCTAGTATAGGTTGCCGTACTATTAAGAGGGGTCATGTCTAGTAGTTTGAGTCTCATCATGTGTTGATAGCTCAACCTCACTTGCTCTAGCTCATCTTGGCATGAGGCTTGCATTTGCGAATGTGTTTTGCAAATGGTTGAAGCTCATGTGGCAAATCCTTGTAACATGTGACTATACTTTGCAAATGTGTTTTGCAAAAGGTTGAAGTCCATGTACCTATTCCTTGTGACATGATCTAAGTTTGCAAATGTGTTTTGCAAAAGTTGTAGATCATGTATAATCCCTTGGCATGGTCTAAGATTGTTTATTGCTATTTCCTTTGGACATTAGACCATGAGAGTGACTCTTTTGGATCTCTTTTGATTTCTGCATTGATCTAATGTGTTTGAGATCATGCAAATAGATGGGTTGTGTAGCCCTTTGAATAAGCTTTCCATAGAGTCCAAGATCACTCAATTCCGACATCGGAGTCAAAAGTTATGACCGTTTTTCTGAGTGCTGTCTGTGCTGAAGCGGAAGTACCGCACCGACTTCCGGTACTACCGCAGAACGGTAGTACCGCATTTTATAACTGCGGTAGTACCGCAAATGGCTGACTAACGGCTATTTTTCTAGCCGTTATGGTGGGGAGCGGTAGTACCGGTACTGTAGCAGCGGTAGTACCGCAAAATCCTGTTTTTGACTCCAACGGCTAGTTTTGAGGTGTGGGTTATAAATACTCCCTTGTGGCCGGTTGGGGTAAGGTCCTAGTGACTCCATTTCACTCTTTTGAGCTAGTGTGAGGCTCTCCACTCAATTGTGCATGTGTTGCACTTTGTGAGAGAGGAGAGGTGATCTAGAGTGCATGTGTTGCATCTAGAGGAGGACTTTGTGTCCGGATTGAGCTTGTGCATTTGTTGCACGTGGTGAGAGTCAAGTGAGGGACTTGACTTGTTACTCTTGGAGTTTGCCGACTCCTAGACGGCGTGGGAGGCGTCGTGCCCGGTGATCTTCTCAAAGAAGCTTGTGAGAAGGCCCGGCGTGTGTGAAGGTTGGAGCTCACCTACCCGGAGCGGGGAAGAGCTACCACTAGTGGATTTGAGGTAGAAGGCTTAATTCGTGGAGCCGGTCCAATTCGTTTGGGCTAACCTCAACGTGGACTAGGGGAGACCGGCAAGTCTCCGAACACCACGGTAAAAAGAGAACGTGTCATTTGTGGTTTGCTTTCTTGTGCTCTTTTTACATTCAAGCAATTTACTTACTTAGCATTATTTTGATTGCTTGTAAACCTAGGATTGCAAACCTTGACCTAGGTAGAATTGTTGGTGCACTTAGGCGAATTTATTTGTTGTAGGCGCTATTTGAGCTAAACCAAATTGTTTTTAGCTTCCGCATTATATACTTGGTTTAGGCAAATAGAAAAGGTCTTGAATTGCTAATATTAATTTGAAGAAAATTTTTAGACCGCCTATTCACCCCCCCTCCAGTCGGCCTCCTCGATCTTACAAGTGGTATCAGAGCTTGGTCTCTCATATATTAGACTTAACCGTCTAGAGAGTAAAGGATGGCGACTAGTGGGATAGTGCACCTAGATGAATCACCTCTATTCAATGGCCTAAATTATGCAAATTGGAAAATCCGCATGATATGCTATTTTAAGGCCATGAGCCCAAAAATATGGCGGATTGTAGATGTGGGCTTTTCTCCTCCATTGGATCCTCTTGCTCCAACAATTGAGGATGAGAAATGCTCACATCTCGACGCTCAAGCTACTAACGCTTTATTTAGTGCCTTGAGTGTAGAGGTGTTCAACACAATATGCAATCTCAATAGCGCTCATGATATGTGGACAAAAATTCAAGACAAATATGAAGCGTCCACATCAAGTGATGAAGATTGCATACAAGAGTGGATGTCGGGAGAAGAATGCTCAACTTCTAACTCCGACGATGAAGAGTCCACCACTCCCTCCACATCAACTCGGTGCTTTATGGCAAAAGGTAAAAAGAAGGTAAACTTTGATGATAATGATGATGCACCTTCTTATGATGAGTTGATGGATATGTTAGAAGAATTAAATGAATTCCTTGGGAAAGAAAAAGCCAAATATAAGATTTTGAAGAATGAACATGTCTCACTTCAAAATAATTATAACAAGCTAAAAGAAGAACATGAAATTCTTCGTCTTAAGGAATATTCTAAACCAAATGTGGATATAGGAATTACATGTAATTTAATAGATGATATGTCTTGTGTAGTTCCTAGTTCTTGCAACTCATCTAAAATTAATGTATCCACATCTTGTGATGATTTGCTTGATTTACCTTGTTGCTCAAATATAGATGCTTCTACTTCCTCTATACATTGCAATACTAACATTGTAGAGGAAAATAATGAGCTCAAGGCCCAAGTCATAAGTTTGAGAAAAGACTTGGAGAAAAGCTACAAAGGGAAGGCCTCTCTTGACAAGATATTGGGTAGTCAAAGAAAATCAAATGACAAGAGAGGTATTGGTTTCATCTCCAAGAAGGGGAATAGCAAGACAAGGCACAATGCAAGGCATACGAAGAATGTCAAGTGCCATGGTTGCAATGAAACGGGTCACTTCGCCTCTAAGTGCCCCAACAAGGTGGAAAATAAGAAAAATCCATCAATGAAGAGGCAAACCGGCAATGAGCAAGGCAAGAAGATAAGAAGAGGTAATAATTGCCAAACTTGCTATAATTGTCGGGAAAAGGGACATTTGAGTAAGGATTGTCCCAAAGGTATCATTCCTAAGCCATCTCTCATTAATGAACATTATTTGCTTAGGAAAGATAAAAATGGCAATGTGTTTGCTAGGGATGTTAGTTTACATAAAACCACACCTAGGGCCATTTGGGTGCCCAAATCTATTGTGACTAACATTCATGGACCCAACCAAGTTTTGGGTACCAAAATGCACTTCAATGCTTAATAGGTACTTGGAGAGGCATTGGAGGTTTGGCTCATTCATGAAGAGGTGAACTCCACCATATGCACAAATGGAAGCCAAGCTTGAGGATGATCTTGCCAAATTATGAACCAATGCCATCTCGGTAACAAGTATCTACATTTGAATTTGTTTAGCCCCTAGCCTTGTGTAGGTTGCATTGTATGAAAATCATTTAAAAGGGGTGCTCTTGCTCATGTGCTAAAATTTCATTAATGTAAATTGTGAGCATGATGTAGTGGCACATTAAGGGGGAGTGCTAAATCATATTCATGTATATCACATCCCTAAGTGTGTCCATATTAATTAAGTGCTAGAATTATTTTTCAAAATTGAGCCATTTAGCCAAAAGTCAAAAATTTCGAAATTATTAGTATATCTTTGAAAAACTAGTTGAAAAATGTATACAAATAATTTTCAAAGGTTTTACAAAAGTTTTTGGCTTTAGAAATCTTATTTCAAGTAAAATTGAGTTTCCAACCCAAAACTATCTATTTAGTATCTTGTTTTGGCTTCAAACTCAAAAATTCCCCAAAATCAATTCTAAAAGGAATTTTAAAATGTATTCAATACCAAAAACATAGAGTTGGCTATTTCAAACATTATTGGTATTCAAAAGTTCTACAAAAAGCCAACCAATCGAAAGTTATTTGGATTTGAAACTCACCCAAAACTTAAGTTGACCTATGTGGTCACAATATAGCACTTAAGTGAGTTTTGCCATTTGAGCTAAATCTATTGACATATATTAGCTCACGAGGGTATTTATAACTCATACATGTAATTGAATGCTTAAAATTACCCTCAAATGCTCATTTTTGCAATCTTGAAGAATTTATTGAAAATGAACTTGTTTTGAGAATTTAAAGCTTAATTTGTTAAAAACTACTTCAAAAGAGTTTTAATCTTGGGCATATAGTTGGAAATGCTCCATAAGAGATTTATGCTTCTTTGTAAAAAAAAAAACTTTGGAGCAAGGTACAATATTATATCAAACCTCCTCTCGAAAATTCAATCTATTGGCGTGTTCCCAGAAAAATCGGAACTACCAGCAGTCATTCTGCGGTACTTCCGGGTATCGGAACTACCGACAGTGAAATTGCGGTACTACCGATATTTCTGGAGAGTGGCTTATTTGATTCAAAATTTGATTTCAAATTTCCTCAGCCATTTCCTTTGCTCCTCTCAGTCAAGTTGATCCTTGTAAATCCTTGTTAGCTACCCTCAAGTATTTATTGACTCCATATGCCATTTTGCTCTTAATTTGATTCATTTCATTAAATGGCAATCTCTAAAAGAGTGGTAGACTTTTGATCATCTTGACCTCAGCATGTGCTTCACTCCTATCTTCTCAAAGTGATATCATCCATTTCCTTCATGTGGTATCTCTTGATTGTGAAAATTAAGTGATATCCTTATTCCTCCAATTGATATCCTTTTCACCTTGGCAAGCAAATATTTCTTAACCAAGCTCTTCACATATATGATATCATTCAGTTCCAAGTGATGATATCTTTCAAGTGATATCTACTCTTTTCTCTTGCCGAGCAAAATCTCTTCTCTTAATCAAGCTCCTCACCTATGATATCAACTTCTTCCATATAGTAACCACCCTTACAAGTGGTATCTCTTCTATATGATATCATACTCTTACCACAAGTGCTTTTACCCTTGAGAAATCTTTCAAGTGGTATCAAGTTTTCAACGTTGGAATTAAGTATACTTGGTATCATTTATATTTACAAGTGGTATTTGTTTCACAAGTGGTATCTAATGTGAAAAGAGAAGAAGAACAAGAAGAGGAGAATCCCCCTTACACAAAAGAGGAGAAAACAATTTCGGGGAGTTTTTCTTTGTGAAAAACACATATATAATACTTTTGTGCTTACTAAAGCAAAAAGGGTAAAATATTACTATTGGAAAAATTATTTTATTTATTTGCCCAAAAATGATTTATGGTTCTTGGGAATGAATGTGTTTCATTCTCTTTAGCTATTCATGGAGTAAAACTAAAATAATATGCAAGATTACCTTTTCAAAAGAGCCTCCTTGGTCAAAAATCAAAAATCTTGTTTAAAAGGCCAAAAATTGTGAAAAACTAAATAAAAGTACTCAACTATGTATTTCAAATGATTTCAAAGCCTTTTGAGTAAAAATTTCTATTTTAGAAATCAAAAGGAAGATTTGGCCCCAAAAGGATCTTTTATGATCTTGTTTTTGAATTAAAAGACATATTTCTCTAAATAATAATCTATTGAGTATTTGAAAAAGTGGTCAATACAAAACTCAAAGGGTTGGTCATTTCAAACATTTCTCTAGTTCAAAGCTATTGTAAAAGACCAATCATTGAAAAGTTATATTCATTTGAATCTCATCCAAAAACAAGTGTTGACCCAAAATGACATATTCTTGCATATAATGAGTTTAACTATTTGAGCAAGATTTCTTTGTGTATCTTGGCTTGAAATAGTATTTATAACTCATATGAAGCTAAGAAAGCAAATTACTCCATGAAAATCCAATTTGTTTGGATTTTAAGCTTAAGATGTAAAATCAATTCATTCTCTTGCTTTCAAAACGCATTTAGGCATATCTTTTGAAAGATAACTTCTTTGCCAAAATTTCTTGTTGGAAAAGGTCACAAATAGCATCAAGTTCAAATCTGCAAAGTTTGAAAAAGTTTCAAGTTAATTTGAAAAAGTTGTGACTTTTTCTCTCTTGGGCTAAATGCTGAAATTTTCAGAATCTCCATGATTCTGAGCCAATTTGTGATTTTTATATCTTCAACTGGGTTCATATTCAAAGGCAGCCACAATAATGAAAATTGATCCTCTATAGTTGGTCTTCAATGTAAAATTTTATCAGAATTTATGAAGAGCAGTTGATCAATTTTCCATCTCTCTCTAAAAGCTAATGTGAGTTGCAAAAGTCTGAAATTTCAGACTTCCAGATTTCTGAAAAATCATGTTTTGAGCTGATTTATGATTTCTGTATCTTTAAGTGTGCTCATAATCTGAGGAAGCTATAATTATGACTTTTGATCCTCAGACATTCATCTATACTGAAAAATTTCCTCAGTTTTATTGGACATTTCTAAGTTAGATTTTCAGGAAGCTTTTGAAGGCCACTTGGAATGCAAAATCAGGAAATGATCCACATGCTACAAGTGTTTTATATACAAGTGGTATAACATCAAGTGGTATCAAATACCAAACAAAGAAAACTTCAAAAGTCTTCAAGGAGCTCTCATGAGTAAGATTATTTGAATGTGTTTCAAATATCTTTAGCTATTTTAAGTGGTTTCAATTGGTCATTTGCATTTAGTTTTACATTTCTTCATGACCATATTAAGTTAAATGAAATTGGTATCTACTCCTCATAATAACAATACAATTGGTATCAAGCTCCTCATGATAAAATATCTCCTTTAATGGCTTAACTTGTATTCTTCCCTTGATTGTTATACTAATCAATGCTATTTGGTGTTAATTGTCTCTTTTTGGTGCTTAATGCCAAATGGGGGAGAAATTTGTGATAATAGCATTGAAATTTGTAATAATAGCCTTAGATAATGGGGTAATAGCCTTAGATAATGGGGGAGAGAAATTTAAAATTGTGATAATGCCAATGGGGAGAAATAACAGAAATACCAATGCTAACGGGGGAGAAATGTGATAACATATTCATTAGGGCGAAATTAATATTTTTAATCTATATGTCAAATAATGCTTTCACCTTCTCTTATGCACTTCATGTTATATCATTTGGTCATTTTCACCTATGTGCTATTATCATAAATGGATTTGTCATCAATCACCAAAAAGGGGGAGATTGAAAGATCAAGCTCCGTTTAAGTTGGTTTTGGTGTTAATGACAAATGCCATTATGAGATTTTGATGTTAATGACAAATATTTTTATAATGTTTTGGTGATAATGACAAATGTATATATGAGACTAATATGTTTGTTCAAGTATATTATAGTTTAGTCTCATTTGGATGAAAAGGTGAAATGAAAGAGGTATGCATTCAAAATCACTTTCTCATATGCTAATGCATTCCTTAGATCCAAAATATAGATTGAACTCCTCAAATAGTTCAAATGAATATGTGCATATGTTTTTCTTCATATAGATTTGTATGCACACATTTAGGGGGAGCTCTCTCTATGTTTTGGAGTTTCACTAGTATTGATCCATGTTTCCTTTTAGAAATACATTGGGATCAAACTAGGATCATGCATTCATCAAAAATCAATTTCAAAACAAAGTTTGTGCTCTGTCTGGACGAGCGGTAGTACCGCAGTTTTGAACGTCGGAACTACCGGAGAGCGGTAGTTCCGCGCCCAGAAGCGGTAGTACCGGGGAGCGGAAGATCCGGTTTTCGAGCGGATCCTTCTTTCCAGAGAGCACCCTCCGGATGCATTTGAGTTTTCGCGGGATCGGAAGTACCGGCGATTTGAACGCCGGAACTACCGCAGGTTGCGGTAGTACCGCAGTATAGAGCGGTACTTCCGGAGTCCGGAAGCTCCGGAGGAGAAGCGGAGCCTTTTTTCCAGAGAGCGCCAACTTTGGGACTTTTGGGAATTCGGCTCGAGCGGTAGTACCGCATTAACTCTGCGGAACTACCGGAGAGCGGTAGTACCAGAGTTTATAACGGCGGTAGTACCGCACATTGAATTCAAATGATTTTATATTCAATTTATTATCTCATTATTTGTTGAGATTGTCATGAATTACCAAAAAGGAAAGATTGTTGAATCTAGTTCCCCCCATTATGTGTTAATGGTGAAGTTTGGTAATTGATGACAATTGTTTTGTGGACTAACGGTTTCCATGAGTTAGATGAATAGGTTAGGTTCCACAAAAGAGGATGACTTGGGATGACTTCATGGGTTGAATATCATCAAGTCAAGATCAAGAAGAAGTTAGCTTCATGAGTTGAAGGCTATCAAAGAAGAAGAACATGTGTCATGAGTTGATGCATGATCATGTGTTGATTAAGTCAAGGAAGATCATCATGTGTTGATGGAGTTGATGAGAAGGATGCATCATGAGTTGATGCATATCGAGATGATGACCCAAGGCAAAGGTATGACTAGCTAGGGCTAAGGATGTGTTCCTAGTCTTTTACCGGTCTTGGTGTTTGGTTGAAAGACCGGATTGCTAGTATAGGTTGCCGTACTATTAAGAGGGGTCATGTCTAGTAGTTTGAGTCTCATCATGTGTTGATAGCTCAACCTCACTTGCTCTAGCTCATCTTGGCATGAGGCTTGCATTTGCGAATGTGTTTTGCAAATGGTTGAAGCTCATGTGGCAAATCCTTGTAACATGTGACTATACTTTGCAAATGTGTTTTGCAAAAGGTTGAAGTCCATGTACCTATTCCTTGTGACATGATCTAAGTTTGCAAATGTGTTTTGCAAAAGTTGTAGATCATGTATAATCCCTTGGCATGGTCTAAGATTGTTTATTGCTATTTCCTTTGGACATTAGACCATGAGAGTGACTCTTTTGGATCTCTTTTGATTTCTGCATTGATCTAATGTGTTTGAGATCATGCAAATAGATGGGTTGTGTAGCCCTTTGAATAAGCTTTCCATAGAGTCCAAGATCACTCAATTCCGACATCGGAGTCAAAAGTTATGACCGTTTTTCTGAGTGCTGTCTGTGCTGAAGCGGAAGTACCGCACCGACTTCCGGTACTACCGCAGAACGGTAGTACCGCATTTTATAACTGCGGTAGTACCGCAAATGGCTGACTAACGGCTATTTTTCTAGCCGTTATGGTGGGGAGCGGTAGTACCGGTACTGTAGCAGCGGTAGTACCGCAAAATCCTGTTTTTGACTCCAACGGCTAGTTTTGAGGTGTGGGTTATAAATACTCCCTTGTGGCCGGTTGGGGTAAGGTCCTAGTGACTCCATTTCACTCTTTTGAGCTAGTGTGAGGCTCTCCACTCAATTGTGCATGTGTTGCACTTTGTGAGAGAGGAGAGGTGATCTAGAGTGCATGTGTTGCATCTAGAGGAGGACTTTGTGTCCGGATTGAGCTTGTGCATTTGTTGCACGTGGTGAGAGTCAAGTGAGGGACTTGACTTGTTACTCTTGGAGTTTGCCGACTCCTAGACGGCGTGGGAGGCGTCGTGCCCGGTGATCTTCTCAAAGAAGCTTGTGAGAAGGCCCGGCGTGTGTGAAGGTTGGAGCTCACCTACCCGGAGCGGGGAAGAGCTACCACTAGTGGATTTGAGGTAGAAGGCTTAATTCGTGGAGCCGGTCCAATTCGTTTGGGCTAACCTCAACGTGGACTAGGGGAGACCGGCAAGTCTCCGAACACCACGGTAAAAAGAGAACGTGTCATTTGTGGTTTGCTTTCTTGTGCTCTTTTTACATTCAAACAATTTACTTACTTAGCATTATTTTGATTGCTTGTAAACCTAGGATTGCAAACCTTGACCTAGGTAGAATTGTTGGTGCACTTAGGCGAATTTATTTGTTGTAGGCGCTATTTGAGCTAAACCAAATTGTTTTTAGCTTCCGCATTATATACTTGGTTTAGGCAAATAGAAAAGGTCTTGAATTGCTAATATTAATTTGAAGAAAATTTTTAGACCGCCTATTCACCCCCCCTCTAGTCGGCCTTCTCGGTCTTACACACCTGTGGTTGAGCGATCACTATGACATTTGCTCAGCGTAAGGGTTTCAGTCCTTATATTTTCACATGGCCCGCAACCTTACTAGGCCCGCGACCCATCCTAGGGTAAGAGTTGGGTGAATAATCACCTGGCGATGCACCACAACCCCCCCTTCCTTCAATCCTAGGGTAAGAGACGGGTGAAAAATCATAATTATCTTGCGATGCACCACAGCCCCCTTACCCTACCTTGTGCACGCCGGCACTCTCCGCTCTAAGATACGGTGTCCCATACCACCCTACCTTAGAGTCGGGTTTTATAAATTCTGTTGGCTCGCTGCCACGACCTTATTAGTGTAAAGACTTTGAGTGATAATAATATCTTACGGTTATCTAGATTAACAGATAATTATTTCTAGGGTTACAAGGCATGGCTACAAGTTTAACATGGCATTTATCGGTGGTAGGTTTAACTACATAACATGTCATTCTAACATTTTATTTTACTTTGAAATTAACATTTCACAATTAGCATAATGCAAATAGCATAATAACGTAATTAAATAACATGGGTTGCAACATGATCAAAGGATTTGGGACTTGCCGTCAATCCGAATGATCTCAGCTAGCTCGAACGTAGAAGCTCCTGGATCCTGAGTCTGCTCCTGGGCTTCCGGGATCTCCGACACTAGCGCAAACAATTAAAATAAGTAAATCCGGCTTGCAACTAAACAAGCGAGGAAAAATAATCTAATTAAAAAGGAATAAAATGCATAAATCTCCAAATGAGGAATTTTAGGAATTTAACTGGGATGAATTTGGTGGAAAGGAGGTCACAAATGGGTCCAGAATAATATTTGGAGCAAAGTGGTGAAATTTGGGGATTTTTGGATTTTCTGTGATTTTCTAGGATTTATTTGGATTTTCTGGGATTTTGGAAATTGGTAAAACTCTGGAAATTCGGGATGCACAGTAAAAGGCCGGCCCGAGGCTACAGTGCAGCCCGGGCGGGAAATACAGCCCGCGCGGCCGAACGGCCCGCGCGGCCTCAGCGGCCCACGCGCACACGCACGCGGTGCGGTCGAGCAGGCCGGACGCAGCCCACTCGCGCGCGCGCTCGCCCGGGGATGGCGGACGCGTGGCGTTGGCGGATGGCGGGGATGCTGGAAGATCGGGCGGAGGGGATGCAGTGGAGTTACGAAGATCGGACGACGGGGAGAAGCGCCATCCGACGGTTGAGTTTAGAAGGTACAGAACGGAGGGGACGGTCGGGATGGAGCCACGTCCTCCGTCTTCTTCCTCCCGCCGCGCACACGGAGCAGAGGAGCGGGGATTGAGGCGCTCCCGCTCTCCGACGACGGCGAAGGCTTCCGGCGGGGAAGAAGGGTGCCAGGAGGTGGCGGGCGACAAGGTGGGTCCCCTTTGGGCTTAGTGGAGCTCGGGGGTCAGTGGAGGGGGCTGGAGGCAGAAGGGGAAGAAACGGCTTCCCGGCGGCGAAGAAGGTCACCGGAGCCGAGAGGGGTCGATCGGGTGCAGTTACACGGTCACGGGGGTGTGGCGCTCACAATGGCGAAGAGGGTGGAGGCTGGGGAGCGTCGAGGGAGGCTGGCCACGGGCGCACGGTTGAAATCGACGGCGAGCTTCGGTGGCGGCGCTCCACAGTGGAATCCCTGGTCGGAGGAGAGCACAAACATGGTCGGTGAGCTGAGGAGAAGTTCGGGGAGCAAGCAATCGGGGAATGGGAAGGGGAGCGGAAGATCGAGCTACGGGGGTTGCCGGCGCAGGGGACGATGGCGGCGGAGCTTCGGGCGAAGAGGATCCAATCGGGAGCTCCTGGAGGCACTAGGGAGTGGCGGGATGTGAATGGAGGCGTTTGGGAGGTTTGGGGAGCAAAGGGTCGGACGGGCACCGAGGGGGGGGGGGGGCTTTTATGCCCGAGCGGGGGAGAGGGGATCCGAGGGAGGAGGGGATGATCCTTCGGGAAGAAGGCAACGGGCGGTGGCGACAGGGAGACAGGAGAGTGGGTGGCAAATCTTCTCCGCGCAAGGGATGACGCACGCATCTGCACAGGGGACTGGCGATGCGACGGGAGAGGACGGGAGCAGGTGGTCGGGGCGGCATGGCGAAGGCGAGGCTTGCGGGCAAAGGGAGGAGAAGGGGACTGGCAGGTGGGGCCGGAGCAGAGGCGGGCGACGCGGCGCGAGGACGTCCACCCGTTTGGACAGGGGCTGTCGGAGCGGCGCGAAGCCAGGCGCGGCGCGGGCACGGGGAGGAACCGGGGCGCGGCGCCGGCGCAGGCGGGCGTGGCGCGCAGCGCGAAGAGAAAGCGGGGAGGAGGGAGGCGCTAGCGGGGAGGAGGAGCGAGGGAGGGGAGCGGCGCCAGTGCGAGGGGAGCAGCGTGCGGCTCGAGCATCCGCGCGGGGAGGAGGCGGCAAGGAGAGGGAGGCGCCAGCGGAGAGGAAAGGAAGGGGAAGGCGCTGGGGCGCGGGAGAAAGAGGGAGGCGGGAAAGAGCAACTGCGCCAAACAAAGGAGAAAACGGAAAGGCCGAAAGAGGAAGGCGGATTCCGGGGAGAACTTTCCCGAAAGGGAAAGTTTTCGAATTTTACTCAAAAAAATCCAGCAAAAAGCACAGAAATTTTTGGTTTGAATTTTTGGGGTTTTTCAACCTACCCCCCTTAAAAGAATCTCGACCCCGAGATTAACTTGATCCAGGGAGTAAGTTGGGAAAATCTCGCTGCAATTCTGATTCTCGTTCCCAGGTGGACTCATCCGCTGCGTGATTCTTCCACTGCACTCTACAAAATCTGACATCCTTGTTTCTGAGCTGCCTCTCTGAGGTTTCAACTATTTGTAGTGGTTCTTCAGCATATGTGCAGTCATCTGGCAATTCAATATCTGACAATGGTTTTTCATCTGTAGGCTGTCGCAGATACTTTCGAAGCTGGGACACGTGGTACACGTTGTGTATTCTTAACAAGTTGGGCGGCAGCTGTACTTGATAAGCTACCTCTCCAACTCTTCCGATTATTTGAAATGGTCCCCCATATCTTGGTGCTAATTTAACTTTACCTTGAAATCTCTTAACTCTCTTGAATGGGGTGACTTTGATAAACACGAAATCTTCAACCTTGAAGCTCAGATCCTTTCTGCGTCTTGAGCAATCTGAGGTCCAATGAGTTGTCGTTCTCCTGTTTCTGTCCAATTCAGTGGGGTCCTGCATTTTCTGCCATAAAGTGCTTCAAACGGGGCCATTTGGATGCTGGCTTGATAGCTGTTGTTATATGAGAACTGAGCGAAGGGTAGGCAAGTGTTCCATGCTGCACCATATACTATTGCACAAGCTCTCAACATATCTTCCAAAATCTGGTTGGTTCTCTCTGTCTGTCCATCTGTCTGTGGGTGATATGCTGAACTGAAATTCAAATCGGTGCTCATAGCTTCATGCAATTTCTCCCAGAACTTGGATGTAAACTGTGCTCCTCGATCTGACACAATCTTCTTCGGAACTCCATGCAGTGTCACAATTCTTGTCAAATATAACTCAGCAAGCTTGTCCTTCCCGTAGGTTTGCTTGATCGGGAGGAAACGAGTTAATTTAGTCAATCTATCAACAATGACCCAAATAGCATCATATCCTTCTCGAGTCTTGGGAAGTCCAGTAATGAAGTCCATCCCAATGCTATCCCACTTCCATTCGGGTATTGGCAAAGGCTGCAACAATCCCGATGATTTTTGGTGGTCTATCTTGATCTGCTGGTAGACATCACATTTAGCTACATACTCTGCCACTTCTTTCTTCAT
Organism: Dendrocalamus latiflorus; assembly: GCA_017311315.1. Lineage (NCBI taxonomy): Eukaryota > Viridiplantae > Streptophyta > Magnoliopsida > Poales > Poaceae > Dendrocalamus > Dendrocalamus latiflorus. The sequence continues at coordinate 29,210,925 of CM029665.1, read as the reverse complement.
CTGGTTTCACCAATATTTCTTCTTCAAATCTTGGTACATTTTGGTGCCTCTAGGATGGCTTGAGAATTGTGAGGAATGAGCTTCGGATAGGATCAATTCTCTTAATTCCTTCTTGCCGGGTATGCAATAGCGACCACGGAAAGTAAGGATTTCATGCTCGTCTATCGCATACTTTGATGAATTTTCTTCTTGAATACCCTTTTTCAGTTTTTGAATCTTTTCATCTTCATCTTGTGCTGCTTTAATCTGATCTGTCAACAATGGTTGAAGCTCTAATGCGGCCATACTGCCTTGTTCTGGAATCACCAAATTCAGTCGTAGCATATCCTTTTGCAACGCTGGTGGGTACTCTGTCATGCTGGCTTTGCTTGGGTGAGCCTTACGGCTAAGGACATCGGCACCACATTAGTCTTGCCCGAGTGATATTGAAGCTCAATATCATAATCTTTAATTCCAGCCATCTTCGTTGTCTCATATTCAACTCTGGTCGTGTAAACAGATACTTCAAGCTCTTGTGATCTGAGAATATCTCACACCGATTCCCTAGCAGGTAGTGCCGCCAAATTTTGAGTGCATGCACCCCGGCTGCTAGTTCTAAATCGTATGTGGGGTAATTCTCTTCATGTGGTTTTAACTGCCTTGAAGCATAGGCAACAACTTTTCCGTCTTGCATAAGCACACATCCCAAACCTTGCTTCGAGGCATCGCAGTAAATTTGAAATTCCTTCTCTGGATTGGGCAAAATCAAGACTGGCGTCGTTGTCAACTTGGTCTTCAACAGCTGAAAACTCTCTTTACAAGCATCTGTCCATGTGAAGGGCTTGTCCTTCTTCAGCAGCTGAGTGAGTGGACGAGAAATTTTCGAGAGCCCTTCTATGAATCGACGATAATATCCCGCCAATCCAAGAAAGCTTCTCATGCCTGTCACTGTCTTGGGTTGTTTCCATTCTATAACTGCTGCGATCTTTTCTGGATCAACCTTGACTCCATCTTCCGATATAATATGACCCAAGAAAGCAACTTCTTTTAGCCAAAAGCTGCATTTATCGAACTTGGCATACAGCTGATGTTCTCTCAATCTAGTTAATGTCATGTGCAAATGCTCTTTGTGCTCTTCACAAATAAAACTGGGGCCGACCAAGGTGAAACACTCGGTCGTATGAATTCTTTTTCTTGTAATTCATCTAATTGCTTCTTTAGCTCTTTCAACTCACTGGCTGACATTCTGTACTGGTGATTGGCAATTGGCTTGGTACCAGGCACCAATTCTATTGCAAGTTCCACTTGCCTGTCAGGGGGTCTTCCTGGCAATTCTTCTGGGAATACATCAGGATACTCTTGTACTACTGGCACTTGATCAGGTGTAACTGCTAGCATGTTGATCATGCGCCTTTTTGCATCCTTCAAAACTTCTCGGTCTGTTTTCACTATCCCTCTTTGACCTTCAGGATTTACCAAGGATACGGTCTTGATTTCACAGTTTACCTTGCCTTTGTTTTTGGCTAACCAATTCATACCTAGAATGGCATCTAATCCTGATATGTCTAACTGCAACAATTCTGCTCTGAAGTCTACCCCTTGGATTTTTATTTTAAGCCCACTACACCCACTTTGGGACTCCATTCTAATCCCAGGGGTTTCAACCACATAGGGTCTTGGCAATGAAACAGAAGGCAACTGATTTATTGAAGCAAAACTCTTCGAAATAAACGAATGTGTTGCACCAGGGTCAAATAAAATCAATGCAGGTATGGTGTTGATTGGGAACATACCGGCAATGATGTCACTAGCTTCAGCTGCATCTTCTGCGGACACATGATTTACTCTTGCATAAAACGTGGGTCTGGTATGACCTTTGCTACTGCCTGCAGATGTAAAGTTCGCGGTGCCTGCCGGTGATTGAGGTCCATCTGCTTTGATCTGCAGAGAGCCTCCTTCGGGGGTGCCAGAGCCTGACTGTGACTTTGTTTCCTGCTGCCGCTGGTTTTGGAATTGGAGTTTAGCTGCATCTGATTTCAAACTCCTCCTGGGACACTGATGCTTGTAGTGTCCAGTCTCTCCACAATGGAAACATGCATCTGTCCTTCGTGGACAGCTGCTAGCAGGATGCTTGCCATTGCAGGTGGGGCACTTGGTGGCAAAGGGTAAAGGGGAACTGTACTGTTGAGATTGTCCAGACTGGTTCTTCGGTAGCTTCACAAACTGACGTGAGGGTTGGGATCGGAATGAGAATGATCCCGAGGTTTTGCTTCGCTGGGCACTATGCGAAGAAGACTGAGATTTGTGCACTGCCTTGCGCTTCCTGTAATCTTCCATTTCACCTCTAGCCTCTTCTGAAGTAATCAGGTTGTTCACCATATCGTGCAGGTCTTTGAACTTCATGGATGAGATATGGAACTTCAATGACTGTTGCAGTCCTGCTCGAAACTTGCTCATTTTCTTATCCTCGCTGTCAACATCCTCCGGAGCAAACCTGGATAGGTGGTTAAATTGATGTAAGTATTCCATAACAGTGCGTCCACCTTGTTTAAGCGCTAGGAATTCCCGGCGCTTAGCCTCCATGATGCCATCCGGTATATGAGCCTTGCGAAAGGCATTGGAAAACTCTTCCCAACTAATCTCTCTGTTTTGCAGTGTGTGTTGATAGTTGATCCACCATGTTGCTGCAGCGCCCTGCAACTGATGGGATGCATACAACACCTTTTCTTTATCATCACATCGAACAGTGTCAAGTTTCCTTTCCACGTCTACGAGCCAATCCTCAGCTACTATGGGGTCAGCTGAGGTGAAAAGGACTGGTGGGCGCGTTTTCATAAAGTCTGCCCATCGGGTGGAAATTGGTGCACCATCCCGAGGAACATTGCTTCCATCTTGAATTCCCGGAGATCTGGCTGCTATCTGTTCAAGAAGTCTGGCATGCTGGTCTAACGCTTGTAAGATGCTCTGTTCTCCCTGGTAACGATTCTGCTCCAACATTGCTATCACACTGGCGAGTGTCGCTTGATCTGTGGCAGGTGCACCCTGCCGGTTGGTCTGACCACTCTGCTCTGCCGGATCCATCTGCCAATTGGGAACTAGAGATCAGCTTTGCAGCGGCTTTGGAGAACAGGGGTAGATAAGTAAGACTTTGAATTTTCAAGGTAAGTATAGGGCGAATTAAGGTAAGAACGAGAACGAAAGGGACAGGAGAAAACTTTGAACACAGGGGGATTACTGATAATTAAGCAAACAACATACAAGGATAATAAATACAGATTTACAATATGCAGGTGGTACACAAACCACTTAGGGTTCATGATTGCACCTGCTTTACATTACAAAAGTACTACTACAACTCAGGGTCAGTCTAGTCTGACGAACGACGGCTACTCCTCCAGCTGCCGAGAAACAAAATTTTGAAGCTAGACGAGCGGGGCAATAAACATTTTGCAAAAGCAAAACTTAAGCAGAAGAAAACTAAGATAGATAAGGTAGCAACAATAGAGGAGAAGACAGCAATAATACTTATGTTTTTCGTAAACCCTTTTTATGGCTTAAATTAAGTTTTTGCGATAAAATCGCTTCCTAGTTTGCCTTAGGTCTCAACCTACGGTCAAGAGCCTGCTCTGATACCACTTCTTGTAACGCCCCCGTTTCCAGGGGCGCGTACGGACACGGCATTCTGTAACTATTCATGCATGAACAGTTATGGAACGTCGCGCAAGAGTATACCATTGCATGCTTACAACAAAAGTCCAGCATATATTTCACATAAGGATTAACATCCATTTTTCAACAGCGGGGCGTGCAAGCCCAAAGTATACTTACATTACAAAAACTCCAAGATCCGCTTGAGCGCGGCCAAGACCTAAAGCCACGGGTCCTCGTCGAAGAAGAGATCCTTCGGGACTTCCTCAACGGGGAGACCTTCACCTTCGTCTTGATCCTCTAAAGAGTAGATTAAGCAAGCCGTGAGCCAAACAACCGGCTCAGCAAGTCCCAAAGGGATCCTAACTTATTACATGCACGGAACATCGAAGGAGGGAAAATATATTTGGTTTATTAACTTTGAGTGGATGCAGTTTTATTTGCAAGCATTTTATAAAATGGACTCAAAACTACTTCTTAAGATCTCAGGGGTTTTCACAAAGAATTCTTTAACCAACTAGTCAAGTTCAAATATGTACAAAACTACTTAAGCTTTGCAGCTGGAATCACCCAAGTGACACAGCTCCAATAACCGGGAGCACGGCGTATTCGAATACCATTTATTTGACTCTGCAGAGTTTGCTCAGCTTTACCCACACGCACCCTTAACCCTCATGACTGAGTTAAGGAACCGGGTCTTTTCGCTGCTCAACCCTTGGTATACACTCCACCCGATAGATAATAATCCCGCACATCCTCGGGCGTTCGTTGGCCCTCGCGGAACGCCGGTCCCGAGTTGTGAGGACCTATCGTTGTCTTGCACTGACTCCCAATGCGGGGTTTCACTTAAGTTGAGCAGGTACTAAACCAGGGTTGACAAGTCAACACCTGTGGTTGAGCGATCACTATGACATTTGCTCAGCGTAAGGGTTTCAGTCCTTATATTTTCACATGGCCCGCAACCTTACCAGGCCCGCGACCCATCCTAGGGTAAGAGTTGGGTGAATAATCACCTGGCGATGCACCACAACCCCCCCTTCCTTCAATCCTAGGGTAAGAGACGGGTGAAAAATCATAATTATCTTGCGATGCACCACAGCCCCCTTACCCTACCTTGTGCACGCCGGCACTCTCCGCTCTAAGATACGGTGTCCCATACCACCCTACCTTAGAGTCGGGTTTTATAAATTCTGTTGGCTCGCTGCCACGACCTTATTAGTGTAAAGACTTTGAGTGATAATAATATCTTACGGTTATCTAGATTAACAGATAATTATTTCTAGGGTTACAAGGCATGGCTACAAGTTTAACATGGCATTTATCGGTGGTAGGTTTAACTACATAACATGTCATTCTAACATTTTATTTTACTTTGAAATTAACATTTCACAATTAGCATAATGCAAATAGCATAATAACGTAATTAAATAACATGGGTTGCAACATGATCAAAGGATTTGGGACTTGCCGTCAATCCGAATGATCTCAGCTAGCTCGAACGTAGAAGCTCCTGGATCCTGAGTCTGCTCCTGGGCTTCCGGGATCTCCGACACTAGCGCAAACAATTAAAATAAGTAAATCCGGCTTGCAACTAAACAAGCGAGGAAAAATAATCTAATTAAAAAGGAATAAAATGCATAAATCTCCAAATGAGGAATTTTAGGAATTTAACTGGGATGAATTTGGTGGAAAGGAGGTCACAAATGGGTCCAGAATAATATTTGGAGCAAAGTGGTGAAATTTGGGGATTTTTGGATTTTCTGTGATTTTCTAGGATTTATTTGGATTTTCTGGGATTTTGGAAATTGGTAAAACTCTGGAAATTCGGGATGCACAGTAAAAGGCCGGCCCGAGGCTACAGTGCAGCCCGGGCGGGAAATACAGCCCGCGCGGCCGAACGGCCCGCGCGGCCTCAGCGGCCCACGCGCACACGCACGCGGTGCGGTCGAGCAGGCCGGACGCAGCCCACTCGCGCGCGCGCTCGCCCGGGGATGGCGGACGCGTGGCGTTGGCGGATGGCGGGGATGCTGGAAGATCGGGCGGAGGGGATGCAGTGGAGTTACGAAGATCGGACGACGGGGAGAAGCGCCATCCGACGGTTGAGTTTAGAAGGTACAGAACGGAGGGGACGGTCGGGATGGAGCCACGTCCTCCGTCTTCTTCCTCCCGCCGCGCACACGGAGCAGAGGAGCGGGGATTGAGGCGCTCCCGCTCTCCGACGACGGCGAAGGCTTCCGGCGGGGAAGAAGGGTGCCAGGAGGTGGCGGGCGACAAGGTGGGTCCCCTTTGGGCTTAGTGGAGCTCGGGGGTCAGTGGAGGGGGCTGGAGGCAGAAGGGGAAGAAACGGCTTCCCGGCGGCGAAGAAGGTCACCGGAGCCGAGAGGGGTCGATCGGGTGCAGTTACACGGTCACGGGGGTGTGGCGCTCACAATGGCGAAGAGGGTGGAGGCTGGGGAGCGTCGAGGGAGGCTGGCCACGGGCGCACGGTTGAAATCGACGGCGAGCTTCGGTGGCGGCGCTCCACAGTGGAATCCCTGGTCGGAGGAGAGCACAAACATGGTCGGTGAGCTGAGGAGAAGTTCGGGGAGCAAGCAATCGGGGAATGGGAAGGGGAGCGGAAGATCGAGCTACGGGGGTTGCCGGCGCAGGGGACGATGGCGGCGGAGCTTCGGGCGAAGAGGATCCAATCGGGAGCTCCTGGAGGCACTAGGGAGTGGCGGGATGTGAATGGAGGCGTTTGGGAGGTTTGGGGAGCAAAGGGTCGGACGGGCACCGAGGGGGGGGGGCTTTTATGCCCGAGCGGGGGAGAGGGGATCCGAGGGAGGAGGGGATGATCCTTCGGGAAGAAGGCAACGGGCGGTGGCGACAGGGAGACAGGAGAGTGGGTGGCAAATCTTCTCCGCGCAAGGGATGACGCACGCATCTGCACAGGGGACTGGCGATGCGACGGGAGAGGACGGGAGCAGGTGGTCGGGGCGGCATGGCGAAGGCGAGGCTTGCGGGCAAAGGGAGGAGAAGGGGACTGGCAGGTGGGGCCGGAGCAGAGGCGGGCGACGCGGCGCGAGGACGTCCACCCGTTTGGACAGGGGCTGTCGGAGCGGCGCGAAGCCAGGCGCGGCGCGGGCGCGGGGAGGAACCGGGGCGCGGCGCCGGCGCAGGCGGGCGTGGCGCGCAGCGCGCAGCGCGAAGAGAAAGCGGGGAGGAGGGAGGCGCTAGCGGGGAGGAGGAGCGAGGGAGGGGAGCGGCGCCGGTGCGAGGGGAGCAGCGTGCGGCTCGAGCATCCGCGCGGGGAGGAGGCGGCAAGGAGAGGGAGGCGCCAGCGGAGAGGAAAGGAAGGGGAAGGCGCTGGGGCGCGGGAGAAAGAGGGAGGCGGGAAAGAGCAACTGCGCCAAACAAAGGAGAAAACGGAAAGGCCGAAAGAGGAAGGCGGATTCCGGGGAGAACTTTCCCGAAAGGGAAAGTTTTCGAATTTTACTCAAAAAAATCCAGCAAAAAGCACAGAAATTTTTGGTTTGAATTTTTGGGGTTTTTCAACGACGACGGGGACGAGGTGGACGAGGGTGTGCGCGAGGTTGGCGCGGGAGGCGTCGAGCGCCTCCTTCTTGGCCGCGTCCGACTGCTGGTCGTACGTCGGCAGCTGGTCCACGTCCATCGTCGCCGCCGTCCCGCTCGGCCCCGACGCCGCCGCCGATGACGACGACGACGAAGACAGGTAGTAGCTCGACGACCGGTGCATCCTCTCGATCTGGCCGGCCTTGTTTCCTTCTCGTTTGATCCGGCCTCCTCGGCTCCTCCCGTTCTTGGTTTCTTGATCTCGCGGCCGACCCAAGGGATTCTTGTGCTGGCTTCGCGTGCCTGTCGCTGCTCTGCCGCCGCGTTTTGCTGGCAGCGTTGTGCTGTGTGCGTGCATGCAGTTGAGGTTCTTTGATCGGCTACGCATGGGTGTAGCCCGCGTCTTGCGCCGGGGCTGCCAACGCCTGCATGCATGCGCTGTACACCAACGCCTTGCTTACTCCAACGCATTTAAATTCGGGAGTGCATAGGTATTACCCGGATATATTTTTTTTCTAATTATCATCTAATTTTATGATCTTTGGATTAGAGATTAAGGAACCCCTTGTTTTTAAAGGGGGAGATTTTTTCAAGGGGGAGGGGATAGAATTCAAGGGGAGGGAGGAGAATTCATGGCCATTGGATCTGTAATCAATGATCCTAAATCTGGATGATAGTTAGGAAGAAAACATCTGGATGATAGTTAGGAAGGAAACATCCGGACGACGTTTAACAAAACTCTTTAAATTCTAGAATGTTACAATTTTTAGTCCAAAAAAAAGAAAACGTTGCAATTTTTTTTGTCGACACAGGAAATACTACACTCCATTTTTATTATAGTAGTTTTGCTATTTGCATGTTGCCTGATATCTTGCCCACTATGAACATAACCGCACACAATAGGGGAGAGTACTATGGTACAACCTTCTTCAGGTATGGCTACTAGTAGAAGATGTCTAGCGCTACCCATATGGAGCGTTGTAGAGGGGGCGCCTCGGACGTGGCTGGCCATCGTTGTAGTGGCACGCACATATACAATTAGGGTTTATGCAGCATCATGTGGGGTCATAGATATTTCCTATATTGATGACCTCCTTGTCGCCCCTCTCGGGCTGCATCTTTTGGCAGATGTCATCGCTCTCCTCATTGAGATTATCAATGCACGCCTCCAATTCTAAGATTCAGTTCCACAATGTATCCATGTACATCACAACATAGCATTCATGGGGAGGATCGATCCAGCGGACAAAGTTGCATTTCGCCATCTATTGCAAAGGAGGATTAACATCAAAACTCTTTTAGCAATAACAAAAAATAAACTATTGGCTAATTATACCCTAGAGTGTGAACATGACAAGAAATATCGTCCGCCTTCGAACTAGCTGTCCAAGACCTGCATGGCCATGTCCTCCCTGTGTCCGCATTGTGGCCATACTGGTTGAGCACGCTTGTTTGGCGCCAAGTGGTAGTTCGGGCCGAAGTTGTATCTTGTTTCAAGGGGAAAGTTTTGCTTTGGTGACCCCGGTTGGACAAACTCCTCGCCGTCTACCATGGTATGTTACTATAGAACAGAGAAGATTCTTCTTCCAATGGTTCACAGGGTTGAGTGATCCTGCTTTCAAGGGGTGGGGCATGCATTTTATAGCTCGCAAGGAGAGGCAGCGTGCTTTCTCACACAACGGGTCATATTTTAGCTTGCAAAGCGACCACGTCGCCTCCATCATCAGAGCGAGATGTGGCCTTCGTCTCCAAACGAGTCAGCTTTTCGCACCGATGTGATCTAACGAGATAACTTTTTGCACGATCTGGCCCAACGAGCTAGCTTTGCGTAGGATGTGACCCCGACCAAGCAGCTTTGCGCTGCGACGTGACCCAACAAGCCAGCTTTGCGCAGCACAATGTATCCATGTACATCACAACATAGCATTCATGGGGAAGATCGATCCAACGGACAAAGTTGCATTTCGTCATCTATTGCAAAGGAGGATTAACATCAAAGATCTTTTAGCAATAACAAAAAATAAACTATTAGCTAATTTTACCCCAGAGTGTGAACATTACAAGAAATGTCATCCGCCTTCGAACTGGCTGTCCAAGACCTGCATGGCCATATCCTCCCTGTGTTCGCATTGCGGCCATACTGGTTGAGCACGCATGTTTGGCGCCAAGTGGTAGTTTGGGCCGAAGTTGTATCTTGTTTCAAGGGGAAAGTTTTGCTTCGGCGACCCCGGTTGGACAGACCCCTCATCGTCTACCATGGTATGTTACTATATAACAGAGAAGATTCTTCTTCCTATGGTTCACAAGGTCGAGTGATCCTGCTTTCAAGGGGTGGGGCATGTATTTTATAGCTTGCAGGGAGAGGCAGCGTGCTTTCTCACACAACGGGTCATATTTTAGCTTGCAAAGCGACCACGTCGCCTCCATCATCAGAGCGAGATGTGGCCTTCCTCTTCAAACGAGTCAGCTTTTCGCACCGATGTGATCTAAAGAGATAACTTTTCGCACGACCTGACCCAACGAGCTAGCTTTGCATAGGATGTGATCCCGACCAAGCAGTTTTGTGCGGCGACGTGACCCAACAAGCCAGCTTTGCACAGCACGTGAGACGTGACCCCACGAGCCAGTTTTGCACAAGACATGACCCAAGGAGGCAGTTTTGCATTATGACGTAACCGAGCAACTATAATTTTATATTTTTGAATAAAAAAGGTTGTTTAAAAAATAAATACGCCTCACACGCTGGCCAAACCGAGCAAGGAGCAGCACTGGCTGCGCCACCCACGCGCCAACTCCGACCCATCACCCATGTCACTTGGCACCCTCGCGCGCGTGACTCGCTCCAAAGCTCGATCCCGTCCGTCCATCACGCCCGCACGAACCTCAACGTACGCTCCCCCATCCCCCGCTGTCTCCCCGTCTCCATCTTCCTCTGGGCCAAATCTCGCTCACGTCTCCCACTCCGTTTCCCCCCAGGCCGCCGCCGCCGCGACGTGAGAGCACCACCACCCACCAACACCATGTGGCGCCGCCTCCAAACCCTAGCCCCGCCCCTCCGCGGCGCCGCAGCCGCCGCCGGCGTGGCTCCCTCCTACATCACCACCGCCCGCGCCGCCCCGCTCTCCACGGCCGCCAACGCCTTCCGCCGCACCAGCCCGCTCCTCTCCGGTAAGCTCACCCCCTCCTTCCCGGATCTCGTATATTTGGCGGTTTCGGGCGCTGATCGTTTGGTGGATTGGCGTGTGCTGCAGAGGACAAGCCGGCGGCGGCTAGGGTGGAGGATGTCATGCCCATCGCCACGGGGCTGGAGCGCGAGGAGCTCCAGGCAGAGCTCCAGGTGAGGCGGCTTGGGATTTAGAGCTTTGGGTTGGACTGCGCGTTTGGTTTGGTTATGGGAATGGGTTGTGATTTCTCGATCTGGTTGTGGTTTCGCAGGGGAAGAAACGCTTCGATATGGATCCTCCCGTCGGGCCCTTCGGTACCAAGGTGAGGGGGTGGTCGTACTCGTAGGCCCACTTGTTGTTTCTATTGTTCTGAATCTGAGATCGGGATCATACATGCCGGCCACATCCATTAGGTTTATTGGAGTACTTTGGTGTCCCATTGATTGATATTTGATGAAATCTGTGGGTTGTATAGTTCTGAATTGCTGATGCTTTGGTATATTACTTGCGACTTGATTTGCCTTGTGCTGCAAACAATTGACATTGGTGTGAGCAATTAAAAAAAAGCACTTTGTCAATTGACATTGGTGTGAGCAATTAAAAAAAGCACTTTGTCAATTGACATTGGTGTGAGCAATAAAAAAAATGCAGTTTGTCTCACTGGTAGTCATGTTCTGTTGTCTGATTGTATGATGCTCTGATGCATTTTGGAGATCGTCTGCACGTGCTATTTATCTATGTGTCATTATTGTAGAAACTTGTGCACTGTGTGACTGATGCCGATGCGTTTGGTATCTGTTTTCATTGCCTGTATACCATAGCATCAATGGTTGTTCCATACTATTGCGTCAGCCGTCAAATGATTGTTATTTGTTAATGCTGTTGGTGCATATCATTCATTTTTCCCTTGTTAAACTGTTGCTGCAAACCTTCTTCACGGGGAATTGCTTTCCAGTTCTTGTTGTTTTAAACTTCTATGCATTAAACACTGACTTGTTATCTTTTACACATTGTATCCTACCTACTATCATATTTGATTACAGATACAATTTGACTTCCAAGTTCTGTATAATATCTGCGCATGTAACAGTACTGACTTGAACTATTGATGTATATGCATACTAGCGTGCTGCCTTTTTCCATTTTACAATGGTTTTTGGATATGCCACTGGGTTATGTGTACTGTTTCACCTAGCCATGCTGGAACGTCAAAATAAACATGTGTTGCTGAGAAACTGATCAAATTGTAAGATGCACTTGCCTGCTTTGGAATAATTGTACAAATAGACATTTATCTTGGGAATGTTGTCATTGACATGCCTTTTTCTAGAGCCATTTGGCACATTGATACCGATAATTCTGAACTGTTTATAAGTAATGTTTGGCAGTGAGTGTCTGTTAGCTGCATTTTGTCATTGCATATTATACAGTGGACTACAAGCTTGATATATGTACATGCTTAAGCAGTGTAATGTGAAGGCTTTTAGCCCTGATTAGCTGATTCATACTTAAGACCCCTCCTAGCTGGTGTGATTTTATGGTCATGTTGCCTTGGTTATGATCTGTAGCTCAGCTTTAATATGACAGCTTGTTTTTACAAGCAGAAGATTCTGATTACCTGTTATAGCATGTCCTTGTATATCTCTAACCAAAAGTTCACTGATTCATCATTCTGTTCTATGAGCTGTGACATTATATTTTATTTCACTATCATGCCAATATTTGTTGATGGGGGTAAACGCTCAATAGTGACTGGTCCCCTTTTTGTATTTTTTCTGCTAAAATATTTCATTTAGCATCTCACAAAAAACAATGGCACACTGCACACTCCCAAAAAGAATGAACAACAAGAACCAGCATGTATACCTCTTGGAGCATATTGGGCTATTGGTAGCTTGGCTCTCATTTGCAGCTGAGTTTTTTTTCCTTCTTTGGATGACTTGTTCTTTTGTTTCCCTTCGTCAAGTCTTTTCATGTTCTATTGAAGAAAGTTTCTTTCTCATATCAATGTCATGGTAGATTGTACATAACTTTGGTGAGCTGCTGATACAATTTATGGAGAGCAAGTGATGTGATCATTAGAGAGCATGCTGCATTACAAAATTGAAGACATCTGGAGATTCGGATTACCTGGGAGAGATTAAGCTTTTGAATTATAGCCTTTATGCAAATCCATATTCGTCAGTTCAGAGGTCATCAAATATTTGTATCTGCGCAAATTTAGACACTTTTCATGAATCTACTACATAAATGATGGATGTTAGGGAGGGAGCATGCTATGTGAAGCATTCTTGTCCAGTCTCTTCTAGTTCACTCCATTCAATTATACACTCTGTTGTCCTTCTGAGGCGGCCTCCTGTTACTTCTTTACCTGCTAACTATGCGTGTTTATTTACCCTTTAAACAACCACTTTGATGTTTGTTCATCAATTCATTTTGATACTTTCCTGCAGGAGGCACCAGCTGTCATTGAGTCCTACTATAACAAGAGGATAGTTGGTTGCCCTGGTGGTGAAGGAGGTAAGTCAGTGTTGAACTGGCTCATCTAAACTCCTGCTAGATATCACAAGACTTGTATAACAATTATTGTGTTTTTTTTAACTTGGTTGGTTTGCAGAGGATGAGCATGATGTTGTATGGTTCTGGTTGAAAAAAGATGAGCCACATGAGTGCCCAGTCTGCTCTCAATACTTTGTGGTAATTGAAATTGGTTTTCATCATATTACTTAAATTTATGCATTCGATGACTATTTTCTTCATAGAATATAGCACATGCTTAGGGGTGAAAAGTGGATACAAATTATCCGTATTATCCGGTTACCGTATTCGATAGGATGCGATGCGAATATGGTATAGATTTTCCCATCGGATTAACAATTTCTATCCTATTCGTATCCATATTCGAATTTGCATAAAAATATATATGTGAATATGATATGAATTTTTACCATCCGAAATGTTATTTTATTCTAGACTATCTATATTCTTATTCGATGAAGCAATATGCATATTTTATTTCAATACAACTAATTTGTTAGACAAGTTTTTTTAATTGAACGTGAATTCGTGTTTCTTTAGATGAAGTAAATGAATTAGAATGATTAAGCATGATTGTACGAAGATAAAATGTTATTAGTGTCTTCATACTACATAAGTTATGAGGATATTCGGATCCGACCGAATTGAGTAGATATTCAATTTGAATTAGTATTCGTTATAATATTTGATGAATATTCGAGAATATTCGGATCGGTATTCGTTTACAAGTGCGAATGCAAATGTGGTTTGGGCACTATCCAATCCGTTTTCACCCCTACACATGCTGCCAAGCTGTGTTGGTTTCTTAGTGTTAAACTGTTCATTAACAGACGTTTTGTTGCTTGCTTTATGCAGCTTAAGGTCATTGGTGATGGTGGAGATCCAGATGGGCATGACGACGACGACGATCATCACCACTAAGGATGCCTCGTGGTTCTGAAAATATGAATTTGACGAGGCATATGATTTCATTTACGAGGCATATATACATTTGGTCATCAAGCAGGTGGTGGTTGTTGCCTAGGGATTTTGTCCAAACAAGAACTTTTTCCCGGATTTGACCTGTGCATTTCTTTTTGAGCATCATCGAATAAAAGATGACTGCATGAGTGTTCTAAAAACAGGTCTACTAGGCGGTATACTCGGCCATATACAAGTAATGCGTGTTCCTACTTATTAGCTGGTTATCTGCATAATCAGGCTGGTTTTGCCACATAATGAGCCTGTTATACTGTATAATCACTACTAGGTTGGGTTACCGATTGTTAGAACCTTGACTGCATCGATGCATCAGATGTGTTTCCTTTTGCTACCTAGGGGCCATCGGGTGCGATAGACCTGACCTATTCTATCACGCAACAATTTATATTTCGCTGCTGAGTGTGACAAGCAGTTTGCAAGCAGCCTGCTAAATCTTTTTAACTAGTTTCTTCTGCGAGCCTTGCTGATCATGTGATGACTATGGAAGCGCCTATTTGCAGTTTTGATGAACGTTGAACCATCACTTTGTTCACATATTTCGTTGTCTTGGGGGGCGCCGATTCTGGTATCCTGTGACAGAGCTGCGTTAGACCATTCTTCCAGTCTATTCTATACACTAATAATCCACCAGTTAAAATTATCCTACATCCACACAACAATTACATGCTCCACAGTCATGACCTTAACTACATCCACACCACAATATGCACCCAGAAATACACCATCCTAAAAACGTGCGCACCAGATTAACTCTCCTTCATTCTCTCTCCTTACTCAACCATATCCGACGGTTATCCTTTAATGGATGTGCAGTACCCCTCCCGCGTCCCTCACGCTCGCGGCTACGACTCCCCCGACGCCCCATCTCCAACACCCCCTCCCGCACCCTCTCCCCACGTTCATTACTTCATTCCCTCCCCACCCGCCGCCGCCACGGCCTCCTTCCCTCCCCATCCCGCACCGCCCCCATGCGCCGGCACCTCCTCCTTCCTCCTCTTCCCTCCCCACGCGCCGCCTCCTTCTCCTTCCCTCCCCACCCCGCATCGCCCCTCCTCCCCTCCCCCGCCTCCTCCTCCTGCGCTCATACCTCCGCTCTGCCGCCGCCTCCTCCTCCCCCCCACCTTGCGCTGCCGCCGCCTCCTCCCCCGCGCCTCCACTCCTGCCGCTCCCCCATCTCCGCCTCTCCCCCGCGCCTCCACTCCGGCCGCTCCCCCTGTCCTCCACCGCGCCGCCTCCTAACCCCAGGATGTCGCTGGATCGGCAGGCCGACGCGGGCACGGGCGCCGCCGCCACGGGGCAGACGCCAGACGTGAAGCCGCCGCGCGATGAGGTACGCGTTGTTTTATTGGTACCGCGCCTCCCCTCCGCTCCCCCCATCCTCCACCGCGCCGCCGCTCCCCCATCTCCGTCTCTCCCCAGCGCCTCCACTCCCGCCGCTCCCCCATCTCCGCCTCTCCCCGGCGCCTCCACTCCCGCCGCTCCCCCCGCGCCTCCACTCCCGCACGCCTCCCCCCGCCGGCGACACCTAGGGTTAGGGTTCCGGCGATCGCGGGAGAGATCCATGTCCACCAACCCGCCCCCGCCGGCGTCGCCGCCCGGCGCGGCAGATCCCAAACCCGCGCCGCCGACTGAGCCCCCCGAGGTGATGCACAAGACGAGAGTCGTCGACTTCCTTGGCCGCAGCACCCCCATCGTCTACCAGAACGACAACACCCGTCTCCTCGCCTAATCTCCTCCCCACGTCCCCTGCGCCGAATCTTCTCCCCACCCGTGGAAACACCCAAACCAGAAACCCTCGAGCAGCGCCCTCCTCCCGCCCGCCGCCGCCTCCCCCTCGCCGCCGCGGCCGCCGAGGCGCAAGAAGAGTGGCATCCCCTCCCGCTTTCCGCTGCAGACCTCTCCCTCCCTCTCACCCTCCCTACTGGCCAGAGCTTCCTCTGGCGCCGGACCTCCCTCTCCCCACTCCGCTTCACTGGCGTTGTGGGGCCCCACCTCCCCGACGGCCGCGTCGCCTTCCTCCTCCACAACGACGATCCCACCTCCTCCTCCTACGTGGCCGCCGCCCGCGCCGCGCTCTTCGATTACCTCAACGCCGCCGTCCCGCTCGCCGACCTCTGGCGCCAGTTCACCGCCGCCGATTACCTCAATGGTTAGTCTGGTGCAAAATTGTGCTTCTATCTCAAATTTTTGTGGTTAAATGTACAATTAAAAAAATTAATCTTGTAGTTTTAGTTGGTAAGTAACCATTACACTCTTTTTCACTCTTGGCTAACATCTATTTATAACATCTATTTATAGAATTTGTCACTTGACCTACCTCCTGCTATCAAGATGTATGCGCAAGATTACCTGCCTACATAAAGGGGTTGTTTCATAGTTTTCGTTAGAACAAATACCTCTTTTCCCCGACTTTTGTTGGCAAAACTAAACAAACTGGATCGCTTTATGTCTGACATGCATCTTTGGTATTCAGGATAACAAGATGTTGTGATTTCTAACTTTCTACTTTATCTTGCAGATTGGTTACTTTACCTTCAAGTTTGGGCTCATTGACTTTTCTACGTGAACTTCGTATTGCAAATAACATGCTTGATAACTTACCTGTTGAAATAGGATTGCTGAAGCAGCTCGAGATTCTGATAGCAAGTAATAATAGGTAGTGTGCTAGAACTCATCAGTTGCTGGACTGCATTACCTCATTGATGTTATCTCATGTTTTCATACGCTTGTAGCAGAATTTACACTTTTGTACTTATGTTATGCCTGCTTACTACTAAATTGATGTTGTATTTGAAATTGAGAAACAATACAAGGTTACCGACAAGAGAGATGACCTGTATGCTAATCTTGTATAGAATTAAAAGGACCTTTTTTCGTGTGGCAACACCAATCAAACGGCCTGTTTAAATTCACTCTTGTATGATGACAGTTTTTTTTGGTGGTGGTGGGGGGGGGGGTCTAATGCTGAATTTACCTGAGCAGAGTGCCCTTTGACTTCTGGTGATCTCATGGTCTAAATCTTCGATCGCAATTTTTAGCTTTTGGTATATTTTCATTATGATTTTGACACTTGCAGGCTTGCAACTTGTGAGTGTTTCTATGACAGCAAAACTTTAAAGAGAGAACATTCTATCGTGCCCAGAAAATAGGGCTTTTATTATAACTTCTAATGGGAATTACATTAGTATTGCTTGGTCTGAGAATTAAAAGGTATCCTGATCTTTAACATATTGACACGACTTCCACTTGTTGGCAGGATAACTTCATTGCCTTCATCTATAGGAGATTGTGAATCTCTCACTGAGGTGTGCGCTTTCTCTCCCTTTTCTCTCAGTTCTGCTTTCTATATTCTTTTAGGGCACTACGTATTGAACACTTAAATCTTTTGAGCTTGCATTTGGCAATCTAATTCACCAAAATTTTGAATTCATCAGGTTGACTTGTCATCAAATCTTTTAGCTGTACTGCCAGAGGCTTTTGGAAACCTTCACAATCTCAAGGTATGTGCCTTTTAGCGACATGGAAAGATTCACTCCTAATCGAAGACTAGATATGCATGTTTACTACTAAAATGATAGCTCATCCCTAAATTAAATAAAGTGGTTAAGGGGCTCAGTAACCTTGAGTTGATGTTATTACAAGTGTCTTGTGGTTGAAGTCTTGAAGATGATACCACAACATACTCAATTTCCAATTTTAATGTTCAAAATGCTGGTGCATAACCTATGAATATTTCATATTTATTCTTGTGTAACAGCAATGCCGCAAAAAGTGCGAGCTGTTAGTACTGTGAAAAGTTCCTTCATGCAATTTTGTGGTCTCATGCATGCTGAGACGCTGAGTATTGAAATTAAATTTTCTTTGTTTCTCAGCATATGATACACCAAACTTTGGTTTATGACTTGAGAAAATCATGAAGGTTCAAGCTCTGTTTGTTAGATACAATTACCGCATGTCCGCATCACATCTGCATCGAACTAGAGCATGAACTGGTTTAATTTTACTTGGTCAAGACTTGCTACCTTGCTGCTTTTGGTTTTTATATTATATGTGTCAAACAGATGGTTATTTGTGCCTCTCTTGTGTTATATATTTGTTTTCTTTTTTTCTTTTCTATTGCATGCGGCTAATCATTGGTTACATTTATACTGAAGAGAGAAGATTGTAATGTTGTTTGCAATTACTTTCTTCCGATACTGAGCAACACAGGTATGAGCAACCAAGGTAAGCTTCCTCGGCTGTGACGGAATTGCTATTACTCAAGTCTGCGCAACCAAGGTAAGCTTTTCCCTGAGCTATAGCTAGAGATTTGATATGCTTGCTCTTGTAAAACGTCTGGATGCTTCTTGATGAACAAGAGAACTGTGGAAGTAAAAGGAATTCAAGGTAGAACATTGTTATTGTTATACATTCCATTTGTTGAGATAATTGCCGAGAGCATAGGAAGCCAATGCTTACCTTGAGAACGTTGTTCTGTGTAAGTACAATGATTTTGTCACTGCAAATATCAAACTTTTGCACAGCCTCTTTTATTTGAATCACCTCAACACACTCAAGCTTGCGCTGAGCCATTTTCCATACCTGCAAAGGGGCCTGTTAGTTAAACTTTTGCAATTAATTTTCCTGTGGTTGATTGCATTTCCTACCTGAATAGATTTGTCAGCTGATCCACTCAGGAGATTTTCTCCAGTTTCTGATAGTGCAAAACAGGTCACTGCCTTCTTGTGCTCTTTAATCTCTCTGATGATTACTGCTCTTTCGCCTTTTATATCCCATGCCTGTACAGGAACGCCTGAGTATTAGGAATTTTAGTTATGGAAATACTCCTGCATGAACTAAAGTTATAAACTTTGATGTGTATCATGACAATGTTGCTCTCATTTTCGTAGTTCACTTCGCAATTAAGAAATTAACTATTGTCATGTTGCAATATGTATTCTTATTTTGTGGATTTATGAGTAATTAAAAACTCTACTGACATATGGAAAATATCATTACCCTGATGGTGCCATTAGAATAACCAACAAAGAGCTGCCCTCTGAAGAATGTTATAGCAGTTGCTGCTCCATTGCCATGTTGACCAATTTCCAGGATTTGTGTATGTACACATGATACACGCTGTACTGACAACTTCAGATAATTAGATTTCGTGTAAAAAATAAGTTCCAAAAGGGTAAGCTAGAGTCCATTCTTATTACAATTGCAGTATAGCTTACAAAGTATCCTCAAGCACTTCAGATTAGATAAAAAAGGACCATGTGCAACTGATAAGTATAATATTAGCTCCTTATACTCTAAGATGTATGATCTCTATTATTTAGAATATCATAGAAGCACGTTTATTCTATGTTAAGGGAGAACATGAATGGCCAAGATTTTGCTCAATGGTTTTGATTCAGAAAGAAAGGAAAAGAGGGGTAAAGAGGGGTAAAAAACAGGAGTTAAATTTGAACAGTACTCACTGGCTTGCTGGGGAGATAATAATCTGTAACTTGAAGTAACTCCTCAGCCATCCATGTGAATGATGAAAGCCTCCTAAGAGATTCCCGCGAACCCTCTGACAAGTTCATCAACTTTTGCTTCCCTGAAGTTAGAAAAAAAATCACTTCTTGAAAATATATTGCTTTGATCATTCTTTTGTCGCACACTTCCTACTTATGACATATAATTGCCACATAAATGTTGAAGCTTGCTCAAGTATCAAAGCTTGTAAGTACTTGTTTAAGTATATACACAAATACCGTCGTAGTGTTAGCACAGGCACTATACTAGTACCAATGAGTCACGACTCTCTTGTACCGTTCATCATGTTAATCGCTTGAATTCGATCTTAAGCTGATGAAGCGATGACTGTGCACAACGCTTTGCTACATGACCTCAATCAACAACCGTACGAACGGGCCTTTGGCTTCAGAGTACAATTCTTCTTTTTCTTTCCGGTTAACATATATTAGACCGTACACTTAGATTTGTGTATCGGAAGGAAAGGTAATGTAACGGCCTTGATTAATTCGGCTTAAACTTCTGGCTTCCGATTTATTTTTTACTATTCATAAATTTCGTTTTTTTTATTTTTAGCTTTTTTTTGTGCTTTTTTGTCGGTTCTTTTTTTCCTGTATTTGTTTGTATTATATGTAATAGGATAACATATATTTTTTATATTTTTTGATTTTTTAAATTTAATTATGCTAAATAAGCCTCTGTCAGGTACAGTGTTTTTTTTTCAGCCAGCTACAGTGCTTTTAGCCATAAGCCAAAAAAAACTCAACTGATCACCACCTAAGGTTTCTGGTCAACAAATACTGGTAGATATCTTAGACCGTACACTTAGGTTTCTAAGGCGAGATGGCCAAGTCCAGCTCATATGCACGAACACAGGCAACGCTGCCCTTGATTGGAATAAGGCCCTATTCTTTTCAGCTTTTAAAAGCTGTTTTTTAGTTTTTCTACAGTAACTATCTTTTAAACGTAATATTTTTTCAATATAGGGTCTACTAGTTAATTGTAGTATATACTTTACTGACTTTATTTATATCGCTAAAAACTGTACGCGAGTTTCTGTTATTATGTAATCTCTCGCACAAACAGTCTAAAAATTACAAGCCACAGTCAAAAGTCACAAGCCGTAACTAAAAAGAACAGGCCCTAAGATACCAGCAGCGCTTTACAACACTGACGGTACTGATCATCAGAAATTTCAGAACTTAAAAAGCATTCATCGGAAAGTGGTGTACTATTTGTTCCTCGTTTGATTACCTGTCGTAGAGCCATGGGTTGCATTGCATGGCAAGCTCGCTCGGCTTCTAGTTTCAACGAACAGTATAATTTGCTTATCTTTGTTCTATTCTTTTCATCACCTTTTCCCCATTCCTGCGAAGAAAGAAAAAAAGGGGGCCTTTCCCCCCTTTTTTTCACCATGTTCTAATGTGAACGATGATATATAATCTAAATCTTTTTTTTTCTGGTTGTATTAGCCGATTTGAGTTGCTATGTGTTGGACTGTGTACGTGAGTCTTGGGCCGGGCCTATGGAAGTGTAGATGGGTTTTTTTGGCTAATGACTTATAACTTATGGTCTAAATATTTGAATTTTGACTGTTTGTGAGAGGCATTAAGCAAAAGAAAATAGTCGCATACAATTTTGACCGGTACAGTTGAATTTAGTACACTTTTTACTATAATTTTTCTATTGATCCGTCTTAAAAAACGAACCGTTTAAAAGTTAGTTACTGTAGACAGCATAAACATAAGTTAAATTTAAGCCAAAAAAATCCGTATGCAATAGCAAACAGCAAGAAAAAAAATCTAGAACATAATCTTTACTCCAAACTGACCCATATGGTATAAGAGCCAGGTAATGCGGCGGCAATTACCTGCTGGAGCTTGCTGCGGTTGCTCGTGTAGAAGAGAGGAGGTATGGCTGCTTACTGCTGAGCTGATTGAAGAACCTACTGCGCTGATTGCTGCATACTTTGAGCCTTTGAGGTGTGTTGCAATTTGCTTGCTGCTATTCCTTCTTAAATTGGAGAAGGAGATGAGACTTTAGGGCAGCAATTAAGCAATGGGGGGAAAATCAAGGAATTGAGCAGGTGCTTCATCGAGCCAGACAATTGTTAGGCATATGGAGTCACTTCAGAAGTTGGAATTGATACCAAATGATATCAAATTAGAGGGCATCAAGAATTAGTTGAGTTGGTCTAGGAGGACATTGTTGATCTTGAATACAAAGGGACTGGAGAGCTTTGTTAAAGGAGAGTTAATTGAGCCAGTCGAAAAGTTTTGTATAGAATGGAGGACCTGGAGTACTACCAACTCGCTGGTGATGGTATGGTTGTTGAGCTCTTTGTCCCTGACCATTGCTGCAATAGTGGAGACCATCTCAAGCGTAGATGAGGTATGAAAAACCTTGTCAAAGTTGTACTCAGGACAAGGAAATGTTACTTGTTGATTGTACTTTGTAAACAACATGAATTTAGGTTTAATGACCATGACGACATACATGTGTAGGTTTCACCAAATTCTAATTATAATTATACCAAAATGAAATAGGGTAATATATCTTGATTCTCTAAAGAAGAACAAAATCAACTACACAGTTGTCCAACAAGTAATTGACAGGTAAACACATTTCCTCCATAGATAACTCTATTGTAGCCTTTCCTCCTCCCTAATGACTAAGGCTAACTTTTTATAATCACGTAGGTCGTTCGCCGCGTATGTTGCAGAGGTATAGAAATCCGACGGAGGGAGCAACGCCCTGCGACACGATTTAGACTTTTCGGTATTCGCTAGTATATATTAATCCTATATAGCACTTCATATCTCAAACTAACAAATTCTATTTTGCAGTGCCACTAGCATGTCACCAGGCAACACCTGCGGATTCTATGTTTGCCACAACATACAACTACTCCTTGGTTCCGCGAAGACCAACAGGTTGCGTCCATCACCACAACTCCGTTAGAATAGACCGACCTCAAACAAATTCAAGGACTATGTGCGTACTTCTTGATGTCTCAAGTCGTAAAAGAAGATGGGGAGTTCCACAACTTGGAATGAATTTGATTAGGATAAGATTAAGCTAATTAGTTGTACATGTATGTATTTGTTCATGGATGGATAATTTATTTCATTTCAGTTAATTGATTTGTGAAATGGATGTTCTTGTTTCTAAAATGAATGAATATGAATTGGATGTATACTGTGTTATTTGCTTATTTAAGAGAACATGGCTAGCATTTCCTAAGGTTAGCCAACAAAAAGGAATAGATTTAGGAATAGAAAAGAATATCACACACGGTTATTAACTCGTAACCGTCTGTGATAATGTACTATCACAGACGGTTTTTAGTTGAAACTGTACACTATCACAAGCAGATATATATCATAGATGGTTTCAACTAAAAATCATATGTGATAGTACACTATCATATGCGATAGGTTGTATCACAGACGGTTCGAAAGCCGTCTGTGATGACCTTATAATATTACTGACCCATAAACTCAGACGGCATTTGAAATCGTTCGTGATGATGTTTTTGAACTGTCTATAATGATCTTTTCTATAGTAGTGATTGTTCGACCGGTGCCGCCAATTAGAATGGTGTGAATGATTGCAGAAACTTTTTTCCCAAGTATCAACCATCCCAAAAGCAAAGAAAATTATGCTTCGCTGAGTTCTCTGCATTTCATACCACCAAGCATCAACTCTTTCTTTTCTCTCTTTTGAACAGCACAAACATCATCTCATGAAGAACTATCAGCTATGCATTACAATGCAATAATTATGCAAATGCTACTGCCTACGCACATCTAATTCTTCCGCAAAATGGCGAAGTTTCGAGGGCGCCGATCACGCCGCGATATTCCGTGCGCTACGCAAAATCTCAGAAATTAGGAGAGGAAGGATTCCATCTTGCTGGTGCGGTGAGGCCATTGTCGAGTGAGTGGTGTTCTTGGACAGGCTGAGTGTGACAAGGTCGCCGAATTTAGGAGCTCTAGAGGAGCGTACTTGCTGCCTTTTAAAAGGAAAGGAGTATGCCTTAGCCCAGGGCCGCCGTCTCCAGCTAGCAAAATGGGGGCCCTTGTGCTACGGAAAATCTCAGAAAGGGGGAAGGATGCCGAGTGAGTGGTGTTCTTGGACAGGCTGAGTGTGACAAGGTCGCTGAATTTAGGAGTTTAGAGGAGCGTACTTGCATCCTGTTAAAAGAAATGTATGCCCTAGGCGAATGGGGGCCGTAGGCGGGCAATATTCTGCCGTGCTCTTCCCCTGGTCGGACATCAGATCGGCGGCGACGGCGAAGGCGAAAGCGACACGCACGCAGAATTTCAGTACGAAGCAGATCGGGTTCTTGCCTAGGCAGGTGACCTCTCAAGCCTCTAACCAAATCTAAAGTGGTTTGAGCGCTGAAGTATATATTGTGCACTTGTCAGCTTTAGTTTAAACTTTTAGGTGAGCTGGTTAATTAGTAAATGCAATTCAATATGGTATAACAGGTAAAAAGTACTAAGTTTAAGACATAGCTAACGCAATATTAAAAATAATAATAACTGCAGCCTACTTTGAGTCCACGCCTTAAGCTGGTGGAATCTAGACATGAGGATCCATCGATCTATCCTCGTTAGGTTAAGTTTGTTCGTTTGCAAATAGTGTTGTCTAGCTGTCTGATGTTCGTCTAGCCCTCCATTTTCAGCTGCTGTATGCAAGGTGATTAGGATCGCGATATGCCCTCTTTTTTCAGCTACTGTAGCATCATAGCATGTATATACTGAACTTCTGTGACTACTGAGATGTAGTACTTTGTATATGCATCTGACATTTACACGATGCTGCTGTCTGAGTTTTCAAAAAAGAAGGAAACAAGAAAGAAGAAAGGGCATTATTGTGCTTGGATTCCCCTATTCCATAAGCTTCGAGCTAGTGTCTCAGTGATTCAGAATAGTAGCAAATAGACGTGAAAAGAAGGGTGCCAATAACACGAGAAATTCCCGCGGCATCTCGTGGTGACATAGCTTAATTGGATGATGTTGACACGACGATCCTCCTCCCATTTCATTTCATGGCATTTTCAGGCATGAGTTCATGGAGAGAACTACATATGCTCCTATAGGCTATAGTTTCTTTCAGTGCTTCACATTTTGAAAGAATATGATATTTATCTTGTATGCCATATTTAGACTCGAGAGTCGTTTTCCTTTTAGGAGAGAAGCCATACCGGAAACAATTTATCTTGTCATGGACTCGAGAGTCTTTTTCTTTTTAGGAGAGAAGCCATACCAGAAACTTTAAGTGGTAAATGAGATAGTCCTTTTCCTTTTAGGAGAGAAGCCATACCAGAAACAATTTATCTTGTCATGCCATAGAGTCGAGAGTCTTTTTCTTTTTAGGAGAGAAGCCATACCAGAAACTTAAGTGGTAAATGAGATAAAATTCCTATTTTGCTTTGCTTTGGATGGTATTGTCGTTAATGGAAGTGTGCAGCATGCATAGTTTCTTTCGAGTGAAGAAAAGCGTAGCAATTGTTTTCTACACATCATCATATTCTGTTTGGTCTTCTTTTTCTCTCTTTTTTCTTTTTTTTTTTGCCAATTCAGTGCATCCAGACACAGAATCAGGGGCGTAGCCACCGGCGTAGCTTAGTGAGGTCTGAGCCTCATCTCCCCCGGTGGTAACTTTATACATAGTAAAAATAGATTGAGAAAGAGTGAGATTAACAAATTCAAAGAGAAGCTAGCTCTCTTTGATGGAAAGGTTAACAATAAGTATGAAATTAAAGAAGACCACGACAAGAAAGAGGAAGAGAAGAAGTGAAAATCATAAAATTAAAGAAGAGCTAATCAATCAATCAAAGAAAGAAAGAAAGTGAAATAATATATGTAAATCATAAAATTAAAGAGGAGGAGGAGTAGTAAAAATCATAAAAATTAAAGAAGAGATAATCAATCAAAGAAAAAAGAAAAAGAAAGTGAAATATAGATGAATCTTCTTAAGTCCGAGGATGACAGTGGAGAGCTCAATGAACCTCTGTTTGATTTTCTCCCTCCGCCGCCGCTCCGCGATGATGTGGTCTTGCACGTGCCCCAAAGGCACCGCTGCCGCCAAGCCCTCCGCCGTGAAAATGATAAGAACATTGGATAGATTGTGAAAAAAGATATCGCCTTTTGTTTCTACTGTCTCGTGATTTAAATTAGCTTAATTCTGGTATGTTTTATATGATCTAAATTTTCATTGTCATTTATAATTTTTTATTATATCACTAATTTTGATATGTTTTATACATAGGTGACTTATGACTACTCCGCACTTATGACACTTTCTATTATCGAGGTACCTACTTCCTATTTCTCTATTTTTCATTGTTTGCCTCTATTCAATTTATAATTTCTATATAAATTTGAAATTTTATAAGAGTAAAAGATTAATTTTGTGTAACTTAGTTTAGACCTATAAGAGCATCTCCAGCAGTAACCCTCAAAACAGGGCCCCTACTTTTCATTTGAGGGCTCCCCCTACTTTTGAGGGCCCAATTTTTTTGCATCTACTCCAACAACACCCCTCAAATCTAAGCCCTCAAATCCATTACACTACACACTGACACATGGGACCCGCGAGCAGCGTCGTGCCAGTGGCGGGCGATCTGGGGCACGCACTGCGCGCGCATGGCGTCCTTGACTCTCCCGGCGTCGGATGCCTCGTCGGCGTTGCGGGGGTACTCCTGGGAGAGAAGGTCGTCGTCGAGGGAGACTAGGACGCGGGCGAACATGTCCGTAGGCCCCGGGACATCCGGGAGGAGCGGAGCAGGGCGAGGTCGTCCGGGAGGGCGAGGCGGCGGCACAGGAGCGCGTCGTGGAGGGACTGGAGGCACCAGAAGTGGACGTGGGCGTGCGGCGAGGAGGCGAGGCCGGAGAGGCAGAGGCGGAGGAGCGACGACGGCGGGGACTCGTCGCGGGCGCGGGCGCAGAAGGCAAGCGCCTGCTCGCGGACGGTCAGGGAGGCGGCGGCCGCAGCGGGGGAGTCGGAGGCGAGCAGGATGGCCTTCTCAAGGTCGTCCATGGCGGTGCGGAGGAATCTGGGGAGGGGGTGGAGACGGGGAAAGAAAGGGAAAGGAGGCGGGCGGCGGAGAAATCTGGGGAGGCGGTGATTTGGGGGCTTGATCTAGAGCCCCCAGGAATGAGGGCTGAGGGGAGGGGGAGGGGGATTTGAGGGGCCCCTCAAATTTGAGGGCTCTAGTAGGGGTCCTGCTGGAGCTCTATTTTTGTCTCAAGCCGCTAAATTTGGTTTTGGGGGCTCAAGTAGAGGCCCTGCTGGAGATGCTCTAAATAATTTAGCTCACCCTTAATTTCATTTCTGGCTTCGCCACTGCATAGAATTACTGCAAGCAGAAATGGGAACGTGTAATTGCAGGTTAAAACTCATGGAATGCTGACAAAATGTGGCACCAAAGGGGCATGGAATACAATCCGATGTTTTGAAACTTTATTATGTGTGCTCATGTGAAAGCCTAATTTAAAGTTAACAATATTATATTTATAGCTTTTGATCTCATATTCCTTTTTCCTTCACATGCAAGAACATTTACCGAACAACTCAGAAGGAGCAACATAAACAGAACTACTTTTGTTCTGGATTACTGAACGTTGATCAGAGGATAAGTTCTGCACTAAATTTCACTTTAAATATCTTTTTCCTTCCAAAAACACTTTTTGAAGGCCGCAAAGTGTAGAAACTGAATAACAATGACACTGTATATATAAAATAAAAACCACAGAATTAAGAAGCGAAAGAAAGTACGGAAGCAGGTTCTACTCGAGAATTTTCAGGTGAGATCGTGCAACTGCAACCGGCAGGAGGATTTGGAGTCTTTAGACGGCAATATTCTTTCTTGAGGCAATGGTGGCCTCAAATATCTCTCTTTATTTTTGCATCATTCCTTTCTGCATTTTGGTCGTTGACTTGTGTTAATTATTAGGCCTTGATGTGGACTCAAATCATACAGTAAGTCATCTTCCCGCTGTTTTATTCAGTGGGAGATGATGAATCAGGGGACCGTACCTAACGACATATATACACAATCAGAAGCTTTCTTGTAGAATACTGCAATCAAAATTCAGAAGTATTCCTTGTGAGAAAGGAAGAAGTTTATACATGAAACCGCGTTGAAGTGTGAGCATATCGTGCGCGGTTATTTATTTCAGACCCATATATAGACAATTTAAAGAGCATATGTAGAGATGTCAAAGGATTCCTGACAAAAATCAATGGGCTAAGACAGCCTTTAGAGTTTAAATACTTCACGTCCTCCTGCTTGCAATTGCCTCATCTATCCTGAAAATCGAAGAGGGAGTGTGCAGTGTTGGAAATAGTCCCACATCGGTTATGAAAAGAGAAAAAACATAACTTATAAGTATAAAGGAGAGCTCACCCATTGGACTAGTCTTTTGAAAGAAAAGGCCCAATACCACTTATAAGGCTGTTGCTTTAGAGATTGCATGCGACAACCCGTGGGCTTAGGGCCTGTTTGGGAGAGCTCCACCAGCTCCAGATCCACGAAAAACAGCTCCACTCTACGAAATTTTACCCAAACGCTCTAGCTCTGCGAAATCTGGATCCACCAAAATCCTGAATCTGAGGACCAGATCCATGAATTTCATGGAGCTCCTCAAGGGGTGCTCCACCGTGGAGTTGGGTGGTAATTACCCACCAATGCTACTGATTACATACCCCATCCCACCAAAAGTGGCCATTCCCACCAAAACCTCAATTTCGTGGATCTGGAGCTGTTGTACAAGCCAAATACTCCATGGTGGGATCCCAGATCCACGGTGGAGCTGCTCCATGGTGAAGCTGCTGCTCCAGATCCACGTTTTCAGTGGTGGAGCTCTCCCAAACAGGCCCTTAGTTGTGTTCAGCTCGTTTGAATCTGGAGCCACTACTACAGACAATGTTATCACAGATGCTTCAAAACCGTCATCACAGACGGTTTCTAAACCGTCTGCATTTATGTGTCAGTGATAATAGCTGGTTATTACAGACGGCTCCCACACCGTATGTGATAACTTACAACACAGATGGTTTTTCTGAAAAATCGTCTGTGATATTCGACTATCACAAACAATTTTTTGTATTAACAGTGTGATATGCACGATATCACAGACGGTTTTTGTTATTAACCATATGTGATATCGTGCATATCACAGATGGTTTAGAACACCGAATCATCTGTAATAGCTATTTCAACATCGATGTTGATTGCTCTTTTTGGGCTAGCCTCACGATATGCTAACCATGCCATCTAAAAACAAGCAAGATCACGTATATATAGTACAAGGCAATCATTACATAAATCTCACAGATGAATGAAACAACACAAGCATATCACATATATAGTATGGCAATGATTACATAGATAACACAAATGAATTAAATTGAATGAATTGCTTGATTAAGCGCAATTGAGTGATTACAACTGAATCCAATGTTTCTACATCTAATCACCATTGCCGGGGTGGAACTCTCCAGTCCTTTTTATGACCTCTGCTAGCAAGAATTGGAAGAGGTTTCCTCAAATTTTGATGAGTTTGTCAAGATCAATTGCACTTTCGTCGATGTGACAGATCCAAGGCGATGTCCCTCTTGGGCCACTGGATGTGGAGATCATGGCACGGGCGAGTCGAGGGTGATGTCCCTCTTGGGCCACTGGATGAATGTGTGGACGACATCCCTTATGTCGCAATCTCTTCGTTTAGGGGTTTCTCAAGACGGACAGTCCTAAAAACATCATTAATCGTGTTCACATGAACCTTCACGAAATCGGTCTCTAGTTGGGCACCGTGCACCAGCGTCCCTGACAACCATGGATGCACCCTCGCCCAGTGTTAAGGGGAATGGAGCCAACAAGCCTGACTCTAAGGATGCAAGGCGTGGGCTCCTACATAACGATATATATACGATGAGATAAGGCGTTCACCCCATAGATCTATCTATGTAGCATTCTAAAGAGGTACATTATCTAAATGTCATCAATAGGTAAGTGGGTGTCGCTATGTTGAGTAATTGGTGTGGATGCGTAACTACTCCGACGTTGAGAGGGACTAGGTACCGCATTAATAGGGGTGAGTTGCGATTGGTTGCAGACTTGTCTCTGTTCTTCCTTCAATGAAACTATCTCTCCTCGAAGTGAGGCAGTCTTCTCTTGAAGTGAGATAGATAGCTGTTCCTCAAGTTATGCACGAAGCTCATGTTTTATTTGTTCGTTGCGATAGGTAATTGCATTAAAGAAATAACATAGCCTTATGATTGTCACTCGAACCTTGTTCGGCAAAAATACTTCTAATTGCAACAGGTAGCATTTATGTCATTAACACATGACAGTCATGAGACTTCATGCCAATTAATTTCAAATGTTCTATGGAAACAAGTTTCTTCATACTGGTGGTGTGACCGGATGAAACTTTCACACCATGCAAGTACTGGCACAGTTGAGTTTTCTCAGACTTAGACAGAGTGTAGCAAGCTGGGAGAAGGCACGTCCGGCCTTTATCGGTCTCTATCGGTGCTAACTTAATCCTAATGTTCATAGCAACCAAGTTATGCCTTGCGTTGACACCATCCTTTGTTTTGTTAGAAATATTCAGTAAGAGACCAATCAAACTATCACACATATTCTTCTCTATATGCATGACATCGATGCAATTGCGAACTTCTAAGTGCTCCTAATAAGGCAAGTCCTAAAATATTGACCTCTTCTTCCACATGTTCTCCCAATAGGTCCTCAATTTACGTCCCTTCCCAAGCACAATGTCGATATCCTTGACCATATCATAGACCTCTTTATCGCTAAAAGGCCTTGGTAATGGGTCGTCCTTTTTTGTCAAATAGTTTCTTCATCTTGCGGTATGGGTGATACTTTGAAAGGAACCTACGGTGACGTATGTATACAGTTTTGCACGAGTTGTTCAACCACACACTCTCGGTATAATCTAAGCAGTGTGGACCAGCTTTGGCTCCTTTTGTACTCAACCCTGACAGCTTACCAAGAGTAGAAAAATATTAATAGTGCAGAACAACATGGCGCACAGAGTGAAGTTCTCTCGTTTGTCCGCATCCCATACATGTACGTCTTTGTTCCATAGTATCGCAAGATCTTCCACCAATGGTGCTAGATATACATCAATATCGTTCCCGTGTTGCTTCGGCCCTTGGATAAGTAGTAACATCAAAATATACTTCCGCTTCATACATAGCCAAGAAGGAAGATTGTATATGCACAGAATCACAGGTCAGGTGCTTTGTTGGCTACTCATGTTAACAAAAGGATCCATTCCATCTGTACTCAACCCAATCCTTATATTCCTCGGTTCCACACTGAAGTCTACAAACATCCTATCAATGTTCCTCCACTGGGCAGAATCAGTAGTGTGTTTTATCTTGCATCCTTTCGGTTTGCAAATAAATGCTTCAAACGGGGAATTACAAGAAGATACCACAACACCTTAGCAAGAGGCCCTTGCTTCACCTCGATTCCCTTCCCATCATTGGAGTCATTTGTACACTTGTATCGGGATGCTTTGCACACTTGACAAACATGTAAGCTAGCATACTCTTTACAGTAGAGAATACAATCATTCAGATATGCATGTATTCTTTCTACTTTCATTCCCAATAGACAAAGAATCTTCTTGCCTTGGTAGGTTGTTATCGGCAACACATTTCCCTTTGGAAGCATGTCCGCTAGAAGACCTAACAATGCCGTGAAACTCTTGTCGGAACAACCATTGCCTGACTTCAATTTCATCAGTTCTAGAACGGATGACAACCTTGTGATTGAGACTTGCAGCTCGAGAACAAAGGTTTCTCTGAGTCCTCCATGAAGCCCTTGAATTTACCAAATTCTCTCTTACTATAGTTCCCTTCTGCATCACGTAGCATTTAATCTAGATTGTCATCCTACGACCTATCCTCATCGAAAACACAGTCCACAACCGGCATATCGTTGTCTCCCTCGATGATGTTATGACTACCTTCTTGTGTAATCTTCTCTTCACCGCGACTGGTCCAATATTTGTACCCCTTTATGAAACCCCTTTGAATCATGTGAGGTTTGATCTGCACTGAGTTGCTAAATATCTTTAGATTATCATAATCAATGCATGGACAGTACATATATTCCATCCCCTTCTTCAACATATCCAGCTCGGCCACTCTTCTAAAAGCAGACACGCCATTAATGAACTGTTCACTCACACTGTTCTCAACGTACATCCAGCTTTGGTCTATCTATGCTACACATGTAACAAATGGGTGTCAAATTAGATTATTAGCGCTACTATAGCAAATCAGACTAACTACTTAATTACACACATCTATATTAGGTAGGTAGCTAGCTAGCCACGTATTCATGAAACAATAATATTAAGCAAGAATATATTCAAATAAACTAGGATCGAGTACTTACCCATTCTGAAATTGAGCAAAGTACCATTATCTTTCTAAACCTAGCTAGTTAGCTAGCTAGATCTAAACAAAAATCTAGCTATCATCTCTTTCTATTACAAGGCATATAAGTTATTAGAAGTAACTGAGTACAAATCTCTGATCACTAAGAAGACGTATATAGATCTACAAGTGATATGTTTTCACCAAACTCCCCAAAGCCGGTCACCTCGCTCCACTGATGTAGTGCAATGAAGACAGACCTGTGTTGAGACCACATACGCCTGCTATTTAATAGCGCAACTTATCCCAAACGGCTCCAACCACAAACTGTCTGTGATACGACACTATCACAGATGGTTCGTATTAATAACCGTCTATGATAATTCATGGACGATTATTCATACAAACCATCTGTGATGCCCGTAATATCACAGACGATTTGTTATAAGAACCGTCTGTGATGTTTGCAATATCACAGATAGTTTTTTATACAGACCGTTATTAACACAAACCATCTGTGATGTCTCAATTATCATAGATGGTTCATGTTAATAACCGTCTGTAAAAATATCACAGACGGTTGTTAGTACAAACCGTCTGTGATAGTTTAAGCACAAACGGTTCCCTATGAACCGTCTGTGATGTAGCCGTCCAGTATAGCCTCTTTTGTAATAGTGAGCCCAGGGAGTAAACTCGGTTGGACCTAGATATGCGGTCAAGATTCGATCTAACATTTGGTATCAGAGCTTGGTGCGTGTGTGATCATCGAGGTAGTGGAGGCAGCAAAGTGAACATCGACGCGATGACATCACGAGCACTTGCAAAAGAGAGTTTCATGGTGTGGCTGCATTACCCCATGCGCAAGTTTATGCCTCATGTGTTGAGGCCCAAGTCTCCGTCATGTTGAGCTGCGTCATGGGTGGAGGAAAAGTGGCAAGTCATCGGCAAGTTACATCACCAATGGTGAAGATGTGGCAGCGAGAGGATGCTGTAATGGCACACTTGCGATGAAGGCCATGAACCATGGTGTGAGGCTATGTTCGTGGAGGTGGCGGTGTGATGTCGTTGCGAGAAAGCGTCGGTGTGATGCTAACAACAACGGCCGGCGGTGCGAGGCCGCTACGACAATGGCTATGCGTGAGGCCGCAACAAGGTGATGATGGTGCGATGTCGTGTCATCAACAAACCGACAGGATAAGATGGCATTGGCGGCTATCTCTTTGTCTCACCGAGGAGAAGATTGACAAATATATGTGGGGTCTGTTCAAGTCCATGTACGTGTAGTCGATTCCGAATGCCACAAGAAGGAGGAGCAGATGCTTCTCATCGAGGCGTATGCCGATGACAAACCGACACTGCTGTGAAGCCATCTTGATTAGGGGGAGATTGTTAGGAATAATCAAGATTATTTTGTTAGATAATCTTAGTGTATATGGCATATTTAGATTTTTGGAAAAGTGTGTTTCGTATTTAGTCAGGTATGGAATCCCTTCCGGATATGTAGAGTTTTTGTCGAATATGAATATTTGTTTGCTCTCAATAAAAGGGCACCCATGTAATCAATTTTTTTAGGTGAGCAAGAGAATAATAGAACAGAGGGAAAACAAGGTGCCGTTATGTCTCACAAAACTTGCGTGTGTTGATGGTAAGTTCAGTAGTTTTTTCTATGTGCGCATCTCCCCTGTGTAATGTGCGTCCACAGGCAAATTGTATGTGTTTCCTAGCTCAGTTCCTACACGCAGGAGGTCATCGTGTACTTTGGCATCAGCTAAGCTTTACTTCAAACCGACAAGGTTTTGAATCTTGTGAAAATAGTAATGTTTACAAAAGACATGTATCTTATCATAAAAAATACCATATCTACATCAAACATGCTTGAAATCCAAATAGGTTGTTCTGACATAATGCCTCTTATGGAGCTCCAAATGCAACTTCATTTCTAACCCATGTACTCAAATGCGATTACGAACCAGTAAATTCATGAGTCATGTACTCAACCATCCACAAAAATAAGGGGAAAAAAATCAACTATAGAATATTTGAGCAACTTTTGTTTGCTGTTACCAGTAGCCGCCGACAAACAGTAAGCTTTTCAGCAACGACATTTGTTGATATTTCACTCGCGCAGCCTTTTTCAGAATATAATTCATTAAAAACTTTGTGGATGCTTTACATTTCATAGGAGCATATGCAATGAGAACAAAGTTATGCTAAATAAGGAATATACAGGCTCCAAGCCCTATGACAACACAATCATGGCCTATAATGTCTACCAAGGAGTAAAGATTAGGTAGTTAATAACCTTGTCTCTAAGAGAAACTTCATCTAGCCCGGTAGTCCCCAATGCAGCCTCTATTCTCTCAAGCCAAGATAGGGACAAACACCACACGTAGCCCACATAATTTAGCCTGAGCTGCCCCCCCACATTGTTCATATCAATGAATAGACAATGCAGAGTTGGAGTGCATATGATTCTTGCTGTATGTAGTGGGACTGACACAAGAAAATCTTGGTGCAATCCTTTGCATTATTCTTCTGTCACAAACGCTTAGGGGTTAGTTTAGATTTGACTTAGGCCTTTGTTTAATCCCTTTTAAATTTGCATCGTCGAGAGGGGATCGAAGCCTACCACTATTCTGAAAGCTATCGTGCAGCATTTGCAAAAGGTGCATCACTTTCTTCGCAAGCAGAACCTCAGAATAGCAGTTTGTTAGAAAAGCTCACCTCAAACGAGAAAAAGGTGTGTTGCTGAGGAATATTTTGGCCGATCGTCGATGTAAACGTGCCGAGATTTATAACGGAGATGTAAGCACCACAAAAGAATAGCAGCAAAGTGCGCAGAATTCTTCGAGAGAGGTCCTTGAAGTTCCTCTCAATGCGCAGTTTTACAGTTAAGAGTTACTGTCAGTTATCACTTACCTGTATATGATTCATGGTGAGCACTGAGCAGTTCCGCTTGCTGTGCTGCAGTATCAATTACTTCATATACAGTGCCTCCATGTCTGTGATGCGATCGAACCTGCAGTTCTGCTACCAAGTTGGCCTGATATCTGTGTTGTGTCGGTGTCGATACCTTCGAGATATTTCTGGAATCTTCCTTGCTGCAGACTTCTTAACTGTACCTGCAGCCTAGCAAAATAAACAGTACTACTTGCCACATCAAGAGCTCCTAGAGTTTCAGTTCCATGTCGAATTGCACCTTAAACACTACTGAAAATACTAATATTTCCTGCAAGAACAAAAAAATAATACCTGTGCTGTTGTGCATTTTTTTCATCCATTGGTGCTTTTGATCACAGTATGATAGGCAGGAATATGAAAAAACAAGCCTCCTGCTCAAACATTCTACCAGAAAAGGTGCCAAATGTTCTGCCTTTTCTTGCTAAGTATGGGGTCTTGTTGTTCACAAGAACCTTCCCTCAGCACTGAGACAGTGAGACATTCACTGCTTTTTATTTTATTTTATTTTTCCAAAGAGAGAAAAAAGAAAAGAAAACCACTTATGCTTATTCCTTGTCATTTCGATTAAGGTTACATATATATTATGTTAGGATTTGTGATGCCGAACTAGTGGGCATTCGTACCTTATCAAGATCACCACGATGATGACTCCAAAAAACAAAAAGATCACCGGGATGGGAAATTGGGTGGTGGTTAAGTAATATTTATATATTTCGGTTCCCTCTCCACTGCCAAGGATGCATCTATTCTCCTGTGCCCCTGCACAAACGCATGCCATGCCTACGCTATTATCCTGCTTTGCATGGAAATGGCTAAACATTGTAACATGTACCTGCCCACTCTGCTAGCCACCTTGTGCAAGCCAGCCTACACACACACACACAAGCTACACAGAGATTCTTCTGCCTTGAGCAAAAGCCCCCAACTTTTTATCCCATATACTGTCTCCTCCTCCTCCTCTTCTCTTGTCCTCTTGCCTTGCCCTTTCCACGCTCCTGGATTCTCTTCTGATGACAGCTTGCAGCGACGCATGGCGGCCGCCGAGCCGCAGAACTGTTACCTGATGCGGATTCAGCCGGGGCGGGCGCTGTTCATATTCCCTCCGATCTCCCCCGGGCTCACACTATAAATAAAGGTCAATTGGGGCTGTGCGCTTCGTACTTCCACAGGTTTCCAGAGCAAGCCTACACACGAAGTACTGCAGACACCTAGCTAGCCTGCCTCTGCTTGCAGAAGCTGAGCTGCCGATCAGCATCAGTACTTGCCTGCGCTAGGTAGCACCTAGCTTAGCTTTTGCAACACACCATGAGCCATGGGAGCAGCTCTTCTGGTCTGCATCCTTTCTTCCTCTGTCTTCTACCTCCACGGTCGTCATTTGCCTGCACTAAGATCGATCCATGAAAAATGCAGGCGCGCGCAGCGGCCGACGAGTCGAGTACGGCAGGACCTACGTGGTGAGGCCCAAGGGGAGGCACCAGGCCACCATTGTGTGGCTCCATGGCCTAGGCGACAATGGTGCAAGGTAACTTACCAATTACCATACATGCTGCTGCTCCCCTACTCACTAATCAAGATGATATTTTCAGAAGTGAACAAACTGCAAAGTAGTACTAATCAGATAGATATCAGAAGCCAGCTAGCTGGTTCTAGTCTGAATCCGACCTAGCTAGGCATGTGAGGCACGTATGGGGTGAGATGACATGGGAGAACTAGATTAGGCTGTCCAGACGTCGATGCACTCAATCGCTTTATTCTCCCAGCCTTCCTTTGGTAGAAATGATTGATACGGCCTCGTCATTTCTGTCATGCATATATTCCTAGTATCGCTTTACGCCGAAGTTATAATTTCCCTGTCCTGACTACTGTTCGCTACCTAACTAAAAACATGGAATGCGTGTGCTCCTTCGCTTTCCTGTAGTGCAAGGGAATTAAAGAAGCGACGGGGAAGCTGTGCTAAAACAGACGGCCAGAGTTTTTCTTGCCACCTAACGGACGGACGTAGTTGATTCAGGATTTGTGTGTTTCTTTCTTCTCGCGCGAGTGTAAAAGTACGCGCTCGAAGAATGTCAAAAGCTTCTGTTGGAGGGTGTTACTACTGATTAAATATTGCAAAGCTGTGGGTTAGCTCATGA
Source organism: Dendrocalamus latiflorus (assembly GCA_017311315.1). Classification (NCBI taxonomy): domain Eukaryota; kingdom Viridiplantae; phylum Streptophyta; class Magnoliopsida; order Poales; family Poaceae; genus Dendrocalamus; species Dendrocalamus latiflorus. Next base: position 29,174,036 of record CM029665.1, on the reverse strand, counting down.
AGGTTCTGTCTGCCAACAAGAATGCATGGGGCACCTCAGTCTGTGATAGGGCATTAAATTACATAAATTTTCTTGGTATTCGTATTGTCCTCCTCTATGAGTTTTGGGAGCAAAGAAAAGAATATGCCTGGTAGGGGTGAAAACGGTTCGGATAATACCCAAATCACGTTCGTATTTGTATTTGTAAACGAATACGAATATGAATCCGAATATTCTTGAATACGAATATGAATCCGAATATTCTCGAATACGAATACGAATCGAATATTGTAACGAATACGAATTTGAAATCGAATATCTACTCAAGTCGGTCGAATCCGGATATCCTCATAACTTTAGTAGTATGAAGACATTAATAACATTTTATCCTCGTACAATTACGTTTAATCATTTTAATTCATTTACTTTACCTAAAGAAACATAAATTCACGTTCAATTAAAAAAATATCAAATTAATTAGTCATATTGTAATAAAATATGCATATTAATTCATCGAATACGAATACGAATACAGATACGGATAGTCTGAATAAAATAACATTTCGGATGGTAAAGGTCAATATCATATTTACATCCATATTTTTTGCGAATTTGAATACGAATACGAAAAGGATAGAAATTATTAGTCGAATGAAAAATCTATACCATATTCGCATCCTATCGAATACAGTAACCGGATAATACGGATAATTCGTATCCACTTTTCACCCCTAATGCTTGGAATGAATTTGCTTTTTTATTAGTTCAATATGCATGTGTCAACTATCAAGTGTCAGATTAAATTGTTCTCTTTCCACTTATTTGCTTTTCCAACCAATACTGACTAAATGGCCTGTTTCATTAGTAAGTTAAACTATTTTACTACCTGATGATAGGCTATGAGATTTCAAGGAAAACAAGAAGAGAAACTAAATTATATACATATACGACCCTGTAGCCTCAGTAGCTGCAGTAATTTTGATCCAGTTTGTCATATGTCAAGTGTTATTCTTTCAGCACTCTCTACTTCTCTTATTCCCAATGCTTTCCGATAACACGCGATGTCGACATGGTAATGTTAGAATAAGCCATATAATTTCCATGAGAAGCTAGAACTAATATATCTACACCAGTTGTTGACTAGCTGTAATACTTTTCTTGAAACACTGACCTAATTTGTTTCTCTTTTTTTTCATAATGTTGTCATTGCAGCTGGTCCCAGGTGCTGGATTCTCTTCCACTGCCTAATGTAAGAAACTATACTACACTATTACTTTTCGGTCGGGTCAGTCATACAGACATCTATAATCCTTTTCCTATTCCCCTGAGTACAATAGTATACTATAGCTGCTTGTTATCTTCATATTAATGAAACTTATCCGAATCACTAGGTTAGCCATAGCATTGGACCCCTGCTAGTTCAAGTTTATTGACTCTGAAGCTTATCTCATATATCCTTGTGCAGATCAAATGGATTTGCCCTACTGCACCAACACGGCCTGTCGCAGCCTTCGGTGGATTCCCTTGCACTGCATGTGGGTTTCTGAACTACATATGGCTTGGCTACAAAGCCTGCAACTTTGCTTTCCTAAGTTTCCAGGCTGTTAGTTTGATGCAACTTGGCTACAGATTCTGAGACAAAATGATATTGCCACTTATTTTAGAGAAATATTTGATTCGTTGTTTTTACTGAAATGAAAACAGGGTTTGATGTGGAGGACACTTCGGTGGATGGCCGTGATGATATTGAAGGGCTGGATGCTTCAGCAGCGCATGTTGCAAACCTACTGTCCTCCGAGCCATCTGATGGTACTCATTTCTGAATTACACCTTAGCAACAAAATAGAACAGAAAAAAACCGTGTGAATCATAAAGCACACGTAGCAACTAATTGACCAGCGTAGATCAGCTGTCGATCGACTTATTATTTGCTTTAAAATCTATGCAATTTTCTACTTAGTAGAGCATATAAACACTTTGCCAATGAGAGAGATATGTGCAAGTCATCATAGTATTACACTTCTTTCCTCATTAGCCGTCTTAGTAATGTTGATAAGTACTTCAATTTCAGTGAGGCTTGGGATAGGTGGTTTCAGCATGGGTGCTGCCACTGCCCTCCACTCTGCTGCATGCTATGCTCATGGGAGGTTCACAAGTGGCGTTGCGTACCCGATTACCCTCAGCGCTGTCATCGGTTTAAGTGGCTGGCTTCCCTGCTCAAGGTCTGATTCTTTGATCTTTTGGAAAAATAATAGTGTTATTAATATATTGCCTTTGATGCCCTCATATGTGATGTTCTTGATGTCTTCTTATTTAGGACCCTGAGGAGCAAGATGGAGAGCTCACAGACTGCTGTTAGAAGAGCTGGTGCCTTGCCAATCTTGATCAGCCATGGAAGAGGTTAACATTGCTAGTGTTTTGCAGTAGATGTGGTAGAGTTTATAATCTTGTTTTCTATTTAGAAGTCGTAAATCGTAACAGAGTTGGAAGTCGTAGTCGTATTTGAGTTCGAGTACGAGTACAATTCAGCGAGTCGTGTCAGTCTTGGTGGTCGTTTACGAGTACGACTCTGTCGTAGTCGGAGTTTGTGTCATACTCGTAGTCGTAGTCGAAGTTCGAGTCGTAGACAAGTCCGCCCCGTAGTCGTAGAGCGGAGTATAAAAGGCAGAGCCATGTAACGAGAGAAGTAAAGAAAGCCAATGCGATCGGTGTGATCGTGGGGCAAGAGAAAGGGAGGAGCGATCGGGGTGATCGTAAGCAATCGGTGTGATTGAACGAGAGATAGAAATAAAGAAGAGAAGAGCGGTTTAGCTCTAGGAAATTGTTGAGTATCGAGTTCATCATGTGTTCACAGACGTGGTCGTAAACGACTTACGACCATAGCAAGCGGATGATCGTAGACGTAGTCGTAAATGGAGTTATGACCACGACGACGAGCGAAGGTGGTCACAGAGCAAGAAGATGTGGTCGTAAAGGAGTTACGACCACAGTCGTGAAGCAGCTAACGTGGTCGTAAGGTTTACAACAATAGCAGTTGACAGAGCCTTTGACGTGGTCGACAGTATCACAGCGTGGTCGTAATCGGGTTACGACTACGGTGATCGACTATGGTCAAAGGAAGTGCAGCGCAGCGGCGATGAACGTTGTCGTAACTTCTGCAGAAGTTATGACTACGTGGTTGGAGCAGTGAGACATGATCAGAGAGGTCATAACGTGGTCGTAACGACTGTTAGCGTGGTCGGAGAACCAGCAAAGCGGTCGTAACGACTCAAGAGTGGTCGTAGCCTCTTCAATGTGGTCGTACGGCTGCAGTGGGTGATCGTAGCGTCTACAAGGTGGTTATACGATTCCTAGGAGAGATTGTAGGACTGTAACAAGTGGTATCAGAGCTAGTTGACTTCAGTTTTAAAGGACATGGGAGACAAGGCGAAGGCTCAAGATGGGCTAATCTCCGTCCAGTACCCTCTCCTGACGACCGACAATTACTCGGTGTGGGCAATGAAGATGAAGGCAAACATGCATGTTTAGGGAGTCTGGGTGTAGTCGATCCGAAGGGGAAGGACAAGGAGGTGGACGACAAGGTAGATCAGGCGGCTTTGGCCCTCATCTACCAGGCGGTGCTAGATGCGATGATGCATCAGCTCATCGGCAAGGAGACAGCATGGGAGGCATGGGAGGCATTGCAGATGATGCACGAGGGCGTTGACCGTATGGAGGAGGTGCACAAGGTCCAAGAGGAAGACTTGGAGCATAGGTTTGTTTTTTTGTGGATTTGTAGAGGGAACGCGGGAAGTGTTGGACGCAAGCTCAGCTGAGATGTACACGGAAAAGTGGGCAGTCTTGATCCAAGAGAGAGGAGCGGGAGGCTCAGGTAACGGCGAAGCTAAGGTGGTTGTGGGAGTAGGTGCTCTAGCCCAGGAAAGCGTACAAGGAAGGATGATTCAATCTAGGTGTGAGGCGCAGCAAGCGTCAAATTGTGCAAGGCTCAAGAAGGAATGACACACGGAAATGCAGGTAGAAGGAAGAAGCGGAAGCAAGAGAGAAGATCGGCGTGATCAAGATGGAAAAATAAGATTAAGGAGGTGATTGTTAGAGTTTTATAATCTTGTTTTCTGTTTAGAAGTCGTAAGTCGTAACAGAGTCGGAAGTCATAGTCGTATTTGAGTTCGAGTGGGAGTACGATTCAGCTAGTCGATTCAGTCTTGGTGGTCGTTTACGAGTACGACTCTGTCATAGTCGAAGTTCGTGTCATAGTCGTAGTCAGAGTTCGAGTCATAGACGAGTCCGCCCCATAGTCGTAGAGCAGGGTATAAAAGGCAGAGCCATGTAACGAGAGAAGTAAAGATAGCCAATGCGATCGGTGTGATCATGAGGCAAGAGAAAGGGAGGAGCGATCGGGGTGATTGTAAGCAATCGGCGTGATCGAACGAGAGAGAAATAAAGAAGAGAAGAGTGGTTTGGCTCTGGGAAATTGTTGAGTATCGAATTCATCGTGTGTTCGCAGACGTGGTCATAAATGACTTACGACCACGGCGAGCGGAAGATCGCAGACGTGGTCGTAAACGGAATAACGACCATGGCGATGAGCGGAGGTGGTCACAGAGTGAGAAGATGTGGTCGTAAATGAGTTACGACCACGGTCATGAAGTAGCTAACATGGTCATAAGGGTTACAACAACAGCAGCCGACAGAGCCTTCAACGTGGTCGATAGTATCACAGTGTGGTTGTAATCGGGTTACGACTATAGTGATCAACCGTGATCAAAGGAAGTGCAGCGTAGTGGCGGTGAACGTACGACTACGTGGTCTGAGCAGCGAGGTGTGATCGAAGAGGTCACAACGTGGTCGTAATGACTGCCAGCATGGTCGGAGAACAAGCAGAGCAATCGTAACGACTCAGGAGGTGGTTGTAGCCTCTTCAACGTGGTTGTACGACTGCAGTGGGTGGTCGTAGCGGCTACAAGGTGGTCGTACAGTTCCTAGGAGAGGTCGTAGGACTACAACATGATGTGTTAATATCAAGTTTAAAAAGCCCAAAACCGAAGGAAATCCCGCCAGGGGACCAGTAACAGTAACCGACCGATTACAGAAAAAACTGGAAAAAAACAAGCCAAAATTCAAATATCAAAATTTGAATTTGGACTGTTTTGAAACCGGTAACCGGAAAAACCGGGTGGTTACTGTCCAAAAAACGGAGAAAAACCGCTAAAAACCGGTTACAAGTAATTAACAACTAAAAAATCCTAATACATTCATAGCAAAAAGCATCAAGTCAGCACAGAAGGTCATAATACATTGGATTAGTGTTAAATAATGTAAACATCATTAGGGAGTCCAACTTTTACGTTCAAAAATTCATAGCAAAAAGTATCAAATCAAGCACGGAAGGTCCTAATACATAGGATTAGTGTTAAACAATGTAAGCATTATTAGGGAATCTAACTTTTACGTTCAAAAATTCAAATTGGAATTTAAACAAACTAGGCCAGTAAATGTTTCTCGGTGACCACCAGTAAATCCAGCAACTGGCCGGTTACCGGCAGGATTTCGAACCCTGCTTAATATATGTTAAATCTCTTGAAAATTGTAAAACGCTAAAAACGGCTTATGTCTGTGTGCTCTTGCAGCTGATGAGGTTGTCAACTACAGAAACGGTGAGAGGTCAGCTGAGACTCTGCGAACCTCGGGTTTCTTATATCTGAATTTCAAAACCTACAACGGGTATAGATGAACATGCTTAATTTTCCACATGATCACTTTCTCTTTCATTTTTTCTGGAATTTAGAAGAACTAACATCATGTCATTTATGCAGACTGGGCCATTATACTATCCCTGAAGAAATGGACGATGTCTGCAAGTGGATCAGCTCAAGGCTGGGGCTTGATCGATCTCGCGGCTAAATCAAATATATGCATGCAGTGCAAGGGCTTTGGTAGTGATATATAAAAAAAGGTATCGACAATATACAGGAGAAGGTTGATAGGTTATGTGAATTGTGACTGTCATGGCTTGATAGCTTGTAACACTGTGATTTCCTCACGACTGCATTTCATGTTACGGTAGTAGTTTACTAGTAATGTACCTTGTTACCACTAAAGAGGATGCCTGTAATGTAGTATCGTATTGCTTGTTTGACTAGATTAGTAATAATGCTATTGAGTCTCGTTAATCTTGCAGTTATAATTAATATACTTGTGCTCTAGATCAGGTTAGTGTACCTTTTTGTTACATGTCACATCATCAGCATATGAGATTTCCCAAAACATCAAAAGACGAGAGATTCACAGCTTCAAGGTTTAATCAAGTCTTACACTGAGCAGAGCTCATAAACATGGTTTTCAATACAGGTCTATTTTTTTACTGGAGGGGCCCGATACAAGCGATACTTGTGATAATCGGAAATTTTCGGTTATTTTTGGCCCGAAAATTTCAAACAAAATTTGGCCGAAAATCGCCGATAATACCGGGGTTAAACCGGCCGATATTGGCTTACAGAATCTCACGCGTGCACATTCAGAACCTCAGACAACTTCCAGAATTTGAGAATTTCAGACAAAATGAGTTGCAACCAGAGTTAGCAAAGTATTTGACATGAATACACACTAACGTAGCAACAGCCCAGTAGCATTGCATCTACAGTTCACTTCATTTTAACTTTGTCAAGCTGCCTAAATATCTCCTGCAGATAATCAGGCTTACCCTGTTAAATGTTGTGTCGATCATAGCTGAAGAGTATGCCTAGCCTTAGCAAACCAATACAATATTAAATTATACAGTTAACTGCCAATTTCAAATATGAGTTTGAGGCAGAAAGACTTTCAAGCAGTTATTGAAAAGAAGAAAGTACATGAGATCCATTAGAGTAAGCTCCACTGTTTGCCTGCAAAAAAGTGGGGATAACTATTTACATCTAGAATATAGAAGCTAATTATATATTTCTCGAACGTAATTATGAACGTTCATTATACTGTGCAGGACACATGCACATCAAACATGCTGAAAAATGGAAATAAAGCACCAGTAGTCAATTATACTGAAACAGAAGCATTATATAGCAACACCAACTTAATAACAAACAAAAAGTGGCTGGTCCAGCAAAATGTTTGAGGTAACCAATAAAACCAGGCCATTTGCAGGTTTCCATAGTACAAGAGGCTTACTTATTTCCTGTTCTCACCCAATGACCAAAAGTCCCACACAAAAGGCAGAATGAACAGACGAAAACTGAGGAATGATACACAATGCAGGGAGTGCAAGGAAATTGCATACAATCTACTAAAACGTTAAGCCCAAGCAATAGATTTCTTGCGAATGAATATTGCATAAGAAAAGTAGCATCTCCTGATTGCATAAATTTCACAGTATGGTCCATCCCAAAGAAAAATACATTGGAATCAACATAAAACAATGCTTTTGGCCACTACAATAGAAAACGTCACAACAATTTCTCTGTTTCTCAAACTCAAAAAAAGATGCTACCCGGCGTTCCTTGATTTAACAGCAAGCCGATGATAAGAAAAGCTAATTCCAGCTTCATATCATGAACTCGAAACCAAACCTGGGGCTTTCAAAACTTCTCTGGCCTCTGTCATATCTCTCTAAAAAGGAGGATGGGTACACGCAATACATCCGCATAAAGAAGAAGAAAGTCCAAAACTGCTCTTGACTCTGTCCTACCAGACAAACCAAATCCAAAGTTTCTTTTAAGTTAAAACTTAATCAGACTATGCTGCCATATTAGCTCTAAGAAATATTATATGCATTTGTTGCATTGTAGAAAGTTCTACTTCCAATAATTAGCAGAAGAGGAAATCAAAATTATAATTTTCTGCTATGTCATCTAAAGAGCAAGGAAATCTTACAAAGTTGTACCCTAGTACAGGCTAGAAAGATCCTTTGTCTTCTTTGTTGCTGCTTTTCCTCACTGACAGCCATCATCATCATCCTTTGTGATCTCACCTTCTTTCTCATGTCCTACAAAAGTGCATGACAAGTCACTTTTCAGTTTTCACAACATTGTTTCAAACAGACATATTGATATGTATTACATAGTATGCAGCAAACACTAACCGACAAACTCCTTTGGTCCCTCGTGTACTTCTTCTTATCATCCACCCTGACCACGTGCGTCGTCATCACTTGGATAAATGGTGCCATCTGTGTCCGCATATGATGGGCTTTCAGAAGGAGACGAGTGTTCTCACCACTTCCCACACCATCGTCATATTCATCCATTGCATTCTTTCCTTTCTTTGCCTTACACTTCCTTGTGCTATCTTGTCATTTCCTTTTTGATGCTCGAACATTGAGAAGCTCGTTGAGAAGTGATTAACTCGACTTGTCTTTTGCTACCTCTTCAAGCACCACCCTTTCATTCAAAATAAGCCTAGATTCCCTTATAGATCTTGATCTTGGTCGTAGAGTGCGGAATCTATGATAATTGCACAAGAATCCAAATCTTTCTCTTCACGTTCCATGTCTTGTTGCTGGTGGCTTCGCTTCAAATTGTAATAGACATAAACCAACTTATAGAGTTTGTCATAACCAAGCCTATTCCTCACTTTCGTGTGAACCAAAGCAAATATGCTCCAATTGCGCCCACACCCGCTTGATGACACGCACTATGACACAATCTGCATTACATATTTCTGTAATACCTTCATGCATCCTCTGTACATGTACCACCATGTAGCCGTGAGGAACACCACAAAACACTCAATCAATGTCATAGGAAAGATGAGACAAAGCACTATTGACGAAGACAAGTATGAACACTTACATACGGTCATCGACATCAAATGGTTTACCAGCAAACCTTGCATTGCAAAACAATGTATGAATCTGGCTACCAGTAGCACTACCAGCACAACTACCACTCCCACTCCCACGTCCACCACTACCACTCCCACTTCCATGCTCATATATCCCACCCGTCCTCTCCACGCAGTCCTGAAAGTGCAGATCCCTCAATGAAGCATTCAATACCATCTGTTCTTGCTGCATTCATCTCTTCCAAAATACTACTTTCAATTCTAAGCTTATGCTCCTTTGCTTCTTTCCTCTTTCGCCTTCCTGCCGACTCATCGCATCATGAACCTCCAGCGGCACATGACTATATGACTTCACATTCCCTGTATACCCACCAGATGTTGCCTCAGCTGGGTTGCACCCCCCCCCCAATGTTCCTAAGCAACACTTGCACTTGAAGCCAGGACCTACTGCCTCCCCATAGGTCCAAGCACACCCAATATCTCCTGAAAATCGATAGCATAATTCAATATTTGAGAATTCAACTACATCAAATTAATGAATTGCGACTTTACAAAAGCATGAGTATATAGTTTACTCCGGTCACAAATTACATATTTGTGGGTAACAACTGACCATTATAGAATTTCATCTTGCACACGCTGCAAGAGATCGGGTGAGCCGCACCGCAAGATAGGGAGGAAGTGAGGAATTGAGGAAGCAAAAGCACGTGCCGCCAGAAGGGAGGGCTGGAGAAGGCGACGCTGCGCATTAGGGCAAGCTCAGCTCCATGTGTTGGGCTAGTCTGGGCCGGTAGTAATTCAAACATGGCTGAAATTATTTGCCTAGTAGCCCTTTTGGGGGGCTGGTTATGCCGATAAAACTAAAAATCGGCTGGTTATCAGAACCTGCTCATAACTAAAAGAAAATTTAATCAGCTTCATCAAGCTCAACTTCTACCGAAACAGCTTTGGCTACCATTGTTGACATTACATGCGTCAAGGTTTAAGGGACCCTATAGTGTTTGAGTTTGGGTTATTACATGGCGATTCATCAGCTTGCGCAAACCCCTGATGTGTTTGGGGATTATGAACATTGTAATATTTCTTTGGCCTCCGGTATGCGCTTCACATGATAGACTATCTATTGATGTTCCCATTGAGAAACAATCAAGCATACAGGTGGAGTATGTTATTAATTCAAGATCTACACCAGAAGTCAACAACAAATATTCTAGAAGTTCCTCTTGGTACACCGCCAACACAACATTCCATTGAAGCTGATAGAGAAAGGAGAAACATTCAGCCTCTTAAGAGATTGATTGAAAAAGCCAATGTTGTGACTTATTATTTAAATATGATATAAGAAATTGAAGGTACAATAGAACATTCATCTTATTTAGAGGTAATCTATTATGATGATCTAGAAAGGTAGATGACTGCCATATATGATGAGATGGAATATCTTGATAAGAATGACACTTGGGAGCTAATCAAGTTGCCAATTGAAAAGAAACATATTCGTTGCAAATAGATATTTAAGAAGAAAGAAGGCGTTTTACCAACCGAAGATGTTAGGTACAAATCAAAGCTAGCTGCTAAAGGATACAACAAAATTTCAAGTATTGATTTCATATATGTCTTTTCTTCTGTTGTGAAATATAGTTCTATTCGCACTTTAATCACTATTGTGGTTATGCATGATTATGAGCTTGAACAATTGGACGCGAAAACCACGTTCTTACATGGGGAGTTGGAAGAAGATACTTATATGGAGCAACCAGAAGGTTTGCTTGCGAATTGAATAAATCTCTTTATAGTTTGAAGTAGTTACCTAGACAATGGTACAAGAGATTTGACTCATTTATGATATCTCAAGATTTTAAAAGATTTGATTATGATAGCTGTGTTAATTTGAAGACTGTTAATGGTTCAATTATTTATTTGCTCCTATATGTTGATGATATGTCGATTGCTACAAAAGACAAGGCTGAAATTTCAAAGTTGAAAGCATAATTAAGTAGTAAATTTGAGATGAAAAATCTACTGCAGCAAAGAAGATTTTTAGAATGGAAATCATCAGAGACATATGGTTTAGCAAATTATATCTAAATTAAAAAGGGTATATTGATAAAATTCTTCATCGTTTCAACGTGTATAAGGCCAAACCAGTGAGCACTCCATTAGCTGCACATTTCAAACTTTCTTCGGTATCATATCCATGATCAAATAATGAAGCTAAGTACATACATAGAGTTCCATATGCGAGTACAGTTGGTTCGTTTATGTATGCCACGGTATGTTCTCGCCCTGATTTATCTCGATAATTAAGTGTAGTTAGTAGATAAATAGCTAATCCTAGAAGAGAGCATTGAAAAATAGTTCAATAGATTTTTAGATATCTGCGGGGCACATCTAATGCTTGGTTACAGTTTAGGAAGATTAGAGATGGACTCGTTGGTTATGTAGATTCTGATTTTGCTGGAGATTTGGATAAAAGAAGATTTTTCACTGGTTATGTGTTTACTGTTGGAGGGTGTGTCGTTAGCTGAAAAGTAAGTTTGCAAGTTACCGTTGCCTTGTCTATTACAGAAGCTGAGCATGTGACTATTTCTGAAACTTGCAAAGAAGTCATTTAGCTAAGAGGTTTATTTACTGAGCTTTATACAAATATATCTTACACTACAATATTTTGTTATAGTCAGAATGATATTTGCCTTTAAAAAGATCAAATATTCCATGAGAGAACAAAGCACTTTGATATCAGGTATCACTACATTCGAGGTGTTATTGCTCAAGGTAATATTAAAGTCAGCAAGATAAGTACTCATGATAATCCAACGATATGTTGACAAAGTTAGTTCCTGCCACTAAGTTTGAGATTTGCTCAGATTTAGTTGGTATTATTCACTAGTCCTTTGGACTTTCGACGTACAAGGTGTACATACTAATTTTATTAGAAGAGTTTATCACACATTTCGACTACTGAAGAAAATTTAACTTAAGGTGGAGATTGTTGAAATTGATCCGAATTCGTACCATGTCCATGTAGGACACTGCATCACCTCATGCCAAACGTGGCATGACAATTGTTAGGGCCATGAGCAGATTGTATCAGACGTGATGTCATATATATATATATATATATATATGACATCACGTCTGATACAATCTGATAGAGCTTTGCAACAGTAGCTCACAGACGGTCCTTAATTGACTTAGGCCCAACCACGTATCCTCGTGCCCGACAATCAACCATGTGTCTCCGAACAACAGGGCATGCCTACACCCACCACCTAACCAATTGCCTAAGTCTAAACCAGATTTTATATTTTATTTTCAAAATATTTCATAAACCTCCTTGACTCACCGAAGTCAAGAATACATTTCAAAAGCTTATCGTTTTATGTGAAAAGGTATCCCAAACCAATTAATATGTATAAGCGGGGCTAAACATTTGATTCAAAATTTCTCTAGCCAACACTAGTGTACTAGCTAGAGTTTTTAATCTAAGCTGACAAGGTAATAGGAGGTTCAATGTCAATGGAAATATTAACAACCAGGTATTAACTAAATTTAAAGCTGAATTAAAATACAGTGAATAAAAATATGTATGCAGAATAATTTAAAATAACATAATTTTATTTTGAAATTTGGGATCAACATGATTAAGGAGTGTAACTTGCCTTGCTCTTCAATTGGGTGCAAATCTTCGTCTAAGAATTTTTCCAAATCGTCGTAGTCTACACATGAAAATAACTCACCAAACTTAAATAAATTCAAATGAACATCAAATATTTAAATTGAGGCTAGAAATGGATAGAGGGAAATTTTTGATGAATTTAGAAATTTGAATAGGCTCAATCGGAGTTAAGATGAAAGAGAACAGGCTCTTGGAAGTTTAAAATCAGAGAAAATGAATAAACTGAATTTTTGGAATTATTTTTCTAAAGTAAAATGGGAATTATAACGTCAGCATGTATTTTCTTTTCGGCCGAATTTATTTTCTACGGGAAAATCGAATTAATGACGCCAGCATGACGTCAACCCTAGTCGGATTTCCCAACAGGTCACTGACCAGTGGGCCCCGGGTCTATGGACCGGGTCCACGAACAGAGGAGGCGGCTGAGGTGGCACGAGTGGTGGGTGTGCTTGCGTGGCGCTAACGGGGGGTGGGAAGGCGCTGAGGTGGCGGTCACGGGCTACCACCTAGGCTGCCACGCCAGCACGGCCGCTGACATGGCCGCCTGGCCGGAGTGGCGCTTGGGCCCAGGAGCTTGCCGGCACTTCGACGGACGGCAGCCGACGGCGCGGACCAGAACGGAGAGAGGAGGCCGAGGGAAACTCGGGGATACCTGGTGTGAGGCTGAGCAGCAGGAGAGGCGGCCGGTGGCGACACTCGGGCTCCGGTGCGGCAGCGATGGAGTGCTCGAGAAGGAGAGAGGAGTAGAGGGGGAGGTGGTGCGGAGAGAGGGGGTGCCGGGGTCCTTTTATAGGGGCGGAGGGGAAGAGCGAGCGCGGGAATCGCTCACCGGAGTTGGCGCAGGTGGCGACGGCCATTGCGGGGAGAGGGGAATGGAGAGGTGGGCGACGGGCACGAGGAGAGGAGAAGTGGGCGCGGAGTTAGCGGGAGTGGGAGCGGCAGTGTGTGGGACACGAAGGGGAAGGTGGGTGCGGCCGAGAAGGTGGAGGCGGCGTTTACGGCGGAGGGCGCGGGAGGAAGAAGACGACCGGGGAGGGATAAGGCGGCCTGACGGGTGGGGCCGGGGTGCAGAGAGAGAGTGAGGGAGAGAGGCACGGGCGGCGGGGATGAGACCATGTGGTGAGGGAGGAAATCGGGCGGCAGAGGAGGTTAAGTGGGAGGGGACGGCTGGATGGGCTCAGGCGGCGGCGTGGCCGAGATCGGGCCGGCCACGTGTCGGCCCGAGAGGAGGGGAATGCGGGATGCACGGCGGTGACATGGGTGGATCCGGGCCATCCACACGTCGCCCGCGGGGAGGGGTAGGGATTTTGGGGTTTTTATTTTTATTTTTGATTTTCAGAAAACTCAAGAAATTCCAATAAAGCTCGAAAAAAATATGAAATAACTTCCAAAAATTCTAGAACAATTCACAGAAGTTTCTAGAAATGTTTTGGACTTAATAAAATTATTTCCAACTTAAGTTTTTATTATATTTTTATATTCAAAATACCTTTTAAATTTCAAAATATATTTTAAACTCCAGAAAACTCAGAAAACCAAATAAATCCAAGTAATTAATTTGAATTAGGATTTTTATAGAAAATCAAAATACCACTTTACTTAATAATATTTTCTGATTTTACTTAAAATACTTTTCAAATCCAGCCTTTTTAAAAACAGAAATTTAGGGCAAAACAAAATTAACATTTATGTACCAAAACACATGTTTTTATTTTAAACCAAATTAATTTAATTTAATTTTTTCACTCCAAAAATTTGAAAATAAACAGCTGGGTTGTTACACCCGCTGACTCGGGTTCACGGGCTCACAAGCCCGTCCCGCCGTCGCCCCCTTCGGTTTGCCGCTCCCTACGGGTTTGGGCTCGCCGGCCACGGCTTGCAGCCGGCTGGCCGCCCCACTACCAGGACGGTTTGCCCCCAATCCTCTTTCTCTGTGTGCCCTTCATCTACTATTGTGTGCTATTGTGTTGTGCTATGGCGCCGTAAGCAAGGGTGGAAGGTAAGGGGCTTACTTGGTTGCCTAGCTAGAAAAGGAATGGGCGAGGACGAGGTTGGGGGTTCAGATGGTCCCTCCTCTTGCCGTCATGGTCGCCCGCGCCCTTGCTCCTCCTCCTTCGAGCTTCCTTTTCCTTACCTCCTCTCTGTGGTGATCTTTGGTGGTGTGGACGTGCTTGGGTTTGGGGTTTGCTCTCGATCTTGGCAGTGAAAAGGAACTAAGGGGTGGATTGCTCCCTCTGGCTTTGCTCCTACCTTGGTTGAGAGAGGATGAGGTAACATATGAGAAATGTGGGCTTGCCGCTTGGCTTATGAGGGGAATGGCCGTCTCTCTCTCTCTCTGTGCAATGACTAGAATGCCCCTCTCTCATCATCTTACTCCCTTATAAGTCCGAGGGCTTTAAGGTCCTTTTGGTCCACATGTGGGCTTTGTACGGTTGGCTTTTCTACTGCGGCAGGTAAGTCAGAAAAGGTAAGAATAGAATTTCCTGCCGAATGACGAAAACCCATAACGTGAGACGGTGCCGACCGGCCCCGAACGGTCTGGGAACCTCTGAGAGCGCTACTTTTATTCAGCTTTCTAGACGGTGCTGACCGTCCCTAGACGGTCTGGGAACCTCTGCGAGCGTTACTTATTCGGCATTCTAAAAGCTGATGGGTCTGACAGCAAACCTCTTCTCTATCTCTTATAGCTTTGATTTTCGAGTTTTCATCTTCTTAAAGTAATCAATCACGGCATCATTATAAATATTATAAAAATATGTCCTTCTCCACATAGCAAATCACACAGTCACTTATGAACTCATCTCCAATTTTATTACGCAACTCAATCTTGACAACATTTATCACTGATAAACATCTCTCCACTTATGTTGTGACAACTGGCAAAATTAGCACTAGCTTCAGAAGTCGATACACCAAAGGAAAAGAAAGATACTTCTTTATTTTCACTATTAATTTAGCAAGATCAGTAATGCCTTTCAAATTGAAAAATGTCGAAACAGGTAGCAACACAAACAGAATGCTTTATCCACCTTCTCATTGTACTCTAGCCAAACCATATTCTTTAAAACATTCTAGATTAAATCTTCGTAGCTTCTCACCAATAGGTTCTATGGTATTTAAAGTCAGGTTGTGGCCTGTAAGGCCCTCTAGTTAAATATCTGTAATATTCTAAAAAAATACTCTCTTGGAGATCTGCGAGTAGTTAGAGAAAAGGGGACACGTGAAAACAAGATGTTTTGTTTTTTTAGGAGAGGAATTGTTCCCTAGAACGAGTAGTACGGTAAAGTTAGAATCAAATTAGGTTTTGTGCCATGATATAACAGAGGGAACAAGTCGTACGATGAAGTTAGGATCAGATTAGATTTTATGCCGTGGTATAAAAGGGGACATGAGAGGGGTAAACCAAAAACGCTAGCCACTTTATTTTTATTCCGCGCACCGTCTCCCTAAACGTCGCCGGTAATTCTCCTGCTACCCACGCGTATCTTTTTCTTCTGGGCTGCGCCGGCAGAGACTTCAGGGTCGCCAGCCGTTCCATTGCGTCGGCACGCGCTTGACCCGCCACGTGCCGTCGCTCCTGTGTGCCGCGCCGCACGCCTCCGCCAGCCGCCCGCACGCGAGCGAAGCCGGCACGATGTCAAGCGCCAAGCGTCCTGCATTGCACAAGAGGAGAGGGAGGAGCTACAGTAACCGAAGGTAGAGAGAGAAGATCGCTACAGTGCGTGATCTAGAGAGAGAGAAACAAGGGCAGCGAGAAAGGAAAAAAAACGAGGAAAGGGAAAGAGAGAAAAAAAGAAAATGCGTGATCACAATTTTGATGTACTTCACCGGGATAACGATTTAAAAATTTTCTCTCTATTTTGCTAATTTTTTAATAGAGATTAGAGTTAGAATTAAAGAGATAATATTCATAAGTTTTTGTTGGAGGTTTCATTAGGTCCCACTCGTTTCCGGCTTATTTTCACTATTCATAAATTTTATCTTTTTCTGATTTTTTCGCTTTTTTGAGTTTTTTTGCCGGTTCTTTTTTCCCATATTCGTTTGTGTTGTCCGTGATGAACTAGCATATTTTTTCTATTTTTAAATTTTTAAAATTTAATTACGCCAAATAAGCGACTTTCAGCTACAGTGAAATTTCAGCCGCTACAGTGCAATTTCAGCCATAAGCCACATCTTTTCAGTCCAACCGAGCGGGGCCTTAGATTGATTTGTCTGAAGTAACGTGTAACTATTATTTCGGGTACCGTGTGGGCTAAATTTGAAAATATCATATACTAGTTAGTTGTAGATAATTTTGTTATCTTTCCATAGAATTCTTGATCACACCAATCGATGGGCTAGATTAGGAGTTATGAATTTTGTAAATCTGCTGTCTAGAGATTTATCATCAAACGACAACAACAGGTTAAACAGTAGATTAAAATAGTAAATGGAATAATTTAGATATTTGGTCTACATGAAAAGTGTAGGAATGTCCTAAGGATTCCAGAAAGTCCAAGAATATAATTTTTAGCTAAGTAAAATAGAAGTTATAAATTTGGGATGCTGTTGTCCAATACCGGGTTGTTGCAGGACGTGGTCATGGGAAATCATTAATTTGACTAATTTAATGGCAGAATTAAATTTTACGAATAACTAGAAAGTGGTACAAAATTCTTGTAGATTCTGAAAATGTTATAGTTCAATAAGTTTGCATATGTAGATTAATAGATACAAAAATTTTAAATCTACTATCCAGAAGATGATAGGTCTATCTTCTGGGTTAATAACGGGGGTTTAGATGATTTAATATGGATGTGTGACCAACTAGGAAGTTATAGAAAATTTGTATAGATTTCAGAACTAGTATGATTTGATATATTTTTGATGTGGAAATTAAAAGTTATGGTAATTTTGGTACCGAGACAACAGAGTTGATTGTCTGGTAACGAAGAGAATGATGGATTTAAGAAGCTTGTAGGAGCATTATCATTTATTTATTATCTTGTATTGCTATGGCCTATTTTGAGAGTAAGTAATTGCTATAGGAGGAGCATCGGGTATATTGTCATCTCCTAATCAAACCGACCGTCGCAACTAAAGAGGCAAGTGCGTTGTAGAATAGTTTTCGAGGGTTCAATGAATACTTGCCTTGATTATTCATATGACAATACCTGCTTTATATTGCTCTCATGCTTATGAAAAAGTGATGATGATGATGACACTGGTAGAGGACTGATTATTGTTTAACACTAAAAATAAACTAATGAAAAATAATAATCATTGAGTTGCATGTGAGTATCAGTGTTGCAAAGACCTACTTTGGTAGACACTTCATGGGAGTGGAGGGGAGACCCTGTATGAAAAAGGACAGGGCGACCTTATATGAAAAAGGACAGGGCAAGAGTCCGAGTTGCTATGACTTACTTCGGTAGGCACTCCACAAGAGTGGATGTGAGACCTTGTACGAAAAAGAACAGGGCGACCCTATATGAAAAAGGACAGTGTGAGGGTGTGTCATCGACGGTTGAACATTCAGCCATGCCGGTATATACAAAAGAAAAGTTGAGACATGTGCATGAGTATTGCATAACATTCATGAAAAGTGGAAAGTGATTCGCGATAATGGGATATGTGAATGAAAACTGATGAGAATGAATATGAGGAATTGAGGTATGATAAATGGTTATGAATTGCTATTAAGATGATGCTTCGCTTATTATTCTGCTTTGTACTTGCTGAGTCGTGAACTCACCCTTATTTATTTGTTATTTTTAGGTGAATGTTGAAGGCGACATATATAGGTGGATGTAGAACATTAATTATTGCACACTTGTAGCTCTTCACTTCACCTAGAAATTTATCACTTATAGATATGAAGAAATTAGTAGTTTCCATAGCATTGATTAGACAATATATGGTTTCTCTTAATATTTATAGTTCATAATGTTATTGCTTGGTGCTTTTACTTAATTTAGACCTGCTTATAATTCATCTTGATTATTGTTGGTTCATATTAAGTTCAAATTGTGGCTTAAAGTGTTACTACAATTTATGTTTAGTATTTTGTTGAATGTTTATTCTTGAATTCTAATTGTTGGTAATACGTGATTATGTCAAATTTTGTAGTGTTAGTAGTTGTGGGTGACATCTTTGGTTATTGTTAGGCCAAGGTGTTACAATTGATATCAGAGTAGGCATTAGGTTCGTGGTTAATAACTTAATAACTTATTTGATTAATCAACTAAAAATTGGACATAGGTCTAGTAATAAAATGAAAACAACAATCCAAATAATAAAATGACTTAGAAAAACTTAATGCTGAAATTTGACTTAAGATAAGCAAAGTTTACTCATTCAGTTGTTATTAATCATCCAACCATTAACACATAATGGAAGAATTATATTACAACCAGATTATAAATATATATGAACTACACAATATATATATATACACACACACACACACACACACTTAAGAGATATGTTCAAAGTAAGAATCCTTAATATGTGAAACAGAAACATGGATTAATACTTATAAAATCTAGAGTGAACTCCCCCTAAATGTGTGCATATAAGAATATATAATGGAAACATATGCACATATTCATGTTTGACTATTTGTGGAGTTCAATCTATATTTTTGGATCCGAAGGCCCTGTTCTTTTCGGCTTCTAAAAGCGGCTTTTGGCTTTTGCTATAGTATCTAACTTTCAAACGGAGTATTTTTCTCAAGATGGGGTCTATAAATTAATTGTAGTACACGTTAAAAGCTCAACAGTTGTATCAACCAAAATCGCAAGCGAGTATCTATCTCTCCGTAATCTCTATCACAAACAGCTAAAATTCAAAAATTTCGGCCAAAATCCATAAGCCGCAGCCATATCAAACAAGCCCGAAGAATGCTCTAAGATAAAAGAATATGATGTCAAATGCATACCTCTTATAATTTTCACATTTTCATTCAAATAAAACTAAGTAATATCATAATCATACCTCTTATAATTTTCACATTTTCATTCAAATAAAACTAAGTAATTTAGTGATAACTTAATGGAGGTTGAACTTACACCTATTCCTTTCGCTCCAGTCTTACGCATGCATATCTCTCTCATTTTTTGCACCACTCGCTCTTTCTAAAAGCTATTTCTTTCAGGCACTACTATTTATTTTCAGCTAAAAGTCATCAACTACAACTAAAAGCCATCAACAGAAACTAATATGAATGCCCCTTTAGGCCCTGTTCCAAATAGTTTCTAGCTTCTGGTAAAATTACTTGTGACTAACAGTAAAATTATTTGCGATTAATAGTAAAATCAACGAATCATGATAGCCCGTTTGGCTAAGCGTGCTCGAGTTGGCTCAGCACGACTCGACCCCTCTCCATGCTGTGTCTGGATCAGAGGGTAGGCACGTGGGCTAGCACAATATAACACGATAGCTTATTTGGACCAGCCGCGTTGAGTCTAATCGGCTTGTGCCTTATCCAAACCTTTACCGTGTTGTGCCAATTCCATGTTAGATTTATTTGCCTAAAAGAACATCTTTCTCCTTGGAGACGTAAAATAACATATTTCATTGAGGGAAAACTGAGTAGAGCAAGTAGGCATATGGATTGTGGGTCTTTCTTAATCTCTGACGGCCTTTTGCTAGCATACTTTTAAGGATCTGTTCTTTTTGGATTTAGTTTATGGGTTTTGACTGCGATTTATGACTTTTGAGCTGTTTGTGTAAGAGAGTGCAGAGTAACAAAAACTCGCTTACTATTTTGACCGATATAAATAAAGTCGTTACAGTATGTACTACAATTAACTTGTAGACACCGTTTTAAAAACACTCTATTTGAAATCAAGTTATTGTAGAAAAATCAAAAAATAACTTTTAAAAACTAAAAAGAATAAGCCCTAAAGCTGAAGGATAGAAACCACGGTAGGCCAATGCTTCACTTCACGCCTTCACCTCCTCTTTGGGCTCATGGTTCATGAATGTCGCCTTGGCCTCCTTCAGGTAGTGCCACATCCTAGCAAGGACTTTTATCTCATGATATTACTTGCTTGTATAAGATGGTATTGGCACACCTATGACTCTATTCTTTCTAACTTTTTTTTGCCGTTTGGCTTTGGTTTCTTCAAATGGTATTTTAAACTCAAAATTATGTACATTATCTACATCATTGTCTCCGTTGTTTACCGTTATCTAAAAAAATACACAACAAAAAACCATCACACATAGCTTAAAAGAATATAGCTTATGTCTTTACTGTTCTCGGCCCTCTTACCTGTCCTTATCTACTATCGGTTTGTGAGTTATCGAGAAAATATAGGATGGCACTTGATGAACTCTTAAAGGGAAAACCAGCTACTTATCCTATTCCATTACTAGTCTTATTGCTCCGCCTCCTCTCCTACCAAAAATCTAGGGCTACACCTGACAGCAGCGGTGATGCTTCTTCAACGGTAACGGCAAAAGCCCTCTAGCTCCGTAGTCCGTAGCGATTTGTATTCTTATTTTAGGAGTAAAACATGTGTTGGATAAATTTTATACTGACAAGTGAATGAGTGTGACTATCCCTATCAATATATCTCTAATAGTAACATCTCAACTGTCTCTTACCTATATTAAATAAGTAAAATCTTATGTGAAGGAGAGAGGAAGTGAGAAGAGATAATATATTGTCTCTTATGCAATAAACAATATGAGACCGTAAACCAACGTAAATAATGAGAGAGTGTAAAGCAGAAAGTTGCGTTGAAAATAGTATAAAATAGTTAAAAAATAATTTACTATTAGAGATATCGTATTTAATACTATCTTTAGATAAAATAAAAATTTTAAAAATAATTTAAAAAATAGGCTATTGTACATGCCCTAAAGAAAAAGAAGGAAAGGAAAGATAAAAAAAGTAGGAAGCAGAAGCACCAACACTTCGCGCAACAAGGAAAGATGGACGGCCAGGATTTGACTTTAGGCTAAACCCCGGAAGACACACACCCCTCTCGCTTCTCGCTCCAGCATTTCTCCTCCCGGTGACCGCCGACGGCGCCTAGCCTGGCGAGTTCGCCGGAGACGGCCCCGCCACTGGGAGACACAGCCATGGGTTCATCACCACCACCATCTTCTCCTCCTCATCCTTCTGAAGAAGCCCTCTTCTTGACCACCGCCGCTCCACCGGAGCCAGCCCCACCCGATCATGCCACCCCACCGCCGCCTCCAGAACAGGCCACCGTGAATTTGCCGGAGGCGGACGAATCCCCGCCGCCGCCGATCGACGGGACCCCCAACTGGGCGCGCCCGCCGCCTTCGCTCTCTCCCCCGGAGGTGGCCACCGCCGCGACCTCGGAGGAGCCCACTTCGCCCTCGCAGCTGCATACGGCCGAGGCGGTAGAGGCCTCCCCCGAGGCGACGGCCGCGGCGGCATCGCTTCCTCCCTCGCCCCAAATCGCAGAGGCCTCACCGGAGGATGCTCCACCGCCGTCGCCCCCACCTAACCCTCCGGCTTCGACCTCAAGCGCCTTGCCGGATGCGTCCTCCACCGATGCGGTGGCAATGGCGCCCGAGGAAGCCTCTGGGCCACCACCTGCGCCCGAATCGATGGACGCGGACCCGCACACCGCACCAGCGACGCCGACGCCGCCATTGGAGGGTGGACCGGAGGATTTGTTGCCACAGCAACAGCCGCGACCACCTTCTTCCCTGGAAATGGCGCCCCCGGGGTGTGAAAGTTCGGAGACCGCACAGCTACCGCCCCCTTCCCCTCCTCCGGCTGAAACCAGGTACGCCTTGCCGGACGCGGCCGAGACCGATGCAATTGCAGTGACGTCAGAAGAAGCTGCTGGGTCACCGCTTGCATTGGAGGCAACGGGCGGGGAGACAGACACCACACCCGTCGTGCCGACGGCGTTGAAGAGTGAGGCAGAGGGGTCATTGGAAGAGCCAGTGCCGAGACCACCTTCTCCCACGATTGAAGCTGAGCCCTGTTCGCCGGAGATGGCACCCCCGGGGTTTGAGAATTTTAAGTCTTCATGGTTGCCACCACCGCCTCATACCCCGCCAACCGAATCAACGCACTTCTTGCTTGATGTGGCTGCCACCAAGGCTGTGACCGTGGTGCCAGAGGAAGCAGCTGGATCACTGCCCGCATTGAAGGCTATGGACACGGAGATGGACACCGCACCTGGCCTGTCACTGCCATCATCGGAGAGTGGGGCAAAGGGGCCATTGCAACAGCCACTGCTGAGACCACCTTCTCCCATCACACAAGCTGAGCCCTGTTCACCGGATATGCCACCTCCGGGGTTTGAGAATTTTAAGTCGTCATGGCTGCCGCTACCTACTCTTCCTCCCCCAGCTGAAACCACGTATGCCTTGCCGGGTGTGGTTGCTACCAAGGCAGTGCCAGTGACGGGTGATGAAGCGGATTGGCCAGTGCCGGCATTGGAGGTGATGGATGTGGAAACAGACACTGCACAAAGCCTGCTGCCACCATTAGAGAGCGGAGTGGAGGGGTTATTGCAACAGCCACTGTTGAGACCAGCTTCTTCAATGGCACAGTCTGCACCCTGTTCACCGGAGATGGCACCTCCAGGGTTTGAGAATTTTAAGTCGTCATGGCCACCACTACCCTCTCTGTCCCGGACTGCATATGTCTTGCCAGATGCAGTAGCCACTGAGGCTTTGGCTGTGACGCTGGAGGAGGTGGCTGGCTCACCACCTGCATTGGAGGCAATGGATGTGGACATGGATTCCACGCAACCATCACTGCTACCATTGGAGAGTGGAGTGGAGGGGTTGTTGCAAGAGCCACTGCGAAGACCATCTTCTCCCACAATGCAAGCTGCACCCTGTTCTCCAGATTTGGCACCTGCAGGGTTTGAGAATTTTAAGTCATCACAGCCACTTCTACCCTCTCTACCTCTGGCACAGACTGCATACACCTTGCAGGATCCAGCCACCACTGAAGCTGTGTCTGTGACAGGGGAAGCCCCTCGGCCACCACCTTCATTGGAGGTAATGAATTCGAACATGGACGCAGTACCTGCACCGCTGCCTTCATCAGAAAGTGGAGCAGAGGGGTCATTGCCGCAGCAACTGCCCCAGTTGCCTTCTCCTACGGAGAAGGGTACATCATGTTCGCCAAATATGGTGCCTTTAGGGTATGAAAATTTAGAGTCCTCACAGCTGTTGCTACAGCCCGCTCTTCTTCCTCCAGTTCAAACCCCAGATGCATTGGCCGATGTGGCCGCAACAGAGACGGTCACAGTGGCATTGCAAGAAGCACCTCATCCACCTCCTGTATCAGGCGCAATGGAAGAGGGCACAGTGCCCATTTTGCCACCACCGCTGGAGAGTGGTTCTGAGGGGTCATTGCCCCAGCTAGAGTCACATGCGCATTCTCCTACGGAGCAGATTTCGGACACCCTGCCAGATGTACCTGCCGCAAAGTCTCTGGATGTGATGTCAGAGGAAACGGTTCAGCCACCACCTGCATTGCAGGCAACGGGTACATCCGTGGACAGTGCAACTGCAGTGCAGTCGCTATCGGAGAGTGGAGCAGAGGGGTCATTGCCACAGCCACAGCATCAGCCAGCTTCTCCCACTGCACAGGCTGCACATTGTTCACTGGACTCCTTGCAACTGCTGCTGCCACCACCGCCTCCTTGCCTGGACAAAGGTTAGTAATGTTCTATTTTCTTTGCCGCATCACATATTTAGAAAATTTACTATTGTTTGTGTTGACTTAGTAATTGGTGCTCGTCTATGGAGTTCTTGACACAGTTTGCTTCCAATGACCAATGATGCGGTGATCATATGCCCATCTTAGATTCAAGACAAGTTTGTGCAAAAAAGCTTGTTTGGGTGATTGTCAGGCTTGGTTATGATTTCCAAAAAAATCGAATGCCCTTGCAAACTTGATGGTGATCTTAATTTCTTACGAAAATCTAGCATAATAACCATGAAACACTTATGTTGCCTATGGCAAAAACCTGGGCTATAGTTGTAAAATCTGTCCAAAATTGTCGTTGTAAGTATTTGGACATTGTACGCCAAACTTTGATGTGGTAGGAAGAAAGTGGTCTGGTTGCATATTGCAGTGTCGAGTGTTTTGTTATTCCTCATTGCCCTGCAAAGGACTGTGGTGGCATGTCAGTGTGACAATAGCTTGAAACTTTGTGCACATCACTTGCTTACCATGATTGGTGCCAGGCAGTACTTCAACCCTGTTTTTGCTTCCACGTTCCGATATTCGCATTTTCATGAGCTCAGTGTACACTTGCATGGGCTAGCAGATATAAATTTGACGAACTAGAAGAGAAAAATGCCATAAATGCCTTAACGTTCACCAAGCATGTTATGTGCTAGCTTATTGCTCCATTCATCTATATATATAGTTGTTCCTATACAGTTTCACCCAACAATGATGCACTTGACAAAGGCAATTAATTAACTTAACTGCATGTCAAAACATATCTATTTGTATAAAAGATGACATGACTAACGCATACCATGCCAAGCAAGGTGAACTAACTGCATGAAGAGCCGATGAGACAGCTTGCGCGTATAAAGCCCGTAAGCCCTTAGGATCAGTGGTTAATGGACAAACTGTTGATTTTTTGTAGATGTGACAGGATAAATGTTATGGACGCGGTGGCTAGGGCAAACGGCGGAGTAGAACAGGGGATTCCGTAGGGAAGCCAGCAACTAAACGTTGCTCTGCTTAATTCCAATAGCATGCGGTAGCCCTCTTTATATAGACGGGCTCCCCCTAACAGATCGAATCTAATCTCAATCATATCTCTAACAATATCATATCTCTAAATATATCTCTAACATAAGGAAACTAATCTCTAACTCAAATAGAAACCAATCTCTAACTTAAATAGAAACCAATCCCTAATTCCTAATAATAACCCGACTGGCCAGGGCCCACGTCTATGACATTACACCCCTCCTGGACATGCAGCTCGTCCTCGAGCTGCTAGACGGCGGTCAATGGAAGACCTTATGATGTAGAAGACGAACGGTAGCGGGGTGCTGCAACGGATGGAGACGCCTGGCCCGATCCAAGCAGAACAAGGCTACACGAAGTGAAGCGCACTTGTGATAAGACCTGCAAAATAAACTTTTTTATTTTGGATTTTTTTTTGGATTTTTTTTTGGAATTTTTTTTTTGGAAATTTTTTTGTTTTTTTTCCTTCACCGGTCGGTTTTAAAACCGACTCAGACCCACAGAACTCTGGGCGCGCATCGGATGCATCGTCAAAAGCGGCGGCGGTTCCGGCGATGGTGGCCACGGCGGCGGCGGTTCCGGTGATGGCGGTCTCGGCGGCGGCGGCTGGCGGAGCGGGGGTAACCCGGGCGGATGCGGAATCTGGACGGCAGTGGCTCGGGCGGGACCGGCCCGGATGGCGGCGGCTCTGAACGGAGGCGGACCGGCCGGCGACGACGGCTTCCGGCGGAGCAGCGGCCGCGGCGCGGCTTCGGGCGCAGGGGAAGGCCCCGCGGCGTTCGCGGCCTCCGACGGCGGCTGCTTCGACACGGGCGGAGGAGACGGCCCGGCCGGCGGCGGCGGCATAGCCGGAGATGGCCCGGGCAGCGGCGGATCTGGAGCGGTGGCTGTCGAGGGCCACGGACGCTGGCGGCCGACAGCGAAGCGGCAGCCGAGGGGCGGAGACGGCCCGGGTGACGGCGACGGCAGCACGGCCGGGGGCGGACCCGGCGGCGCCGCAGGCGGAGGAGATCCGGGCTGTGGCAACCCGGGCTCAGCGTCAACGGATCGCGCAGCGGCGGCTGGAGACGACACGGCCTGCGGTGGCAAGGAGCGGTGGTGGTGGCCCTCGAGCGGAGACGGCCCGGGCGGGTGGCGGCGGCGCAGGCAGAGACGGCCCGCGCGACGGATGGCGACTCGCGACCGACGACGGCGACGGTGACCCACGGCGGCCGGCGGAGCAGCAGCCGACGGAGCGGCGGCCTGCGGGGGCGGCGGCCGATGGATGACGGCCGACCTCGCTCGAGCGGATCTAGGGCTCCTGGCGGCGGCAACGACTTCAGCAGATCGCCGGCGACCTCCCTTTTTGCTGGGGCGTTGGATGGAGGTGCTACGGCAATGGGAGATGGCAGCAGATGAATCGAGGGTTCTTGGTCTTGTTGTTGTTGACGATCTGGTGATATGGTGATCTGGGGATCTGGTGTTGGATGATGAGGCTGGTACTTTGTCTCTTGTTTCTCCTCCTCCCGCTCCTTCAAGATCTTCTCTAATAAAGCATGCAGGTTGAGGAAGGCTTCCCCCAACCCTTTGCCAAGGTTGCCGCTGGCCATCTTCTCAGCGCTAGCTTTCATTATGGCCAATGACTCGGCAATAGGAGGAATCGCAGAACCCATGGTAGCAGAAGTCGTGGGAAGGGATCGACGGCTCTGATACCAAATTGTTATGGACGCGGTGGCTAGGGCAAACGGCGGAGTAGAACAGGGGATTCCGTAGGGAAGCCAGCAACTAAACGTTGCTCTGCTTAATTCCAATAGCATGTGGTAGCCCTCTTTATATAGACGGGCTCCCCCTAACAGATCGAATCTAATCTCAATCATATCTCTAACAATATCATATCTCTAAATATATCTCTAACATAAGGAAACTAATCTCTAACTCAAATAGAAACCAATCTCTAACTTAAATAGAAACCAATCCCTAATTCCTAATAATAACCCGACTGGCCAGGGCCCACGTCTATGACAATAAAACTTATTGTCTCCACACTGCAACTTTAAAGTAGAAGTGAGACTTGAACTTGGGTGGGTGGGTTCACAACCTTGTGTGCCATCATTGCACCCCAATAGAGTTCCCTGGAAACTTTCTCCTTGAGGCTGTTTAGTGGCAGACAGCCCTGGCATCCACGAGGCCCTTGATCGGATTGCTGCAAAGATCCTTGGGGGATTGCGGAATAAATCTTTATTGAGTTATGATAAGTTTGAATATGGGCCACACATATCCCTTGTGATAACATGCTTATATTAAAGCAATCTAAGGGGAAAAACGTGTAAAAGGCAGGGTATGGCGTTTACTTTTTAGCTCTTAATTCTGATACGGTGATTCATTGCATTTTCTTGCCTAATCAATAACACATCAACAAAGCCCCTTTTATCAAACATGAGAAAGGTGGCCACACATATGATGGAAAGGATGGTATGGCACACCAATGGAAGTTGCGTTGTTTGATTACAACTGGAAATTAGAGTTATAACATACTTCTTTCTGAAAAATAAATAGAAGGAAGAAGCTCCGTTATACGCAAGCTCTTGGCTATTAGCCTATAGACTTGTGTGCCTTTATCTTTACACGTAATATCCAGACTTTAGGCTATAGATTTTAACAAAACTCTCATCTGTGCCAAGCAATCCACATGTAGTTCTGAGCTAAATAAGTCAATTTCTGTACCTATGAAGGAATCTGGGGTCGGGGCTGTTATAACAGTGGTCCATATGTTTAATAGGGGGTGTAACCTTTTTATCCGAATAGTGTGTGGGTGCATGCGTGTGTGTGTGTTGGGGGTGCGTGTGGATGGGTGGGGGTGGAGTACCCATTCCTTTTGGAAGTTTTTAACTCTGTTGCTGACTTGTACAGAAATGGCTCAATTAGTATGCGGAAGCTGCCGTGATCTTCTTGCTTATTCTAGAGGTGCTGCTCATGTTCAATGTGCTGGTTGTCGGACAATAAACCTTGTATTGGAAGGTGCGAACTATTTCTAATTTGTTCAACAGCTTGGTGCTTTCCCTATTGTCTTGCCGTTTTATTCCTGTATTTCCCATGCAATTATTATTTTTGGGTGTGTCCTTGAGCATCATCGGTCAGCTTGTCTCTTATTTCTATTGCAATAATTTGTTGGTTGCGTTTTTTGTCAAAATTTTCATTCTTCTACCATGGTCTAAATTTTATGGAGCAAGTCTGATTTGTCATGTATATCAACATTGGCCCTCTTAATGGATGGGAGTTTTGATCCCTTATTTTTAAGTTACTATTGTGCATACATACCCTCTCAAGCTTTTCATACAACAGCTTTGCAAGTTTTCAGATGGTCATTTGCTCAAATTTTTTCTCAATTTTTCCTTTTGAAACATGGGCATCCTTAATGTTCCTATGCATACTAGCTTTTACGAAAATACTGATGTAATCATGGGTTTGTCTGTGCACCTTCTTATCCTTCCAAGGGTCCTGAAATATGGAAATCCTATATTATGTTTCCATGGATAATCCTATATTATGTTTCCATGGATAATCCTATATTTTGTTTCCATGGATAATAGCTTTTACAAAATACTGATGTCATCATGGGTTTATCTGTGCACCAACTTGTCTTTTCATGGGTGTCTTACCTTCTATTTTGTTGCAGCACATGAAGTTGGTAAGGTGTACTGTGGGCGATGTGAGACATTGTTGATGTATCCTTTTGGGGCTCCTGCTGTTAAGTGTTCCTTGTGTCTTTTTGTCACTGAAATCGGAGTAAGTGAACTATGATTTGTCACATAATTTACTTGCTATGTGTACTTAAGTGAGCTCTGTAAGATCCTTTTATAAACCTTTGTGTGTGAGCTCCTTCAATAAACAACTCTGAACCCCAGCCAACATATGGAGCTTTTCTATCCCCTCCTTGTCTTAGATAATCAAGCTGTGTGCTGTCGCAGATCTGGTGCACTAAAAACTGTGTGCCTGTGCCTCCACTTTGACTGTTTCAGTTTTCATTGTCTGCAATCCTTATTGTTTTCACGTTTTCCTACCTTTAAGAGTACAACAATGTCAACGCATTGATCTCTTGCAATTTGTTTGTTCCAGGAGCGCAAATTTCGTCCCCGGGTATCAATCGAGCAGGTTCTGCCTCACCCACCAGAGCTGACCCATCAGGGCTAGGTCAAGCCTAATCAATTTTGGTCCTGTATACCTGGCTGATTCTTGTAATACCAAGAAGCTTCAAATGTCACCATGGATAAGTCGCTAGTCTTCCAGCTCTCAGCATGGCCATTTTTGTCCTTGAGAAAGATACAGAGTTCCGATCCAGCCTGAGTGTGGGGATTAAAAAAAATACATGATAGTGTGGCCAAAACCCAAGCTGTAAAAAGATAGCATTTTGCAGTCGCATTATTGTATCCAGGAAAGGCGAGCTTGTCAGCTCGACTGGAACTGGAGCTGGCATGAATATGAATTATGGCACAGTGGTTTCAGATGATTTCTTTCGTTGTGCCCATCACGTTTCTCCCTGTGACTGTTGAAAATAAGCCCTGCTGGTATCATGCTTGGTTTCTGATAGCCCATGGTTGCTTCAGAGCTCGTGCAGGAATCATGCAAACTTTGCTTCAGAGACCGATCTGGTATATATTTGTTGCGGAGAATAATTCGGTACCATGAATAACAGCTGCAGTGTACGTTTTATCAAGAGGAAGCTTATGGGTTTACAAGCTTTATAGAAACCAGTTCTGAATATATGCTCTCCTTGTATGGAAGGCTCTGAAACCAAGCTGCCTGGGAAAGTTTCATCTTCAGCTTCAGTTCAAAGCTATCCAAAGGTTCAGCCCCAAATAGTTTGTGAATTCTTGGAATCATCAGTGAAGCTAAGCCTCTTTTACACTGAAAACTGAAAAGTTTGGAGCCACTTTCCACCAGTTTATGATCTTCAGATTCTGAAGGATAAGCCAGCAATTGTGTCTATCGAATTGCACTATTTTTTTTCTTCGTCCTTTCTAGAGAAACATTTCTTTCTTGTTTTCAGAGGATATCCAATACTGCATTTTTTTAATAAAAAACCATTTTAAGCAGGACACGGGTGATAGGTTGGGCTTTAGCTTTTAGCTTCCGACTTATTTTTCACTATTCATAAATTTCGTCTTTTTCTGAACTTTTGATTTTTTGTTAAAATTTTTTGCCGGTTCTTTTTTCCCGTATTTGTTTGTATTATATGTAATGGGCTAATATATTTTTTAATTTTTAAAATTTAATTATGCTAAATAAGTCTCTGTCAGCTACAATGTTTTTTTCAACCAGCTACAGTGCTTTTCAGCCATAAGCCACTAAAAATAAGCCTAAATGATCACCACTATGCTGCGGGTAGACACTTAGGCGCTCAAACATGCTTAGGGCTGTTCATCCGGTACGAGTTTATCGCCAGCCCCGAGGTTGTGGAGGAGGACCAACTTAGGCAGCTAAGGAAGGCTATCTCCACGACGTGAGGCCGGAAAAAACGCACGGCACGACTCGCTCCCCATGGAGTTTGGGGGCGGAGGACGAGACGGCGGCGCTCACGTCCGGCGGCAGCTTCAGGCGGTGGGGCGCGTCGCAGCGTACCTCGGCGGCGGCTTCCTCCTCCTCTCCGCCGCCTCCTCCGCCGCCGTGCGCTCCCTCCGCTCCCTCTCCGACGCCAACCAGGTAGGCTACCCAAAAACGGGTCTACTGGACTACTAGACTGTATACTCGGGCCGTATACAAGACATGGTTGTCCCTATCTATTAGTCAGTTATTTGTATAATTAAATTAATTATGTCGTATAATAAATTAATTTTGTCATATAATTACTACTGGATTGAATGATCTTGCCTAACACAAATAAAAATCAAAGCACAAACCCTTCGCCGCAAACTCTACCCGCTTGATGACCTGCCCTGCCCTGACTGCTGTAAACCCCAAACTGTGCTGCTCTTAGAGGAAATTTGCGGCGCCGTGTGGTGCCTGCGAGGGGAAGGGGACCTACGCGTGCAGGCTCTGCAGAGGCAGCTCGACGATCGAGTGGTCTCCGCTCCACGACCCGGTGTTCGTCAACCCGTGCCTCTGCCCTACCTGTGATGGGACTAGGTTGGCCATTGTTTGTCAGAGCTCTCTTGATCTTGGTTGCCGATGCCGATGCTGCTCGGTTCCTCTGATATTGTCTTGCCATGGGTGTTTTGTTGATTCGTTTGTATTTTCAGGGTACAGCGCTGCTTGAACTGCCTGGGCAAAGGCTATGCATGAAGAAGCAATGTGTCTCTGTGTTTGTTTATCGGTGGGCTTTTCGCTCGGTCAGTTTGTGCTCCTGATGAAGTTGAGGTGTGTGTTCTTAGGATGGAGTGTTTAGTGTTGACACAAGGAGGCCTGATGTTTTGCTGATGGCATGCAATCCACGGGCGATTAAATTGAATGGTTTGTGTTGAGAAATTAGGAGTGACTTATTTCCCTTAACCTCTGTTTTAATGTAGAAGCTGTAGAATTGAGCTTTTTTGGATGTGCGCAGAGTATACATTTCAGTTGTTAGGAGGGATAGGATAGATATATAGATGATTAATGTTGCTTGAATAATTACTTAAAGATATTCTTTTAGTTCACTGACTTTTCAGATAATGAGACTTTGCTATAAGAATGGCCAACTGATTGTTTTTGCTTTCCAGTATAAACTGATATTAGCAACCTGATTCTAAACATATTATTTTAGGTAGCAGGCGAAAACTGTAGCTCACAAACCAAAAAAAAAATACTGCAACCCCATGATGTAAACGGTGAGTTGGATGATTGATTTGAACATGACCTTGGCCCTCCGATTGTTTTGGGCTTCAGACCCTGTGGCTATGAGGAAAAGGTTGGTCATTCACTCTCCACTTGAGCCAAGATTTCACCCGGTTGATAACATGAAACCACGCTGTGCTGATGGCTAGCAATGTTACCTTCTTTTTCTCGTGCTTAGAAAAATCAGAACGTGTCTGTGGTGGAGCGGTCTGGCCACTTAAGTCTTGAGTCTGATGTGAATCCTTAAAGGACCCCATCTCTAAAATATAGATGCTGACATGATGAAGGAAAATGAAGTACGGTGCAGTTGTTCAACTACCGCTGATACTTACCTGATGGTTTGTCTGGAAGCTTACTAGTCTTAAAGGGACATAAAATACTGCGGTATAGGCCTTGGCATGATTGTTCCTTAAACACATTTGTATGTGATGTATAATACTATGATCTTGAACCATTTTGTATGAATTGTAAAACAGTTTGTGAATGTTTGAATTATATCATACACCTTAGGGAAATAAACAGAGCTGTTAGTATACTAGCCTGTTACTGTATTTTAATCTGAGTCGTTTGGGGCATATTTCCGGGCTTCCAGCGTTAAGTGTTATCATGGAAGAGCCACATCAACTGCAAATCTACAACTTGGTGTGACTTCCAGACTAGATGGTCTCTTAAAGCTCTGATATATGATTGCTTAGTCTATCTGAAGAAACTGTTGATGCTGATATGGTTACAATCTACTGTAATAATGCTGGACTTGTTATCTTCATATTCTCTTTCATTTTGGTCATGTCTGTGAATCATCTCGTGTTCTATTCAGCAAAAGCAAATCCTGACACATGTAATTCTTCATGCCTGACATCAGCTGTTTCACCCTTATCCTGTAGATGCAAACGATGCATTGCATTGCATTATTCAATCTTGTAATACTTCATTAAGTTGGGTAATAGGGATTTGTGTAGTGCAATTAAGAAGTTGACCTGCCAGCTAGTGACATCAAAACTTATTCCTTGCCTGTTCATTGTAACCTCCTTGCTCTACAGTTTCTAAGACACTGCTTCAAGTTGGCCTGAATTGTATGTTTTGTATTCTGCAGGCAACTGCAACGATCATTGGACACAATCATGCAAGAGCTGACAGTCAACTATTTTTGGCTTCTGCCAAGTGTGTATGTCTCAGTATTTCCTCCCCAAAGTGTCAATGTTTTTCCCATGGTATTCAAGGTATGCAACCAGAAGGCCCAGAACCATGCCATTCAAATATACATTCACACCTGATCCAAGCCGAAAAGACGTCATGTGGTTTGCAGTTGCAGAAAGCTCCTCTTCTCTTCTTTATCATCTACTTGGCCTGTGAACCCCATGAGCTGAAGGGAACCGGCCAGCGCTTTCCCTGTAAGATATTGCAGGAACGTTGGTATTGGTAGGGAATGTAAACTCTGGCGAGAAGTGGTAGGAGACACTGTTATTGTTAGGTATTGTTAGCTCTCGAAAGAAAGGGACTGGGACTCACTCCCCTCTCGCTGTCCAAGGCCGGAAAGGAACCCCCATAATTGAAAGAATAGAACAGGCTTGGTGATCTTGAAGTCGTATCTTTATTTTCGCTGCTCTTTTCATGGCGTCGTCGTGTCGCCCATATCTTTTGCTAGTGGCGTTGGTTTATCGCTTTGAATTATTTTTTTTGTAGGTTTTGAAGAGGAACATGTGCATCTTGCTAGCCCGGAAAGTGCTCTCCGGTAAGGAGCAAGACGTCCACTCTTGAGATGGAAGTCAAGCACAGGATTGGTGTGGTTTAAAAAGAAACACGGGGGGTGGCTAGCACAACATCATCTGACTAAGGTTATAAAAAAGAAAAGGAAAGGGAAGACGCGAAAGATCGGACGTCCCAAACTCCGAATGTTTCAGTCCTGCGGTAGTTCAATTGAAATGCTTATAGTTACAGTAAAAAAAAGGTTTTAAAAATTAATTTTTAGTTTTTCTATATTAACTAGCTTTTAAATAAAATTTTTTTAAAACGAGACTTACAAGTTGATTGTAATACATACTATAGCGACTCCATTTATATCAGCCAAAACCAACGTGAGTTTTTATTATTACTCTTTCTCACGAACAAACTAAAAACCATAATATAAAACCAAAAAATAGACCTATAATAAATCCATTCATATATAATCATAGTTCCTCCTGCACCATCTCTATATATCGCATATACCTTTTGCCTCCCACGTTGGGAGGTCCAGAATCCCAGATTCCGATTGGTCCTATTAGTACATGCGGCTCCATCACCTCCGATGCACGTTAAGATTCTCCTAGCACTGTTGTGTTTTGACCGAGGCAGCTGGCCACTGTTTTATGCAGGCACAGTGCGATAAGGGAGTGGCTGGCCACACAGGGACGGCACAACAGGTGCCAGGTGGCGTTAAGTGTGCCACACAAGACGAGCATCTGCTGCGACTTCCCATATTTCCGGCACTTCGGACGTGCTTCTCTTCAACTTGACAGTGTAGTAGCACCGCACCACGATTGGAACTTAATTGGTTTCAGTTTTTAGTTTCTAACTTTTTATTTTTTTATTTTTAAGGTTTTTTGTCTTTTCTTTTTTGTTTTTGTATTTCTTTGTATTGGTTATGATGAGGAAATCTATTTTTTTCTATTTTTAAAATTTTTTAAATTTAATTACGACAAAAAATCTTACAACAATTACAATGCAAAAAAGACCTTAAACAGTACAAAAAAATCCCAAAAGCTAAGAGATTAAGCCAACTTGAGCACCACCAGCTAAAAGCTATTGACCATAGCCCAGGGCAGAACTAGAACAGAAATAATCGGGTTCGTTATTTCACCATATATATAACAACATATATAATTTTTAAGTAATATTATGCTGAATAGTAATACGCTCAGCAATTTTTAGCATCAATACTTCAACATAACCAATGGGTAGTGTATGATGATAAAGAAATAGTGATTCAAATGCTTACCAAAATAAAGAAACTCGATAATAATATTGGTTAGTTGCAGTAAACTGAAGGAACTAAGAGCGAAATCATAGACAAAAGTTGGTTGGTATTGGTAAAATAGATTATTCAACCTCAATGGCATATTAAGAGAGAACAAAATTACTCAAAGTTTTCAAGTAAAAAAGTAGAATGATCAAATGTAAGTTAATGCATTAACTTTTAGTATTTATTTTTTCAAGTTTACAAAGCAACAATCATTAGTAATTTTCATCAATTATTGTTTCTCCACATTGCAAATAAGTATATCATTCATAAAATCATCACCAATTAATTGACAAGGTCAATTAGATATTTGTATGTGCATCAATTCAAGAATAATATAATAGAAAAATACGTCCAATGACTTACTTATTTGACATTATGGTCAAATACTATAATTTTACCTCCGAGTTGCAACGAGCTAGGCTAATATTCCAAAATTTAAAATTGAAACACTAAGTCTGAACCCTATAATTCGACAAAAATCAACCAACAATCATCACATTGAAACTCTAACTAACAAATTTAGCCTTTGTTCTTTAAACAAATTGAAAAAATTAAGAGAAATTTAGAGCAAAGTATATACCGATCGGGTGGAACTAAGTTTTCTTTAGTTGGCAAGGGCTCAAGGCAACACGGACTAGGCGGCGCTGTAGCGAGATGGCAGGCGAGAGCTACCAGTGGTGCCAATTTCTCCTATTCTCCAACGATCGGTTGCTGCCTAACTGGGTGCAGCTATGCGGCTAGCGTGGTGCATATCTCTTGGGCGACCGTGCAAAACGAATAGATGTCGAGAGCTGCTGTGAGGTGACACGCTTTAGGATCAATCAAATGGACACCGTGTCCTATTGCGGTTCTCCCTCTTAGGCTGCGCAAGGGTTGGCTTGGCCTAATGTAGTTACCTCATGGGCTGAGGAATGGATGTCTCGTGAACTATTGCTAGCTGCTAGAAATTTAGGCTACTAGTGCTCCCTTCGTTGAGCATCAAGGAAGGGATCAGGAGCACTTAGTTTAGGCTAGGGTTCACACATGACCAGAAGGTGCTGATCCCTACTAAAATTTTTTGGATCCGATGTTCTGTGACACGGGGTAGCATACCTTGGTTCCACCCTTGGCCACAATTAAAAACCACCTGCTGCAATCAAGAGTTATAGCTTCACGACCTAGCGTGAGCCTAATCCACCAAATTATGCTCATGTCTACATGTTAACATCTCCCTAAAAGTCGTAGTAACTAGCTGCGGAAGCGCAGCGCCAAGCCATGCTAGCTACCACGTGGACCGAAGTAAAAAGAGCCAGCAAGTTTTGAAAACCAAGTCCGAACGTAATTCCAGGAAAGCCGGAGGGCTTCTTCCAAAAAATCAAGGACCTGCACGTAATAATGGGAAAACCACAGGGCTTTATCCCATAAATGGAGGGCCTCCCTGAAAAAATTGAGGAACTATACACAATTTCAAAGATTTTGCCGCGAAAATGCTAACGTGGTAGGGTCTTTCTGTAAAAATCAAGGGCCCGCACGTGATTTTGCAAAAATAGGAGGGCTTTTTCGTAAAGAAGATGACGTGAAGGGCCTGGTCGGGGGTGAATCCCCCGGCTTGTAATATAGGAGTATATACACTAATACTATCGTAGTAATACACTAATACGATTCCTTTGCTCGAGTCATGGTTTACCCAGGAACGATGAAGACTTTACCACTACTATAGAAAAGGTTATCACAAACAGTTCAAAAACGTCATCACAGATGGTTTCATGAGCCATATAAATTTATGGGTCAGTAATAACATGAGGTCATCACAGACGGCTTTCGAACCGTCTGTGATTGTGAATTATCATAGATGGTTTGTATTAAAAACCGTCTGTCATATTAAACTATCACAAACGGTTTTTAATTGAAATCGTCTGTGATAAATCGTATATCATAGACGGTTTGTACTAAAAACCGTCTGTGATAGGTTAGCATATCACAGACGGTTACAATTTAATAACCGTTTGTGATATTCTTTTCTATTCCTAATTGTTTCAAATTGTTTGTCTATTGAGGAAATTAGAAGTGTAGTTATTACAATGGCCTTGTTCTTTTTCAGCTTTTGGCTTTTCTACAGTAACTAGCTTTTAAATGAAGTGTTTTTTTAAGATGGGGTCTACTAGTTAATTGTAGTACATAATGTACTGACTTCATTTATATCGGCA
Organism: Dendrocalamus latiflorus; assembly: GCA_017311315.1. Classification (NCBI taxonomy): domain Eukaryota; kingdom Viridiplantae; phylum Streptophyta; class Magnoliopsida; order Poales; family Poaceae; genus Dendrocalamus; species Dendrocalamus latiflorus. The sequence continues at coordinate 29,136,927 of CM029665.1, read as the reverse complement.
AAAACCGCATGTGAGTTTCTGTTACTCTGTAATCTCTCGCATGAACAGCCTAAAAGCCACAAGCGGCAACCAAAAGCCGCAAGCCGCAGCAAAAAAGAACAGGCCCAATATTTCTGCTCTCTACTCCTAATTAAATGCTTTGAAAGATGTTAAGTGATTGTAGTATATCATTCAATAGGGATATGTAGAGATGGCAACGGGTAAATACCCGTCGGGTATAGCCAAACCATACCCGTACCCGATACCCGCACCCGCACCCGCTACAATACCCGTACCCGCACACGGGTATAGAAATTTACCCATACCCGCACCCGCGCGGGTATTTATACCCGACGGGTAACCCATACCCGAATTGATAAGGGTATATACGGGGCACAGGTATATACGAGTGCGGGTATTTCCATCGGCTTCGTTTCGAATATATATATACGGGCCACAGGTATATGTACCTGTTGCTATATCTAATATCCACCCGGCCGGGTATATTTTACCCGCGGGTATGCGGGTACGGGTAGTATACACCCGCACCCGCACCCGCATACCCGATGGGTAGAGATTTTTGCCCATTAGTATACCCGCGGGTGAAGATATTTTTCCATACCCGCCTCCTTATCGGGTAAAACCCATCGGGTACTCGGGTTTCGGGTACCCGTTGCCATCTCTAGGGATATGTATGGTTATTTCTTATTAACTTTTTCTTAGATTTAATGCTTTCTTGGCAGGTTGTGGACAAATGTTATGAAATGGGGGAGCATAATTTTATTAGGTTTTATAAATAAATTACAATAAAAATTAGTGAAATTATGATCACAATAATGTTTAGTTGGTCTTGGTTTATGTCGAATGCACGAAACATTTATGGAGGAAAATCGGAAAGATGCGATGCCCCATGGAGTATTGTCCACAAATCAATAGTTCGCACTGACAAAAAAAAAAGAAAAGAAAAATACCTCTTTCACTAAAATAATGAAAAACAAGAAATGTGCCATAAGGATCGATATCAATATTCCGTTTCCATCTCCATCTCAGGGAACACACTTTTAGCAAGACCATATTTGTCACGCAGAATTCCACAAAAACTAACCTTATGGTAGTCCTATGAATTCTTGTGTTATATATATATATATATATATATATATATATATATATATATATATATATATATATATATATATATATATATATATATATATATATATATATATATATATATATATATATATATATATATATATATATATGCCTCTTTTCTACACCCGGGTGTAATTACACCCTATGTCGTATCTCACAACGTAGAGAGTATCTCGCGTAATGGAGGGTATGTACATATAGTATACGAGTATTTAAGACCATTTAGGTGGTATGAACAATTTTTCAAAGGTGGTATGTATATTTTTTAGACATACTCCTTTTTATGCATATATATGAAGGTATTTACAAAATATGCTAAAAACTATTATCTCCCTTGTAATTTTTTCGTATGGTTCACATTGGAGTATCTTATAATTAGTATACAAGTATATATAAAGTGATAAAGGAGTATTTTAAGTTTGTTTAGGTGGTATATTAGGGGTGGGAGTAATTACACCCGGGTGTAAAAGGTATTTTTCCTATATATATATATATATATATATATATATATATAGGAAAAATACTTTTTACTCCCGGGTGTAATTACACCCACCTCTAATATACCACCTAAACAAACTTGAAATACTACTCGTTTATCACTTTAGGTATACTCGTATACTAATTATAAGATATTCTAATATGAACCATATAAAAAAATTACAAGGAAGTCCATAGTTTTTAGTGTATTTTGTAAATACCTTTATATACGTACATAAAAAGGAGTATGTTGAAAAAAATGTACATACCACCTCTGAAAAATTGTTCATACCACCTATATGGTCTTAAATACTCGTATACTACATGTACATACCCCTCGTTACGCGAGATACTCCCTACGTTGTGAGATACGACATAGGGTGTAATTACACCCGGGAGTAGAAAAGAGGCTTCCTATATATATATATATATATATATATATATATATATATATATATATATATATATATATATATATATATATATATATATATATATATATATATATATATATATATATATATATATATATATATATGACGCTGAAATGGGGCACCTAGGTGCCCAGACACCTAGGCTCCCTGTCGTTAGATTGCTTTTAGATACGTGCTAGTGCAATGGTATGTAATATATTAGGCATGCTAAATCAATCATGGAAGGAAAGTCTTAATCATGGATGGAAAGTCTCAATCACACTAGCACGCATCTAAAAGCAATCCAAAGGTAGGAAGACTTGGTGCCCAGACACCTAGGTGCCCCTGTTATTTATACTATATATATATATATATATATATATATATATATATATATATATATATATATATGGGAACGTATCCAGTGCTAATGGGTATTTGGGTGCTAAGGTGCTAATACCGTCTAGGATCGTTAGATCTGCCATCAATGGTCTGGATTTATGAGGGTGGAAGCACCAAATCACTTACGCCAATTTGCCAAAAACCCCCTACCTTCCCCTCAGTTTTTTCCGAATCCCACGTCGTTTCGCCTCCGAAAGCCTGACGTCTAGCGCCTAGACGCCGCCTAAATGAGCTAGACGGCCGCCTAGGGAAACACTGCCCCCATCATAAGTAACAAAGGAGAGACGCCAAATCGCCGGCGGTATCGGCGATTGTGAGTGCGAGCTGTGGGCTTTGCGGCACGTACATAAATGCGTGAAACGACGCCAAAACACGGCGAAAAGCGCCGTCAGGGAGGCGGAGAACCCGACCGATACCGAGTTGGCGCGGCCGCGACCAGCCAGCGCCGAGGCCGAGCCGCCCAACCACCCGCCGCCACGCAACCGCACGAGAAAATTGATAAAATGCCACTCCTTTGGAGTGGCTTCGATAAAATGCCACCCTTTAGATGACAATTGTTAAAATACCACCTAATACATGATTAACTCTATGATTTGCTCTTTTAGGGGTTTTAGCCATTTCTTTTTTATTTTTTTTCCACCAAAATTGTATGAAAAATGACCCTAATACCCTTTTCAGCAATTAGGGCCCGTTCCACTGCGTTCTTTTTTGCTTTTCCTCCACCCGTTCCAGAGAAGCATCTCTCTTCCGGAGGAACCGAAGAGACGAGAGGCGAAGGGGCGCGCCGCTCCGCCGCCGGCACGGGACGCCGCCGCTCCGCCGCCGGCACCGGAGCTGAGATGTGTACTCCATGCATCAATAACTTAAAATATGTTCTTAGCTTTAGCATTAATCATGTTTGATTGGCACTGGTGCAGGTATACAGTTTTGTTATCAACCATGTGCACCAATCCGAAAGTACCAACGATGCCATGTGGTTTACGAACGTGTATTTCATAATTTGGTTATATATTAGCATTGTGGTACTCATTTGCGGTATGGATTTCATGACTGGGCGCACTTGCAGGCACACCTTGACAAACAAAATGTGTATCGATCTCCAATTCAAAGCTTGAGTTCTTGTGTTTCTTCAGCTATTCTGGAGCCTACTTTCGAAGTTCATAATCTGAGTCTACAGCATCGAACCAGATGGACAAAAGACCCTAGCAGACAAGAATTAATCTACCATATCAAAATTTTTCCATACTACCCTTGACAATCTAGGATTCTGACGTGTAATTTGTACATTGCAGGTCAGTTGCTGATAGTTATTCTGTACAGGATGCGATTCTGACCGTCATCTGCGAACTTTATTCTGTACATGAAGCTGCTTATCTGTACATGAAACATTTGAGAACATTGAAATCGGAACATTACAAAAATTACAAGATACTTTGTAGTGAATTTTTAAAAGAAATGTTGCGGATTGCATAGGCTACAGTATCAATTTTCTCGGTTGGTGCTGGGTCAGAGGAGAGTTGCGGGCGCGGCGGCGGCGGCGGCGATGGCGACGGCGTCGGCACCCCGTCCGTGCGCGCGGGCGCGGCGGCGTCGGCCCCCGTCCGTGCGCGCGGGCGCGGCGGCGGCGGCCCGTACGGGAGGGGCGGCAGCGGGCCGTACCGGCGACGGAACGGCGCGCCCCTTCGCCTCTCGTCTCTTCGGTTCCTCCGGAAGAGAGATGCTTCTCTGGAACGGGTGGAGGAAAAGCAAAAAAGAAAAAAAAAGAACGCAGTGGAACGGGCCCTAATTGCTGAGAAGGGTATTAGAGTCATTTTCCATACAATTTTGGTGGAAAAAAAAACAAAAAACAAAAAAGAAATAGCTAAAACTCCTAAAAGGGCAAATCATAGAGTTAATCATGCATTAGGTGGCATTTTAACAATTGCCATCTAGAGGATGATATTTTATCGAAGCCACTCTAAAGGAGTGGTATTTTATCAATTTTCTCCAACCGCACAGACCAAAAAACAAAACTCAAATTTAAATCCCCAGCTCCTAAAAATAAATAAAAAAAGAATCCCAAATCGAAGCGGCCAAGCGAGCAACTGGGCTGGACTGGATCCCCTTTAAAACCGCGACCACCTCCCTCTCCTCTGCCAGCGGCCAACCTGCCCCTCCTCCGCCTCCGCCTCTAGAGAGAGAGATCAATCGATCGCCCTCCTCTTCCTCTCCGTCGAATCGGCTTCATGGTTCCGTGGCCGGCCATGGCATTCGCCGCGGTTCTCGTCGTCGTGGTGGCGGCGGCGGCGGCGGTGTTGCCTGCGGCGGCGGGAGGGGGAGGGGTGTGCTTCGAGCGGATATTCAGCTTCGGGGACTCGCTCACGGACACCGGCAACTTTCTGCTCTCCGTGCCGGAGGACTTCCCGGACCCCGCGCGCAGCCTCCCCTACGGCCAGACCTTCTTCGGCCGCCCCTCCGGCCGCTACTCCGACGGCCGCAACCTCCTCGACTTCTTCGGTAAAAAAACTAGTACTCCTTTTGTTCCTGCTTGTTTCCTCGTTTCTCTCTTCTTGGTTAGTATCATTCTTGCTTGGTCTTCAGGGCCTCTTGGCCTGCTTGATTGCCGGGTCCTCCTCCCTTGTTTGAAGCAGACAGAAAATGGTGTTCAAATGGATAAACCGATAGGGGACGATTTCCTAATCTTTGGTGCGAAATTACTAACCGATGGTGGTTTCTTGTTTGATTACCTCTACGATGACAGAGGCGATAGCTGCGTTTCTTGTTTGCAACGCTTCTTGCAGAGCGTATCGATCCGTTTCCTTGTCACCTGTGCCCTTCCTGAATACTCCACGCGTCCATTACCTCTACGATGACAGAGATGATGATGGGGAGTCGAATCGCTACGCGCTTGATTTCTCTTCAAGCTATGGACTCAAAACTCATCATCGTTTCTCTTTAGGGGCCGCCACACGCGGCATGGTGGCAATATAGTATGCCCAATTCTGCCGCTTTTGTTGTATGCCTGCCTCCAACAAGAACGTGTTTCCATTTTTTTTTATTTTTATTTTGAGGGGAGTGTTTCCAACTTCAGAGATTGCAAATTCATCAGCTTGGGAATTTCCGCAAACCGTAATTCCCGTTATAAGTCGGAATGTGCATGTAGCACGGTGGATTGTTTCTGTTTCTGAAGCATATGTATGAAAAAGGCTATATTTCGGAGTTTATAAGTAGGGAGCTGCCGGGACCATATCTTCAATTTTTCTAGTGTAACGCAAAACAAAATTGTGAATGCTAAAGAGGTGGGGAGGAGCAAATTAGATGCAAATGCCCAGCTTATACAGGGTGTATCAGCAAAAGTTGCTTACTTTCCCCAGTTCCCCCAAACCGCTGGACCATCATGGCATCAGCTCCTTGAACAGGCACACAATTGTAGCTCCAACCACCAGTGAATTGGCAATTTGGCATTCACACCATCACGTGGTCAACACTTCTGTGTCAGTTTTTTTTTGCCTTTGCTTTTTTTGGGCTTCTTGATGTCTCTGCATCTTATCAACTGTCCTCACTGGTTTCTTGACGTGTGCTTGTTTGCTTTTCATGATCAGCGGAAGCGTTTGGGCTGCCGTTCGTGCCGCCGTACCTCGGCGGCGGTGAGTTCCAGCATGGCGCGAACTTTGCGGTTGGTGGGGCCACGGCCCTCAACGGCTTGTTCTTCCGGGAGCGCGGTGTCAAGCCTACATGGACGCCGCACTCCCTTGATGAGCAAATGCAGTGGTTCAAGAAGATGCTCCTGTCTATCGCCCCTTCGGAGTCTGGTACGTATGTTCCTGAGTTCTCTGTTCTGCCTCTCCTGTTTGGACACAGTTTTTATTCCAGCAAGGTGTTTGATGAAATGCATCTGTGTGTGGAAGTGGAACCGTTACCTGCTTACAGGTTTAGCAATAAATGTCAAGGAAATATGTGATTGTGTGTCGAAGCATGCCAATGGAGCCGGTCAAATAATGGCAGGCCTGCTGAAAACCGTGCTGGCTAGATGGCCAATCACTGGCCTGCATGACTATTCACTGAGGGCAAATTGCTGCATTTAGAGGAAAGGTCCCTTGCACCGTTTGCAACTTGCAAGCAAGCATAGGTTCAGAGTTTGCTGTGGAGTTATTTCAGGCACATGGGTGGAAAACGTTTACTGAGTTTACAAAGTAAAGTCGTCTTGTTTGACTGTTTTAGTGAATTCCAGTGAGTTACATGCATGATGAAGACATAAAATTTCCTCGCAAGTTGATACTGAAATCCCTATACTGTTCCATTTCTGAAGTCACCAATTTAGTTATCACTCAAATATCATGAACATAATTATCACTTGTTCGGATTCGGTTATATCAGATTCGGTTAAATCTCAAATTACCAAGTCCATTAAGTTGTGTACTTCTGTGCAGAACGCAGTGATATAATGTCCAAGTCACTTTTTCTCATGGGAGAGGTTGGTGGAAATGACTACAACCATCTAATTGTCCGGGGGAAATCTCTTGATGAGCTACATGAGCTTGTTCCTAATGTTGTTGGTGCCATAAGCTCCGCTATCATGGTATGCATATGCGCCTGCCTTTTCTATGAGGTGCTACTGGGATTGTGTATGTTTTGCATTGACAATCTATATATTTTGCAGGAGCTAATAAATCTTGGAGCAAAGAAATTAGTCGTTCCTGGAAATTTCCCAATAGGGTGTGTCCCATTGTATCTCGCAATTTTTCCAAGCCAAAAGGAGGAGTACTATGATGAACAAACAGGGTGCATTAAGTGGCTAAATGAATTCACCGAGAACCATAATCGGTTGCTACAGGAGGAGCTGGAGAAGCTCAGGAAACTTCACCCTGATGTATCTGTCATTTATGCCGATTATTATGGTGCTGCATTGAACATATTTCGTGCCCCACTCCAGTTTGGTGAGTTCCCCTCCAAAATAAAAAATTAAAAAACAGAAAGCACATTCTGAAGTGTAAGGACTAAGGATATTTGAGCCTTTGTTATAGGTCAAGCATGCCTTAGTTGACTTCCATGAGCCTTCAAAACCTCAAACCAAAGCTGGAATGCATTACATTCACTTCATGAATAAACTTCAATTAGGGAAAGCTTATGGTTATAGGCAAGCTAGATCTGATGGTAAATGACTGCATGCTAGTGGTCTTACCTAACATTAAACCTATATTGATTGGTTATAGGCTTATAGCCTTTACTGGCCTCAATGATGTACAAGCCTTAGTGAATCTGACAAAGCATGCTTTTCTAGACATACATAGTATGTGAATTGATCGCAGTTTAGTCTTCAGGTAAATATGGCCTACAATGATTTACATGTCTTGTTGAATATGAAGAATCACAACTATGATCCTAAGTGCACAATAATTGGGCTAGCATCTACCTTAAGCTAAATTGAGGTATTTCCTTCGGTCACAAATATATGTTGTTTTGGACATCAATACGGTTTCTAAAACACAACTTTGACAATTAATTTCTATTGTGATATATTTATAAAATCCAATAGAATTATAATATTATAAAAGTACTTTTCGAGACAAATCTACGCATATGATTTTTATGTATTCAATTTAAATATTTAAAAAGATATTGTTGATAGTCAAAGTTTTAAAAGTTTGACTGCACCTATATTCAAAACAGCATGTATTTGTGACCAGGGATAAAAAACCGGCTATTACCAGCCGGCAATCGCGGTTACCGAAAAACCGGGTGGGTACTGGGAGTGAAAAACTGGTCGAAATCACAGTGGTTACAAATGCACTTTCTAGGTTGATTTTTACCTTTTTTGTGCTAGATTACTTATTGTATGAACTAAATATATATATATAAATATACTAGTCATAACATTTTATGCTAGGTTTTCTCTGGTTTTTCTTGTTTTTTAGCTGGTTTTCCAGTTTTTTAAGAGGTTTTTTCGGTTTTTTCTGGGTTTTCTGGTAGCCGGCCGGTTACCGTTACAGCCCGCCGGCTAGGTTTTGCACTGTTTCCGAGATATCTATCCCTGTTTGTGACGAGAGTAGTAGATAATGCATTAAGAAAGGATCTTGTGTTCTATTTTTGACTAGTGGCACTATATTATCTTAGATACTCCATATCTAATGGATGACACATTAGGAACTAGTCTCTTTTTTTATAACCTGAGCTAGACACAGTAAGGTGCAGAGTGCAATTGCCTATTTGCAGCTACTTGGTTTGTCTTTGCTTGTTATGATCTTGATGATGCAACCCAGTCTCCTACAAGCAGAGTTCTAAATCAACCTTGCACTGTTCTGCATATGCATAAGCTTTTCAAAGCCGGGGCTCCAAAAATTGGTGAACTTCTTGTTTTGGTACTCCAGTTTTTGTTCATCTGGTTCACCCCCACAATACCCATCTTTTAAATTCAACCTCTCTACGAAAAGGCTTATAATTGCATCTAGTTTGTATCCCAAACTTCAAATCTGCACCAAAAACAAAAGTCAGCCTGAGCCTGTTCAGCTTACACAGAGAAGCCAGGATTTCCTGCCTAAGTTTCACTAGTCACTCATATAGCAATCCACAGCAATCTAATAGTTGATATTCCAACCTTTTAGTGTCATATGTCTGCGGAGCATGGCTTGGCATTCACAGGTCATACAATTCATCAAACTCACTCAAGCTCATTCTTTTCCAACCAGACCACCTTAACCCAGCAGATGGAAGAATGTAGAGAAGCACAAGAGCAATGAAAGAACCTATGCTATTCTAACTTTTTTATTGTTCTTTCATAAATGTTGAACTAAGCAAAGACTGATTGTCTTGCAGGATTCACTGTCCCACTGAACTCATGTTGTGGAAGTGATGCTCCGTATAACTGTTCTCCGTCGATATTGTGTGGAAACCCTGGATCTGTGGTGTGCCCTGACCCATCAAAGTACATCTCATGGGATGGTCTACACTTCACCGAGGCAACCTACAAAGTTATCATTCAAGGAGTGTTAGGGTCTTATGCCATTCCTCCTCTTTCAGAAACTTGTGAGGGTGGAGAATATAGTGTCTCTCAACTTCATCAATGTACAGATAACCCAACAAATACTGTAACATACGATGCTATGAGCTCTTTTATTTGATACACCGGGCTCTATTGCATGTAGAGTTTTAAGGAGCAATATATATGTGTGTGTGTGTGACAGGTCCCGTCACCTCAGACACTTCTCAATGTCGAGAAGAGCAATGGTCGGGAATCCCGTACATCTCCAATCCATTTTGCTGCTATGAGAAGAAAGAAGATATTTTTGTAGAGCAGAAATTCGGAATTGTTGAGTCCATTACTTTGCTCAACTCTTTGTCTTAGCAAAGGACTTCGTACAGATTATATTGCAGTTTGTTCAGGTGGCCATGGCTGGGTTCGTTTGGCTTACGGCTTATGAACGAATGAACACTAACACGCTGTTAAATTATATTTTTGTAGACGAGGTCTATAGATAAATTGTAGTACAAACTGTACCGAGTTTAGTTGTACTAGCTAAAATCATATACGACTATTTTTCTTGCTGTACTGCCTCTTACGAACAAACTAGTATTAAAAAACCACAGTTATAAGGCATAAGTCTCAGCTCAAAAGAACCTTTAGAGGAAAACTAGGGAGTGTTTTTTTAGGCTATGATAGAAGGTATTTGATTATAGCTGGTCGCTTTTATCAGTGTTTTTTGAGACGACAGCAGATGATGGAGACAGCGACATGGACGGCACATACGATTTTAAGTTCAGAAAACCGTTTGGAGAATCTGTAGCTTTTCGACTTCCGAAGAAGCCAAAATCTAAAAAGAACAGGACTTAGATTTGTGATTCAGCTCCTGAAGGGAATGTATTTGTTGTGGTTACAGACCAAACAGAGAGAGAGTGTGTAGTAGTGGAGAGTTGAGTAAATGAATGGCTTCTGCCTTCTCCCCGTGGCCTATGCCACATATATATATTCACATGGGGAGTGCTTGTACAGCTATATCCTTACACATGAGTATTCCCCTCGGGGGCTCTTATGTCATTACACATGTCCTATTTCGGACCTAACAGGCTTACTGGGCTTAGGTGGGGGCCACCCCTACAACAGTATTCATTATTACAGGCTTGCTTGTTTATATTGGTTTTGGCTTCTGGCTTCTACAAGCCAATATGAACACTTGGTTTCTCAAAACGGTTTCTCCACTTCTCTCTCTTTCGCCTCGCTCCGGAGATAAGGTAGAGAGGTTACGGGCACATCGTGCATCCCACTCCTCTCGTTCCTGTTTCGTGCACATATCTCTTTCTCACTTTCGTTACCACTCGCCCTCTTTTTGTAAAAGCTACTTCCTCACTTTTAGAATGAGGATGTAAGCTATGAGAAAAGTGAGGGGGATGCGTGGCCAAGATGGAAGCGAGAGACCTGTGACCCCTTGCCTTATCCTCGGAGTGAGACGGGAGCGAGAGGAGTGAGGAAGCCACTTCGAAAAGCCGAATGTTCATGTTGGCTTTTGATTTATCCAAACAGAAGCTAAAAATTAAAACCAATATAAACACCCCCTTAGCTCCATCCACCTAATGCTCGTCATAATTTTTTTTCCTTTACATGCTGCTGCATGAGGCCATTCCCAATAGCTTATGACAGGAGTCTAATTCGAACTCCTCTTATGTCTTGATCCATATAGATTCGATAATCTAGATCTATCATAATTAATGGTGTAGAATTTTCTCTTTTTTCTTTGATTAGTATAGTAATTTATCCTTTAAGAGAGAATGTAGTAGCTTTTTTATCGCTTTAATAATTTAATAGATTAGTTACCCTTAAATTAAGGGAAGTAATGAGGATGAATTTTATAAAGCATTCCCTTTGCTTTTTATATATTACATGGAAGTCTCACCACTTTCATGAAATTAATTTTGAGGTCAAGTAATATGATGCACGTGATTGCTGGAAGCATGCATGTATGACATCACGTTATTTTGTAGTATGTACGTGCGTGCATTGGTGCATACATATACAATGTATATTCGTGATGTGTCCATACGTTACAATGAAAATTCATATTTGCATCACTTTTTTGTGCAATATTCACTATGCATGTCTGAATCATACTATTCACTCTGAATCATACTATTCACTCTGAATGTGCAATCATCCAATGTTCCAATCATTTCATCAAAGTGATTGACTGTATTTTTTTAGCAACTCAAATATGAAATTATCTCTAATTTTGAATGCGAAAGCTTGCACGTTACAAAGTATTTTTGTAAAATGTGCACTATGTGTGGTATCAACTATCAACTATGTACAGTCTAATAGAGTTTAAATGTTAATTCTTCTTTTAGAATGGCAACTTGTAAAGAATTAAGATGAATTCCGCCCATAACTCTCACACTCCCTTTCATCATTAAAGAAATGGCTAACACATTGATAGGTGCAAAATAGACCTATTTCCTTGAGCTGTAGGCAAAATTAGACAATAATTCTAAGTCCAAAAAAAAAACAAAGAGGTCACTTAATTTCTTGCAGATTCATATAACCCGGTGATCTCATATAATCAATACAGGCCTTGAGCACTGTGATGAAACAGAGGTAGAGTGGAAAGAGAATCTTCTATGCACCATGTTGTAGATTAACATGTAAGATAACAAATATGCTACTAAAGAAATACCTTGACTTTTCCTTCCGTATCTTTGGCTTTAAGAACATAGTCGTTGCAAGAAGTAAAGTCTCTTCATTCAAAAAGTACCATGGAAAAACAACACTGTTGATTGCCTCAATGGAAAGAAAACTTTGTCAATCAGGATAATTTTAATCTATAATCTGAAACATGGGCAGAAATAAAGAATAAATATATTGGTGTTTAGTGTCTCTAATTAATGGTAAATTTTAGTATACAATCTAAAGGTCAGCTGCAGCCTTCTTGCATTCCTCTAAAATCCCTTTCAAAACTGTGTTGAACATTACTGCTACACATAATAACCTAAATATTCTAAAGGGGAAGAGAGTTACCAATAATGCATATGTTGGATTTGAAACTATCATTTAGTTATGGGCATATCAAACAATTGTCTTGTGAAACATCAATGACTGCAACAAATATACAATGCAATGTAGAACATAGAAAATTCCATTGCATGCGTTTAACACATTGGAAGAGACAACCTCATATAATATGTACATTGTATTTAGTACTGTATCAAATCTTTTGGTTGAGCTCCTATACCTTTCCGTGTACACATACGATAAATGAACTGGTCAGTAGAAATCAAGGTTGTCAAAACCTCGATTCGGTCATACAATCCTACAATTTTACAACCCAAGATTGCCTAGTCCGACCAAATTCTATGATAGAATCTTAATGTTCTTACGATTCTATCCAAACTTTTGTAGAATCATGATCAAAATTTTCATACGATCCTACTCGATTCTGTCGATTCTATTGCTTTTATAAATAATTACTTGTACACTTTCTTTTAATTGAAAATTTTAACTTTTATCTCTTCATGTTCACTTTAATTATCATAAAATAACACATGATTTTACCTTTACTCTACAATTTGTAAAGAAAAGTTCAAAAGGAATAATTTTAAAAATACAGTAGTGTTGTAATATACTGTAGATGTTTTTAAAAATATTTCTTTGGTAGAATCAGATAAGATCTTAGATTCTATATCGATCCTATGATTTATGATCCTACCAAAGAAACTCTGATCCGATTCAGGATCATGATTTTGACAACCTTAGCAGAAATTGCTAAGTTTTGCAATATTAATCAATCTTGCAATCTGAAAAGAAATAAATAAGAGGCCTAATCCAAATCAAAAGCTACGATAATGAGGCCAATGGTATCCATCCATTAAACAACACTTTCAATGAGCTCAATCGATATAGCGTATCAGGATTCAGGAACTCATTTATCTTATTGATTGCCACAATTGGAAGCAATTGGAACCCGAGCAAATTTCTTATTCTTAAACTTGATTTCACAAATTATTAAAATTGGAGCAACCTATATATGTGAGGCAGTAGCTTCAAGAGTTCAATTATACAAAGAAATTGAAAGGAAAATGAACAATCAAAGACATGTCAAACTAAATCGATTCTAAATAGTAAAATGATATATTGTAGCAACCTAATGGGGGGGGGGGAGTTCACACCAAAGGAACAACGAACTAATATAGCAATTTGATAGGGAGTTCACACAAATGGAACAATGAACTCCTATAGTAATCAATAATTTAGAATTAAACGATGGAACTGAAAAAGAACTGATGCAAATGAGATAGAAAGAGAATCTCGTTGGAGAGGTACACGATTGTGTGCTTGTTGTGACTACAAATTGGGACTGAGGGGACAACCACCGAGGCATAGCAGAGGGCCAATGGAATGACCATAGCTTCAGACTTGCACAAGGGGTGAGCTGTAGTCACTGGGCTCGACGTCGGTCGTGAAAATAGCTAACAGGTGACGGCTGGCATAACCTTTGCCCGATGTGTTCTACCTGTTGTGTATGTAAGGTATAGGAAGGTGAAGTAGACGAAGCCACAGAGGGGAATAGAAGACCCATGCCTGGCCCTTGGAATGCATGTGATGGTTTCTGAATGAGCCACTCATCGTCCATTATGGATTGGAGCAAGCGCGATAGCGACGGTGAGAGGAAGAGTGTTTCCTAAATTTAACAACAATGGTTCACCATGCATCACGATGATGAAGCAGCCACTGAGGTTGAGGAAGGATAACAAGTGTGGCACCAGTAGTGAAAGGGCTGGACCCATGTTGGTGCTACCCCCTTGCAACCCTAGAGCCACCGCACGCCTGCACGCCGCGGATGCACTAGCCAGGGTTCACTGCCGATTTGGTTAACTAGGGAATTGACAGTTGGGATGAGAGAGCTGAGTGAGATAGATGGGTAATGGACTTTGTTGTGCTTGGTGTGCAGCCTCACATGGCTGATACAATACCTGGAGAGAGAATGGACATGGAGCTCCCAAGCAGCGATTCCTCCGATGTCTCCGATGAGGCGTTGAAAGCACATGGGCTAGTGCACGCCTCCACTCTATCACCACCACCGCCGTGCACGGTGTAGGATCAAGGATAACCGACTAGAGGGGTGAATAGGAGGATTTTAAATTCTTTTCGCTAAATCATGGTTTTAAAGCAAGTATGAACTAAAAATCCGTTTTACATAATTCAAAGCCTAAAAGTTCTAAGTATCACTATGCCACTAATTAAGCTAAGTCTAGGAAATATACAATTCTAGCTAAACAATTCAAGCAATTAATCACTAGAAATATAAATACAGAAAGTAAAGGACAAGAGAATTAAACCACACGATGAACACAAGATTTTTTTGTGGCCTCGAAGTCTTCCCAAATCCACATTGAGGGAGCTTGAATGAATCAAACTGGTTGCTTGTGTAACTTGAGCCTATCCTCAATCCATTAGGGTAGCTCTTTTCTGCTCTGGGAGGTGAGCTCCGACCTTCACAACTGTAACATCCTGAAAAAATGTGAATTTGAATTATGAAGCTTTTGATTTAATTTGCAATGAATTTTTATTTGCATTTGGAGTTTATGGGATTTTCCTGAAAAATTTGATGAAGGTTCCAAAAGGAAGAAACAAACATGTTTAAATACTAAAAAATTAGAATTTAAAAATAAGAATCTGAAAAGATGATCCAGAAAAGGAGGAGAGAAAATTTGGCCTAAAATACAAAACTCTAACTCAATAAATAATGGTATAAATAACAAGGAAGTAAATACATTAAAAGTACTAACAAATATGCATATACATGTATATAAATATATACATAGATGTATAAATAAGTATATGTGTATATAATAAAATATAACATCTATAATATATATGTTAAAAAGACAGTACAGAAATTTAGAGGAGTAAGTAAGAGAGCAAATAAAATTAGGGATATATAAATAAATATACATGTAGACCAATATGGAAGTTAATTCATAAAACAAAAGAAAAGAGAAAAACATCAATGCCGGGCCGGCTGTCACCCCGGCCCAGTCTCCTCTCCACGTGCGGCCCAGCCAACGCGCCAGAGTGGCCCAGCTTGCGCGCGCCTGCACTCGCTCTCTGCCGCGCGGGCCCTCGCCTCTCCCCGCGCTCTCTCTGACCAACGGGACCCGCACCCCCGCATTGTTTTCTTCCTCCCCCTCTCTGTCTTTTCTCTCGCACGACCGAAGCTCCTCGCTCACTCTCCTCCGCTCGTTGCCAGTCAAAAGCCGATGGACCCAGAGCGCAAGACACGGGAGACATGCGACGCAGCCCCGTACCGCGCAACCTCGCCCCCGCCGCCTGCTGACGCCGCCGCCCACTGTCGCCGCTGACACCCGAATGGGCGCGCACGTCCCCGCCGCAATCGGCCATGCTCCGACTGCTATAAAACCCGGGGAGTCTCTCATTCGCATCGCCACGACTTCCTCTCCATCTCACCGAAAGCAATCGATCTCTGCTGCCCTCAATCGCCGGTGAGCTGAGTACCACTCCCAACTCCGGCGACCATCCAAATTCGCCACCCCGAGCCGTTAGAATCTAATTCACCGCCACCACGCCACCTCCGGCTCACCACAAAGACAACCCCACCCTCACCGGAGCATCTCAACGCCCGTAGCCCTCTGCCACCGAAGCTCCTCCCAGCGCCGCCGCCCCCATACGCCGCCAGCCCTCTCCGGTGAACCTTAGCCCCTGTCGACTGCACCATTAGGTTCACTGCCACGCCGGGGTCGCATTTTGAGATTCAACCGAACCCCTCCGGCCACCCCTCGCTGCCGGCGTCGCCGCCTTCTTCCACCTCTGCTTGGCCCCTCCCGGAGATACTTCAAAGGGATTTATTAATCCTATAGGGTAAGCAACACTTGAGCGGTCACTTGGCTAGCTGCGCTGATTCTCTTCCTCCCTCCCAACTCCCCGGCCGCGCACGTTCGAGCCTCCGGCTCGCAGCGCCGGGTTGAGTTTTTCGCGTTTTATCTCGGGCTGACAGGTGGGCCCCACCTGTCAGCGGCTGCGGTTTCTGAGCGGCCACCGACTGTTGGGTCCCACTTGTCAGTGACTGATGCACACTGACATATAGGCCCCACTTGCCATAGACACAAAAGAAAATAATAAAAGAAAAGGATAAAAATATAAAATATGACATATGGGACCCACTTGTCAGTAATTTGTTAATTTTTAGATTTAACTGAACTGAAATATTCAAATGGGCATAACTTATTCATTTTAAATCCAAATTGAGTGAAACAAATTTCTAAATTCATCTAAAATCAAGATCTATCCAATGAAAAAATGTGAATTTGAATTGTGAAGCTTTTGATTTAATTTGCAATGAATTTTTATTTGCATTTGGAGTTTATGGGATTTTCCTGAAAAATTTGATGAAGGTTCCAAAAGGAAGAAACAAACATGTTTAAATACTACAAAGTTAGAATTTAAAAATAAGAATCTGAAAAGATGATCCAGAAAAGGAGGAGAGAAAATTTGGCCTAAAATACAAAACCCTAACTCTATAAATAATGGTATAAATAACAAGGAAGTAAATACATTAAAAGTACTAACAAATATGCATATACATGTATATAAATATATACATAGACGTATAAATAAGTATATGTGTATATAATAAAATATAACATCTATAATATATATGTTAAAAAGACAGTACAGAAATTTAGAGGAGTAAGTAAGAGAGCAAATAAAATTAGGGATATATAAATAAATATACATGTAGACCAATATGGAAGTTAATTCATAAAACAAAAGAAAAGAGAAAAACATCAATGCCGGGCCGGCTGTCACCCCGGCCCAGTCTCCACTCCATGCGCGGCCCAGCCAACGCTTCCGAGCGGCCCAGCTTGCGCGCGCCTGCACTCGCTCTCTGCCGCGCGGGCCCTCACCTCTCCCCGCGCTCTCTCTGGCCAGCGGGACCTGCACCCCCGCGCAATGTATCTGTGTGCACTATTTACTGATCCAGGGAATGGTGCAGTAAACACAGTAGATTCTGGATTGAAAAATCCGGGTCTTACAGAGCCATGCTGGATCTCTGTAACAGCCCAGGTTTTTATTAAAATAAAAATAAAATAAATAAAATAAAATTTAAATTTAAATCAGTATTTTTGTTGCCTAAATTTTGAATTTGGTTTTGCCCTGAATTTCTATTTTTGAAAAAGCTGTATTTGAAAAGTATTTTAAGTAAAACCTGAAAATATTAGTAAGTAAAAGGATATTTTTGTTTTCTATAAAAATCCTAATTTAAATTAATTATTTGGATTTATTTGGCTCTTATTTGTGTTTTCTGAGTTTTCTGGAGTTTTAAAATGTATTTTGAAAATAAAAAGTATTTTAAGTATGAAAAATTAAATACCAACATTAGTTGCAAATATTTCTATAAAGTCCAAAATGTCACCAGGAGCTTCTGTGAATTTTTCTGGAATTTTTGGAAGTAACTTCATATATTTCTGAGGCTAAATGAATTTTCTGGCAATTTCTGAAAACCCGAAATCAAAAATCAAAAATAAATTCCCTCTCCCTCCCCCTCCGGCCGCCACGTGGATGGCCAGATCTTCTCCACGCCGCCGCCATCCCCGCCATCCACCAACCCGCCTACCCCCTCCCATCAGCCGACACGCGTGCGGCCCAGATCGGCCACCTCCCCGCGTCGGCCCAATCCGCCCGTTTGCCCGCCTTTCCCTCTCGGCCGTCGGATCTCCATCGCGGCCCCGCATCTCCCTCTCTCTCACTGACCGCCCGGGCCCGCCTATCGGGGTCGTCTTCCCCGCGTACCTCTTCCTCCCTCTCGGCCGCGCCTTCACCGCCGCCAATTGCGCCGCCACCCCGCCCGCCGAATCTCCTCCCTCTCCTCCCTCCGTGGGCTTGGTCTATGGACCAGGGCCCACTGTCAGTCAAAGCCACCCCTGGCTGACGCAAGCATGGCGCAGTAAATCGATTTTCCAGTTGAAAAAAATTTGGCTAAAATTAAAATTCCTGCTGACGCCATAATTCAGATTTTTCTGTAGAAAAATAATTCCAGAAAATTCCTTTTTCCTTTTTCTCTGAATTTAAACTTCCCGGAGCCCGTTTTTCTTCATCCTAACTCCGATTTAGCCCATTCAAATTTCTAAATTCATCAAACATTCCCCTCTATCCATTTTTGGCCTCAATTCAAATATTTGAAGTCAATTTAATTTTATTTTGAATTTATTTGAATTTGGTGGGTTATTTTCACTATAGACTTCGACGATTCGGGAGATTTCTTCGACGAAGATTCACACCAAATTGAAGAGCAAGGCAAGTCACACTCCTTGATCATGTTGATCCCATATTTCAAAATAAAATTATGTTGTTTTAAATTATTCTGTATGCATATTTTTATTCAACGTATTTCAATTCAGCTTTAAATTTAGTTATTGCCTACTTATTCCTTCATTGATATTGAATTCCTCGATACCTTGTCACCCTAGAATCAAACTCTAGTTAATACATTAGTGTTGGCTAGAGAGTTTTAATCAAATGCTTTGACCTGCTTAGTTATAATATTTGTTTTGGGATACCTTTTCACATGAAATGACGAACCTTTTTACATAAAATGGTAAGCTTCTCAAAGCTACTCTTGGCTTTGGTGAGTCAAGGAGGTTTATGAAATATTTTGAAAACAAAATATAAAATCTGGTTTAGACTTAGGCAATTGGTTAGATGGGTGGGTGCAGGCATGCCCTGTTGGTTGGAGCCGCAGTGTTTGACTGTCGTGCACAGGGGTATGTGGTTGAGCCTAAGTCATATTAAGGACCGTTCTGCGAGCTACTGTTGCAAAGCCCTAACGTACTACCACAAGGCTGGTATGGGACAGCCCTGGCTGAATAATTTGCGGGTCCCAACCTGAGTCATTTCGTAGGTTGAAAGTGAGCGTGGCGTAGGCCATGAGAAGTCTCACTCGGCTCAAGAGGGGGCCCCGGTCTGATGGATTCCTTACTGGGGTGAAACATTAGTGTTGGCTTGGCCAGGTTGAAGGCTTTGCATTGTAAAGGCCTTGTCGTGATCTCCCCGCCGCACACCTAAGGAAGTGTGTAACTCGCGTGGCAAAAAGGGATGATCGTGTCTTGTAGGTAAAACTGTACAACCTCTGCAGAGTGTATAATCTATCCTGAATAGCCGTGCCCACGGTCATGGGCATGCTGAGTAAGAGTTTTTCATGGATTAGACTTTGTTTTCCAAAAGTGGTTTTTCAAAACCTTGTGGATGGATGGAATCCACGAGAGACGAAAACCTTGCGGATGGATGGAATCCGTGAGAGAGTTGCGCAGTGGAAGCGTGTGGATAAATGGAATCCATACGTGGTCTTTTGGAAAAGATGGTCCGGGTGGGATGCCTGTGGATATGTTGGTGTTTGGTCGGAGCCTGCACTGACGGTAATATTTTCAATTACAAGTATTGTTTTACTTACTGTATTAAATTTAGCAATTTCAATCTATCTACTGTATTTCGTTAAATGCTATTTTATGCAAACTAACCCTATAAGCCTTCCATTGATGCCTTTATCATTATATTGCATTTCTCCGTGTGACTTGCGGAGTACAAGTTTGTACTCACTTTGCTATCTCTACACAGAGGAAGATGACTTCGACTACGGTGAGGACTTGGACGAGTAGGCCGCGTCTTACTATCGTTTGCCTGTGGTCAGACTCAGTGGGCTTCTTCCGCTTCGGTTTTTCTTCCGCTGCTTATGTTTAAATTTTGGCTTATGCGTCGTGGATGTAAACTTTGGCAATGCTACCCATATTTAATTAATAAATGTCATTATAGTTGATATTTATCTTTGTTGTTCACTGTGTGCACTAGCTGATCCTGTACTAGTGCGATTTATACAGAGGATCCAGAAGTTGTTGCTCCGGGTTCCGACAGAGATGGTATCAGAGCCTTAATGACTCCAAGACGTGACCGTAGGTAGAATAGATTGGTCAGAAACAACCAAGAGTAATAAATAAGTGACGCTTGCTTAAAGGTCTTCAAGTACCACAAAGATCAATCAAATAATGTAATGCACGTGAATGTTCTCAACAACGTTAAAATGTGAAACTAATGCACTGGAGTGGAGAGAGAGATGCAAGAGCTCAAAAGTATTTAGTTCTGGTGGAGAGGTATTTATAGCCTCCACCAACTATAGTGACCGTTGGGGATGAAATCCCCAAAAATCAGATGGGCCAGTAGTACTGGCCACTCCATGGTGGTAGTACCATTTTTCATAGGGGAGAAAATCTCCCAAAAATGTATCTCTCTAAAAAATAGCTACTATCAACTAAAATACGGTCATACCCCAGATGAAGTAGTACTAGTCATCAAATGCGGTCATACTGTTGCGGTACTACCAGACAAGAACAATGGTGGTACCATTTTAGTTGAAGTCCAAAATAGCATCTCTCTAGAAAAAATGTATCAGCATGTAATACCCGGTAGTATCCATGCAACTGTACTACTGTTGTTACAATGACAATCATACCGATTTTCAAAGAAAATTCATAGAGGGTTAACAAATTAATTCCAAAATCATGCATGTAGTAAGATTGATTAATGTGGCACAAGATTATCTTCAAACTACTAGTCATGACCTCTCTTAGTAGTATGACATCTTGCTTAACAACCCGATCTTAAAAGCACCATACGCCAAGACTGGCAAAATCTATGAAAGAGGTCTTTAGGCTAATTTGTACCTTTGTCTTGAGCCATGTCAATTCTTAGTCATCCTTACATATTTTTTCTATGATACCCTAAAAATCTAGGACTAAACCTTTCAATCATTTTAACAAACACATTTGTCTCTTAAGCATAGTCATCATTAATTACCAAAATATTTTTAGGGGTTTGGATGCTTCACACAATGTAGTAGAGGTCTAGTGCATGGAGCGTTTGCATGAGGCAACTCCTCCCAGCGCCACATGCTACGCATCTTGAGGCCTTGAACCCAAACACCAGATTGATGCACCAACACAGCACATCAAGGTCATCGTCTATGACACTCCAGCTTCGTTGTAGTGTGGTGCACCTGCTATGCAAGCCCCGCCATTGCTCCTACCCCTCGTCTTGCTCGATCAAGTGACCACGAGTTCTGGAGGATGAGTTCAATTGAGCACAATGGTGATGACCAGATCCGATCGGATCTGGATGGACCTGATCAGATCTAGCCAGATCTGGCTGAGGAGTGGTGATGGGGCAGTGTCTGTTAGACGGGAGTGTAGAGGGGAAGTTTCTATGGGAGAGAAAGGGAGGGAGGGAAGTGGGCCATGCAGTCGGAGGCGAAGGCGGAGGGGTGGGTTCGGCGGGGTGGCTCCAATGGTCAGGTCGATGCGGGTGGCGACGCTTGTGGAGGGGGAGAGCTCGGTGGGGTTGATACGGGTGATGACAATTGTGGAGAGAGTGGGCGGCGACACTTGTGGAGGGGAGAGATGGGGAGGCGGGCATGCGGTTGGAGGCACAGGTAGAGGCGGAGTGCCCGTCTTTGGGCAGCAATGAGGTAAGGAAGAGAGGAGGGAATCGTATGCGGCTCACGTGTTGGCACTCTTTTTATTAAAGAGAGGAGGGGAGGGGGACGAATGTACCACTGGCCAAGTCCCTCTTCTAAGTAGTAGAGATAACTAAGCTAGCTGATCTGCCTATGGGTATGTTGTCGACGAGCGATCATGCATTGCATTGACTTCATGAAATAAGTCCATTTCACCATTTCAAATATTGTGTTTGTCTAAAAATCAACCCTCAGCTACAAAACCGGATAAACAACCCCTGGACTATGGAAATCGTCCACTTTCAACTCTACACTTGTTTCATTAGTGGTTTTTGTCACATTGGTGACCATGTCACTAGGTTTCAGTTGACATGGCAACCCAATCAATAGTACCAGCCCCAATATCTCCTTCTCTTCCTCTTCTCCCTCCTCTTCCCTCCTATTCGAATTTGTGTAGTGCCATGTTGGGCAGCCCATTGGCCAAGTCTGACATGAGTGCAAAACTTGTATTGCATAGTTATTAAAACTGGACCGGATCAATGGTTGAACCGAAAAAATTGGAACCAAAGCCTAGTTCGATCTGGTTTTGCTATTGGACCGACTGTGCAACCGAACCACCCTGAACTGGAAAAATCTCACTTAAACCGGCGATTTGACTGAAAAAACCAAAATCAAAGCCTAGTTTGGTCTGGTTTTGTTATTGGATTGGCTGTGCAATTGAATCGTCTTGAACCGAAAAAATCTGGTTAAACTGGCCAATTCTGCACAATACCAAAGAAAATTGGCACCGTCGATTGGTGCACAGAACCGCCCTAAACCAAAAAAAATCCCGGTTAAACTAGTCGGTTTTGCACAAAACCAAAGAAAAACCGAGCCGCCGATTAGATCAGAGGATAGCATCACTGTGCGCCAGGACGGAATTTTTGGAAAAAGAATGGCTCCAACGATTGGATCTGAGGACAGTGTCGCTGTGCACCAGGCAGTAATTTTGGGAAAAAATAATGGCTAGGAGGGGACTTGAACCCACGACCTCATGTTAGGACCCCTTGTGTCAATAAATTTGTAGACTCGCATAGCTTGGATGAACTAAAAGAGATGCTACAGACTTGGATGGATACAACTGAAGACTTAAGAAAAAGACGCAAAATACTAAGCAGCAGAAACTAGCAGCTCCCAACACCAACATAAAAGATCTCCTTCCTCCCCCTCTCGCACAATGCCCTGCCTAAGCAGCAGAACTGACAGCTATAGCACAATGTCTCCCTATGAAGTAAATGCATACAGTTGATCCTTCCCAAGAGTATTGTGCGTAGCCGGCCTTAAAAACCTCTAAACGCATAGGCTCCACTCACTCACTCCCTCCCTCCCCCTTGTCTCTCTCCCTCTCTATAATGCCAAAGAAGAAGTGACATGTGACGGGACTGGCGAATGAGGAGGCGACGGCCAAGCCCGGATTCAAGGGAGAAGATGGCGTCGGCCAGAGCTGCCTAGGATGGTGGTGACCCCAAGGGCAGTAACCCGAGAAGGCGGTGGCCCGAGAAGGGCGAAGCGCGCGGTGGGAGGAGAAGGCCAAGTGATAACAGCTTCAATCGAAGGCGCGGGAGCGGATGAGGCATGGTGGCTGGGAGGCGACGGTGCGGGCGTGGCCCGGCGACCGGATGGAGAGGTCGCTATCGCCTGAGGTGGGCCGAGGCGGAGGTAGTGGCGGAGAGAGGGGGTCGGGGGCCTGGCACCCCCCAACCTTCTACTAATCCTCCATTATGTAGTTAATTACATGTGTTTAATTAGTGGTTTGACCCCTCCCAATTTAGCCCAAATGTAAAGTATGTTTAAAGCCCAGTCATATGTAGCCCAATTAGGCCTAGTAGTTGAGGATTGACGCTTCATATTTGAGCCTTTGACTCTTTGCCGGCTTGCCGCACGCTCTGTCTGTTCGTCTTCTTGCTGCACGCTCTGTCTGTTCGTTTCCGTGAAGGTCGGCCTGACCCTCTTCCGACGCACCGAGAAGGCCAGAAGGGCATGTGTAAGTCCTCACTTTGATTCCCTTCCGTTCCCAATATTGTGGGATTCGGTCACCACTTACTACTATCTGAATCAATTAGTACATGAGTATAATTCGTGCGAAATTGGAATTCTCAAGATTCGAGTATGTTTCTGCTGTGAATGTGATTTGTAGTGTGCTTGGATGGGAGCGCGCCATCTGCAGAGAGGGTCTGGGAGTGGATCTCAGAACTGGTTCATAGTTTCTCTTTACAATTTTAGATGATATGAAGAAGAGAAAGACAATTTATAGTTTTTTTAAGCCTGTTGGTTCAAGTGCTAATTGTATTGAAGCCATTAGAAGCCGAGGCTGCCAGAGTAACGTGGAAGTGGAAACTCCTAACGTGGAAGGGGAAACTCCTAATGAACATGATGTGGAAAATCCTAATAATCAGAGTAGTGTTGCTGCTGCACCATTAGAAGCCGAGGCTGCCGAGCATCAACCAATTGTAACTACTAGATTTAAGAGAGACCCTGGTAAACGTGTTCAAATCTTAGAATTGCCAGCTGATCAACAAGATGAAGCTCGAAGATTTTATATTTCAGAGGGCCCATATCAACCTATGTTAGCAGAGTACCCACTCAGTGAATTATCTCATCGTCGCCGATTTTATATTTCAGAGGGCCCATTTTCAAAGGAATTGGCCGCAAAGATTAGTAATGATGATATTATTAAGGCCTATGATCTTGCTGGTAGTCGTAGAGATAAGTTTAAATTAATAGAGATGTAATTTTCTTTGCATTGTAATTTGCGAAACATATTACTTTGACATGTGACTATTGGATCAGTAAATCCAGCATGGTTCATTGGTTCTACTCTACTTGTTGTTCATATTACCCCCTATATCCAATTTCTGGCTCCGCCCCTGGGCGGAGGCTACAGCGGCCAAGGCGTGGCATCGATCCGACGGTGGGATCCAGCGAGGGGAGCCAGATGCGAACGGATCTGGGTGGGGTGAGGGCGACACAGACGCGGGCACAAGCGCGACGGCTTAGCGGCGTTGCAGTGTGGCAAGGCGGCCGGAGCCGATGAAGAAGTGGCCGACCCGGGAGTGGAGATTGTTCCTCCCGAGGGTAACAGCAGTGGAAAAGAAACAACGAAGGTTATGAGGCAGCGGCGGCATCTATAGTAAACCTCATGTTAGGACTCCTTGCTTCTGCCTCTGCTAACCAACTGAGTAACTTGTGTATTAATGGGAACTAAATATATTATTAAGCTATATTGAACTGATGGTCTAACTGGCTAACCGCCAATTTGACCGATAAACCATGAATAAGAAGACCGAGCGGGTCTATGATCGATCCAATTTTGATGACTATATTATACATGTCTGACTCAAGAGACCCACCAAATTAGAGGGACCAAAGATGGTGGCATCAGCAGCTCCATTCGCCAGCGGCAGCAGCCTCCTCTGCCCGACCAGACCACAGATCCCGTTCTTCTCCCCTCTGCCATCTCGCTTTCACCTCCGCCTCCGAACCCGATCCCTCAAGCTCGAGAAGCCAACGTCTGGGGCTACGAGGGTCCTTGCCTCCTCTGCCATGGCGGCAACCCAGCCCCAGGCGCGCGACGGCCAGGAAGAAGGCGCGGGGGAGGCCATGAAGCTGCTGTTCGTGGAGATGGGCGTGGGATACGACCAGCACGGCCAGGACATCACCGCCGCCGCGGTGCGCGCCTGCAAGGACGCCATCTCCTCCAACTCCATCCCCGCCTTCCGCGGCGGTACCCATTTGTTTCCCTCTCAGGATTTCCGTCGAACACATTGCCTTCACGTTCACGCCAAGAGCTACCCGTTCTTTGCTGTTTCTTGGATCCTGGGTACCTCGGTTGTTGGTGAATTGAAATGTTGCGGGTTTGGATTGCGTATGCAGGATCGATACCCGGGGTGAACACTGAGCAGATGAAACTGCAGATCAAGCTCGGGGTGCCGAGGGCGACGCAGCACTTGCTGGACGCTGAGAGAGTCAAGGCCGTCTTCCCCTAGTGAGCATTATCTCTGCTCTTTCTTCGCGCTTATTAAATCTTCGAACTTTTCGATTGAAGTGTTGGATCAGAGCTAGGTGCAATGCTATAGTAGTATAGTGTGGTGGATTCTTCATTCATGGCCAAATAAATTTTCAATACTGCCTAGGTTGGTGCTCATTTGATCATTTCAGTGAGCATATATTTCCGGTTTATTTATGGTTAAGGAGTAAGTATATCATTGTCCAATTGCACCCTGATTCGTACATGCTCTGATATAGTGATATGAATTGAGAATATCTAGGTTAGACAAACACTTGGTGAACAAGTATCTTTATGTGTGCTGGTGTTGCTAGGTGAGGTGTTGAGGTGATCTTTCCCTCAGTGTGTCCTACTGGGATAGGTGTTGGTGTCTGTTTTTTCTTCTCTTGTGGTGTTTCCTTTTCGGGGCTGGTGTATTCTCTTCTGCTTTAAATGAATGGCAGAGCTTCTGCCCGTGGTTTCAAAAATAGAAAAACAACAGCCGAATATAACATTCTAACAGTCAACGAAACAAAGACAGTTTATACGAATCATATCCATAGGTGAATTGTGTATGTTGAAGAGCAGTCATATGATTTACATCACTCGTTGAGAAAATAATCTTGCAAGAGTTGAATATTGGATATTGCAGGGCACTCATGCAGTTTCCGTAAGCCTATAGTCAGGGTTGCGTATTGAAGTAAGATTGGAGATGATGAGATATAGGGTGTACTAGTTAGGCATTCAGAAAGATTATCGTGATCATGATTGACAATAAAACCTCACCACAATTGAGTAATAGAGTGCCTCAGAAAGATTTGGCTGTAAGTGCAACATCATTGACAGTAGCTATCTGGAAGTTGGGGTGCCCTATATGTAGAGCTGTAAAAAAAGCTCGCGGCTCGTGAGCTACTCGAGCTTGGCTCGCCCTAGGTTCGATTTGAGCTCGGCTCGAGCTCCAAATGAATCGAGCTCGAGCCTAATCTTAAGCTCACGAGCCTTGATGAGCCAAGCTTGAATAGTTCGACTGAGCTCGTTATTTTGTGTAGCCCACTTGCATGTCCCATCCCCTCCAAAGTTTCACTCGGCCCAAATTCAGAATCATCCCACTTGACCACCCCAACCCAAGTCTCTCTCACCTCAACCTTATCCACTTAGCGTCCACCCATTCCCCAACCCCAAATCCCCAATCCCCTTCCCCAGGCTCCTACACAGGCTCGCACCGACGTCGCCGCTCCTCTTGGCTCCCAGCTCCCACCTCGCCGGCCACCGCCCACCAACCATGGCAAAGTGCATCATCCTCTACCTCTCGCCTTGAGCCTTCTACTCTGCCTCGAAGCAACGATGCGACAATGCGGACGGCCAGGCACGCGGCTTTGATCCCCTTGTTCTGTGTGTGTGTGTGTTGCTTCTCGCACGGCACGGACAAAGTCATGGACCGAGCGACAGACAGACGAACCAGGCACTCCCAACGATTCCGCCGCCGCCTCTCCTCCCGGTATGCCAACCGCCAAGACAAGGAGCCAGTTGGTTCTCGCCCCATTGCCTGGTCGCCCTCCATCCAACCCCTTGTCCTCTTCCGCTCGGCGGCGACGCCGTCACCACGACCCCATCTCCTCCCCTGACGTCGCTTGTTCTTCCCCAACTCCTAGCAGACCACCAAGAGCCTGAGACGCCGCCGCCAACCCTTCGCTCGGACCGCTTCTAGTCAGATTTGAGTATGAACTATTCCTCGCAATCTCCTCTTCTTTTGTTAATGTGAAGAACTGAAATTTGTGAGTTTTTGGATTGTTGTTTATGCTAAGCAATATGTGAGAAATGTAGTAGTGTTCATAAAGTTGTTGTTTACCAAGCTCGAGCCCACACGAGCTTTTTTCAAGCCGAGCTTGAGACCATCTCCGAGCTCGAAGCGAGCTCGAAGCCCAACCTAGGCTCGCTCGAGCTCAGCTCGTTTACAGCCCTACTCATATGTCTGATGAGTAGCCTTTATTAATTCAGTGGAATTACTTTGTTGAGAACGATCATTAGCACAGTGTGTTCGCCAATTGTGATTCGGGGACACTGGTAATGTGCATCTTGGTGTGTATCACATAGCATCTTATACCATTTTCTCATTGTTTGCAGCGGCAAGATTATTAGCTTTGAGGTTGTTGACGGTGGGATGATTTGTTCAAGTGGCGTATGCCTCGAAGCAATGGGGGATAAAAATGACGATTGCTACATAGTCAACGCTGCGGTTTACGTTGGTTACTAATGCTTTTTGAGGAATGTTAGTCTAGAAGAATTATTCTGTCCTGGAGTAGTAGAAAACTGGAAATGTTCCCTTTCTTTCTTTGGTGGGGAATAATGACTAATAAGCATGTAACAGAACTGTTCTGAATGCATCTTATTGCTTGCATGTGTGTAAATGCACTTTCCTAATGTCATATTATACCGTCATCCAGTTCCTTGCACTGCAGGTGTTGATAGTCTTGGTTTCTTGATCATGTTCATGCAAGCGTATATTATGTAAATGGATCGTTCTTACGACCGAAGCCATACATGTTCATGCTAGTTTGCATCTTATTATTCAGAAGCCATACATATCGCATAGTAATGTAGCTGCTAATTCCTTTAAATTATACTTGATGCATCAGTTCAGTGTGTTCAGCTGTCCATGGTCGGGTACCAGGCGTAGGTGGCGATGCCGCAGTTGGCGCCGTTCCCGCGCGCGACGCGCATGTAGCCCCTCTCTCCCCACCAAATCCCCCACTGGTTCTTCACCACCCAGTACTCCCCGCCGCCCGCCGCCGCCGTGCCGTAGCCCACCACCGTGACGGCGTGGTTCAGCCGCCGCCCACACACCGCGCTTCCGGCGTACACGCCGCTCCTGTAGTGCCGGAAGTCCGTGTCGGAGGCCTCGACGACCACGGCCACCGGCTGGCTGGCTGCGAGCGCCTGTAGCGCGCCCTCGTCGCCGTCCAGGCGCGCCCACCGTAATCCGCTGACCGAGGCGGCCGAGTTCGGCGCCATGGCATCGCCGCGGCACGCGCCCTGCCGGCCGCTGTACGCGTAGGTTGCCTCCGGCTGCAGCCCGCCGCTCCCGGCGATGTAGCGGAGCGCGGCCGTGACATCGCCGCCGTTGCAGGTGTTGGCGCCGCCTGTGCAGTCGAGCACCTGCTGCTCCGAGAGGGAGGTGAGGTCGCCGGTAGCGATCTGCACGAGCCCCTCCGTCGCCGCCACCGCCGCAAACGCCCAGCAACTCCCTGCACGCACGTGTAAACATATGTGATGTGAGCTATGGCTAGGCCTATACTATGCATGACTCAAGCATTGCACTCTTGTTACCGCAGTAGCCTTGGTTCTTGACTTCCGTGACGGCGCCGCGAGCCCTCCAGTCCACGCTGTCCGGCGGGTCCTGGTCGTTGTACAGAGCGGCATCCTTCCACATCGCTGCCGCCGCCGATGATGACAGCACGGCGGCCGTGTCCTCCTCGGGTCGGTGGTCGTGCTGATGCCGGTACCCGAGGTACGCCTCCACGAACTCGTCGTCGGTGAGGTCGGAGAACTGGTTAAGCCCCAGCGTGTACGTGCGGTTGCCCGCGCGGTTGACGGCGTCGACGTGCTCCGTGTTGGCCCTGAACACGTCCAGCCGGCGCGCCTTCTCGTCGGCGTCAGCGTACGCGCGCCCGAACTTGGCCATCCACCGCTCGTGCCGGGCGGCCATGGTAAGCAGCACGCCTCGGCGCGGCCTGGCTTCCGCGGCAGCAACGGCGGCGGCCACCAACACAAGCATTGCGACGGCGCCAAGGCGGCGTGGGCTGGGATGCATCGGTGCCATTTCGTGGCACAATTAATGATTTTCTTGCGGTTTACGAGCTAGCAATCATGCCGCATGCGCGCCTATTTATACACGCACGCATGACACGAGAAGATCTGATGATCGTGGGAATGTCGCCTTCTGCTGGTCCGCTCGATCGACATCCCACTCCACTCTCGCGTGCAGTCAGATTCCAATGTAAATTAAGCGCACGCATGCTTGCGCCGTGGTCGATCGTATCGTACGTACGTATTGATTGTGACTGGCGATTGAGCTCGGACCGTTCGTTGTACCCGTGGGTGCTGCGGATAGATGTATACGCCCCGATCGGTTGGGCTTCAGCTTCTGACTTTCGGCTTATTTTTTACTATTTATAAATTTTATTTTTTTCTGAACTTTTGGCTTTTTGTTGAGCTTTTTTGCCGGTTCTTTTTCCGTATGTGTTTGTATTATACGTAATGGGCTAATATATTTTTTATATTTTTTAATTTTTTTAAATTTAATTATGCTAAATAAGCCTCTGTCAGCTACAGTGTTTTCAGCCATAAGCCACAAAAAAAACCAACTGATCACCGCCATATTATCTTGATAGGAAATGGAGATGTATCGTACGTGTGCAAACCATGCATCTTATCGGCCAATGCAAACCATGCTAACATATATAAACTCTACTGCAGTCTCCTCCGTCCCCAGTATCCGATCGATTGATTCGATGAAGACGACGTTGATTGATCTCACGGTCGATGATCCCACACAGGGAATCGAAGATGGTTTATTTTATTGCAATTTTGCGTTCACTAGCTGGCACTACTACAAAAACCTAATACTAGACACTATATCATAGACGGTTACCTAAAACCGTTAGTATTAAATATAATTATAGACGGTTTTAGTTTAGAGACCGCTTGGTGCTGCCAGTGCTAAAAACCGTCTAAGAAAGTGAAATATCACAGACGGTTCGTGGTGAAAACCGTCTGTAAAGTATCACAGACGGTTCTTACTTTGAACCATCTGTAAATTATCATGGACGGTTCGTATTAAGAACCGTATGTGATAATTAGATTATTACAGATGGTTCGTATTAAGAACCGTATGTGATAATTAGACTATTACAGATAGTTTGTGTTAAAAATCGTCTGCGATAATTCCACTATATTAATTGCACATAGACCTGTCAACCTCTGTCTTAAATTCCAGATCTACGCTGCTGCTTTGAGCTAGAGGTAGGGCTTTGAGGCCATTCAGTGAAAGAAAACTTTTTGGCAAGAGTAATTGTAGATCCACTAAGTTATTGGTTATCTATGGTTAATAATTTGTTCCTAATTGCATTATAATTTAGATCTAACTTTTGGTAAAAGGAGAATTAAAGATGGTTTAGATCTACCTAACTTGATGTAGAGAGAAGATTATTTACATCTAGCATAGTTTAGGATTTAGAATTTAGAATTTATTCAATTCATAGTATATTTCTCCTTAATTCAATGTAATTAATTATTCTTCCTACATATAGCTACTTAATTTAGATTATGCATATATAGTGTACTAATTAGTTAATTCAATATGTAATATTAAATTGTTATATGCATAACGTAGGACAAAAGCTGGATGTATGCTGGGAACTGTGTGAGTGAAGAGTACATTAATGGTGTTTCTGCTTTTACAAGAGCTGCCAAGGAGGATATGTTGAATAAGTGGGTGGAATATATAGACTGTTCATGTATTGATGGCGATAATCTAAAGATGTTTAAGAACCGAGCATAGATTGAAACACACTTGATTCGAAGAGATTTCAAAAAAGGGTATGCACATTGGACCAGTCATGGCGAAGAGCAGATTACACAGGAAGGTAATAATAACGACATTACTGATGAAATCAATGGTATACCGCCTGATGATGTTGATTATGGTTTCGATTTAGATAGGCTACATGATGACAATTTGAATCAAATGCTTCGCGATGCAGAAGGGAACTGTGATGAAAGAGTATGTTAAATTCTAGGGCTTGATGGAAGACTCGGAAAAAACTTTTATTCACGTGTTGCAAGTAAAAGTACATGAGATTGTCAACTGTGTTTGAACTGCTGAAATTGAAGACAAGTAATGGTTGGTCCGACAAGAGTTTCACGGCACTGTTAGGACTTTTAGCGGAAATGCTTTTAGAAGAAACGAGTTATCTAAAATTACCTACAAGGCCAAGAAGGTTCATTGTCCGTTGGTAATGGAAGTAGAAAGAATACATGTATGTCCGAACGACTGTATTTTCTACCGTAAAGAGTATGCAAATTTGCATGTATGTCCGGTGTACAACACATCCTGATACAAGCGTAACTATCAATCAGATGACGGTAAGAGAATAGAGGTGAAGAAAGGACCTCCTGCTATCCTATAATTCCCCGTTTGAAGCGGTTTTTTGCAAACCCAAAAGAGGCAAAACTGCTACGTTGGCACTCGGATGAGTATAAGAAGGATGGAATGCTAAAACACCTTACTGATTTTGCCCAGTGGAGAAACATCGATATAATGTTTGCAGACTTCGATGTAGAACCGAGGAATATAAGATTTTGACTGAGTACAGATGGAATGAATTTTTTTAAGTAACATGAGCAGACGACATAACACTTAGCCCGCGACTCTCTACATCTACAATTTTCCTCCTTGGTTGTGTGTGAAGCGGAAGTATATTTTGCTATCGATACTTATCCAAGGGCCGAAACAATCTAGCAATGATATTAATGTATACCTAACACCATTGGTGGAAGATTTAAAAACACTATAGATTGAAGGGGTACAGGTATGGGATGCGTACAAATAAGAGAATTTCACTTTACGCTCTTTGTTGTTCTGCATCATAAATGATTATCCTGCTCTTACAAACCTGTCGGGCTAGAGTACAAAAGGGGCGAAAGCATGTACTTACTGCTTAGATGATACCGAGAGTATGTGGTTGAAGCACTCGTGCAAAACTATATACATGCATCGTCGTAGGTTCCTTTAGAGGGCTCACCCATACCGCAGGATGAAGAAACAATTCGACGAAGAGAAGGAGACATTTCAGCTCCAAGGCATTTAAGCAGAAAAGAGGTCTATGATATGATTAAGGATTTAGATGTTGTGCTCGGAAAGGAACGTAAATCGACGGCCCATGAGAATAACATTTGGAAGAAGAGATCAATATTTTAGGACTTACCTTATTGAGAGCACCTATGTGCAAGCTTCAAGTGAGATATGCCGCCATTGCCCTGTGCGCTGCTTGGGACCAGGTGTATCCATCTGGGCCTAGGGTCTTAGTGCACGGTGTATCTCTAGTGCCAGATTTCACAAAAGTGAATGTGGATGGTGTTCATGCCAATTTCAAGCTACAGATGCCCCATAATGACGAGGTCATGACTCTAGGGCAAGCCATTGGAACATTCATCTAGTGGCCCAAAAAGGACATTATCCTAGTGGCTCCTGCACCGGTGCTAAGTCCACGAAAGCTATCTGCACTAGTGCCAAGTCCACTCAAGCTATCTGCACTGGTGCCAAGTCCACTCGAACTATTTGCACCAGTGCTAAATCCACAAGAGCCATCTGCACCGGTGCCAAGTCCTTGTGGGCTATCTGCATCGGAGCTACCTGCACAGACGTAGCAAAGTCATAGTGCATCTACATCTTGTGCTCGGTCGACTACCGTGAAGTCAACTTATAGCCAAGACGATAAGGGTAAATCGAAGAAGACCAATGATGAGATCCCCTACTTGCCGTTGGCCCAAAATTCGTGCTAGGTCAGCCATTGGTTGTCCCAAAAGAGTGCTTCCTAACCCTAGGACTGGCTTGCCAGGGATTGCATACATATTACATGGAATAGGCCAGCAAGCTGGAGGAACAACGGTGTTCGGGTGTCATCGTCAAGTTTATGCTGCATCATCTGCAGCATGATATTCATGACTGTGTCTTCACGGTGACCTTCGAGGACTTATTCTTTCTCTTCATACTTGACGCATTCTTTCTCTTCACACTCGATACACTTGACGTCTCACTCAATCGATGCTGGATACTATAAGTGTATACAATCATGGTCTATGTTTATGTAATACCGATAAATATCATATATAACTCATTGTTGTTGTTGTTGGGGTGTGTGTGTATACATGGTGACTGAAACCAGATTAAAGAAATCACCAATTGGTTTCTTCAACCCACGCTTGGTCTCCATGGATACCATCAAGAAAGATGCATCCTTCGTCCAAAATTACATGACGGTGGCATTGGTGGCTCACCGCAACAAGGAATTCATACTTATTCCTTACAACTAGGAGTAAGTGCTACATTAGTGGCTATGTTTGTTGATTGTACTTTATAAGCAACATGAATTTATATTTAATGACCATAATGACATACCTGTGTAGGTTCTACTGGATTTTAATTGTAATAATACCAAAATGGAAAAAGGTAATATACCTTGATTCCCTAAGGAGAAACAGAACTGACAACATAGTTATCCAATAATTAATTGACAGGTAAATACATTTCCTCCATAGATAACTATTGTATTCTTTCATTCCTTCCCAATGACTAAAGCTAACTTTTTGGAATCATGTAGGTCATTCTCCACGTACGTTACAGAGGTTTAGAAATCCAAGGGAGGGATCAATGCCGTGTGACACGATCTAGAATTCCCAGTATTCACTAGTATATATTAATCATATATAAAACTTCATAGTAATGCCTCTTGATTCCGGGAAGAACAATGATACCCAGATTTGTCAATCTTGCAATAATTATTTTATACTTATCGATTTATATATTTATGCATGACATTGATCTTCCTACTGACAGGTTGTGTCCATCCCTACAACTCCGTTAAAACAGGCTGACCTCAAATATGTTCGAGAATAGTGTGCGTACTTCTTGATGGCTAGAGTCATAAAAGAAGATGGAGAGTTTCACAATGTAGAATGAATTTTTCTAGAATAAGATTGAACTTAATTATTCATGTGTGTATTTGTTCAAAGCTGGGTAATTCATTTCAGTTAATTTATTTGTGAAATAGATGTTTTTGTTTCTGAAATGATTGAATGTGAATTGGATGTATATATACTATGTTGATATGCTTGTTTCAGATGACATGGATAGTATTTCCTAAGGCTAGCCAATAAACAGAAATATGTTTGGGAGTACAAAGAATATCACAGATGGTCTGTGATAATTGACAATCACAGATAGTTTTTAGTACAAACCATCTATGATATGTGATATATCACAGACGGTTTCAACTACAAACTGTCTGTGATAGTTTAATATCACAGACGGTTTGTAGTTGAAACCGTCTGTGATATATCACATATCACAGATGGTTTGTACTGAAAACCATCTGTGATTGTCACCTATCACAGATGGTTTTTAGTGGAAACCATCTATGATAGTCCGCGTCACGGATGGTTCTAAAGCCGTCTCTGATGACCTCATGTTATTACTGACTCATAAACTCATACGGCTCACGAAACTATCTATGATGGTATTTTTGAACTGTATGTAATGACCTTTTCTGTAGTAGTGTAATTCATGCCCCTCTTGATATACTCTTTTCTTCTTTGTGATGTCCATGTCATCATCCTCAGAATATGACACTGGGCAACGGATTATTATTCCATGAGATCAATGGTTTATAGAGAATAATTAGCCATACTAGAGACATGCAGCGGAACAATAACTAAAGATTTGCATTATTACAATAGCTAGGAAGGGCTAAGGTTTTTAATACAAGTAACTGATACAAAAGGTGATACAGATTATTTATATACCCTATCTCTCAAAGATGAACCACTAAAGGTTGTCTACTTGTCCTAATTGCCAAATAGGTTGTCTATCTCGGTCTGGCCCTCGGTACGATCACCTTCATCCCATGCGACATCCTCTAAGCCTGTAAACTCCACGTCCCACTCGAGGTATTCTCCGACCAGACTAGGATCTAACAAAGGAATTTAATAGTAATGGTGAGTACAACGTATTCAACAAGCATTATTAGCAACAGATGCAATGGCATGACTCGTCTCTCCATGTTCAAATCTCTTATTATATCTCTTCCTCATTAGTGAAAAATAGGTTATAAAGTTGAAGTGAAGATTAGCAAGTTTTAGTATTCCAAATACTACTAATCACCTTAGTAAAAAGAAAGATCCCCAATTGGTATCCGTAGCCTCCAATCCAGGAGACAAGTATGAATTCATGATTTAATTAGCACTATGTAGGCTTGTGTCACTTTACCCATAGATACTCCAAGCTCTTTGCAACTAGATCATCTGTATTCCTTAGATGTGGTGCCGAGTTAGAGTATAGAATATTTTTCCTAGTTCCGTTATTACATCTCCACCCAACTAATCATAGTCGGTGACCCAGAGCGGGTTCTTACCATCACCAACACCTCACCTGATTGTGAAGTAGTCGTTAGTTTGGGTAGTCTAACCCTCACCCAACACTCTACCGCACTAATATATGTGCCTAGGCTCACCACTTCTAGGCTCTACACCAGTTCTAGCTGTACCTGCTTTGGAGCCACCACTTCTAGGCTCTATATCAGTTTTGGTTTTCTCCACCTAGTTATACTACTTACCCACATGGAGATGATAATAACGTTGTAGGTAGCATTTTCTACTTATCAAAATGAGAATATGGTTGAACCAGAAGTACGGCTCCTGCTCCAAGTGAAAGTTGTTTAGTCCTTATATTATAACCATATGTAGAGAGTCCCAAAATATGTCATTTCTCTTCCTAACCAGGGCACCTTCTACCATCCTATTATACATAGATTACAATCTAACTGCTCCTTTAGCTGAAACTACCCTTATCTCTGGTCTCTTTCCTTCTTTTATCCATCATTTCTTTGAAAAGGCATTTTTAATGTAACATGTGATAATAGATAGTGTAAACAAATTAGATTTCTTAAGTTACATAACTACTCAGAGTGATCAAAGGTAATCTTGTCTCGGCACTCGTAGAATACCTTGTCTTAATCGTGGTTTGATTAGTTCCCATTTCTAGCCCCGGTTTATCCTCTGCATTACAGAACACATTTTACCATTTATGAAATTGGATAAATATGCAGTTATTTCATATTACAATAATTAGTTTTAGTGGAGGCTTTACATTTACTAGAATTTATTTATTTTAGTGATTTATTTCATCTTCATTTGAATTCCTACTGTTGTTAGCCCCCACTAATCGACCCAATACTTCTACATAAAAATGGCTTGGCCTGCTAGCTATCGGCTTACACGACACCCACCAGCCCCACACACAGTCGACCCAATACGCACAGCCCACGCACGCATGCACACTGCCGCACTAGCCCACACACACACTCGCCCGCTCAATCTGTCGCATCGGCCCACACACGCACCCACACACATGCACAACACACCCAGCACACACAGCGGCGCACACGCTCCTCTCACTCGATCCCTTTCTCTGCCTTCTCCCTTTCTCGGTACCCTGTCGACACCCTTGCCATCGACGCTTTCCTGGCTGCGTCCCCCATGGCTCTCTTCCTTCATTGTTGCCCGAGGAAGTCAGCGGTGGTGGATCTGAGTGTGGCTCCACAAAATCAGACTCCCATCGCCTCTATGTTAGTCCCTTCCATGGCTACTTTATGGTGCTCGCCTGCCTTCTTCACCTCCGACTGGATTCGAGGCCAGTGGTGGATCTAGGCATAGCCTTACCGGATCTACAATTCCCCCTCTAAACCCGAGCCAAAATTTAGTCCTAGCTCTCATGTTCTTTACATTATTACAATTTATTTTTATTTTTATTTGCTTGCTCCGGAATGGATTTTGAAGGTGATGATGTTGTCCCGCAGTTGAGCAAGTTGTGAAGGGGCTTGGGGGTCTCATGCATCAAGGAGCATGGCAGATCCTACAAGTGCGCACAGATAGCCATCTAGCTGAGGTGAGGACTAGCTCCCTCTTCTCTTGTGCTATTTCTCTACTCGGTTGCTGAGGTCATCCGTGAGGTGGATCTATTCGGTGGGATTTGGGGGATGAAATTAAGGGACAAGGTTTGTGGGTAACCTTCCTAATTTGGTCAGGTCAAGGATGGGTTGGTGGCAGTGGTCCTCCCCCACATGCTCTCCTGGTGGTTGACCTCATCCTCCCATGGTCCTGATCGGTTCCTTGATCCGTAGCCACCGAGGATGCGGTTCACTCCTTCGGATCTTCCCCGACTCCTCTTAAGCCACCTTCTCCTCCCTCTCTGACGCCTCTCGAGTGGCGTCCAGCTCTCAGCTCTCTCTCTCTCTCTCTCTCTCTTGCTCTCATCGCTAATGGAAGAGATCTGGGGGGGAGGGGAGATGGATGAGAGTTGGGGGCGAAGTGAGTTCATCTCCTCTCCTTGCTCTGGTGATTCAGTACTGCAAAATGCGGACATAGTTTCCTCTCCTCTTGCTCAGCTCGATCTTATCTGCTCCCTCCTCTCCTTCCCCCGTGCGATGAGAGAGGGGAGAACCCTGGCTGGTCCGATAGGTAATAGAGGTCTCTTATCATTGTGGCTTGGTTCCTCTTCTTATCGGGTTAACGTAAGGGTGATGAATCCGCAGTGGGTTTTTGGCATGGTTTTCACCAAGTGATGAGGTCCACTAAAGTGAGAAGTGACGGCTAGCCTTGAACGTCACCTCTCGATGAGTGCTATGGTTCGGTATTCTAAACCGGACAGGTTCTAAAAGCAAACTTATTCTCTATATCTCTTTCTCTTTTTGGTTCTTAGTTTCCCCGAGTTTTTGGTCCATCTAATCGATGTAGGTTTTTGGCGTCGACTCACTCCTAGTGACACCCATGGCTTACTCTGCTTATTACCATTGTAATTAAATGAATAATGTATGTAATTGAGGACGCATGATGTATGATGATGAATGTTGTACTCATGTATTTTAATTATTACAATGATGCAACCGGCACCATTGTATTAGGGTTTTGTTCTTATCATTGTATTTTCCTTTTAGTATTTGAATGTTGTAAGATTTTTCCGTCGCTTGATCATTAATATAATTGAATTTGCTATAATTACGCTATTGGTTTCTTAATTAATTCCAAGTTAAATTTTATTTATCTTGCTTATGCCTAGTAAAAGTAAGTGTCATTTCCTTCTTCTTGTCAAGATACTAGTTCCGTTCTTTTCAGTTTATAGCTTATAGTTTCCTTCGAATAAACAAATAGGATGGTTTTTTCGCCGCTGCTTTGAAGCGGTTTATTATCTTATCAGCATTTGGTTTGTTTATACAAATATTTGTGCTAGTACCAAAATCATCATCCGTAGGTATAAATCATAAGCCGTAGCCATAAGGCCTAGATTGATATTTTCCCAGCCGACCGGCCGGCTGGCGCTCGGTTCAGATTAGAGATGGCAACGGGTAAATACCCATCGGGTATTGCCATTCCATACCCGTACCCGCTAGGTGTAAATTTACCCGTCGGGTTACCCGTATCCACACGCGGGTAGGAAAATTTACCCATACCCGTACCCGCGCGGGTATTACTACCCGACGGGTAACCCGTACCCACAAGCATACCCGGTTCAACACATAAAAATATCATCAATTTAGACATTTATTAATCATACATGCCAAGCACAAAAGCGTCTAATGATCAAAATTAGTACATCACATAAACATACTTGACATGACCATATCAACATATGACAAACAAATAAACAATCAACAACAAGTAGATAATAAAATTAACATTTGAGTGGGATGTCTAGTTGTCTAATGCGGGTATTCATTACCCGCGGGGTAGGCGGGTATGGATAGTATATACCCACACCCGCACCCGCCTACCCGGCGGGTAGAGGATTTCGCCCAATAACGTACTCATGGGTACATAAAATTTTCCATGCCCGTCTCTTTATCGGGTAAAACCCGTCGGGTATTCGGGTATC
Source organism: Dendrocalamus latiflorus (assembly GCA_017311315.1). Taxonomy (NCBI): domain Eukaryota; kingdom Viridiplantae; phylum Streptophyta; class Magnoliopsida; order Poales; family Poaceae; genus Dendrocalamus; species Dendrocalamus latiflorus. The sequence continues at coordinate 29,097,297 of CM029665.1, read as the reverse complement.
AGGTACCCATTGCCATCTCTAGTTCAGATGAGGTGGTGAGATCGACGGGGTTGATTATGGGCTGCGCTCTGCCGTCTATGTCTGCCACTAGGCCGTGACTAGGGGCGGGACGACGGCGTGCATAATGATCCGTCGCATGCGCCGGCACGCGCGCGGGCGCGGGCGCGGGCGGCAGACGCAGGCCGGACGCACGGCTAAGTGGGAAACTGGAGGAGTTGCTGTCTGATCGATCAAAATGGCCAAGCAAGTGATCAACCGGCGTGCACTTTCACTCGCCAACGAGCAGCGATTAATACTCGTCACTTTCACTTGCCCGATGAGCAGCGATGAATACTCGTGACATCGAATTGGTGCACGCGTGAATTCGCCATTTTTTTTATTGGGCGGGTCTAGAGATGGCAATAGCCCCATTTTCATTCTCTGGTGGGAAATTCTTCTATTAGGAGATAGGGATAGAGAGATTTCTTTCTTCATGGGATAAGTAGCAAGTAAATTTATTACCTGTTGGGGATGACGGGGATGGAGATATTACCCTACCCCTCTACCCGTTTCCTGTTGGGGACTTGATCATTGTATCTTATATGATATCTTATTAATATCTTGTAAAATCCTAAATCGAGAAATAAACACTTATTTGAATTATGTGATGTACCTATTGTATATTTATTATGATAAATTCATGTAATTTTTATTGGTCTAATTATTATATTATTATTAATTGTAATTATTTGTATAGAATTTATGGTCACTTATTATTGGAGAATGGGTCTCCACTGAGGCCCATTTCTCACCGGGGATAGGGTATGGAAGAAATTCTTCTTCAAACATGTAATCAAGGACAAAAGTAGGAAACGGTGAAAGAATCAGGGATAGAAACATTTCACCACTCTCTGGTAGGGAATTTCTTGTTGCCATCACTACTCAGGTCAAAGGTCGTGTGAAAAAAGGGGAAATTACGCGGTGTCGATTCGAGTGGCCGGTCGGCGCACTCGCGGAATTAGTGCCGGGAGCGGCGGCGCACCGGGCCGACGTGCCGAACCAGCGATCTGGGCTGAAGCCATCCTTAGATGGGCTTCGCCCTTTCCAGCTATACGCCGGTTTTCTGGCTGACATCCAAGGTTGATTTCCCACTAACTACACGTTAGGACTTATAAGATTTAGGAGTATATACATCTCTTTTTTTAGGGCAGGAGTATATACACCATGTTCCTGTGAATTTTCCACGACGACGACCGTAACATTCGAGGGCTGGCAAAAAAAATCCCGGTTGAGCTCGAGTCAAAATTGCTTTGATTATAGCAGTTAATTGATTAAAAATTAAAATAAGTTAATTTCAAATGAAAAGGTTAATAAGGCTCAGCTCAATAGTGGCTCGTTAGCTTGATTTTAAAATAACCATTTAAATAATAAATAAAATAATTTTAAATTGGATTATGGCAATTTTAAACAAAGTTTGATAGCCAGCCCTTGGAAACAATGAAACCCTAACATGATAGTCTTAAAACACAGCTTTGACCACAAATTTATATTCTATTGTGTTTGTAAAACCTAATATAATTATAATATTTTAAAAGTATTTTTGCAACAATTTATTCACACTAGTTTGGTATGGTTGATCTTAATATTTGTGAAGATATTGTTAGCCTGTCAACATTACATGACTGCATGATACGTATGTAACTGGGCGTACACTCTTCAACTGGTGGGAGTGCTGATCGCTGCTAGCTGTATACGATGCAATGTTTCATTTCCAATAATATAAAAAAAATCATGAATACAATACACATAAAATTATATATTAAAACCTGCAAAACTTCAATGGGTGTTGATAAACATCATCCGGATGTTTTCTTCCTAACTATCATCCAAATTTGTGACCATTAGATTAGAGATTTAATGGCCATGAATTCTCCCCCACCCCCTCCAAAAAAAATCTCTCCCTCCTCCAAAAAAATCTCCCCCTCCAAAAAAAAGAGGCCGTTGGATCTCTAATCCAACGGTCTCAAATTTGGATGATTGTTAGTAAGAAAATATCCGGATGATACCTAGACACACTCAACTTCAATATCAAATTCTCCCTAATACAGAGGAAAACAAAAGGACAAACGACACTACATGTGCACGTCGGCGACAGGGGCAACAAGGGCATGCATGGCTAACTGATACTCATTTTTGGTACTGCACATGACAAATTTGATATTGAAAATTTGCATGTATTCGCAGCTTTATGCATACTACATCTAATTGTTTTGGTATTTTTGGAACAGTGAATCATACGCTTTTCACAAAATGGGGCTCGAGAACACCACCAAAATAACATTCATAACTGAATTAACTGCCTTCATATATAGCTGTTGGCCGTTACATGATGGCATTAGCATATGCCTTTTTTTTTCTATTTTGACTTGCGTTCGAGTGCTACGATATATATACGTGACTAGCTCTTCATCATACACCCAGGAACACATGCAACAAAGATATTACAAACACACTAGTAAATGGTATAGCATGCAGTAGAACTCGATCGACACATTCATGAATGATGAATCAGCATGAATGTATATGGTAGGAAAGGGAATTGAACGATGCATCGCATATACAATTGCGTATTTGCGTGCAATGACACTTAAGACACATGCTGCTATACCGTTGTTCATGCATGCACATATATCGTGCATATGCAGTTTATGCACGGATATACGAATCAAATATATACCTAGCTCATGGTACGTACGTACGTAGGAAGATGGATGTATGGAGACGGCACGAGATCTCATTCTTGCAAGCTTAGTCAGACAAATGGGTAGGCAGGGCGGTTGGAGACGGCGCAGTCAGCGTCGACGGCGATGCGCATGTAGCCGCCCTCCCCCCACGACGCGCCCCACGAGTTCTTCAGCAGCCAGTGCTTGGTGCCGTCGCTAGCCGTGCCTTACCCGGCCACTGCCACCGCGTGGTTCCGCTTCTTCCCGCAGCTGCTGCTTCCCTGTACATGCCTTCAGGGTAACTCCTAAAGTAATCATCTTCGGTAGCGACGGATCTAGGATCAAAATTTAGGAGAGGCTAATAGAACTTACTGACCAGTTTGCTGAATACCGAGTTGCCGACCTATGATAGACTTGTAGACACTAGGAGAAAATTGATAAAATGCCACTCCTTTGGAGTGGCTTCGATAAAATGCCACCCTCTACATGGCAATTGTTAAAATGCCACCTAGTATATGATTAACTCTATGATTTGCCCTTTTAGGGGATTTAGCCATTTCTTTTTTGTTTTTTATTTTTTTCCACCAAAATTGTATACAAAATTACCCTAATACCCTTCTCAAAATACCACCCGATCCATCTGCTGCTTTACTTTTCCAGAGAAAGAGCTCCTCGGAGAGAGGCGAAGGGGCGTAGGGCTCCGCCGCCGGCACGGGAGGCCGCCGCCGCCGCGCCCGCGCGCACGGGGTGCCGCCGCCGCTCCCGCTCGAGGTCTTGGGCCGCCGCCGCCGCCCGCACGCCCGCCCGGGGATTTGCCGCCGTCCGCACTGGGTCCCGCCTCCGCCGCTGCCGCCGACCCGGACCAAGCTCAAAAGGGAAATGTCTGAATGTTCGTCGGGACCCAGTGCAGGCGGCGGCAAATCCCCGGGCGGGCGTGCGGGCGGCGGCGTCCCGTGCCGGCGGCGGCGGCCCAAGACCTCGAGCGGAGCGGCGGCGGCACCCCGTCCGTGCGCGCGGGCGCGGCGGCGGCGGCGCCCTACGCCCTCTCTCTGGAAAAGCAGATGGATCGGCGAGGGAGATGAGTCGATCGGTTGAGGAATATGGTATTTTGAGAAGGGTATTAGGGTAATTTTGTATACAATTTTGGTGGAAAAAAATAAAAAACAAAAAAGAAATGGCTAAATCTCCTAAAAGGGCAAATCATAGAGTTAATCATATACTAGGTGGCATTTTAACAATTGCCATGTAGAGGGTGGCATTTTATCGAAGTCACTCCAAAGGAGTGGCATTTTATCAATTTTCTCATTTTCTTCATCATGCAAAGGCTTTTTAAACCTGATAAGGTCATTCATATGGCTAGCGTGGAGCTGTAGGGGATGAGAGAGGTACACACGGCTGGCTAGCGATAGGGGAGGCTAACACCCCACCTGACCCACAGCTGGATCCGCCTCTGATCGCCGGAATCCATGTCCACAGCCACGGGCTGCCTCGCCACGGTGGCCCGCAGCGCGTCCTTGTCGTGCGGCTTCACCGTCCCGACGCCGTGGATGATGGCTGCTGCGCCTGAACCGGCCGTGGAGTTGAACGCTGCATGTGCCCTTGGCTTGTCGGTACGGGTAGCTGCCGTCAGTGCTCAGCCGCCCGCCGACCGAGGCTATGGAACGCAGCGCCTCGTGGATGTGGCCTCCCTTGCAAGTGTTGTCCCCGCCGGTCAGTCTGTTAGTGTTAATCTTGTTATTTTGTAGTTGTCTGTAGTTAGTTTTTCGGACTGAAGTCCAGTACCTGCTGAATGTTCAGAACTTTGGTTCTGAAGTTTCAGAGCATGGTTCAGTGTTTTCAGTCCGTGCGTGGTGTTGTCAGTTTGTTCCGTCGTGGCGTTGTGTTTTGTATTCTGGTCCATGATCCTATTAGTCAGGGATATGGCCGAGTCTTTAGGAAGTAAGTGGCATAGAAACCGGGCTAGTTAGTCTGGTGGCAGTGTTTTGCAGTAGTTGAATAACCTTCCGAAACTGTAGCCTGTCTGGCAATATTGAGTAAGCAATAGAAACCAAAAAAAGGTGCAGAGTTTTGGCACCGCAAAACAGTCTTTCCGCTCCATCTTCTAGTGCGTGAGTTTGTAGTATCTGATCCAACAATTGGTATCAGAGCGGTTCGTCGACCCTGCAGAGATTTCCGACTATGGATCGAAGTCCCCTCCTCGATCATGGATTCCAGATGAAGGAATCGGCCATGACGGCGATGAAGCCCACAAGGAAGGCTCTGGTGGCAGTGGCAGCAGACAGCTGGTGGTGCAGCAGGTCAAGGAGGCGGGGGTGGCAGTGCGCTATCCCATGCTCACACGCACAAGCTACACCGATTAGGCCCTCCTAATGAGGGTTAACATGCAAGCACAAGGAGTCTAGGAGGCTATCCAACCTAAAGACGCTAAGTACCGCATCGATAGGATGGCACTAGCTGTTGGTAGTAACCTTTTTCCTGTGATGAGAGATTCAGGGGTGCAATTCATGATAGAACCAAATAATGTTAGACATGAGTACTATCTAGTGTTTACTGAATCTGTTAGACCGACTGTGATCCCTGCCATGTATCCCACCTCTAGTACTCAAAATGGTCCCCACAACCCTATGATGCAACAAGCTAGATCCCAAAATGGTACTAACAATGCTCCAGGGTATGCGAGTTTTAATCCTAGAGTGCAGGTGTTTGATTCTCAGAGATGCCAATTGGTCAATCCCAGTAGTCAATTTGTTCCTTATGCAGAAGCTACAATTTAGGTGCCAATTCCCCTGTTTGAGGGAGAAGATGTGTTAAACTGGTTAAAATTATGTGAGCAATTTTATTATTTGGCTAGAACACCCTTAGATCAGTGGGTTGTACTGGCAGTAGCGCATTTACAAGGTAGAGCTGCAACCTAGTTCAAAAGAGTGAGACTCCCTCGAGGAGTGCTAACTTGGCCACAGTTCTGTGCAATGATCAATGACCCTTTTTTGGGACTCCCTCGAGGAGTGCTAACTTGGCCACAGTTTTGTGCAATGATCAATGACCCTTTTTTTGTTGTGTGTGTGTGTGGGGGGGGGGGGGGGGGGGGCAACGCTCATGAAGCTATGGAATCCTTACAGAATATCAGACAATCTCAATCCAATATAGGCAATTACATTGATAGATTTGAAGAATGCATGGCACTGGTAAAAAGGGACCATCCATACTTACAAGAGCACTTCTTACTGAATTGTTTTATTGGTGGTCTCAGAGGAGATATTAAACATTATGTTAGTGGTCAGAGACCTTAGGGTCTGACGGAGGCATATTGGTATGCTAGAGTATATGAGAAAGCATCAGCTGCCAGGAGATCTAACCCTATTGGGAGTTGGAATAGGAACAAGTTTAATGTGACATACATCCAGGGTACCTAGACCAAAGTTGGTAAATCCTATCAAAACTGAAAGACAAGATAAGAGCATAGATAAGGACAAGAAATCTTGTTGGTATTGCCAAGAACCTTGGACACCCTAGCACAAGTGTAAGGTGAAGAAAGCTATTCATGCTCTGCTCACCAGAGGAGAGAGGAAGAAGAGGTTAGCACTGAAGAAAAAGAACACATATTTAAGACTAGCTATGTCACCGCTCCAGGCAGTCCAACCCCTCTTTAAGACAAAAAATACAGAAGAACAATTAATGCTGATATTCTCTCATGTAGTCAAAGGTACCACCGGTCCCTCAACATTTTCATTAATCACCACTATTGAGGGAAAAGAGCAGTGGCACTAGTGGATGGTGGTAGCATAAATACATTCATGAACCTTGATATTGCTTTAAAAGCTAATTGTTCATTGAAGAAAACCAACAAGAGAAGGGTAACTGTAGTGGGAAGGGGAGAACTATTGTCGGAAGCCATAGCTACTTCGGTTAGCTATAACATACAAGGAACCATTTTCACAAACTCTTTTAAGCTACAGAGCTATGACATTATCCTTGGGGCAGACTGGATTTATGAATTCAGCTCAATATGTTTGTTATGAATAGCGCTTGTATTCATCATGTGGCCAAAGGGCCAATATATATACATGTACAGGTGGCATATATGCAAGAAACCTCTTATACAATGGGGCAAATACACAGCTATATAATACACATCTAACACCCCCCTCAAACTTATGGTGAATTAACAACATAAAGTTTGGAGAGATGAAAACTGTGCTGAGCTCTGGTTTGTGCCTTTGTGAAGAAATTTGCCAACTGGAGCTCGGAAGGCACATACTGAAGAGCAACAATCTGGTCTTACACCTGTGTCCGCATATAGGAAGCATCAACACCAATATGCTTTGTAAGCTCATGCTTCACCGGATCTTTAGCAAGGCTAATAGCACCTGTACTGTCAGACAAAAGAGGAGTCGGTGCAGAAACAGAAACACCAAAATCCTCAAGTAACCACCGTAGCCAAGTAACCTCTGCAGTCAACAAAGCCATAGCGCGCAACTCAGCCTCAGCACTCGAACGAGAAACTGCTGTCTGCTTCTTAGTCTTCCAAGCAATGAGAGAACCACCAAGAAAAACGCAATAAGCAGAGAGAGACCGGCGATCAGAGGGATCACTAGCCCAGGTGGCATCAGAATATGCCTGTAATTGTAAAGAGCTGGAGCGAGGGAAAAAGAGACGACGAGAGATAGTTCTACGAAGATATCGTAGAACACGAAGAAGATGACTATAGTGGAGCTGAGTGGGAGCGGAAACAAACTGACTCAAGATATGCACAGGGTACGAAATGTCAGGGCGAGTGACACCAAGATAAACAAGGCTCCCAACAAGATGACGATAGCGAGTAGGATCAGCAAGAGGCTCACCATCCGTGGGACGAAGATGAACATTAAGCTCCATGGGAGTCTCAGCTGTCCGCTGATCAGTAAGAGAGGCACGATCAAGAAGATCCTGAATATACTTTTCTTGGGACAGATAGAAACCCTCAGAAGTAGAAATAACCTCAATCCCAGGAAAGTAGCGAAGAGGACCTAGATCAGACATAAGAAATTGCTCATGAAGCCGCTCCTTGACAAAAGTGATATACTGAGGATCATCTCCAGTAATGATCATATCATCAACATACAAAAGGAGAAGCGTCCGACCACGAGATGAAGTGTGGATAAAAAGAGCAGGATCATGAGCACTCGCCAAAAAACCAGCTGCAGTGACAACAGAGGAGAGACGATCAAACCAGGCACGAGGAGCTTGCTTGAGGCCATAGAGAGATCGACGAAGACGACAAACCATACCCTCAGGAACAGAATACCCAAGGGGTGGCTGCATGTAGACCTCCTCACGCAACTTGCCATTGAGAAAGACATTCTTGACGTCCAACTGAGAGATAGACCACTGTCGAACAGAGGCGACAGCAAGAAGAGTGCGAACGGTGGTCATGTGAGCGACAGGAGCAAAAGTCTCATCATAGTCACGGCCATGCTCCTGCTGGAAACCACACGCGATAAGACGAGCCTTGTAACGCTCAAGAGAACCATCAGAGCGAGTCTTAACCTTATAGACCCACTTGCACGTGATAGGAGTAACACGCGCAGGAAGAGGAACAAGATCCCACGTGCCAGTACGCTCAAGGGCAGCGATCTCCTCCGCCATCGCATGCTGCCACTCCTGATGAACAACAGCATCACGATAAGAAGTCGGTTCGGCAAGAGCTGCGGCAGCAAAACCAAAACGCTCAGGAGGCCGAATAGACTGTCGATCGCGAAGACTATAACGAGGAGTAGCCAAAGGAGATGACCCGTCAGAAGGAGAGGGCATATCAGAAGGAACCTCAACTCGCAGGCGACGAGTATAGTAGAGAGGATAAGAAGGAACAAGATCAGGAGCAGCCTCGGGAGAGGATGCTGGTGGTGCAGAAGGTGGTGACTGAGAAGGAGGTACCGGAGAGACCAAAGGCTGTGGTGGAGTGATGACTATAGGACTGGAAGGAAAAGTCAGAAATGAAAGCGGCTCAACAACAGATGCTGAAGTGGAGTAAGGAGACGGACGAGGATAGAAAGGACGAGACTCATCAAAAGTAACATCCCGAGAAATCCGCATCCGTCGGCCAACAGGATCCCAACAACGATATCCCTTGTGCTCAGCACTGTAGCCCAGAAAAACACACTCAACTGACTGAGCGATCAGTTTGGTGCGCTCACGAGGTGCAAGAACATAGCACACACACCCAAAGAGGCGAAGTCTGGAATAATCAGGAGTCTGGCCACAGAGACGCTCAACTGGAATCCCACCCTGCAGAGCAGATGAGGGTTGAATGTTGATCAAGAAAGTGGCAGTAGAAACAGCCTCAGCCCAAAAATGTGGTGGAACAGCAGAAGCAATCATGAGAGCACGAGCTATCTCAAGAAGATGACGATGCTTGCGCTCAGCCACACCATTCTGAGCATGGGCACCTGGACAAGAAAACTGAGAGAGAGCGCCCTGCTCAGCAAGAAAACCACGAAGGACTACCGACAAGTACTCTCCAGCGGAATCAGCGCGAAAAACACGAATAGGAGAGTCAAACTGAGTGCGAATCATGGTGGCAAAGGTCTTGTAGATAGACAAAACCTCACTACGAGATGACATAAAGTAAATCCATGTATATCGAGAAAAATCATCAATAAAAATGATATAATAGCGATGACCTCCTTTCGAAACAAAAGGAGCTGGTCCCCATACATCAGAATGAACAAGATCAAAAGGACGCCGAGACACTGACTCACTAGAGGAATAAGGAAGTTGAAGCTGTTTGCCAAGCTTACAACCCTGACAATGTAGAGAAGCATCGCCAGACACAGACCCTAAAAGACCTCGACGAAGTAAAGAAGCCATGCGGGAACCACAAAGATGTCCTAAGCGATGGTGCCACTGAGCAAACGAAGCGGTGGAGGCTGCAGCAGCTGCAGAGGTGGAGGCGAGAAGACTGACTGGGGCAGCGGAAGGAAGGCGAAGCCAGTCAAGCTCCCAAAGCCGTTGGGAGTCACGGCGGCGAGGGCCAGTACCAACCAGAGTCCCCGTGCGACGATCCTGAACACAGCAAGAGTCAGAATCGAAAATAACACGACAACCATGATCAGTGAGCTAACCAGCAGATATGAGCTGCATGGTTAGTTTTGGAACATGAGACACAGCAGGAACATGAAAAGAGGAATTTAAAAAAGTGCCTCGTCCTGTGACAGAAAGAGAGGTACCATCTGCTGTGTGGACAGTGATAGGAGCAGCTAAAGGACTAATGGAAGTAAGACAGGTGAAATCAGATGTCATATGAAAAGAAGCCCCAGAATCAAGAATCCAAGGTGATGTACCTGAGGAAGGAGAAGTAGAAGGTGTTCTCTCACCGGAAGACTGAGCAGCAGAACCAGCAGAACCAGACGATGCAGAAGCAACCATACGGCCTAGCAATGTGAGAAGCTGCTGAGTGTCAGGGGTACCAGAACTCTGCTGAGAGGAGGAACCTCCAGTGCCCCGCGGAGGACGAGCACCACGACGAAGATCCTTCTTGTAGCAAAACTGTTCCACATGTCCATCCTTGTTGCAATAGGTGCAGCGAAGGCCCTTACCAACAGCAGCTGTCACTAGTGAAGACACAGCTGGTGGAGGCAAAGGCACAACGGGTGTAGAAGCCGAAGAAGCCACCAAAACTGAAGAAAGTGATGATGATGATGATAGCAGACCCGCTCCACGAAGTCGAATCTCCTCAGTACGAACAGTTGCAAGGGCCTCCAACAAAGTCACACGTGGATGACGAGCCAGCAACTGAGCACGAGTCTGGTCAAACTCAGATCGGAGACGTGTCAAAAAATCGTAAATGCGGCGAAGCTCCATGTGAGACTGCTGACGCTGACAACACTGACAGGTGCGGCAAACATCTGGCCCCAAAGATTCGATCTAACGCCATATCGCAGACAACTGAGCATAGAACTCATCCACAGTGGCATCACCCTGCTGCAGTGACTGCTCCTGTCGCACAACAGCAAGGTATAAGGAAGCACCAGATGGCTCGTAACGGCTGCGTAGATGCGTCCACATCGCATGTACGGAAGCCAATCTAACAACATCACAAGTGAGATGCACCTCCATGCTAGCAACCAAAATAGCAGAGGCACAAGCATCTTCATCAATCCATGTCTTGTAAGCAGCATACTGAGTCTGAAAAATCTCCATGGCATCCTCAAAAACCTCAGAAGCCTTTGTACGAGCATCTTCAGAGGCATCCTTCGGGAGTACAGGCTCAATAGGTGGAGTAGGACGAGACGGACAAGGCAACTCGCCCGTAAGAAACTCCCAAAGGCGCTGACCACGTATGTGAATGCACATGTGCTGAAACCAGTCCCGATAATTGAAACTCTTTTTTTCTTTTTTTCTTTTTTTTTCTATTCGGTCAAACTGACCGACCAACCGGTTTACAAAACCGACCGCACTCGCCTAAGCAGTAAGCACCAAACCGAAGCAGAGGGCGTCTAGGGTTCGGCGACGGCTGACGTCTAGGGTTCGGCGGCGGCGGCGAGAAGCCTGTGTCGTCGGAGGCGGGGAAGACGGAGTCGATAGCACCGATGTCAGCGCGAGGCGCCGGGCGTGGAGGGGCCGCCGCGGGGGAACGCCGCTCTGAGCGGCGGCGCGACGATGAATCAGGCCCGAAGGCGACCCGGGCGGCGCGGCGGCTCGGATCTGGCGGCGGCGCGAGCCGGGAGGAGCCGGATCCGACAGAATCGGCGACGGCGGCGGCTCAAGGCAGAGTCGGCGACGACGGTCTCGGGCGGCACGGCGGCGCAGAGTCGGCGACGGCGGCAGCTCAAGGCGGAGTCGGCGACGGCGGCCTCGGGTGGAGCGGCGGCTTGCAGAGCAGCGGAGCGAGCAGCCCAGCGGCGGTCTGGTCTCGGGCGTTGAGATCCAGCGGCAGCCGAACACCCCCGAAAGTCCAGCGGCAGCCGAACACCCCCGAAAGTCCAGCGGCGGCTGAAAAAGAACCAGCGCCAGCTGCCGGATCCGTGAGAGACAGGCGCGGATCCCTAGGTATAACGAAACCCTAGGTTTTGGCTCTGATACCATGTTATGAATAGCGCTTGTATTCATCATGTGGCCAAAGGGCCAATATATATACATGTACAGGTGGCATATATGCAAGAAACCCCTTATACAATGGGGTAAATACACAGCTATATAATACACATCTAACAATGTTTAGATCTTAAGGAGAGGACTTAAACCATAAAAAAGGGCAGGGAGACCATATTATTCCAAGACCATACTCTACCTAAGGAGCATTGCAATATTAGATCTGAGAAGTTGGGAGAAGATGGTACCGAAGAAGGTGACGGGTTATATTATACAAGTTAACTCACTGGACTGCAATGAACATGCTATAAAATCAGAGAAGAAGAGTAAGGTGGAAGATATTATCCACCAATTCCAGGATGTTTTTCAAGAGCCTACTGGACTTCCTCCCCACCGAGATTGTGATCATATCATTCCCTTGAAAACAGGGCCTGAACCGCCTAGGCCATACTGAGTTCCTCATCACCAAAAGAAAGCCATGGAAGATATCATTAAGAAACTAATCAGCTCTGAAGATATTAGACCAAGTCTCAGCCCTTATTCCTCCCCTACTGTGATGGTCAGAAAGAAAGATGGAAGTTGGAGACTCTGTGTGAATTACAGACAACTAAACTCAGCAGTCAAGAACAAATTTCCCATGCCCATTATTGAGGACCTTTTGGATGAACTCCATAGAGCATCAGTATTCACTAAGCTTGATTTGAGGTCAGGGTACCACCAAGACAGGATGAATGAAAGGGATATTCATAAGACGGCTTTCAAGACCCATATAGGGCATTATGAGTACATTGTGATGCCATTTGGCCTCACTAACGCCCCAGCTACCTTCTAGTCTCTGATGAACACAATTTTTGCTGAGTATCTGAGGAAGTTTGTATTGGTATTCTTTGATGATATTTTGATATATATAGTGGGAACATGGAAGAACATAGGGAGCATTTGAAGGTCTTACAAATTCTGAGGCAACACAAATTATCAGTGAAAGCTAGCAAGTGTACATTTGCCATGGACAAGGTAGAGTATTTAGGTCATGTTATCTCAGAAGAAGGGGTGGCTACTCATCCTAGCAAAGTTGAAGACGTCCTCAGATGGCCTACACCCACCAATATAACCAAGCTGAGGGGATTTTCGGGATTAACTGGTTATTAATGAAGGTTTATCAAGAATTATGGAAAAATCTGCAGACCTCTTCATGACATGCTGAAAAAGAATTCATTTAGGTGGGGTAAAGAGCAAGATGATGCTTTTGATCAATTGAAGAGAGTCATGACTTCATGTCTAGTGCTCACCAAATTTCAATATACCTTTTACCATTGAGGCAGATGCTAGTGGGACTGGTTTGGGGGCTGTGTTAATGCAGAATGGTAGGCCTTTAGCATATTTCAGCTAAACTTTGGAGTAGAAAGCTGCAGGTCAATCTATATATGAAAAAGAATCTATTGCAATCCTGGAAGCTATCAAGAGATGGAGGCATTACTTAGTTGGCAATATGTTGGTCATCAAGACAGATTAAAAAAGCCTGAAGTACATCACTACTTAGAGACTCACAGATGGCATCCAACATAAACTGCTATTGAAGCTGTTAGAGTTTGACTACCACATTGAATATAAAAAGGGAAAAAGAACAAAGCCGCGGATGCACTGTCCAGAAAAGATGCTACCTAAGCGGAGGAGTTGAATGCCATTACTACTTTAATCCCAGATTGGATTGAGGATATCAAACTTAGTTATGAAGGAGACTCTTATTGTGCAGTTATGTTGGGCAAGATACATACTGGAACATACGGAGATAATCCTTACACCATAGAACAAGGAATCATCAGATACAATAGGGTATATGTGGGAGAAAAAACTGAGCTCAGGGCTAAGTTACTGCACACCTTTCATACATTCTCGATTGGAGGACATTCAGGCTAAAGAGCTACTTACCACAGAATAAAAAAGAGTTTCTTTTGGCCAAAGTTAAAACGACAAGTGGAGAAAATGGTTAGTGAATGTCCAGTTTGTCAAGTTAGCAAGTCAGAGAATGTTCATCCACCTAGATTATTGGATCCACTAGAAATTCCTGACATGGCTTGGTCACATATCTCCATGGATTTCATTGAGGGATTACCAAAATCAAAAGGGAAGAAGGCCATTCTTGTGGTAGTAGACAAGTTGACTAAGTATTATTAATTTATAGCAATGTCTCATCCTTACACCGTTCAGCAAGTCATACAGTTATTTATGGACAATGTATACAAGCTACATGGGATGCCTATGGCAATTGTTTCAGATAGAGATAAAATCTTCACCAGTAAAATGTATCAAGAATTGTTCAAGATTTTGAAAATTTCTCTAAGGTTTAGCACTGCTTATCATCCTCAATCAGACGGGCAAACAGAGCAGGTGAATCAATGTATTGAGTTGTATCTCAGAAGCATGACTTTCCAGGAACCAAATGAATAGTACACTTGGTTATCAACTGTCGAGTGGTGGTATAATACTACATACCACAACTCACTCAAGATGTCTCTGTTTCAGGCTTTGTATGGATATCCACCATCGCAAGTGGGAGAGATATCTATCCTTGGTAATATTTCTGCAGAAACCAAAACTACTATTGAAGATAAGGAAAGGATGTTAGAGAAATTGAAGGGGAATTTACACAATGCATAGAACTAGATGAAATACTTTGCTGACCAGCTCAGATCAGAGAGGTAATTTGAAGTAGGAGATATGATATATCTGAAGATGCAACCATATAGACAGAATGCATTTGGGCTAAGGGGTTCCCTGAAACTGAGAGCTAAGTATTATAGTCCATTCAAAGTTCAAGAGAGAATTGGGAAGGTTGCATACAGATTACATTTCCAGGAAGGAACCGCCATTCATCCAGTTTTCCATGTAAGTCAATTGAAGAAACATACATGATCTCATGCTGTGCCATTACCTTTTGTGCCGCTAGTAGGACCGGATGGAAAATTGAAAACAAAACCGATAGCAATGTTAGACAGAAGAATGATTCCAAGACAAGGATAGCTGTGACTCAAAGGTTGATTCAGTTGTAGAATCTAGCTCAAGAAGATGCCACCTGGGAAAATGCCATTTTCATTACAGCCACTTTTCCAGAGTTCAGACCTTGAGGACAAGGTTGCTGTCAACGGAGGGGTATTGTCAATACTCAGCGATTTTGCCAGAGCTTCAGAGTTGGAAGTCGGCAATGACCATATCGCTCAATGAGTTCATGTAATAGCAATGATGGCCCAGATGGAAGGGAAGATTATTTTAGTAACATCGAGCAGCTCCAAACGTTGTCAGACGATACTGTTAAGCACTGTAGATGTCATACATTTGTCTTTAGACTTGTCTATGTCATTTGTTTTTTTTGCTAATTCTGAATTTGCAGCCATGAGCTGATGTTTTACTTAATGTAACTCTGGACGATGGGGGTATATAACCCAAGTTCGTGAAATGGTAAAAGCGATAACTCCAGAAATATATTTTCTCTAGTTAGTAAAATAGCTAGAACCTTAAATGTTATCTTTCCCCAAAATTTCTAGATCCAATCCGAAATCCCCAAATCTTTGGCTCGCTTCACATTGACACCTGTCACCGCCTCCAGAGGCCGGGAGGCCGGCCTCATACGCGCTTACCTCTGGCGAAACTGCAGCACTCCTTCGCCCGTATACTCTAGCAAAACATCTTCTTCCTCCCCCATACTCGTCGCCTTCGCCTTCCATAGATGTGTACCTGATTTCTTCCATAATCTGTTGGGTGGTCAATTGCAGCAACAAGAACTGTGATTTTGATGCTAGTGGTGTAATGGTGTTGTAGTTTTATCTAAACAAACATGGTGCGCTCTGTTGAGAGAATTATGACACAAGTAGTTGTTTAATTATTTACAGTGTAGCTCCGAAAATTCTAAAAAATTAGTTTCATACTTGCATAAAGAGCATATTTCTTAACATATATAACCATAGCCATGTTTTGGTATTAGGGTTTTAAAGTTTGAGGGTTTAGGGGTGGGTTAGGGTATAGGGTTAAGAGGTTAAGGTATAGCCATAACGGCATTATAATTGTTAACAATTAAATTAACGTTAGTTGTACAACTACACTATTTATAACTATTAACAATATGTGTCATTCAATGGTTAAGAGACTAGTAGCCAAAGGACTAGTCGCTCAACCAGTGGGTGACTTGAACACTTGGCGCGCAACCGTTAGACGACTAGTCCAAGTCACTCAATGGTCGATCAACAGAGAGTCATTAGTGTAAATGAAAAAAGATATATTACTATAATTCAAAATAAAAAAAAACCGGCTAACCAACATAACCTTGGCATACCTTCGTGGCTCGTTTATTAGGAGGGTTCAAACTTTAAATTTCAAAGCTAGTACACAAGTGTCGAATTTTTTTCTAGATTTTAATTTCTAGGAAGCACAACTAGCAACCGGAGCAAGTCCAGAAGTCCTGAACCATCTGCCATTCACCAGGAAACGCACTGAAATTAAACTATGGAGTGCACCTTTTTTAAAAAAAAAATTAACCATGTCATTTCTTGCAAAATTGCAACAGTACTGCTAGCTGAAATAGGACCACAGACGACTCAAATGGATGGATATAAAACATGAAAAAGCATAGGACCGATATACACCTAACACTTCGAAGTTCAACGTACAGGCTTCACATTTTCTGTTAGACGATCAGGTTCCGGGAGACGCACATCCATGTGCTCAGATATCAGATTAGTCAGAGCTTGGATTAATGACTGCGGATCAAATATAACGCCCACCTTTGCATCGTGTACAGACTCCACGGTAACCTGCAATATGCATTAGCGCATCAAAACGGCTGTATCAGCAAAAGCTTATTAACCACAAAAGCTTGTAACCAATGCTACTAGTCAAGGGTCACACGAACTCCCAGTCACCCAGCATATCTACATGACTAAGGTACGGTCTAAGGCCTCACTAAGTAGTTTATCATACGAAATAGCAATCTCGTGATTTTAACGAAGCAACGAATAAACGCCTAACCATAAAAATTAAGCATGTTTAACCAGATTTTCTAAAACTCGCTGCAATACCAGAGTATAAAACCTGCATCAAATACCGTAATTTTAGCAAGCAATAATCTTATAATCTGACGCTAGATTTCTGCCATAGTGGGGATGGGAAAAAATGGAAACGCCAAAGGATTGTATAATGAAAAGCCCAACTGGGACGAGCTGGTGTACCTTCAATCGAACAGTATAGGAAGATGAACTTGAATAAGTAGTTGGGGCACAAGGTAGTAAAGTTCCAGCACAACAAAAACAATAGGGTTTTGTTAAACGTCATCCCGATATTTTCTTCCTAACTATCATCTAGATTTATGACCATTAGATTAGAGATCCAATGACCATGAATTCTCTCCCCTCCTCTTAAATTCTATCTCCCCCCCCCCCCCCCCCCCGCGGAAAAAAATCTCCCCCTTTAAAAACAATGGGCCCCTTGATTTCTAATCCAAAAGTCACAAATTTAGATAATAATTAGGAAGAAAACATCCGGATAATGTCTATACACTCCCAAAACAATAGCATTTTCCTTAATAAAATCAACAAGCGCAATTGTAGCCAATGGAACAGAACTACAAACCACATGAAAAATTCCTTGCGAGACCAAAGTTTCAACATCTAAAGGAATTTGACCTCCTTTCGGAACCAATAATGCATTCACATAGTCTTTGGGCTGCACACAATGAGAAAGAAACTAATGAAAGGGAAAATCTTGCCACAAATAGTGTTAAGAATGTACGTCTATATTCACAACGGATAATGCTTGCAACCTCTATAACTAGCAAATGCCATGATGCCCGATTCCACCAATCATTGGCTCAAAAGTTGTTTAAAAGGCATATCCACCAAACTTACAGGATACTTTAGACTTTTGTCAGGATCTCCATATGTCCGATTTAGAGAATCGGTAATTGCAGTCACAAAGCCAGAAGCAGACAACCCAATAGTTTCTCTGTCATGTGATCCATTTAAAAGAAGTACCTAAATTCAGCCAGAGACACATTTTAGTGAAAGCACCAACAACCACAAACACTATCAACTGCATGCGACATTTGTCTTACCAAGCAGCAAGCACTATTCAGGCCTTAGTAATGGTATGATTTATATAAGGATAAAAGGACACAGACATTGAAACCAAGGCAAAAGGAACCAAAAGAATACTGCAATCAAGCATGGGGAAAAGAGACAATCTGACTTTTGAGTTTAGTTACCTTGGGAATGGATCTTGATGCTATAGTCTCACCAATGTCACGCAATACCTGCATAAGTTTTTAATATCAGAAGACA
The DNA here is from genome assembly GCA_017311315.1 of Dendrocalamus latiflorus. NCBI lineage: Eukaryota > Viridiplantae > Streptophyta > Magnoliopsida > Poales > Poaceae > Dendrocalamus > Dendrocalamus latiflorus. The sequence continues at coordinate 29,079,200 of CM029665.1, read as the reverse complement.
GGTTGATGCCAATGCTAGTCAATTGAATGTGCATGGATATGTCTTGCGGCAGTAAATATTCCAAGTCTAACAGTCCGTATAACTTGTAGTTATATCACCTCGACAGAGGTCAAACAACAACTACAACGACGCAGAAGTAATCAGAAGCATAGAATGAAGATATCTGGAATGTTGAAGATCATTATTTATATAAACAAAACAAAAGCAGCATGATTACCAGTGACGGACAGACTGATGTAAAGAGCGATCCCATAGCATAAACAACGCAGTCCACCTTACTTAACTGCTCCAAAACTGTATGGTTAGCTTCAGGAAAAACCTACAGAGCAAGATCAGTAGCAACAATTAGAATTTTGAAGCTTCAACCAAATGGAAGACATGATCAAATATAGCTTTCCGGTATCATGGTAGCTTATCAAATTTACATGGTAATGAGCAATCACACACCGTTTAAAGCCCATGATATTTATAAAATATTTATTACACATCAATATAAAAAGGATATTGTTTTCGACAACATGTGAAAAGGCTATTTTCAGAACATAGGTCAGCAATTTTGCATCAACATTGTGTCTTTCTTTCTGAGATTGCCTTACTGAGAGTGGATGGAGTGCAAGTGTTCTTGTAAAGGATGTGTTAGTGCAGGACTGCAAAAAACACTACTGAATGGTGTTATTCTTGCGTTGTTGTATAGTGAGACTGTTTAGATAAGCAGAAGCAACAGAAAAGTATCTGATCGTTAAGTTATGATCATTATTTAGAACATGAAGTCAAAATACATTAAATTAAATTGACGTATTGAATCATTTATTATAGGGGCTTATGATATTTGTTAAATAAAGTCACAAGAGTATTATGAAATATCAATATGGATTTAAGCATTCATAACAGACTGCAAGGCAGGGGCAAGTCTAACTAGTCAAAATAAAATGAATGTACTAACCTCATGCAACAGGTTGCTACCTTCACTTGACATGTAAAAGACACGCTTGATACTTGAAGGAAGTGCAGCACATGAATTACAGTCCTTTCCAAAAAGAGGAAAATAAAAGGAGACAACAAATAAGTGAGAAATTAACAAGCATACGGAGAAATCAACAATTATGCATAGATAGGAAATACAGATCCGAAATGTCATATGAATCGGAGAAACGCATGACATCGACAAAAGAAACTGAAGCAAAAAAAATAGCAATCAATATTGCAGCAACAGCTTGGAGCCTTGGACTAAGCACATTGATTCAAGTGCAACTTGAAACACTTCACTGCAGCCTGTTTTTTTTATGTTGATCCAATAATACTTCGCTCTTTAGGCTGAAGATAACCATCAGTAGATGAGATGTCATGCATGGTAGCTAACCTTTAGTTCATTAGCAGAGCTGAATAACTTATCAAGACTTAGTGTATGGGGGAAAAAAGATTTAAGCCACTTGAACTAACAGTGAAAATACACAATCTGATAAAGCTTCAGGCCACCTTCATTAAATACAACAAGTTTTAGGTGCTTTTTTTCTGCTTTTCTTTTTTGTTCAGGCTATGGTGGTTGTGGGGGATGGCATGGGGGAAGGGAGTTGCTCATGGGTTGTAGTTGGACAGATTGAATTGTATGGAATAACTTTTTTCCAATGGAACTGTTGTAGGGGTGGCCCCCACCTAAGCCCAGTAGGCCTGTTAGAAGGTTGTAAAGCCCAAAAGAGGACATGTATAATGACATAAGTGCCCCCGAGGGGGATACTCAAATGTAAAGGTACTATTGTAAAAGCACTTCCCAAGAGGGTGTATGAATACAATACCAGCCATGGGGAGAACCCTAAGCCATTACTCACCTAACTCTCCACTACCATACTCTCTCTCTGTTTGGTCTGTAGCCACAACAGTTGGCGCCGTCCGTGGAGAGGACAAGAGTAAGCCTCCAGATCTGAAGGAGGATAGCACCAAAGAAGGCTTCATCATCGGCGGCGAAGAAGAAGAAGGCAGGAGCAATGGGATTTCGCGTCAATACCGGGGCAACTGCAGGTACGGGTAGCGGTACGAGTACGGCGGTCGCAAACATCAGTGTTCATGGCGCGACACCTGATCCCGCCATCACCACCGCTACCGCTGCGGCGGCGCCCGACCCCCTCATCAGCTCAGGAGCACAGGCCGTGGCTGCCGGTGTCCCGCCTGGATGCCCGGATGCGCCAGCGGCCTTGGTCACACCCATGGGAGACAGCGCCCTGTTGATGGCCCTTGGCACGCTCCGACAGGAGTTGGCGGATCTCCGCGGAGCTGTGCAAGGTATACAAGAGGCTAGGGGCCAGCAGATCCCACTAGCAGTCGCATCGGAGCCCACTCCGGAGAGGGCAGATGGTCGCGGCGCAGTCGTGTCCAGCCACATCCCGCTGCGACGCATAGACCCGGAGTCTCCGCTTTCGGCAGGCTTGCAACGGGCGACGTGGCCAGAGGACTTCAAGTTCCCCAGTGCCATCGAGCCGTATAGAGGCGATACGGACCCTCGAGAGTTCGTACGCGTATACGAGACGGCCATCGAAGCAGCCGGCGGAGACGACGTTGCGAAGGCGAAGGGACTTCCCCTCGCGTTGCAAGGAGTGGTGCTTTCTTGGTTTCTTACCATCAAACCAAACTCCATGTACGCCTGGGAACAGATCCGCGACCGCCTCTACAACAGCTTCCAAGGAAACTACGTCGAGCGTGTCGGCGCAGTTCAGCTCTTCGCCGTCAAACAGAAGCCCTCGGAGAAGCTCCGCGACTACTACAAACACTTCGCCAGGGTACGTTGCCAGGTCAAGGATGTTAACGAAGCAACTATCATTGATGCAGCGATACAGGGTCTTCGCCCAGGGCCGCTTATCGAATATAATGCGCGGAAGCCACTCAAGTCGGTGGCAAAGCTCTTCGACAAATGGAAGAGTACGCCCGGGCCGAGGAAGACGCGCGGAGACGCAGCTGCGACGGCTCCGACGCTGACCAGGCGGAGGAGTTATCGCTAGGAGAAAACGTAAGGGATGACCCGAGGACAAAATGCAAGCAAGCGTCCGCGGGCGACGTTCCTGAACGCGCCGACGCCGGGGCGCACCAAAATTCGCCGAGCGATAGACGCAAGCCCCGGCGTAACCGGCAGAGGCCCCGCAGGCCTCGCCACGCCCTCGCCGCACAAGGTGTCCCCCGGGAAGCCACCTTAACCCCGCGCACACGGGAGCAGCGGCCCTTTGACTTCTTCATGGCATCCCAACGATGGTTGGTTTGCATTTTGTCGCGCAGGACCAGGCGATACTCCGCCGGTGGCGGCGTCAGGCAGCGTTGGCTCGACGATGCGCTCCCGCTAAGACGGCGCGCAGGATCGTCGCGGGCAGCGCCACCGTCAGCCTGGCAGTCGTCGCGCGCGGCCATTTCTCCCTCCCCACTACGACGGCGAGCAGGAGCCGATGCGGAAGTAGCAACAGGCTGCGCACGGAAACGGACACGAAAGCAAAGCACAAGCAAGCAGGCAACCAAGAGGAGCGTTTGCATGCCCGCGGTGACACCTTATAAAGTCCCCCCATCCCCCCCCCCAACCAGAAGACCAAACGGCGGAATTACAGCGGTTCGGCTACCCACGATCGGGCAGTGCAACCGCTGACAGCCGCGGCAGGCGGCAGTAGGTGGGCGGGCAGCGCGGGATTCCCGCCGCGTGTCCACTTTCCCTGGGGAAGACGCGAACGGCCGTGGTCGTGTGACCGCTGACATCCCACGATGCTCCAATCACAGCCTGTCGCGTGCCCCCATCCAGCGCAAAGCAGACAGAACGGCCGCGACAGTCTGCCCCTGACAAGATAAGGGCCGACGCGATTCCGGGCGTCATTAAAGCGCACTTACCTCGCGCCCACAACGATCCGGGCACGGGGTCAGTCCCCGCCCTGACCTCGGCTCCGTCGAGGCCTTCAGCCTCCCTGGCATCTTCGACCTTGCGGCCACGTAGCCCCGGGAGCGGAAGACACTTCGACTCCCGTACCATCAGCGCGAAGACCGGCTCTAACAACAAGGAAGGTGTATTAGTCCGTCGAGGGTCACAGGCCGATGGGACGGAGGGGGCCAAAGGGCTCGGCAGCATGGCTTCGACCCATGAAGCCCTTCACCATGAGAGGCTCCTGTTGTAGGGGTGGCCCCCACCTAAGCCCAGTAGACCTATTAGAAGGCTGTAAGGTCCAAAAGGGGACATGTATAATGACATAAGTGCCCCGGAGGGGGATACTCAAATGTAAGGGTACTATTGTAAAAGCACTCCCCAAGAGGGTATATGAATACAATACCAGCCATGGGGAGAACCCTAAGCCATTACTCACCTAACTCTCTACTACCATACTCTCTCTCTGTTTGGTCTGTAGCCACAACAGGAACAATTGCAGTTATCATGCCAAGAATTCATTACCATTGCACACATTATTACTTGGGAAATTTAGAAATGGCACTAGACAAATTTACTGAATTTGGACAGAGAAAATAGGAGTGTTTTTCACTTTTTTCTTTGATGTATTTCTAATAAACAAGACGTGTAATATATACTTGAAAATTCCATCAGAATTGAAGTTAGATACTGAATAAAACATGAAAACACAGACAATAAACCATTAGTCCACTACCATGTATTCTCTACAAGGCATCTCCCCAACCAATTACAGTTATGATACATGGCAGCTGCAATGAAAACTCACAACAAAACTTCTTTCGTGATTTAACATGAAGGATCAGTAGCCACCATGCACGCTACAATAGTATGGTGACACAAATTTAAAGGGGTAACCAAGTTAGGATCAATGACCCTTCTGAGACCAAAAAAAATGAAAACTGGTTCCAAAAAAAATATATGGAATAGGCCCAAAAAAATTTGGAGCCAGTTACCTATAGAACTCGGCTACTATTGGCAGTATTAAATGTTAAGGGTATAAGCGTCATTTCCTAGTTTCTAGGGTTTGGTCTCATGTACACTATATATTGCCCTTTGGGCTATGCAATGTCCACTAAATGTTAAGGGTATAAGCGTCTCGAAGGAGCCCAGTGTTCAAGAAGGCGGTTTTAGGCGGCCGCCTAGGCGGGCCTAGGCGCTTGGCGGAGCCCCGCCGCCGCGCCTTGGCCAAAATTGGCAAGCTAGGCGGCCAGCCCGCCTAAGCGACCTGAGGCGGTCAAAGGCGGAGATGTGTTTGGCTTGGCCACGGCGGCTGTCGAGGCTGGAAAGGAAGTGTCGGAGGAGGGGGGAGAAGCAATCGGAGGCCAGGGAAGAGGAAAAGACGAACCTGGGCTCTGGCGACGGCGCTGCGCTGTGGAGGGAGCTGTATAGGGGGCGGCCGCACGAGATTTGGAGGAGGCGGTGAAGGATGGTGCGGCGCGGTGGAGTCGGGGTGGCATACCGAACTGGTGGGGAGGCGTGGCAGTGAGAGGAGGATGCGGAGGAGGTACTGGCCGATGAGCTATAGATGGCACTGTGGCGAGATGGCCTGGCCTCACCACCGACCGGAGTAGAGGGAGGAGAGGCACCGCCAACCGCAGTAGAGGTAGGAGAGAAGCTAGGGATTCGGCCGAGGATGTAAAGGGAATTCGACCGGGAGGTGGAGATTTATTGAGGATTGGCAATTCTGCAATTTAGTACTCTAAATTCTGTGATATTGCAAAATAGTCCTTCCCTCTTGATTTTCTTCTGTTTAGACCCTCTGAAAGTCTATTTTCTTCGCAGCTTGATCCTACGTGTCCGTGATGACCCGTACATCTGCAGGTTTTACAACTTTACATTTAGCAATTAGCAATTTACATTAAATATATATGCATACTTGCTCATCTTCGGTCTGTTGTCCTCATTTTTAATTCGGCCCCCTAGGCGCTAGGCCCTACCTCACCGCCCGCCTAGCGCCTAGTACCTACTTGAACATTGTTCGCGCTGCCCAACCGGATCTCTGGCCACCTTCAGCCTCTCCATCGCCAGATTCGGGAACCCCGCGCCTGATCCGGCCACCTCCGGAGAGGAGGGGTTCGAAGGCGGAGGCCACAGAGGCGTACCCGGAGGCGGCGTCGAGGGGGAGCGTCTCCATGTCGCCGTCGACAGTCGGCTGGCCTAGGCGACGGTGAGGACATCATGTCGAGGGTTACAGCGAGGCACGCGTGCGGGTGCGGGAGAGTGGGGAGATGGGTGGGCAGAGAAGGAAAAAGGAAAGAAAAAAGGGGGAAAGGAGTCCATGTGGGGGCTGGTCCTTTAGTCTTTGGTGTCAAGCTGCTGGATATTGCTGCTCTAATCCGTAGCCTTTTGAGTTTGAGTCTTTTTCCTTTGAGTCTTCTGTTGTGTCCATCCAAGTCCGTAGCATCTCTCATTCAGTTTGTTAATACCGTACGAGTCCACAAATTTCTTGTTAGTCAACTGACTGCTTTGCTAGCCATGTTCCATCCTTTTGGATGAGTGTTGTCCTCTTCTTCCTTTCGTATAGCCGCAGCCGCCACTCTTCTCTTTGAGCCACTGCAAATCGTAGAAGTCTTTATGATGCCACAGTTTCTCTTTGAGCCACCGCCCTGAGCTTCTAAGGCCGTCGCGTTTCTTCTGCATCGCGCCTCCGCTGCACTTCTTGTGCATTGCGCCGCCACCGTCTCGGGCTTCGATCTGTGCCGCTATGCTTCTATCTCCCTTTTCGGCTTGATTTGACAGCTCTCTCTACTTGTGTCACCTTCCACTCCTCTTCGTCGTGTTACCGCGGTCGACTTTACTCTCGCTTACCTCTACTTCAATAGTCCTTGCACTTTGTGTTTTCTGGGTTATTGCACGATTCCGGATGGTTGGTACTCGACACAATTTTCCAAGAGCCGCACGCTACGACGACATCTTCGAGACATGGACTTCGGATTTTCCCTATTTTAGTGTCAACCCTTTCAAATGCAATGCTTATTGCATATGCTTTGTATTTGAGGGGGGTGTTAAGAGTATAAGTGTCATTTCCTAGTTTCTAGGGTTTGGTCTCATGTACACTATATATTGCCCTTTGGGCTATGCAATACCACCAACCAGCATTTTATCTTTTCATCCTACTCTTGTAACATTAAAGACTGAAAATAGGATACTATTTGGAGTACCTTGTTAACAACTTCTCTATGTCCATTGCTTGGATGCGATATTTCATTTTGGCCTCGAATGATATTTCCGTCCTGAAATGGAAGAATGTTAAAGAATAAATGCATACCAACAAAAGAAATAAGGTGATCATTTCTGGTTTTATAATCAAGGAATATGCATATTCATAGGAGTAATGTTGCAGAGAGAGAGAGAGAGAGAGAGAGAGAGAGAGAGTCATGCTACTTTCCAGAAGCAAGTCAAAATTAAAAATATATATAAAAACATGAGTGCTTACCTAATTGCTGGAAGTCTAATAAGCAGATCATTGCAATAATCAAAAGGAATGAGCTTAAATAAACTAAAAAGGAACCTGTTAAATTGTCACCAACATAAGGGCAAGTAACATGCAATCCAAAAAATGTTACTACTGCAACTTGTAATGGGTGAGCAAAACTTTGGTAAGTGAGGTTACCCATAGCTCACATCCCAGAGTAAGCCTGTCATTTGTGGATATCACTGGAAGTACAAGACTGTCTGCAGGTATTTGTGACACACGTGAAAACAAAAAAATAGCAGCATCCAAAGACTGGAAGAATATGCGTGCCCCAGCAAAAAAGAAATTCCCAATGCTGCAAGAATAAATTAAACTGCAGTAAGGAAAAATCAAATTTAGGCAAGCTGGGAGTATTAATTAGTTGACCTCAAGAGATGCTCAAGAAACATCAAGTTTTAAGTTATGTGCACCATACTCTTGAATACAGAGAAAAGTTGCAAGAGGTCAACAAAGGTTTCATGTGGACATACAATGGCAAGGATATGATTTACTGCAAATTTCACCTTAGAAGAATTACCTGCCATTGGTGAAGCAAAACGTTTCAACTGATCGTCGAAGGATCTGTACAAAAGAAATGGGTGCTATTATATGTCACAAACACAACAGGAAATACATTGGTCAATCGCCAGCCTGTGGATTACACTAGTATGTTTTTTCACAAAGACTTCATGCCATGAAAATATATTATAGAGGAACAGACCTCATTATGGAAGTAGACCAAAAATGCACGGATTGTTTCCCTGTATGGACGAGAGACGCCATCCCATAAAGAGTGTTCTCCTTCCACAATCTGGTACCTGTCAAATCCATAACTTAACATCACTTAAACACACAGAACAGAACATTAAGTAGCCACAATTATCCAGGAACTATCAAGAAAAACATATTTTGATCTGCAATAGAGGGACCAACAGCTACCACTCCTGCTTTGCTTCTGAAGGATCAAGAGGCAAACGGTGCCCAAGCAATGTACGAACAGAAAGGGCTTCTGATGTGCTTTCATCAGACAATCTCAAGCATCTTGATCTTATGTCCCCCACAGCAGGTCCACCTAAGACATGACAGGTAACATTCACCATCAGAACAGATTGAATTCCCACTGTTGATTTTGAATCTATTATTTCGAGTAAGAAGCAAATAGATGGTGTTGTAGGAAATTTCAACCTACCAAGCACACGAACAATCTCAGCTGTGCTTCCACCGTCATCAGAAACTGGGAGGACATGCACTACTCGAGTAGTCACTTTCTTCAACTCTTCCACAACACCGTTAAATGCTGTTCCGCCTGAATCAAAATAAAAAATTAGAATAAGTAACAAAAGTGCATGCCCTCATCCTAAAAGGTGGGAGCCAACAAGAAAAGAACCAAAGCAAACAGTTTAAAACCTACAGAAACTACCATAAATGCCAGGTGTTTTTAAAAATATGAAAGCCCAGGATGTTGACGAAATGCATCTCATTCATTAGACACAAATATTCTGAACACGTCTTCTCGGATGGTAAAAAATACTCTGGAAAGTATGTTAGTAAGATGACCAGAGGAACCAGTGTAGGTGAAATTTCACAGAGAATGACCAGCACTTGCGTGATGAGATGTATTATTGCAAAAGTATTTGGCATAACTGATTTTCTTTTGGGCAAGAATCCTTGGGTAGTAAAACCAGCCTACATTTGAGTGTATCAAGGCATAGTATGTGGGTCTTCATGACCACAGCTAGAGACTCTCGGCTTTATTTGAGAGTAGGAACCTATCACTATCAGCAATAGGAATGACTATGAAATGTTCCAACTGTGTCAATAAAATCAGTTCTAAATGCAACACCTTCGTATTTTTTCCTGATTTTGAAATGCGAAGATGTGTTTATATGATTACATCCATGGCGACATTAAAAAATAAACAGAAATGTCATGTGTCTGTTTATCATTACTATCATAAAAAACGAGTTGATGGTCATACGTTCGTTCTCCTCCAACCATTCTATTCCTTCGACTTTTCACTACTCTCCACTTCCTAAACATCCTATTCCTTCGACTTTTCACCACTCTCCACTTCCCAACCGATCAAAGCAGTCATCTTCCATAGCATGATTCTCTATACATCCAATGAATTCCGTTGCAACGCATGGGCACATGACAAGCATCATTATATGTATCCATGTTATAACTGTCAGTCATGTTAATTCTACAACCACACATGAGCTAAATCTGCCATATTTCGTCCAACATTGCATGGAGATACTGCTACACTTTTACCACAACTTATCCAGTTTCCACCGGACAATCAAGGATCCATGTTTCAGGGATAAAACGTCCCCGAAGTACAAGACACGAAAATCCCAACCCCCCCCCCCCCCCCCCCGGCGGTCCAAACCTGTCCAATTGTACACGCGCGAACTCACCCAACGCCAAGCACCTCCTCTCGCCAGCTCCAGCAATCCATACGCACACCTATGTACAGCAAGCTGGCAACCGCGAGTCTCCTAACACATGGAATCCCCTCGCCTCAGCGCATGGCCGAGCGCCCAATTACCCAGCCCCCACACGCCAACGCGTGCTCAAAACGACCCAGTTCCGCGGATCCCCACCGACTCGCGCGCGCATGCCCACCCAGCTCCGCCAATCGCAGAATCGAGAGGGGGAGAGCTCACCAGAGAAGACGAGCAGGGACGGGGGATCAGCGGGGCCACCAGCAGCCGGCGTGGCGGCGGCGTCAGCTCCGGAGGCGGCCATGGCGCGCAGGCCCCGGGGGGCGGCGGATCTCGCCGCGCGCGGGGAGCAGCTTCTGGAAGAGGAGGCGGGGGTCTCTACCGCTGGGGTGGGCGTCGTTATATAGGACGGGGTGGCGAGGAGCGCCATCGTGTGGATGGAGGAAGCGGCCGCACTGCATCAAACAGGCCAGGCGGCCACAACTCCGTCTCCTCTCGCCTCTCGCTCGCACGCTGGCCCTTCCCGTCTTCCGGCCGTTCCGGGGATTGGGCGCACCGCTCGAGGCGCCGACGTGGCGGCGGCAGCGGCCATGAGGGACTGACGGTGGGCTCAGGTGAGAGGATACGGATGTGCTCTTGGCTCGATACATTGCCGTCGTCTTCAGTCGTGGGCCTTTGGGCTAACTTTTGAATCCGGACTTGGCCCATGAGAATATGCCTGTTTTATTCATGAGAGTGGATGCAATTTTATTTGTAAAAATTTGTAAAGAGAAAACATAAAACAAAAACTTCTCATGATTAGGGGGTTTTCAACACTTGTTTACTCAGCTTACTCAGATTAAAACATAAAGAAATCTACTTATACCTTGTTGCTTAAATCACCCATTAAACACAGCTCTATTAACCGGGAGCACAACGTATTTGAATACCATTTAATTTAATATGTAGAGTTGACCAGCTTTACCCACAAGATTTCATAACCCTCATGACTGAGTTAAAAAACAAGATTGTTTTACTACTCATCTCTTTATATAGGCTCTACCCGGTAGATCCCCACTCAGACCTAGGTATCTATTGACCAGGCTTAAACACTTCCGCGCCCCCTGAGTGGTATATACCGTTGTTAGGTATGGTTTTACTATTCCACATACCAACCCCCTTCATCTTTACTCTCCTACCTCTTGTAGAGATTCAATCGAGTTGAGTAGCTACTAGACTAGGATTGATAAGTCAATTTTTGTGGTTGAGCGATTATTGTGTTCTTTAGTCAGCATAAGGTTCTAGTCTTTACTTTTCACTTTGAGACTGCCAACCACAATCCAGATCCCCAATGCTCAATGGCACTGCCACTCATTTACTCAAGCCTCCTCCCTAGGTAAGGTCATAGACTCCAATCATCTCATGGCTTTCCACGATGCCTCTATACACCTCCTTACCCTAGAACTATTTAAACAAATCTACAAGGCCAAATCACTTAGTAGTATAAAATTTTTTACAAGCCAATCTACAATTATTTATACAATAATTAAATAATATTAAGGTTATCAAGATGAATATGGCCTCAAATTATACAGGGCATTTTCCGTGATATGATATAACTAATTAACAAGTCATTCTAAACATTTATTTTAGTCAAATCACATTGCGCAAATAACATTAATGCAAATACTGTAATTAAATAATTTAAATTTCATAGGTTTCAATATGATTAAAAACTTGTAGCTTGTCTTGCTACCCAACAAACTCTGCTACCTCATACATTTCAATGCTCGGATTCGATCCTTGCACGGTCCTCTCGAAAAACTCAGGAGCTAGCGCAAATACATAAAATAATATAAGGTACGTGCTTGAAACTAATCAAGCTAGAAAAATAAAATAAAAAGAAATATAATGCAATAAAAACCAAATTGAGTTGGTTGGATTTTATTGGGGCTTGGATTGATGGAACGGAAGTCAAAATGGATTTGTGGTGTCAAAACGATCGAAATGATGGTATCATTGAAATTTAGGGTTCGGATGAACAGTGTAGCGACAGTAGATACAGTGATAGGCTGGCCCAGAAGGAACAGTGCAAGCCTGCGTGCTTTTAAAAACAAATGGCCGGGTAGGCCAGCCGACTCAGCCCAACATCATGTAGCCGAACGGCCTAGCGCACGCACCGGCGTCAGATGCACGACACGCGGACAACCGAGATAGAGCCACACCGCGCTCCAACTTCTTCTTCAACCTTCGGCCATTTTTCTCACCGACGAAAATAGATGCGCATGCACCTCCGCGAATCAACACCAGCGAAGAACTCCAGCAGATGAGGATAGTATGGATGGGTTCCTCTTGATGGGTCGCTCTATTTTTAGACTTTGGGAGGTGTTTAGGTAGGCGGTGGCGGACAGTGGGAGAAGAGAAGGGTACGGCTTCTTCTGTGGCTTGGAGCTACTCCGGCGAGCTTTCGGCAAGGTGGGGAGTGGTGTAGCCATATATAGTGTTTAGGGTTCATGGTGGCGGTGGCAATTTGGGTTGGGAAACTCTTAGTTGAGCTGTCCACGGCGAGGCGCCATGGACGAAGGGAGACCACGGTGTCAAGGCGGTACAGAAATGTTCATGTCCAAGTGGTTTCTCCAGAGTGTTCGGAATACTGAGGAGGGGTTATGGGTGAATGCAAAAGTTTAACCATGGAAGGGGAAGATTGCAGCCCTGTTTTTTCAGCTTTTGACTTCAGTTTTTTGGCTTTTCTACAGTAACTAACTTTTAAACGAAATATTTTTTCAAGATGGGATCTACTAGTTAATTGTAGTACATACTGTACCGACTTCATTTATATTGACAAAAACCCCACGTGAGTTTCTGTTACTCTGTAATCTCTCGTATGAAAAGCCCAAAAGTCACAAGCAGTAGCCAAAAGCCACAAGCCACAGCCAAAAAAACAGGCTCTGCATTTTGGGTTCACCAACTCAAGGGAGGTTGGCAGTGGAGCTGTGGTGAGAGGGAGCTCGATTGGGTGGTTCTGGTGAGGGGTGGGGAGTGTCTCGAAGCTCTCTGAAGGAAATTGAGCTATAAAGGTATGGAGAGGCGGTGGGAGCAGTAAGGCGGTTCTGGTGTCACTTTGGCTCGTGGAGGGGAGAGATGGCGAGGCTCTGCTAAGGAGAGGGCGTTCAGGCGAGGTGTCTCACGGCCTCTGCAAGGTTTGGCGAGTGAGTGATGGCTGCTAGTATGAATTGACATGCATGTTGGGCGGAGAAGACCGAGAGTAGTGGCGGGAGCCAACTGGCGCGCGGTGCGAGGGAGTGGGGATGGCGTTGGCAGTGGGAGTGAGTCACTAGAGTGTGGGGACCACGGCATCAACTCTGACAAGGCAGGTGTGAACAGCTGGGGCAAGCGCCTCCGCAATTTTGGGCGCTGGCGGACAGGCGCGTGGAGAGGAAGGAACAGGAAGGCGGTGGGGAGGCTGGTTTTCAAAGGACGTTGGCGGTTGGGGGAGATGGGTTGGCAAGAGGGAAAGTAAGAATTGAGGTGCATTACCAAATTTGGGATGGAGATTGGGAATTCAACCAAAAACTCAAAAAGAATTCAAATGGTTTGAATTTTGAGGTGTTTCACGCAAGCGGTCTCCAGCTCACCGCTACCATCAGCGGGTGCAAATGATCATAATACTCTGGTTGCACGGGCGCCACCTTCCGACATGAGTGCGGGCGATCTTGGTGGGGAGTACGAGGAAGGACGATCAGGGGGATGTCGACCCTGCTCCGTTGCTAGCGCCGGCTGGGGAGGATGACGAAGGGAAGGGGAGTGCGACATGTTCGAGGGAAGGTGGGCGCACGACCAACGGGGCACCCGCTGTACAAGGCGGCGGAGTGCTCGTTCCTGAGCGACCAGGCGACGTGTCAGAATGGCCAAAAAGAACAGGCCACCGGACCAGCTCCCGGCCAAGCTGCAGCAGGTGCTCGGCGCAGATGTCCTCGTGTTCAACACCGGCCACTGGTGGACTCACACCGGCAAGATCAGGGCGTACGTCTAACTCTCAGTAAATGTTACTTAACTTGCCCCTTTTTTTTTGTTTTGCCGACTAGCTGAGTGTTTTGACTGCAGGTGGGACCACCTCGAGAGGAACGGAGAGCTGGTCGAGATGGAAGGCGAGGAAGCCTTTGACAGGGCACTGTGGACATGGGCGAGATGGGTCGATCACAATGTAGACCCAACCAGAACCAGGGTCCTTCCATGGTTCCCAAAAAGCCTGGTATCCATTGACGAGAGGAACTAACGAAGCATGAGGACCCCTGCTACAAATCTGAACATCACCAATCTTTCCGAGCTGCGGATCGACGCGCATCCGTCTGTGTACACAAGGAGAAGAATTTTTAGCGTGCGTTTTAAACTTGTATTTATAAAAAATAACCATATATGCACGAGAATAACAAAAAAAACATTCCTACCGTTCGGTCACCGGACGACAGTTGATATGTAGGCTACCGGAGCCCAGCCACCATATGGACGCACAGTTGCCACCCGACGACCATGTGGCAGGCAGCCTGCCGCCCCTCCACCATACAACAAGTAGCCTAAATTAGTATTTTATATGTAATGTTTATTCGAATTTTTAAATATATCAAATAAGCTTGAAAAATTACAAAATTTTATGTACAGCCTCCTGACACAACGTACTTTATTGTGTAATTTTTTTGATAATTTTATCCACTCTGTATGTTGCTCAAAATTTTGTATAGCTTTGATAATTGTAAGAGTTATTACATAGAACAACGAACTTAAAAAATTACAAAATTTTATGTGCAGCCATCGACATAGTTGACATAATTGTATATTTTTTAGAAATTTATATATTCTAAATTTACTATATTAATTCATGTCAATTTAATCGTGAAATGAGCATCGCATATCGTTAATTATGATTAAATTAACATGGCAAATTCAGAACACATAAATTTCCAAGAAAATTACATAATTAGGTCAACTGTATCCGAAAGCTACACACAAAATTTCATAATTTTTGAAGCTCATTTGCTATATAACAACTTCTACAAATACCATAATCCTACAAATTTTTAAGCAATATTCAAAACGGATAAAATTGTCAAAAAATTACATAATGAAGTACACATAAAATTTTGTAATTTTTTAAGCTCATTTGCTATATTTAAAAAATTCAAATAAATATGACATAAAATACTAATTTAGATAGATAATTAAATAGGCTAATTAGCCGACTTAATTGTGGAGGGGCAACAGGTGCACAGTGACCAAGCTCCAGTAGTCTACGTGTCTACTATAGAACGCTACTGCCTAGTGACCACTATAGAACGCTACTGCCTAGTGACCAGATGACAGAAATACCATTTTTGTCATTCTCGCATGCATACGGCTATTTTTACAAATACAAGTGAAAAACGCGCTATATGTGCCAAAAAATACAAAAGCACTATACGTGCCAAAAACTCAACAGGTATGGGAAGACCCTGAGCATGGAGCAACGGCAACAACCAATCATATACGCTGATTACAGCCACTGGTGGCTACCGGGGCTGCCTGATACCTGGAATGTACTTTTGCTCACCTCCTTGATGAGGTCTCCCTTTAATGTACACTTGCTAGGATAAAGCAAAATACATTTTTCAGCTTCACCTCACCCGATCGTGAATGGCACAGCACAAGAAAGGCAAACCAAACAAGCACGATATATATGACATAGTTAGTATCTTACATCGAAGCTTAAACCAAGAAAATACAGACATTTGGCCTATATGCTCCCGTCAGCAAAGCACATCATGAGAATCGGTATAGTGGTCAAACAATGAGACAAAAATTAGTTGACAAAGCAACCAACCACGGAAAGAGATCCACTTCCACAACAAACAAGCACATCACCAACTATATTTCTATGCATGAATCATGACAGTGGAATACATGAAGCATGACCAGATTTGCATTCATGTGTGACAAACAGCAGTGTATCACCAACACAAATCCTTGTGTGACAAACAGCAGTACTCTCAACAACACAATCCATGGAAATTGCACTAAGCTCAGAGGTGGATAATACCTAAGCAGAAATGTCAACAGAAATAAATTTCTAAACTGTTAACAAAATGCATCGACAACAAGACTCCTTGATTCAACGTTCAAACTTTCACCCGACATCAACATGTTACTCTATGCTTCAAAACTTGCAGATATTCTATGAAACTAAACCTACCAAGCACTCAGATGTAAATGAGATATATGAAAATTGATTAAAAAAACCCAAGCCACTGGAGCAGAACACAAGTATGCAGTCAGTGCACTTGATTTGAGAATAAATTCTCATCCAATACTAAATTCAATATGTAGGACCTTAAACAAAAAAGCAAATCCAATACTTAATTCAATATCTAGGGCTTCAAACAAAAAAGCAACCAAGATAGCTCAAGTCAAGTACAGATGCTGGACAAGGAGTTGGGGGTGGAAGTGGAAGTGGAAGTGGACACAAACAAATCAAATAACTATCTGCAGATGAAGACACAAAGATACCACTACAATATGGATTTTTTTTGATGTATAGCTGCACTTGTCTGCAGGTAGTCTATGTATATAAAAATCTAAGGAACATAGCATTACAAATCATCAATCATATGTACCAACAGCTCACAGTTCACCAAGCAAGTTTCCACTAATAACAGGCCACACAATTAAACCAAGCACCAGATACAATCATAAATAACTGGATATCACAAGACAGTCATAAGACTGATAAAAAGATACCTCGCATATTTATGTAAACAGAAAACTGCAAAGCAGTCATAAGAAAGTACATGTCTAATGAAGAGTTATCAGAAAACACAAAGCTAGCTTGCTTTATCTCTTAACAGCGAAAATTGAGAGCGAAAACTGATTTCCAGATCAGAGGTAGCCAGAATATGCAAGGCATCCATGTAAGCAGACAACACTTCTGAATTCAGCACAACCATTCAAAGCATATGCTCCCAAGAGTTGTCACACACCTGAGTCACATTCACTAGAATTCAATAAATAGTTCAGAAGACACAAATATAAAGACAAAATGCAGGTAATATAACATTAAGAAAAGGGCAAAAATATAATGCTTAATTCATAAAGCTCCTAATATCCGCAGCCTAATCCTAACTTGTACAGATAAAACAATGCAGAAACAAGAATGCACTCAAGTATGACAACATTGAAGATTATACACTAATCTTGAAGAGCTTTTGAGTGAAAATATATTGCATGGTTATTCTGTAGAGCAAGAAATGGCAAAAAAAAAAAAAGCATCATAGCATTTAGAATATCTCAATCATATGGTAACTTTAAAATTGTAGTAATAATCTTGAAGAGCTTGAGTAAAAATATACTGGATAGCTATTCTGTAGAGCAAGAAAACGGGGGAATATCATAGAATAAAGAATATCAATAAAAGGTAGATCTGGTAAATGGATGTTTTCTGCTTACAGTAGGTGACCAGAGTTTAATGTGCCTACATTTTGCTTTCCGTGATACATAAGTTCCACGACCATTATCAAAGGGACACAAATAGTTAGGTTTATATGATAACAGCAAGCTTTAGATCTAAACAGGTTCTCATGAATTCACTAATTCACCCATAAACAATAAAAACGAAGCAAGTCTAATACCAGTGGAGATGCCCACCATGCATATGCACATAATGTGCAAACTAATGACTTAGTAGCAGGGGATGCAGTATGGGCAGATTTGTCGAAGCTATATAGGTAGTTGTGATGTATTTAAGTACAACGACACAACGTAGGACAGAAACAATAACCAAGCATGGCATAACTAAAACAAATATGCACATACATTTAAAATCTAACTTCTCAACCAGTCATCTATAACATTGGAGAAAATCGAGTTGATCAAGCAGCCAGTGTTTCTAGCATTCTCTAATCCTATTGCAAGATTTGGACATAGGCAGCCGAGATTGTATGATTGCAGTGTGAAAATATCAAAATATGTAATTTGAGGTCAATACCTCATGGCAAATAATATATGCAAGATGAGATAAGGAATCAACTTAGGTTTTACAAAATGTGAAAATGCCCTGGCCAAACAGATATGAACTAAAATGGGTATCAACAAGGGGATTGTTGGATCTGCGCATGGAAAAGATTTAGTAACACACTTCATGCATTTCACAAGTTATTATGGTCTTAGCTTTTAGTACATGGGTTTCAAAATAACAATGGTTGCCTCGGGAACCGGGTCACAGATTTCATATGTGCTTGCAACCAAACTAGATGAGATGGGAATTCAAATGAAGTAATGAACCAAGGGGTCTTCTCACCAAAGAAAAATGAACCAAGAGATATCACTACCACCAGCCAAGATATCTGCAAATAGGTAGAATAGAAGAACTAATTGTCTTTCACCAAATAGCATTTTTTATTATACTTACTCGCATAAATGTTAACCCTCAGCACATCATTACATAAAATTCAAATTTGAGATATTAACAAACATCTCTAACATGGTCAAATAGATTAGCATGAACACATTACACGATCACTGTAAATATCAGGAATTGCCCAAATTGTTTGCCTAAAAGACAGTTGTGATCGCTTCAACTTTGAAGCACTACAATCAAGTAATAACCAGTATTGTTAGATCAAGTAAATCCCCATACAGACATTCAAGATCTGTCATCTACAGTATGCCACTGATGTCTCACTAACAAAAGGGCCCAGGCCCCACTTGTCAGCCTCACAACGTGTGGCATATTATAGATCATGTAACTAGTTACACAGTGGCATATTGTACCTTTTCACTTAAAACAAAGAATATCAGATAACAGCAAGGCTTGAATATCCCAAGACATGCATTGGCAACAAGTTAGAGCCCAACATCACACAAGGGCATGCAAGAAAAAAGTAACACGCGGCAGAGAAATCAACTATTGCTGTATTGCAACACACAAACACCAACAAAATACCAATAATGAGTGAGGGATGCCTCGGGCCATCAGATTACTATACTCTGAGATTCCTTGATGCAAACAAAAAACACATGGATACATCCAAAGAAAACTTTTCAGAACAGGAAAACACACAGCAAAACTAATTAGTAACAAGAGTTTGGAATATGGATATGGGTATTATGTAAGATATCTAAGTACCTAGCATCTTTTAAATTCTCTACACCCCATACTCACCAATCACCACTTTCTAGCACAATGCAGAATAACATTGCCTCAGTTCTCTTATAAATTGTCAAAACTTAAACCGGGAAGGAATCTTACACTCAGTCACATCACACATTCACATGAAAGCAAACACAGCATGCAGCAATCATAATTTGCAAACACAGGCAAGGAAAGTTCAAGCATAACACATAGAATTTCATTTAAAAAAACAAGAGAGCTAAAGCATGACATCTATCAAGCACTGCATGTTTTGCGACACTATGCTGCTTCCAAACAAGCATACACCAACTGTGATCAGCCAGAAAATTCAGGTAATTCCTATGGAAGGGGGTGTAAAAATAACCTTAGAAATTAGGCGGCACATTCAGGTACATAGGAGGAGCCCTACCACCAGGTCCAGGTGACATCCCAGATTGAGGTTCCTGACCCCGGAAACCAGGCCCTGGAAGAGGGTAGTTCCCACCCTCACCATAGCTAGCTGAAGGCAGCCCACCTGAGCCCTGTTGCATGCGATATAGTGATGAGGCTCCACTCATGCCTAGACCCCCATAAGCCCCCATCCCAGCAGCACCAAATTGAGATGAGCCCCCAAATGAACCACCACCCAATTCCCCAGCCCCATATGCGCCAGCACCAGCAGCACCCAGCCCGGAAGGCACCTGGCTTCCCAACGACCCTAACCCAGTTGCGCCACCACCTCCCATGGAAGATGGCAGGTTTGCATATGGGTTGGGACCACCAAGCCCAGCACCAACACCACCAAATGCACCAAACGAAGACAGACCACTCCCAGGGCCACCATACTGTGCACCCAGCTGCGGTCCACCAAACCCAATCCCAGAACCCGGCATGTCCTGCAGGCCACCTTGGAGCATCTGCGGCGGCTGCTGCCCGGCAGGCCCAGATTGCTGCGGTTGCGACTGCTTCCCCTTCTTCCCCTCAATTGCAAGCTTGCACACAAGCTGGTGCCCATCGATCACCTTCACCGAGTCAACCAGTGAGGCCTGTGCACCCTCAGGCGTCTTGTACACAAAGAGTGCGAAGCCCCGGAACTTGCCCGTCTGCTTGTCAAATCCCAACGGCCCCTCCTCAATCTCGCCATAGGCGGCGAAGTGTGCGAGGAGGCGCTCGGATGGTATGTCAGCAGGGACGTTCCCAACAAAGATCTTCCGGAGGGAGACGTCGGCCGCAGGGGCGCCACCGGCGCCGGCGGGGCCACCGGATGCCCCACCTGCCGCGCCAGCGGCGGCAAGCTGCGTGACGGTCATGCGGCCGTCAATCTTCTTGGAGGGCTCCTTGAGGGCGAGGATGGCGGAATCGGCGTGGCGGAAGGTGACGAATCCGTAGCCCTTGGAGCGGCCGGTGGACTTGTCGGCGATGACAACGGCCTCCTCGAGGTCGCCGTAGGCGGAGAAGATGGTGCGGAGCGAGTCGGAGTTGGTCTCCCAGCCTAGGCCGCGCACGAAGAGCTTGCGGAGGGCCGGGTCGCGGTCGGCGGCGGCGCGCACGGCGTCGAGCGCGACCCCGGAGGCGAGCGCCGCGGCGGCGGCGATGTCGGCGAGCTGGTCGCGGGAGAGCGGCTCGAGGAGGCGGAGGAGATCGTCGCGGGTGAGCAAGAGTGAGGCGGCCCCGGCGGCGGCGGCGCCGTTCTCGTCGGGCTTGCGCTTCTTGGAGTAGGGATCCATGGGAGGGCGCGGGTAGGAGGGGAGGGGCGAACAAAACCCTAGCTAGGACTTGGCGGCGGCGCGGCCGGAAGAAGGTTTCGACGCGACGAGATTTGTGGGGCGGGATCGGTCGGGGTCGGGGTCGGGGTCGGGGGGTTTTATGACTTTATCGAGCAGGCGGCCGCAGGATTTCTCAATTCGGGAATATATGGTTGATGGCTCAGAGCATCTCCAAGAGATACTCTATATGGCTCTTAATATTTAAATTTTAGAGTTAAAGGGTAAAAAGTAGCTCCAACAGATTCCCAAATAGACTCCCAAAAATAGAACACACCCAAAAAATGGGCTCTCGCTCTCTACTTATAGAGGATGATCTAGGCTCCCAATACCATTTTTCTGGTTTAGGGTATCTGTTGGAGGGAATGATTATTTTAGGACCTTATATCGCGATTAGGATCTGTAAAAAGAGATTTAGGGTGTGAATTTATTGGGCATCTCTTGGAGATGCTCTTAGAGTTGGTTTTTTTTACTGAGTCTGCCTGTAATTTTTAAATTCTAGTCTATTTATAAGAGATAGTATATAGAGAAAAATAATCATGTATGATTTAGTTAGTACAGCTGAACTCGGCATAGTTTGTACTATAATTTACATATAGATCTCATCCTAAAAAATACACTGTTTAACGGCACGTTACTGTTCATCCATACATAAACCATAAGCCGTAAGCACTAACAAACCCAGCGATAAATTTTTTTAGATTTAGAAAAGGATTTTTATAAATTTTTCTATAAAATAACTGATTTTAATGGTGTAATCACACCTATCCACGTAAGATTTGCCCGGAACATGCACCATATGAATATCGAGTTCAATATTTATTATTTTTATGTGCCACAAAATCGTTGGTACGTAACAGATACACATCTGAAGATGTGCATGGCCCAAGTTAAAAGGTAATATAAAACAATGAAATAAATTACGTGTATTGCTGCTTTCTCATCGTACGGTCTATCTATCGTTGGATCTTTACAAACATATAGATCCCACACCGTTGAATCTCCTTCATGATTGGCGCAACAAAAAAAATAACAAAAGTGTACAATGAAGTGCAACAAAAATCTATTAGGTTGCAATAAAAAAACTAAGGCATTCCCTATGTATCAATTGAGACAGCTCATGAAACATTTTGATTTTGAGTGTGCAACATTGTGCAACGATTGTTGCAACAGTAAGAAAAAAATTTGAAAAAATATATTCCCTCAACACAAATGTTACTACATCAAAAAAATAACAATGTCAACATTTAGACGAGAACGCAACAATTTGGATTGCGAAGTGCAACATCTTAAGAATCTATACTGCAACATTCAAAAATATAATTCCAACGTCTTAAATTAGCTATTATAACAAAAAAAAATTATAGATGCAATAAACACTCGACTTACTGATTTTGGCCTCAACGGCGGCAAAGGAAGAGGCTAGCCTGATGTATCATCATCAGTAGGCCCAGATTTGGCAAGGATGAGGGAGCAACGCTTGTGGTTTGCCGGAGTTGAGAAGAACAAATACCATGGCTAGGAGCTCGTTGCCCCTATGCCTTAACAGCATAAACACTTGGCGGTAGCGCTCACCGGTTGGAAGAAAAAAAAGCAACAGTGTGGGTAGAGAGGGTGAGTAGGTCTAGTCTGGGTCTTCTAAATTTGGTGCCATGGATGTCCTCTATGGGGTTGACACCGCCGTCGATGCCCGTGGGAGTTGAGGGACGTCAACGTGACCAACTATTCGACAATGACGATGATGTGGTGGACCCGGCAGACGGCAGTGTCATCAGGGGCTGAGGGGATGGGGCCATCTGAGATAGGAGAAGAGAGATGTACAAAAGGATATGGTAATTTGGGGGAAATGCACTCGAGGTTTTACAGTAGGAATTGATGGCAAAAATGAAACATACGCATCGAGGGGAGGCAGTTGGTGGTTTGCAACGACAAAACCGTCATCAAAGGTGGCATGATTGGTGGCGAGGGTAGCGCAGGCAGAGGCAGAGAGAGAGGGAGAGAGGAGCATGTAACATCCTAGAATTGGGGAATGACGAAAATATGAAAAATTTAAAACTTTTTAATGCATTTTGGTGTTATTCAAATTTTCTAATTTTTATTGCAAAATCTTGCCTTGGGTTTTGTCAAACAAAACAAATAATAAAAATAAAATCTAGGAACAAGCACTAAAGTAATTGGAAATCAAATTGAGAAAATTTGAATTTGGAATTCAAATCGAGAATTGATATCCAAAATCAAAATAAATAAAAAGCAAAAAAATATTAAAATTCGTAATCGAGTAATTGAGCCAAGAATTCAATTTTGAATTCAAATACTATTCAAAACTCAAAACTGAAAATTCAAATAAAAATAGGAATTTCCATATTGTGCTAGCTCATTCTCTTTTTCTTTCTTTTTCGTTTTCTCTTTTTTTCTTTCTCTGTAACCTGGCACTATCCCCTTTCTTCTCTTCTCTTTCCTTCTTTCCCACACTCTCTCCTTCTCTGCTTCTTGATGCTTGACTCAGCAACACACGCGTACACGCCATCCCAGCTAGTGCCACGCCGCTTAGCATTACACTTGCGCCACATCACGCCACGCGTGCATGACACGCAGTCCCTGTCGCGCCACCTAGCCACACCTGCTGCTCCCATACTATGTGCCTACACAGCACGCAACGCCCCACACGGTTATTAAAGCCAGGAGCACACCTTGAATTCTTCCCCCAAATTCCTCCCCTCCCTTTCTTCCCAACCTCGAGCTCGGCTCGAGCTCCCACATGCATCGCTAATGCGCCGGTCGCCACACCCCATGCCGTTTTGGCCACCACGGCAAGCCCTACACAAACCGACTATGTCACCTCACATTCCACACCCCAGGTGCACACTCCTTTGAACAATTTTGTTTTCCTCTGCCATAGCTTGTCGCGACGCCATTTTTACCCAATTCTGGCTAGAATTGCAGCCGACGTCGTTGTCCCCTCTCCGGCCACCCTTGGGTCAATTCCTCCTAGTTGGAGCATCTCCCCGCCACCCTTGTCCTTCCCTATCGATGCCCGAATATGCAAATTCAGACTCTCTATGTATTCTGCACCAGTCCAGGATCACGCTAGTGCACACAGTATAAACAAAAATGAAATATCGACTATATCACGATTCACTAAGAAAAGACTCAAATATTATTAATTATCAGAGTTGTGACCATATGGTCAAGCTTACAGATAATAGCCTGAATGTTTTAAGAAACTTGCAGCGGAAAACGGTAATAAGCGTAGTAGCCATTCGACATGCCCACAGGCAATAGACTGGGGAGCGAAGTCCTAATCCGCGAAGTCGTCGAAGTATTTTTCCTTTAGGTATCTCCTGCTGGTATGATGCTTCTCCTTCAACTAAGCAAATATGAATATAGCCGTGAGTACATAGAGTACCCAGTAAGTCGTTTGTAACAAATACGCAATATAGTATGCAAGGCTTACCAATGGATGGCTGAAGGATTATTTTGCAGAAAGCAACAAGTTAAAGTAAATACAATGAATAGATTGAAAGTAAACTTTGAAAATGATTAATAAGTAAATAATCAAAGGAATTGAAAACAACCATAAGTGAATTGACCATTCACTCTAATGAACCACCCTGAACTAAGATTCACGTAATGAACCACCAGTGAACCAACCATTCACTTCCCAACTTAACCCATCCAGATTTTTATGAAAACTCTACCACTCGTGTGAAATCACCAAGCATTATATATAACCGGGGACATGACTATTCAAACAGTTTTATATTCTGCAGAGGTTATACAACTTTACCCACACGATGTGATCATCTTGTAATATCACCGACATAACATGCTTCCTTTGACATGTTGACCAAGAAGATCACAACAAGGCATTTACAACGTTCAATCTCAACTCAGTTCTGCCTCACTAAGGTTTCCCATCACACCCCCTCTTGCGTCCCGTGAAATGTATAACGACACCCACTGACATCTCAACGGTGGAACCACAATTGAAACATCACAAATTAATCAGTCAGGTGTATCCCATACTAAACATGTGGTTGTACGGTGAGGCTCAGATCAAGGGCACACAAAGTTAAGTTCTTAGACATTACTCAGGCAAAACATCCACACCCCATTGTGTGAACTACACCCCCTTTACTGCACAACCATCGCCTAAGTGAAAACCAATTTTGTATAACCAACACCAATGATACTACCCATATCATGATACTCAAATTTTATAACTATGGCTGACCACCACGTTCCAATATATCATTAAGTCAAAATTAATTAATTGATCACATGTGACAACTAATATTGCATCACTAGATAATTAACCATCCTGTGGTGATAATAGAATTATGGCATTCAAATTATATAGGAAGGATTACTCAAATAGGTCATTAACTACCAATACAAAGGTTTTATAATAAAATAGCAATGCAAGATAATTTAAAACAAAATAATACATAATAGATTTGAAAACTGAGTTCAACATGATCAAAGCACACAACTTGCCATGGCCTTGCTCAGTTAATGGCTCTTGATCTTCAAATTTTGCTTCAGCTCCTTCGAATGCGTGATCCAACGAGAGAGAAGACGAAATGAAATACAAAACAAAATCAAATAAAATTCAAACGACTCCAAAAACTACAAAACTAGAACCAAAAGATAGAGCTCAATTTTAGATAAATTTAGAAAAAAGAATCGGGTCAAACGGAAGTTGAACAGAGAAGAACGGGCTCTTGAAAAAATCTAATCCAAAGGAAAAGGCTGAAAATTTGAAAAAGGCTACTATGCCGTAGACTCGGTTCACAGGATGGCTGGTCTACGGTGAACTCGATTCGTGGAAGAGTGCACTGGACGACTGGACTTGCTGACGTGGCTTCTAGGGCTGATGTGACGGCTGGGCTGGCGTGCTAACATGGCATGACACGTGGCATGCTGACTCAGCTCAGCTCATGGGTCTACAGAGCAGTGCAACTGGCAGATGGGACACATGCATCAGACTCTTAGTGCATAAGGACGAGGTTCATGGAGAAGACGAAACTGCATGGGCGCGGGGTGCGGGTGACAACTACGGTCGAGCAGTGAAGTGGTGCAGACGGGGACTGAGGTGGGGCTCGCTGACTGCGGAGGTCGGACAGCAGAGCTGGACGGCGGAGGTGCTCACCAGTGGTGGCGAATGTCAATGGGGCATGGTCAGAGAAAATGAAGGCGAGGACGACGATGACTAATGATGGGGACGGATGATGACCAGAGCAGAAGGCGATGACGAAGACAGTGACGGCTATGAAGGCAAAAATGCTCGGTGAGCTCAGCTGCGTGACGAGGAAAACAAGAGGGGCACAACTTTTATAGCGTGGACGCCGAGGAAGCGCGGTCGGACACGACAACGGAGTTCAGCTCGGGCACGAACGCTGAAGCCGACGCGGAGATGACGCAAACAACAATGGCGAAGCGGGAGGACAATGAACAATGCCTACATTATCGGATAGGCGACGCGTGGCACGGTGGAAGATCGAAAGGCTGACAGCAGACACACGTATGAACAGTGCTTGGGCGCACAGATGCGTGACATGTGTCACTAGAACGATCCAACAACCCGTGCGTAGCACGGCCAGATGGCTGACGCATGCCAAGCACGGCGGAGTGGGCTGGGT
The DNA here is from genome assembly GCA_017311315.1 of Dendrocalamus latiflorus. Taxonomy (NCBI): domain Eukaryota; kingdom Viridiplantae; phylum Streptophyta; class Magnoliopsida; order Poales; family Poaceae; genus Dendrocalamus; species Dendrocalamus latiflorus. The sequence goes on along the minus strand of CM029665.1, from coordinate 29,052,854 downwards.
CGACGGAGTAGGCTGGAGGGAGAAATGGGTTTCGGCCCAAAAGAATTTTGGGAATTTTCTAATTTCAGAAATTAGTAGAAAATAAATTGAGCTCTGGAAAATAACAAATAAATCCAGTAAAAATTCATAGAAAAATCCTTGAAACACAAGGAATCCAAATAAATTATTTTGAGCAAATGTTACTGCTTAATTTAGTCATATTAAATCCTTTTAATTAATAAAATTCAACTTAATCTTTTATTAATTCCAGAAAAATCCAACTGGTGAATTTTATTTTAAAAACTTCAAAAAGGCTCTGAAAATCAGGATGTTACAAACCTCGCCGTTAAACTGAATCTCGACCCCGAAATTCAGGCTCACTAAAGGAATAGGTTACCAGGTGCGACATTGGAGATGACATTGTTCAGTCTTCCCCTTGCAACGCTCTGAGGTATTTGATTTCCTTGATCTGATGATGTTTCACGGCTTGCTCCTGGAGTCTTGGCAGGGGTACTTCCAAGATTGAATGGAATTGGTGTGATTGCTTCACGCTTCTGCGAACATTTGCGAGCAAAATGACATGGCTCTTGACACTTGAAACAATTAGATGAAGTTGCAGAGCTTCTTTCCCTCTGAGGTTGATTGTTGATATGCATAGGGCGTGGTCCTGAAATATCATAATGAGGCATTGGAGCTGGAGTCCTAAAATCTAACTGTTGCAGTACACGGGCTGGCTGGTATGTGTTAAATCTGGCTCTATGTGACTGTTGCAACTGAACTCCTTGGTGAATCATCTTTCGCTTGCGAGACTCTTCCATCTCATGATGAGACTCTTCAATAAGTATGACCTTATCTACCATGTTTTGGAAACTGGTATAATCATTATCTACAACTTGAACCTTCAATCCAGAATTAAGTCCTCTCTCGAAGCGCTTCTGACGTGCATCATCCGTGGCAACGTCTTCCAGAGCATAACGGGCTAACTGTGTGAACTTATTGAGATATCCACTTACTGACATATTCCCTTGTTGTAGTTCATGTAATTCTTCCTTCTTCATTTCAAGCACTCCATCTAGGATATGGGCATGGTGAAACGCTATGGCGGACTCTGTCCAAGTAATGTTTTCTTAGTCCTCATGCGCAGCACAATAGTTTTCCCACCATTCTGATGCGGCACTTTCTAGTCGGTGAGCGGCATAGAGAACTTTTTCTCGGTCGACGCACTGAGCAAGGTTTAGCTTCTTTTCCACTGAACGAATCCAATCATCTGCTTCCAAAGGCTCAGATGAATTGGAATAAATGGGCGGTCTGGTCCTCATAAATTCTACAAAACTAGATGATGGATGATTTGGTTGAAGTGCAATGGCTGCCTGATACTGTTGATTCATCATATTTGTTAAATTCTATATCATCGTGTTCATGAGTTGAGTTTGAGCTGCTATGAACTGACTTAAAGTTGGATCCATTCCTGTTGAAACTAGCCGCTGCCCTTGAGCTGAAGGATCTAACGCACTATTGCTAGGTTCTGAAGGCATTTGATTGCGACCAGCTGAACTTCGTGTATCCACCATCTGACAGAATGACACCCAGGATAACAAGGAAAGAGTGAATAGCAAAGATAAGAGGTAAACTCGTCTAAGGGGGATATACCTAAGGCAACCCTAAACTAAAACACTCACTTAGTCGAAAAGGCTAACAAAAGAAGCAATAAATTCCACAACAAGAAACTTGACATGACTGCAACATAATGCCAAAAGCAAAACTGTAGCTCACATCACACACAATGGCGAATGTTGTGGCTACAGACCAAACAGAGAGAGAGATGGTAGTGGAGAGTTGGGAGAAAGTGACAGTAATGGCTTGGGTCCCCCCATGGCCTGTATTCATATATATATACACACATGGGGAGTGCTTTTACAATTATACCCTTACATCTGAGTATCCCCTTCAGGAGCACTTATGTCATTACACATGGCCTATTCTGGGCCTTATAACCTCTTACCAGGCCTGCTGGGTTTAGGTGGGGGCCACCCCTACAACAGGAGCCTCTCATGGTAAAGGGCTTCACAGGGCCGAAGCCATGTTGCCGAGTCCTTTGGCCCCCTCCGTCCCTGCGGCCTGTGAACTTTTCTGAACATGTCCGGGGACCGAGGCCGTAGCCGAACCCGACGCCTGGATTGGTGGTTGAGGTAGATGCGCGAGCGCTCCGTACCGAGCTGGCACCTGGCCGAAGTGGGCACGCGCGCGCGCTCTGTCCCGCTACTGTGGCGGGATCGGGGTTGCCCGGGCCGAGTCGGAGGCGTTGCGCCGGCATAGGTAGGCGTAGCGGGTTCCTGAGTCATCGCACATGCGTCGAGTGATAGCGGACGCGCTGCGACGCTCCTTCTTCTGGCCGCCCATGTGGCGAAGTGTGCTTGGCGCGGTGTAGGCCTTGAGGCGTCGTGGCTATTTTAATGTGGCGACGGACTTCCGGTGGTTAGACTTCCGCCGGTTGGACTCCCGCCGGTTGGACTCCCGCCAGTTGGACTTCCGCCGGTTGGACTCCCGCCGGTTGGACTTCCGCCGGTGGGCTCCCCCGCTGATGGGGTATATATGTACGGCGCTGGTGCAGCGTTGTTCCTGCATCGTGTCCTTGGATAGGAGCTGCTCTCCTAAAACGGGCCCCTTCCGTGCATCGACATTTCCTAGCGACGCTGAGCGGCTTGGGGGATGTTGATGTACAGATGGAGGTCCATTTTTCTTGGGAGCTTGGTCAGCGTCTGTTAGCCAGCCGCGCTTCTCGCCCTCGCGCTGCGTTTCTGCATACGGCGGCAAGGTTTGCCATGTTCTCCTAAACAGACCTACCTTCAGTCGGGGTTCCTGATGGAGCCCGTTCGCATTACTTTGAAAAAATGTTAATGCACTGAAGGTGGCCGGTTAAGGAGAACAAGCCAAACTTTGCGCGACATGATCTTTGCTTTTGCCATGTGAGGGAGGTGCCAACGGGCGAGTTTGTGCGCGCGGGTCCGCTCCTCGAAGCCAAGGTCCAGGCCGAAGCCACGACTGCGGCCAGGTTGGTGTGGCGATCGAGAAGACAGCCTCCGACGCGCGCGTCGTGCTCCCGTATGAGGATGGCAAGGTTTGACCTGTTCTCGTAGACAGATATGCTTGAGTTCATCTGCATCCGCTGATTGTGCCAACTGGCGCTATCATCAAGGAACGTTGATGTACTGAAGCTTATCTGTCTGTGAGAACCCGTCAAAACCTGCCGCACGTCCGCCCTTGCGTTCCCCAAAATACGGAAAACCCAGGCGCCTGAATCCCTGCCGGTTTAGGTCATGAGGCTGTCGTGCGGGCCTTGACGCCGAAGTGGCCGCCTGCGCTTTCCCCATGGAGGCAAAGCTCATGTCGAGGCTGCCGTCGGGGTTGCCTGGCCCGCGGCGGCTTGCCGTTACACCCTGGCGCAGGGCCGAGGCGGGTGGCAGCGTTTCGTAGCTAAAGCGGAGATTCGCCCGTATTAGGCTGCCGAGGTCGACGCAGCAGAGCTGGCGCCAAGTTGAAGTAGACGCGCGCGCGCTCCGTCCCCTACCCTTCGAACGGGTGGCAGCGGACCTGGCGCCTAGCCGAAGTAGACGCGCGCTCCGTCCCCTACCCTTCGAACGGGTGGCAGCGGAGCTGGCGCCTAGCCGAAGTAGACGCGCGCTCCGTCCCCTACCCTTCGAACGGGTGGCAGCGGAGCTGGCGCCTAGCCGAAGTAGACGCGCGCGCGCTCCGTCCCCTACCTTTCGAACGGGTGGCAGCGGAGCTGGCGCCTAGCCGAAGTAGACGCGCGCACGCTCTGTCCCCTACCCTTCGAACGGGTGGCAGCGGAGCTGGCGCCTAGCCAAAGTAGACACGCGCGCGCGCTCCGTTCTCTACCCCTCGAACGGGTGGCAGCGGAGTTGGTGCCTAGCCGAAGTAGACGCGCGCGCTCCGTCCCCTACCCCTCGAACGGGTGGCAGCGGAGCTGGCGCCTAGCTGAAGTAGACGCGCGCGCGCTCCGTCCCCTACCCTTCAAACGGGTGGCAGCGCAGCTGGCGCCTAGCCGAAGTAGACGCGCGCGCGCTCCGTCCCCTACCCTTCGAACAGGTGGCAGCGGAGCTGGCGCCTAGCCGAAGTAGACGCGCGCGCACCGTCCCCTACCCTTCGAACGGGTGGTAGCGGAGCTGGCGCCTAGCCGAAGTAGACGCGCGCGCGCTCCGTCCCCTACCCTTGAACGGGTGGCAACGGAGCTGGCGCCTAGCCGAAGTAGACGCGCGCGCGCTCCGTCCCCTACCCTTCGAACGGGTGGCAGCGGAGCTGGCGCCTAGCCGAAGTAGACGCGCGATCCGTGAAGCCGAGGCCGGGATTGGAGCCTACCGCGGCAGAGGCTCAGCGGCGGTTCTGGGTTGCAACTTCGCATCGCGGTCACCGCCACGCGCGCGGTGATTGCGATCTCTCGATGCGGTAATGCGCTGTAAAGGTTCCTGGAATCGCGCCGGCCCCCGGTTTGCCAGAGCTAGGTTGTCGTACCGTGCGACTCGCCTCGGCGCGTGCAGAGCACACGGCGGCTTGTAACTGGTGCGCGGCGGGATGTGAACGGTTGCGTGATCGCAACTGCGCGCCTCTTCCCTAGGGAAGGGGGACACGGGGCGGGCGGGGAATGGCGTAGCGTCGAAGCTGTTGTGATCCTGTGGCCCATTAATGTGCTTTTAATGGCGGCTGAAGTCGTGTCGACGCATAGCCTCGCGTGCGCCGGATATCTCGTGCGGGGGTTGGCACGCGGCGGGAGGCCATTGGAGCGTCGTGCTCTGACGGTCCTTGCCGCTGCGGTCGCGCCCCTTTGTCTTCGGATATGGGGGGTTGTGCGGGACGGGCCTTTGTACAACTGCAGTCGCGCCCGGTACGCGGACAGTCACGACGCTTCGGCCTCGGGGGGGAGGTGGCTTGAAATAGCCCTCGGAACCGTGCCCCCGTAGATATACGCCCCCTTCTTGCTTGCAACGCCTTCCATACTCCCGTAGTTTTCTTGCCGCCATACCCCTTTCGCGAGAAGCTATGGCATCTGGTGGCAAGCATGGCCAGGCGGCTAGCGCCTGCGGCATTCGCCGGCGATCTTCGCCGCTAGAGGTGAAGTACTCGCTCAGCGAATGCGACCCGGCGGCGGCGGACAAGTGTTGGCTGGCGGCGGAGAAGGAAGGCGCGTTCTCCGGCGAGCTGGGCCCGTCGCTCGTGACCGAGAAGACAATTCAAGCGCTTCTGCGCGCGGGGAAGCTGTCCGAGCGCCAGGCGGTACGATTGCCCGCCGCCGATGAGGTGGAACCGCGCCCCGAGAGGTCGGAGGCGCTCGTATTCGTTGCCTTTTTCGACGCGGGGCTCCGTATCCCGGCGGCGGCGATCGTGGGTGACGTGCTGCGGACCTTCGGGCTGGAGCTGGCGCAACTGACTCCGAACGCCGTGGCTCGGCTCGCGGTGTACAGTTGGGCCTTGCGCTCGGGAGCGTGCTGGCCCAGCGCTTCGTTGTTCGCCTACCTGCACGAGGCACGGTGCCAGCCCAAGGATCGGAAGGACGGGACGCTGTCGAGCTTCGGCAGCGTCACCGTTATTCTTCGGTCAACTTGCAGCAAGCTCTTCCCTGCGAACTCCACTCGCGGGAAGTGGGAGTCTCACCAGATGAAGCGGTGGTTCTACCACCGTGTGGAGAGCGGGAACGGCCTTGAGTGCACGGGCCGACCGATCGCGTTCAAGACCTCACCCGGCCGGACGCTCGACGACGAGGACGGGCGGAGGGCCCGGCGGCTCGTAGGCGTGGCCACCCGCTTTAACATGCGCGACCTCGCCGAGGAGTACGTGATGTATGGCGTGGCGCCGCTCGCCCGTGACTGGCGCCTTGCCGCCGAGAAGCGTCGAGATGACAATGTTTCACCGTGGGTCTGCTCACTGCCGGCACCCTCCGGTCTTCGTAAGCCTCGATCGTATCTCTCCTTTGCTCACGCGAAACACATTATAGGTTGATCTTATCTCTTGCTTTTCTTTAGGGGTTTGCTTGGAGGATGCAGAGCGGGCCGCGCGTGTATTCCTGGGGCCATATACCGGCAGAGAGCATGAGCAGCGCGCGTCCGCTACCGCCAAGGCGGGGCCGGGGCGGATAAACCGCGTGTGCGAGGCCCTGGGCCTTGCCGTGCCGGAGCGTGCTGAGCCGGCCTTGCCACATCAAGACGACGGCGCGACGAGGAGGAAGGCGCCGTCTCGCAAGAGGGGCCGAGGTGGAGCGTCTGTCGTGATTGGTGTAGCAGCTGCCAGTGCCGCTGCTAGCGCTCCCGATGGCACGGCAGACGCCGAGTCAGATTCGGTAAAGTACGCCGACTCCGGCTTGAATGGTGCAGACGCCGGGGGCGATGGATCTTCGGCGGGTGCCCTGGACGGCGGGCCCGCCACGAGCAGCCGGAGAGAAGTCTCGTCACCCGTGGCGGTCGTCGAGACAGGATCCGAGGGGACCGGCGGTGCTGAGGTGGAGCCTTCGGTCGTGGTCGCCATAATGCCGGAGACGTCCTCTGTGGGGGCGCACGGAGCTGAGTCTTCACCAGCACCAGCGGCCGGAACCGGGGTGCCCCCCACAGAGGTTGCCACGGCGGGGGCTTCGCCCCCGGGTGCTGCAGTCGCGGGGGCCTCTCCGGCGGCGGCTGCTGGAGCGGCGTCGTTGCCCCTTGCTCCGGCTAAGTGACCGTGTCTGCGGCCGGAGCTCCACCGGACGTCGAGGGGATTCGTCGTAGCGACGGGCATCGGGAGTTTGTGGGACTCCGATGCATATGCCGAGGTTCCTGCGGCGCGCGCTTCCTCTGCCCTCCAGGCCGCGCCGTCCGCCGTGCAGGAACGGTCAGCGCCGGCCTCTAACGCGGAGGCTTCTGTTCCCGGCGGGACCGCGCCTTCTGCGGGCACTTGCGCCACCGTTAGGGGGGCGGGCCCCCGGAGCCCTCCTTCCGATACCGAAGGTAAGGTGGTTTGGCTTCCCTGGTGTTTTCGTTGCGTCTTGCGGTGCTCACCTGCGTTCCTGTCTGCAGCGTCACTTATTCCGGAGGAGGAGCCTTTGCCGGGACATGGAGGTCCTGGCGCCGGCGGCACGAACGTCGCGCGCCCGAGTCCCGCGGACTTCGTTCCTCCGTCTGAGACGCTGAGGGCGTGGCATGGGATCGTGGATGACGCGGCCGCCAGCGTCAGCCAGCAGGCGCTTCATACCTACGGGGTGGAGCGTCTCGAGGACGCCTTCGAGGTGTCGGGGGTGAGGGTAAGTTCCTACTTATGCGACAATACTTGGCCATGCTGAGCTTGCTAAGTTATTTTGCCCTACAGACACTGGTGCTGGGGCACGCCCTGCAAACGGCCTATGTTCATGCGCAAAAGGCGCTCGAAGATAGGCTGCGGGTCGCCGAGGAGGAGCTGCGCGAAGCCACAGGGGCCCGTTCCGCCCAGGATGCCCGCATCCGTCAGTTGGAAGCGGAGTGTGCTGCGGCGAAGGCGCACGCCGAGGGGCTTGCCGCTTCGGCGCGGGAGTCGGCCGCGGAGGTGATACGGCAGGAGTTCGCGGCGGAGCGGGACGGCCTTCTGCAACAGGTCGCCTCGCTAGAAAAGGAAAAAGGCGAACTCGCCCTAACTTTAGCGGAGCGTGACCGGACGCTTGGCGGGGCTTCGGTGGTTGCATGGGATGCCATGCAAGCGCTGGAAAGCCACCTACAAGGGCTTGTGGTCAAAGTGCTGGACCATGCCTTCGGCCCGGAGGAGCTGTCGCGGACCCTTCGCTGGATCAAAGATGCCGCCGATGCTGCGCGTGGTGCCGCGACGAACTTCGGCGACCATTGTGCCTACGTGGCGTCGTGTATGGTGTGCGCGCTCCTACGGCACCGTGGTTGCACGCACATCGCCGAGCTGGAGGACCCCCGGCTGGAGATGCCTGACTAGGCTGGAGTAATGTCCGACACCGTCCGCGCCGTTCGTCGCGCCATAAAGCACTTCTACGAGCGGATCTGGGACTACGCTGGAGTGGCCACCGCACAGGTCGAGCTCCGGAAGTCCCTTTACGGGGAGGGGAGCCTCGGCCAGTTTCTGGACGGGGTCCCCCGACGCGACGAGGATGGCGGTGGGACCTTCGAAGGCACCGAGAATTCACAGGTGCGACGCCGGGGTGGCTAGGCGTAGGCGTGCGTTGTAATGTCCGCCCCTTTTTGTGAATAAAATGCGCGCTTGTTCTACGAACTGATTATTTTGACCTGTGCCCCGGGCAGCTTCCTTGCTGGGGACGACTGCTTCCGTCCGGCCTTGCAACCCGGCGGCGCCTTCGACGCTGGCAAAGGGCCGAGGAGTCGCTGAACTTTTGGGCGGGCCGACCCTCTTCAGGCGAGGTCCCGACCTTAGCGCGTGTTAAGGACGAGCCCGCCGAATAGTGGCTTAGATCGGCAGATATGCTGGCGGGCCTTTGTACTTGTAAAATTTCTCCGATGTATACATCTGGCAATTAGGATGTGCGCTGCGCGCTGTGCTTCAGGCGGTCATGCCGCGTGCGGTGGCAGACCTCGACGCTATGACTTGTTTAAAGTCCGTAGACTGGCGCGTGCGAAGGCGGACCTCCGCACTACGACCTGTTTAAAGTCCGTAGACTGGCGCGTGCGAAGGCGGACCTCCGCACTACGACCTGTTTAAAGTCCGTAGACTGGCGCGTGCGAAGGCGGACCTCCGCACTACGACCAGTTTAAAGTCCGTAGACTGGCGCGTGCGAAGGCGGACCTCCGCACTACGACCTGTTTAAAGTCCGTAGACTGGCGCGTGCGAAGGCGGACCTCCGCACTACGACCTGTTTAAAGTCCGTAGACTGGCGCGTGCGAAGGCGGACCTCCGCACTACGATCTGTTTAAAGTCCGTAGACTGGCGCGTGCGAAGGCAGAAGTGCACGCACGCTCAGCGGGGGTAGCCTCTGGTGTACCTCGCGCTACGCGTGCGCCCTTCCTGAGGGCAGCTTCTGACTCGCTATGTCACCCTCTTGGAGCTCTTGGAATTAGACTTCGGTGGCACACCTTGCGTTCACCTCCCGTGGTGCGCGAAGGCGAGCCTCGACGCTGCGTCGTGATGTGCGACTGATATCCATGCCCTCCTTGCGTTCCGCGGAGTGCGTGGGGTCAACATCCATGTCTTATTTATACTCCGTAGAGTACGCACAGGGGCGAAGTCCCTAGCGTGCGCGAGGTTCACGTCTTGTTTATACTCAGTAGAGTGCGCGGGGAGAACAATCCGCGTCTTATTTACACTCCGTAGAGTACGCACATGGGCGAAGTCCCTGGCGTGTGCGGGGTTCGCGTCTTGTTTATACTCAGTAGAGTGCGCAGGGAGAACATCCGCGTCTTATTTATACTCCGTAGAGTACGCACAGGGGCGAAGTCCCTGACGTGCGCAGGGTTCGCGTCTTGTTTATACTCAGTAGAGTGCGCATGGAGAACATCCGCGTCTTATTTATACTCCGTAGAGTGCGTGCAGAGGCGTCCTCCCACACATCTTTGTTTATACTCATGCCCGTGTCTTCGACGGAGAGTGCACACGCGAACGTGCGTCTTCGTTTATACTCATGCCCGTGTCTTCGACGGAGAGTGCACACGCGAACGTGCGTCTTTGGTTTATACTCATACCCGTACCCCTGGCTACGGAGAGTGCACACGCGAACGTGCGTCTTCGGTTTATACTCCGAAAGGACGCGCGTAGGCGAAGCCTCCGCACGCTCTCACCGTGTATGTTTGCATAATGATAATAGGTTGGCGACAAACGGAACTTTATTACATTCCCATTTGCGCGGGTGAGCGATTACATATGGCGGAGGTACTAACCATTTGTGTTCGGCGCGGCCGGAGCCTCTAGTAGGGGTACTATCTGTAATGCTTGCCAAGCCGTCCCCGGATGACACCGTGGGTCCCCGCGCTGCGGTGCCGATCCTAAGTGTGCCGCTGGTCGCGGCGACGGGGATATCTAGTGCCATGCTCGATGCGCCGGGCCATGTCCTGGTCGCCACGAACGGTAATGATGGCCCGCGGTCCCGGGAGCTTCATGCATAAATAGCCGTGATGCGGTACCGCCCCGAAGGAGTTAAGGATTGGACGCCCCAGTATGACGTTGTAAGGGTATGGGAGATCGACGACGTCAAATGTGGCATCTTCGACCCTTTCATTGTCGCCCTGGCGGAAGGAGACCTGAAGGCATATTTGGCCAAGCACCCGTAGAGGTTGTCCTCCGAATCCTTGCAGCGGGACTCCCGACGGGCCGAGGCGGCTTCGGGGAATCCCCATCTGGTCGAAGGCTGCCGCGAACAGGATGTTCGCGGAGCTGCCACCATCAACGAGGGCACGTCCCACGTCACATCCCGCTATAACGACCCGGACGACCAGTGGGTCGTGGTGAGGAAGCTCCACGCCTTGGGCGTCGTCGGGTGTGAACGTGACCTCGTGCTGTGCCCAGTCCGGCGGTGTCTGCGCTGGGTACGTCGCCACGTGATGCAGCCTCCGTACGTAGGCCTTCCGCTGCCGTGCCGAGGCGAACCCCAGTGAGGAGCCCCCGGAGATGACGTTGATAACCCTGTGGTGGGCAGCCTCCGGGGCCTGCAGTTGCAGGAGACCCTCCCGAGGCTGCTGCACATGGGCCTGAATCCGCAGAGGGCCCTCGTGGGGCTGCGTCCCTTGTACTTGGATGTGCGTGCCGGCTTCGTATGGGTGCTGTACGTGGGCCACCACGGGCGGGCGGGCCTCCAGGTTCCTGTTGAAAGCATCTAGGCCCCTAAAAATATTGGTTTTGGTAATTAATGAAATTATGTGAATATGGGACTAATGTGTGCATTAAGTGTTTGAAAGGATAAGTTCAAATGGCAAAGAAAGAGGCTCACAAAATATCCCATGAAGATTCAAAGATCTCTAGGGCGACAAGGTAAATAGTTTAGGTATCTATTTTATTTTACCGGTCTTGGAGTTAGGTTGAAAGACCGGATTATAGGATAGACGCCGTACTATTAAGAGGGATCATGGTGATTGCTTGATCATGTTCAAATGTGCCCTTTGGATCAATTTAGGATCATGCATGCACTTAGAAATTAAAATCAAATCAAATCTGTGCATTGTCAGAAAATCCGGTAGTTCCGGTGTTAATTGGGCGGAACTACCGCAGGTCCGGTAGTACCGGGCGCCCGGGCGGAACGTTTTTTCCAGAGAGCGCCCGGACTCAGATTTAGTCTCTCGGAAAACGGAAGTACCGCGGGTTGAACTGCGGAACTACCGGATGGCCGGTAGTACCGGGCACCCGAGCGGAACTTTATTTCCAGAGAGCGCCCGGAGTTCAACTTAGCCTCTCGGAAAACGGAAGTACCGCGGATTGACCTGCGGAACTACCGCTTGTGCGGAAGTTCCGGATACCCATGTGGAACTTTATTTCCAGAGAGTGCCGGGAATAAAACTTAAACTCGTTGAGATCGGAAGTACCGGGTCATGGAGCGGAACTTCCGGACGTCCGGAAGTACCGTGATTTCAACGGCTGTAGTACCGCACTCATTGACCAACGTTCACTTCTGACTCACTGACATAGCCGTTCTGACCGGTCAGCGAGAATCCGGAAGTACCGCGGTTTTGCCTGCGGTAGTTCCGGATTTCCTGAATTTTCAGGATTATTTATTGTAACGGCTATTTAAGGTTGGTGAGGGTATAAATACATCCCCACCAGAACTTGTACATGTTGTTGAACCTCTATTGAATACATTTGAGCCTAGTGCAACCTCTCACACCTCATTCACTCACTTGTGCCTTCATTTGAGGTAGTTGACCCAAAATTCAAGTGCATTGCATTCTAGTTGATCCATTAGGCACTTGAGTGAGATCAAGCTGCTGTGATCTATTCTCTTGGTGCTTGCCGGCACCTAGACGGCGTTGTGGAGTTTCGGTGATCTTCTCAAGAAGATTGTGAGAAGGCCCGGAAGATTGTGAAGGCTTGGAGCTCGCCTACCCGGAGAGGGAAAGAGCTACAAATAGTGATCGAGGTGTTTAGGCTCATTCGTGGAGCCGGTCCGATTTGTTCGGGCTTACCTCAACGTGGACTAGGGGAGACCGGCAAGTCTCCGATCACCACGGTAAAAAGTAATCATGTCAATTGTGGTTTACTCTCTTGTGATCAATTTCATTCAAGCAACGCTCTTCATTCATATTACTTGATTGCTTGCTTAGTTAGAGCAGCAATTGTTGTTCTCTACTATTCGACATTGTTCTTAGTCGATTACTTGTGCTAGTGATTGTTTGAGCCTCACTAAGTCGATTAGTGGTGTTATTGTTATCTTGCTCTAGTATATTCATCAAGTTTAAAATTGCTAATTAGAATTATACGAAAATTTTAAAACCTCCTATTCCCCCCCTCTAGTCGGCCTTCTCGATCTTACAAGTGGTATCAGAGCTTGGTCTCTCAATTTTAGACTTAACCGTCTAGAGAGAAAATGATGGCTAGTGAGGGTACAGCAATAGGAAATACACCTCTCTTTGATGGCTCAAATTATGCATATTGGAAAATTAGAATGTCTATTTATTTAAAGGCCATGAGTCCTCAAATTTGGAAAGTCGTAAATGAGGGTTACGTTATGGCTCTTGATCCGGATCACCCAACGGATCAAGACGGGCGTAATGCTCATTTAGACGCCCAAGCTATGAATGCTTTATTTGGAGCTTTGAACGCGGATGAGTTCAATAGGGTGAGCAATCTTGAGACGGCTCATGCTATTTGGACTACCCTTTCGGAAATACACGAACGGACATCCACGGTCAAGGAGGCCAAATTGCATCGGCTTAGGATCAAATATGAGACATTCACAATGTTGCCCCATGAAGACATCAATGAGATGTACTCAAGGCTCAAGAATATTGTGAATGAGCTTAAGGGCCTTGGAACTAACCTTTCCGATCTTGATATTGTTCGAAAGATGCTTAGGGCCTTGCCGGAGAAATATGAAGTGTTGGTGACTCTCTTCCTCAACTCACCGGAGTTGGCAAGAATGACACCAATGCAATTGTTGGGCAATCTCATCACCAACGAGCTCTACAAGAAAGACAAGGAGGAGCTCTTGGAGCAATCTTCTTCCAAGAATAAGAAGATCACCGCCTTCAAGGCTAAAGCGGTGATGAGTGAAGAATCCGAAGAGATGATGAGGAGGACTCCGAAGAAGAATTTGCGCTTCTAGTAAGGAGAATGAAGAAATTCATGAGAAGGCGCCCATATCGGAGCACAAGCCATGAGAAGACCAAGAAATGGCATTCTTCCTCCAACAAGAAATTTAGCAACATTCGTTGCTATGAATGTGATGAGAAGGGGCACATTGCCTCTCAATGTCCAACAAAGAAGGATGACAAGAAGAAGTCATCAAAGAAGAAGAACTACAACGGCAAGAAGAAGCTCTTCAAGAAGCTTCACAAGGATGGCAAGAATGAAGCCCATATTGGTGAGTGGAACTCCGAAGAGGAGTATTCGGACTCCGACTCAAGCGAGGACGAATCTCCCAAGAAGAAAGGGCTTGTGGGCATTGCCATCAAGGAGGCTCCATCACTATTCTCCACTCCTACATGCCTTATGGCTAAAGGAGAAAAGGTAAAATTGCTTGATGATGATGAACCTTCATATGATGACTTGATGAATATGTTAGTTGAATTGAATGAATTTCTTGGAAAAGAAAAATCAAAGTTTCCAAGAAAAATCAAAGTTTAAGGTCTTAAAGAGAGAACACATCTCTCTCAAAGACTCTTATGAGGAGCTAAAGGAAGCTCATGATTTGCTTCTCCAAGAAAATCACAAATCTAGTACTAGCATTGGAGTTACTTGCAATATATTGAATGAAATGTCTAGTATAGAAATTTCAAAGTCTAGCATATCTACTTGTTGTGATGATTTACTTGCCATACCTTGTTCATCAAGTGTAGATTCTAGAAATGCTTTAAATCTTATTCATGATGATGTTATTGCTAATGAGAACAAAAACTTAAAAGAACAAGTGCTAAAATTAAACAAAAGTTTAGAGAGGACTTACAAGAGAAAGGAAACCATTGATAAGTTACTAAGTGATCAAAGATACTCCTTTAACAAAGAGGGACTTGGATATGTTCCCCAAAAGGGTAAGAAGCCGGTATACAAGCCTCCAAGGTTTGTAAAGAAAAATGGTAAGTATTGCACAAAATGCCGGTGTATTGGACATGTTCAAAATGATTGTTCTAAGAATAACATGCATTCTATTAGTCTATATGATTCTTGTTATATGCTTAGAAAATCTACAAATGGAAATGTTATTGCTCATTTCATTGGCACCTCGATTTTGGGTGCTAAAAAGAAATCCATTTGGGTACCCAAGACCTTGGTCACTAACCTCGAAGGACCCAAACAAATTTGGGTACCTAAAAGAACTTGATTTTCTTTTGTAGGTGAACTACAAAACCGGTGGAAGGCATTGGGTGTTGGATAGCGGTTGTACCCAACACATGACCGGAGACCGGAAGATGTTCACCACCTTTGAGAATGGAAGCAACGACAAGATCACATTTGGAGATAATAGCAAAGGAAAGGTATTGGGATTGGGTAAAATCGCTATCTCAAACGACCTTTCAATTTCTAATGTATCTCTAGTTGAATCATTAAATTTTAATTTGCTATCCGTTGCTCAAATATGTGATCTAGGATTAACATGCTCATTCTCAAAAGAAAATATTGTAATCTCAAAAGATAATAATAATGAACTAGTCTTCAAAGGCTTTAGATTTGGGAATCTCTATTTGGTAGATTTTTCTTCAAATGAGTCTTGTTTAAAAACTTGTTTAATTGCAAAAACTTCTTTGGGTTGGTTGTGGCATAGAAGGCTAGGTCATGTGGGAATGATTCAACTTAAAAAGCTTTTTAAGCATGACTTAGTAGTTGGCTTGAAGGATGTGAAGTTTGAGAAGAATCGACTTTGTAGTGCTTGTCAAGCCGGAAAACAAGTCGCTAATTCTCATCCTTCCAAAAGTATCATGTCAACTTCTAGGCCATTAGAGCTCTCACATATGGATTTGTTCGGGCCAACAACCTATAAGAGCATTGGAGGTAATAGCTATTGTTTAGTCATTGTGGATGATTACTCTAGATATACATGGGTCTTCTTCCTAAATGACAAAAGTGAAACCTCCGGGATTTTCAAAAGTTTTTCAAAAAGCGCTCAAAATGAATTTGATTTTAAAATAAAGAAAATTAGAAGTGACAATGGTTCCGAGTTCAAAAATACAAAAGTTGAAGACTTTTGTGATGAACTTGGAATGAAGCACGAACTTTCCACAACCTACACTCCGGAGCAAAATGGAGTTGTAGAGAGGAAAAATCGAACATTAATTGAAATGGCTAGGACAATTCTTGATGAATATAATACTTCCGACAAGTTTTGGGCGGAAGCTATCAACACCGCATGTCATGCCATAAATCGCCTCTATTTACATCGACTCTTGAAAAAGACTTCCTATGAGCTTCTTGTTGGAAGGAGACCGAACATCTCTTACTTTAGAGTATTTGGTTGCAAATGCTATATTCTAAGAAAAGGTGTTCGGCTCTCAAAATTTCAAAGTCGATGTGATGAAGACTTCCTTTTAGGGTATTCCTCAAATAGTAAAGCCTATAGGGTCTTTAATAAAAATTCGGGTTTAGTAGAAGAATCGTGTGATGTTCAATTTGATGAAACTAACGGCTCTCAAGAAGAGCATGAGAACTTGGATGATGTAGGAGATGAAAGTCTCCGCAAGGCAATGGAGAACATGCAAATCGGAGACATCAAGCCAAAAGAGGATCCAACATCACCAAGCTCATCTAGACAAGTGGAACCACTCTCTTCTTCCACAACAAACGATGTTCAAGTTATAGAAGATGAAGAAAAGGATCAACCGTAAAATATTTTCAAGATTCATAATGCAATAGCCAAGGATCATCCAATTGACCAAATATTGGGTGACGTGAGTAAGGGTGTTCAAACTCGCTCTAGAGTAGCTTCATTTTGTGAACACTATTCCTTTGTATCTTCACTTGAACCTAAGCGTGTAGAAGAAGCATTAGATGACCCGGATTGGATAAATGCTATGCATGAAGAGTTGAATAATTTTGCTCAAAACGATGTTTGGACTTTGGTGGAGAGACCCAAGGAGCACAATGTCATTGGCACCAAATGGGTCTTCCGGAACAAACAAGATGAGAACGGAATTGTGGTAAGAAATAAAGCAAAGTTAGTAGCTCAAGGTTATACTCAAGTCGAGGGCTTAGATTATGATGAGACTTTTGCGCCCGTTGCTAGACTTGAATCAATTAGAATCTTGCTTGTTGTTGCATCATGCTTTGACATTAAATTATTTCAAATGGATGTCAAAAGTGCATTTCTTAATGGTACAATTTCCGAATTAGTATATGTGGAACAACCCCCGGGATTTGAAGATGCTAAATACTCTAATCATGTGTATAGATTATCAAAGGTGCTATATGGTTTAAAGCAAGCTCCTAGAGCTTGGTATGAGCGCCTTCGTAACTTTCTTGTATCAAAAGGCTTTAAAATTGGTAAAGTAGATACAACTCTATTCACAAAAATTATTAGAGATGATTTCTTTGTATGTCAAATCTATGTTGATGATATTATATTTGGTTCTACTAATCAAGACTTTTGCAAAGAATTTGGTGAGATGATGTCTAGGGAATTCGAGATGTCGATGATTGGTGAGCTAAGTACTTCCTTGGACTTCAAATCAAACAACTTAAAGATGGGACGTTTATAAGCCAAACAAAGTATGTGAAGGATCTACTCAAGAGATTCGGAATGGAAGAAGCCAAACCCATCAAAACACCCATGGCAACAAACGGGCATCTAGACCTCAACAAAGAAGGTAAGTCGGTAGATTTAAAGCTTTATAGATCCATGATTGGTAGTTTGCTTTATCTTACCGCATCTAGGCCCGACATTATGTTTAGTGTATGCATGTGTGCACGTTTTCAAGCTTCTCCAAAAGAGTGTCATTTAGTGGCCGTAAAGAGGATTCTAAGATATTTAAAGCATTCCTCAAGATAGGGCTTTGGTATCCCAAAGGTGCAAAATTTGAATTAATTGGATATTCGGATTCCGATTATGCGGGATGCAAAGTGGATAGAAAAAGCACCTCGGGTAGTTGCCAATTTCTAGGAAGATCTCTAGTGTGTTGGTCATCCAAGAAACAAAATTCCGTAGCACTTTCAACCGCCGAAGCCGAATATATTTCCGTGGAAAGTTGTTGTGCTCAATTGCTTTGGATGAGGCAAACATTGTTGGATTATGGGATTAAATTTGATAAAATGCCTCTTTTGTGTGATAATGATAGTGCTATCAAAATATCCAACAATCCCGTTCAACACTCAAGAACCAAGCATATAGATATACGCCACCATTTCTTGAAAGATCATGTGAGCAAGGGAGATGTTGAAATTAGCCACATCCGAACCGAAAATCAACTAGCGGACATTTTCACCAAACCATTAGATGAAAGCCGCTTTTGCAAATTGAGGAATGAATTAAATGTCATAGACTACTCAAATGTAGCTTGAAATCTCATTTCATCCATTTCTGCTCATTTGTTGTGCTTATATGGATTTTTATTGGATTTTCCCCTCTTTTGGTCAAAAATTCATTTAAATTCATAAAAATTAGTTTCAAAATATAGCATTAGCTCAATTGATGCATAATGATCCTGAATGACATTAGTTGGATGCAAAACTAGGGATCATTTGCAAAATTTTAAGTTCTAAAAGTCAAATCCTGAAAAGTTCCAGAAAATCCGGAACTACCGCAGTTCATTGTGCGGTACTTCCACTCCTGACAGAAAAATCGGAACTACCGCAATGTAATCCGCGGAACTTCCGGAATTTCTGTGTACACGGAACTACCGGCGTGTTACGCGCGGTACTACCGTTTTCAGCAGGATTTGTTGCGGTTTCCAAAACCGTCGACTGCCTTTACTCCTCCCTCTTAACTCCTACCGTTTCTATCTCTCTCTCCTCTCCCACTCCCAAAACCGCAGAGGGTTCTTCCTCCTCCTCCTCTCCTCTGTTCAAACCTCTCTCTCCCAAAACTCCTCCTCCTCTCTCGATCTTCGAATCCGAGGGGAGCTTTTCGTTTTTGGGCGATTCCTTGCACTCCCAGGGTTCCTCTCATTCGACTCCACAAGGTAAATCGGATCAAATCCTTCTTTATCTTGTTCTAAGG
Source organism: Dendrocalamus latiflorus (assembly GCA_017311315.1). NCBI lineage: Eukaryota > Viridiplantae > Streptophyta > Magnoliopsida > Poales > Poaceae > Dendrocalamus > Dendrocalamus latiflorus. Next base: position 29,034,601 of record CM029665.1, on the reverse strand, counting down.
ACCCTAGGGTTGAAATTAGGTGAAATTTGAAATGTAGCGATTTTTGCTGTAGTTTCTTTGGGCAAAGTAGTTTGTTTGGGGTATTAGAATGTTTTTTCATACATGCACTGGATTCAATCCAAGAAATACCCCAAAAAGATTCAATTTTTATCATGCCCTAGAAATGTCCAGAAAAACCGGAACTACCGGTCGAGCGGCCGGAACTACCGGGGTCCCGGAAGTTCCGCATGTTTAATGCCGGAACTACCAGATTTCCCGGAAGTTCCGCAGTTTTGCCGGCGGTACTTCCGTTTTTCCTGAAACAGCAGAAACTTATTGCTTTCAATTTCAAACCGACTTTCACTTATCCTACCTCACACCTTGATTATCCTAATATGTCATTGAAGATGCCGAGGATGAAGAATGTCTCGCACAAGTCCTATGGGGGCACTGCTGGTCAATCCTCCTCCTCGACTCCTGCATCTCAGACGGCGGAGCATAAGGGCAAGGGTCCCGCCTCCGACCCTGAGAGTGACTCAGAGGATTTGCATGAGAGCGGATCCGAGGCCTCGCATGAGAGCGAGGAGTATGCGGTCTCAGATGAGGAGATGCCTGCGGTAACTGCAGATGAAGAAGTGGACCTCTCCAAGATCACCAATGAGGACTATGCTATTCTTCGTCGCCGCAGTCAGTATGTACGCCCTCGCAACTCAATGAACCCCCAGTTTCATTCCAAGTTTCAAGAGAAGGTGTACCAAGAGATGTATGGTCCTGCTCGCAAGTTTGCTGCACACAAGTATGTGGATTGGGATCACTTGTCACAGATTGACAAGTTCAGCGGTGCTTATCAGCTCTTTCAGCAAGCCGATATCCATCAACTTGTTGCATTCAAGTGCAACTATATGGACAATATGATTCGGCAGTTCTATGCTACCCTGTATATCTCTCCCAACTTTGAGCACCTGAGTTGGATGACAGAGGCCCAGCTCATTGAGTACACCAGACACGAGTTTGAGTTGGCACTTGGGACGGAAACCAGTGCTTATGAGAATGTGTACAGCAAGCGTGCTCTTCCTATTGCTGCATATTCAGAGTATTATGACCAAGCAGCTGAACGATCGCTGGGGACGATAATTGGCTTACTCCCTATTCCCAGCCTTGTCAACAGGATCATCAACCACACCATTTTTCCCAAGAGTGGAAATTATGATGCTATTCGTGGTCATGCGTGGAATGTGATTGATTACATTATGCGCGGCCAAAAGTTTGATGTGGTGGATCTTATCATCAGGGGAATCGACGCCAATAAGAATGACAAACAAAAAAGGATCAACTTTGCACCATTCATTATGGCTGTGATCATTCGCAAGACTGGATACCGAGGAGCACTCTGCACCCCGCACAAGCCATACAAGCCGCGTGCAGAGCCTCCTGTTCCTGCTCCTGCTCGTTCCCGTGCTCAGCCTCAGCATCAGGCAGCTGCTGATCCTCTTCCCAGGGCGAGGGTGATGTCTCTCTATCCCAGATTTACTCCGCCATTCTCAGGCTTGAGGAGCGCCAGGATGTCTTGATCTCCACTGTGTCTTCTCTTGGTGATCGCGTATCATCCTTGGAGAGTGCAGTTCATCCGCCTTCTCCAGTTCACTATGGTCGTCGCACTCGTCGCCGTGGTCCTCCTTCTCCCAGTGCAGCTCAGGACTAGCTCCTCTTTTTGGTACTTCAATGCCAAAGGGGGAGAATGAAGCAAGGAGAAGTTTAAGTTTTATCTATCTATTTGGGCTTTGTAATAAAGTATGGTGAAATGAACCATGTAATGCGTTTGTGTGGTTTGAACTCTGTGGATGTTTAGTATTTTAATTTCTGATGCATTGTAATGAACTATGTTATGCCCTTAATGCAATGCTTATTTACTTGTCTATTCCATTTCTTTGAATTTTAGTAAATGTGCTATGATGTGATTCATGCCTGATTTTATTTTTAGAAGTCATAAATATTCTTATAAAATTTGATGCACATGTTTAGGGGGAGCTCTTTCTTATTAGCTTCTAAAATGCAAAAATTCCCCATGTTCTAAAACTGCTAAAATTTCAAAGACCTTGTGATATACATCTTGCAAACTAGGAGTATATCGAAATCTTAAATTCTTCTCAAAATTTGCTCTTGTTGTCATCAATTACCAAAAAGGGGGAGATTGAAAGCATCTAGGCCCCTACAAATATTGGTTTTGGTAATTAATGAAATTATGTGAATATGGGACTAATGTGTGCATTAAGTGTTTGAAAGGATAAGTTCAAATGGCAAAGAAAGAGGCTCACAAAATATCCCATGAAGATTCAAAGATCTCTAGGGCGACAAGGTAAATAGTTTAGGTATCTATTTTATTTTACCGGTCTTGGAGTTAGGTTGAAAGACCGGATTATAGGATAGACGTCGTACTATTAAGAGGGATCATGGTGATTGCTTGATCATGTTCAAATGTGCCCTTTGGATCAATTTAGGATCATGCATGCACTTAGAAATTAAAATCAAATCAAATCTGTGCATTGTCAGAAAATCCGGTAGTTCCGGTGTTAATTGGGCGGAACTACCGCAGGTCCGGTAGTACCGGGCGCCCGGGCGGAACGTTTTTTCCAGAGAGCGCCCGGACTCAGACTTAGTCTCTCGGAAAACGGAAGTACCGCGGGTTGAACTGCGGAACTACCGGATGGCCGGTAGTACCGGGCACCCGAGCGGAACTTTATTTCCAAAGAGCGCCCGGAGTTCAACTTAGCCTCTCGGAAAACGGAAGTACCGCGGATTGACCTGCGGAACTACCGCTTGTGCGGAAGTTCCGAATACCCGTGCGGAACTTTATTTCCAGAGAGTGCCGGGAATAAAACTTAAACTCGTTGAGATCGGAAGTACCGGGTCATGGAGCGGAACTTCCGGACGTCCGGAAGTACCGTGATTTCAACGGCGGTAGTACCGCACTCATTGACCAACGGTCACTTCTGACTCACTGACATAGCCGTTCTGACTGGTCAGCGAGAATCCGGAAGTACCGCGGTTTTGCCTGCGGTAGTTCCGAATTTCCTGAATTTTCAGGATTGTTTATTGTAACGGCTATTTGAGGTTGGTGAGGGTATAAATACATCCCCACCAGAACTTGTACATGTTGTTGAACCTCCATTGAATACATTTGAGCCTAGTGCAACCTCTCACACCTCATTCACTCACTTGTGCATTCATTTGAGGTAGTTGACCCAAAATTCAAGTGCATTGCATTCTAGTTGATCCATTAGGCACTTGAGTGAGATCAAGCCGCTGTGATCTATTCTCTTGGTGCTTGCCGGCACCTAGATGGCTTTGTGGAGTTTCGGTGATCTTCTCAAGAAGATTGTGAGAAGGCCCGGAAGATTGTGAAGGCTTGGAGCTCGCCTACCCGGAGAGGGAAAGAGCTACAAATAGTGATCGAGGTGTTTAGGCTCATTCGTGGAGCCGGTCCGATTTGTTCGGGCTTACCTCAACGTGGACGACGGGAGACCGGCAAGTCTCCGATCACCACGGTAAAAAGTAATCGTGTCAATTGTGGTTTGCTCTCTTGTGATCATTTTCATTCAAGCAACGCTCTTCATTCATATTACTTGATTGCTTGCTTAGTTAGAATAGCAATTGTTGTTCTCTACTATTCGACATTGTTCTTAGTCGATTACTTGTGCTAGTGATTGTTTGAGCCTCACTAAGTCGATTAGTGGTGTTATTGTTATCTTGCTCTAGTATATTCATCAAGTTTAAAATTGCTAATTAGAATTAGACGAAAATTTTAAAACCTCCTATTCCCCCCCCTCTAGTCGGCCTCCTCGATCTTACACCTGTCCCGGTTGACGCTCTGGCGGAGCGCCGCGATAGAGGTGCACGTGCGCGTGTCGTGGGTGCCACGACCGTGGACTGCGCACCACAGCCCTTGGTGTTGGTCGTCGTAATCTCCACGATCTTTGTCGTCGCGGCCTCGGCCACGGCCGCGCCCCCGGCCGCGGCGCCCCCGACCGCCACGACCCGCGGGAGCGCTTTCTTCGGAACCGCCTTCGATATCGAGAACGTACCGGCCTCGCCACGACTTCTGCTGGCCGCGCTTGGGCCTATCAGACGGCTCCCTGTGCGGGGCGTCCTTGCGCTCAGGCGCGTCCTTCGATGACTCCTGCTTGCGCTTTCCCTTCGCGGAGCCGTCCTTCGGCGGGTCTTCGGTTTTTGCCGAGCCATCGGCCTGGTTGGTGTCGGAGTCGTCACCTTGTCTTCGCCATGCGTCTTCTTCCGCCCTAGCGTATTCCTCCATTTTGTCGAAGAGCTTCGTCACCGTCTTGATCGGCTTCCTTGCGTTGTACTCGGCCATGGGGCCCAGGCGGAGGCCCTGTATGGCTGCGTTGACAACGGTGGTTTCGTTGACATCCTTGACTTGGCATCGTATCTTTGCGAAGCGCTTGAAGTAGTCTCGGAGCTTCTCCGAAGGTTTCTGCTTCACGGCAAAGAGCTGGTCTGCGTCGACCCGCTCAACGTAGTTTCCTTGAAAGTTGTTGTGAAGGCGGTCACAGAGCTGCCCCCACGCGTAGATGGAGTTTGGCTCTATGGTAAAAAACCAGGAAAGCGCCACTCCTTGCAACGCGAGGGGGAGGCCCTTCGCCTTTGTGGTGTCATCTCCGCCCGCGGCTTCGATTGCGGTTTCGTACAATCGCACGAACTCGCGGGGGTCCATATCACCTTTGTATGGCTCGATGACACTGGGGAACTTGAAGTCTTCAGGCCACGCCACCTGCTGCAGTCCTGCCGAAAGCGGGGACTCTGGATCGACGCGTCGCAGCGGCACGCGGCTGGACGTGGGGACGACGCAGCTGTCTGCCCTTTCCGGCGTGGGCTCTGGCGTGGCCACTGGCGCGGTCTGCTGGCTTCGAGCCTCTTGCATGTTACGGATAGCCCCACGAAGGTCCCCTAGCTCTCGCTGGAACACGTTTAGGGCCGCCAGCAGGGCGCTTTCCACCGCCGACGCGGGCGGGGCCGTCGGTGCGCCCAGTGGACGGGTCGGCGCGGGTACGATCGCCTCGCGGGCTCCCGAACTGTCGGTAGCAGCGGTGGCGGGGTTGGTCGTCGCGGCGCCGGTGGCGGGGTCGGTCGCCGCAGTGCCGATGACGGGGTTGGGCGTCGCAGTGCCGGTGACGGGGTTGGTCGTCGCAGTGCTGGTGACGGGGTGGGTTGTCGCAGTGCCGGTGGCGGGGTCGGTCGTCGCAGTGCCGATGACGGGGTTGGTCGCCGCCGTGCGAGCGTCAACGCCCTCAACCGCCGTGCCCGCGCCGTCACCTGTGCCTGCGACAGCCGATGCCGAAGCCCTGGTACTCACACGACGCTCCGCCCCAACCGTCTTCTTCCCCCTCGCCGCCGTCGACGAAGCCTTTTTCGGTGCCATCCTCCTTCGGACTTCAGGCTTGCTCCTGTCCTCCCCACGGACGGCGCTAACTGTTGTGGCTACAGACCAAACAGAGAGAGAGATGGTAGTGGAGAGTTGGGAGAAAGTGACAGTAATGGCTTGGGTCCCCCCATGGCCTGTATTCATATATATACACACATGGGGAGTGCTTTTACAATTATACCCTTACATCTGAGTATCCCTTTCAGGGGCACTTATGTCCTTACACATGGCCTATTCTGGGCCTTATAACCTTCTACCAGGCCTGCTGGGTTTAGGTGGGGGCCACCCCTACAACAGCGAAGAAAAAGCAAGACGATCTATGTGATACTAAAGCTATAGCAGGGTTCAAATCTAATGCATTCAATCTTCACAGTGTTCTTCAATCTTGTCTTGACATATTGGGTGCTTCCTTGATCCAAATTTCACAGCAAGACTTAAAGTATTCCATGCCAATCTTCACTTTGATTAGGGGACACTCGAGACATCTATGGATATTATGGGGATAAGAAGTCAAATTAAGTTTGGAAAATAATATTTCAGAGGAGGCAAAGAGAAGAATCCTAAGAGTGAGGTAAGAATAAAGAATTACTATATAATCATTTGGTTGATTTGATTGAGAAAATAATTATTGAAAACTTTGCTAATTCGACCATTCTAATTAGGACTCCGTCCTATAGTCAATGTAGCTCTGATACCAACTTTGTCGAGACTCGAATATGCAAATTCGGACTCTCCTGTGTATTTTGTACCAGTCCAGGGTTACGCTAGTGCACACAGTATAAACAAAGATGAAATATGGACCATATCATGATTCACTAAGAAAAGACTCAAATATTATTAATTATCAGAGTTGCAGCCTTATGGCCAAGCTAACAAATAATAGCCTGAATGACTTAAGAAACTTGCAGCAGAAAACAGAAATAAGCGTAGTAGCCATTTGATATGCTCACAGGCATTCGACTGGAGAGCGAAGTCCTAATCCGTGAAGTCATCGAAGCATCCTCCTTCAGGTACCTCCTGCTGGTATGATGCTTCTCTTTCAACTAAGCAAATATGGATATAGCCGTGATACATAGAGTACTTAGCAAGTCGTTTGTAACAAATATGCAATGTAGTATGCAAAGCTTACCAATGGATGGCTGAAGAGTTATTTTGCAGAAAGCAACAAGTTAAAGTACATGCAATGAATAGATTGAAAGCGAACTTTGAAAATGATTAATAAGTAAATAATCAAAGAAATTGGGAACAACCACAAGTGAACTGACAATTCACTCCAATGAACCACCCATGAACTAAGATTCACGTAATGAACCACCAGTGAACTAACTATTCACTTCTCAACTTAACCCATCTAGATTTTTATGAAAACTCTACCCCTCGTGTGAAATCACCAAGCATTGTGTATAACCAGGGACACGGCTATTCGAATAGTTTTGCAGTCTGCAGAGGTTGTACAACTTTACCCACATGATATGATCATCTTGTAATGTCGCCGGTATAACATGCTTCCTTTGGCATGTCGTCCAAGAAGATCACAACAAGGTCTTTATAATGTTCAATCTCAACTCAGTTTTGCCTCGCTAAGGTTTTGCATCACACCCCCTCTTGCGCCCCGTGGAATGTATAACGACACCCACTGACATCTTAATAGTGGAACCACAATTGAAACATTACAAATTAATCAGCTAGATCTATCCCATACTAGCTAGACATATGGTTGTACAATAAGGCTCAGATCAGTGACGCACAAAACTAAGTCCTTAGATATTACTCAGGCGAAACATCCAGATCCTAATGTGCGAACTACACCCCCTTTACTGCACGATCATTCGCCCAAATGAAAATCAATTTTGTATAAGCAACACCATTGACACTGCATATATCATGGTACTCGAATTTTATAACTGTGGCTAACCACCATGTTCCAATATATTATTATGTCAAAATTAATTAATTAATCACATGGGTTGATGAACCCAACGCAACTATAAGAATGGCTAAGCAATTTAAACGTACAACCCATATGACAACTAATATTGCATCACTAGATAATTACCCATCCTATGGTGACAGTAGAATCATGGCATTCAAATTATCAAGGGATGATTACTCAAATAGATCATTAATTACCAATACAAAGGTTTTATAATAAAATAGGGATACAAGATAATTTAAAATAAAATAATACCTAATAGATTTAAAAACTGAGTTCAACATGATCAAAGGACACGACTTGCCTTGGTCTTGCTCAGTTAATGGCTCTTGATCTTCAAATGTTGCTTCAGCTCCTTTGAATGCATGATCTAACGAGGGAGAAAACGAAACAAAATACAAAACATAATCAAATAAAATTCAAACGAACTTCAAAAACCACAAAACTAGAACCAAAAGGTAGAGCTCAATTTTAGATGAATTTAGGAAAAGAAATTGGGTCAAAGGGAGTTAGGACGGAGAAGAACGGGCTCTTGGAAAATCTAATCTAATGGAAAAGGCTAAAATTTTAAAAGAGGCTACTGTGCCATGGACTCGGTGCACGGGATGGCTGGTCTACGGTGAACTCTATTCGTGGAAGAGTGCACTGGACGACAGGGCTTGCTGACGTGGCTTCTAGGGCTGACGTGATGGCTGGGCTGGCGTGCTTACATGGCATGACACGTGGCATGCTGACTCGACTTGGCTCATGGGTCTATGGAGCAGCGCAGCTGGCAGGTGGGACCCATACGTCAAACTCTCAGTGCACAAGGACTGGGTTCACAGAGAAGACGAAACAATGTGGGCGCAGGGGTGCGGGTGATGACTATGGCTGAGCAATGAAGCGGTACGGAGACAGGGACTGAAGTAGGGCTTGGCAGCTGCAGAGGTTGGACGGTGGAGGTGCTCACCGGTGGCAGCGAACGGTGACGGGGCATGATCGGAGAAGATGAAGACGAGGACGGCGATGACCAACGACGGGCATGGACAGCAGCTAGAGCGGAAGGCGACGACGAAGACGGCAAGGGCTACGAAGGCGAAAATGCTCGGCGAGCTCAACTGCGGGACGTGGAAAACAAGAGGAGGGGCACAACTTTTATAGCACAGACGCTGGCACGGACACCGAGGAAGCGCGGTCAGAAACGACAACGATGTTTGGCTTGGGCACGCACACCGAGGCTGACGCAGAGACGACGCAAAATAGCGATAGCGGAGTGAGAAGATGACAAATATTGCCTACACTATCGAATGGGCGATGCGTGGCACGTTGGACGATCGAACGGCTGACAGCAGACTGCATAGATGCGTGACACGTGTCACTAGAGTGATCTAACAGCCTGTGCATAGCACAGCCAGATGGTTGACGCGTGCCAAGCGTGGCGGAGTGGGCTGGGTCGGTGGAGTGGGTTGGAGGGAGAAATGGGTTTCGACCGAAAAGGCTTTAGGGAATTTTTGGGAATTTTCTAATTTCAGAAATTGGCAGAAAATAAATTGAGCTCTAGAAAATAGCAAATAAATCCAAAAAAATTCACAGAAAATTCCTTGAAAAACAAGGAACCCAAATAAATTATTTCCAGCAAATTTTATTGTTTAATTTATTCATATTAAATCCTGTTAATTAAATAAAATTCAACTTAAGCTTTTATTATTTCTGGAAAAATACAATTGGTGAATTTTATTTAAAAAATTTCAAAAGGGCTCTGAAAATCAAGATGTTACATTCCCCAACTACCGCCTCGATGGTGACCTCACCGCGCCACCATTGGCCCAAGTCGCCGGCTCGCCTCGGTCCCTCCTCTGCTCCTCCAACCACACCGTTGAGCACTCTACCTCCTTTGTGCTTGTGCTCCCACACTTTTCTTCTCCCTCCCTTCGGCCGCCGCCATCCCTATTATTCGCACGGCCGCTCCAAACCACTATCCGCCTCTTCGGTGCCGCTCGGGCTGTGCCAATGCCTACCCTAGCTCTCACATCACTCCAGCGATCCATTTTGCCAGTCACCACTGCCTATTTAGACACCACCTGCCATCGACCAACTTGCCCCACCGTGCGTTGCCCCTCCCCTATTCTGCCGAATGCTCCTTATGTCTCTTTCTCTGTATATGATAGTTAGGCACATGAGCAATTCATGGCCCACTTGTCATAAGTATATTCCATCTTTTCAATTAGAAAATAATTTTGGTAAACTAACATTATGTTATAAATTTGAATAAATTGTATAAATTAGTTATAAAAATAAAGATAAGGATAAAACTAAATTAGGAAATTAGAATAAAGGGTTATGTAAATTAGAATGATGATTAAATCTTGGTTAATTGCAAAGCGGCAAGGATTAGCCAGTTAATGATTATATAAGAATAATTAATGTAAAAATAATTATTAATATTTTTAGGACCTAAAAATCATGAAGACTTTTAAAATAGTAATTAAATAATTAAGGTCATTAATTTGAATATTAGGTCACTAATATTTAAAACTATGAATACATGAATTCAAATTAAACATAACCTTGATTATAATTAGATAATTCTCAAAAATAACTAGTGTGACATTAATATTTATCTCAAATTCAAATGCTAATTAAAGACATAATTAAAGTATAGCCTTGTGTACATATCCAAATGTCATAAGAGCTCCTTGCTAAAATGACAATCAAGTTAAGATTTAGGCAATTAATTGGAATAGTTTAACTGACAATAGAAGGATTTAATTAAAGAATGCCTTTAAATATATAATTAGTATTTAATTGGAGTATCCACTTTAAATTGAGGGTTTCCCTGGAGAATAGTTATATAGAATTGAAAGTCAATTATGACCCCGATAGTATTTATTTTACAAACTCAAACATTAACTGAATGCCCTAGAGAAATATAATCTTTGTCATTAGAATGCCGTCCGCACTTGTACTTAATTGTAGATGCAATTAAAAATGAAATTAAAATATAATGGTGCATAACAAGCTAAGTTGTATATAAATAAATTTTAATTAAATTGTGCGAGACAATGAGCAGGTGTCAGACCCCAGATTTTACAATCCGGAATCTTCTGTGATTCCACCGCACTATTCCCTGGATCAGTAGATAGTGCTCACAGATTACAGTTCTGAATATCAAGGTACATATCATGCGGAAGCGTAAATTTAATAGTAAACTTACTCATGGGACGCTTAGGCCGAAATCAATAAATGGCAGCAGCGGAATGAAGCACACAGGTGGGACCCTCAGGACATGCCCACAGGCAGCCAACTGGAGGTTCGCGACCTAGCCCTTGACATCTCCATCTTCTCTGCCAGCTTGTCCAATCTTGTTGCTGAGGCGAGGTGATTTGATTCCTGATTCTGAATTTTGTCGCAAAAGCGAGTGTGAGCACTCCAACCCCGTGCTCCGCGAGCCAATACACAGAATGCAAATAAATAGTATACATGGCTTAACAAAGGAGAGGCTCGGGTTATTTTATTTGCCAAAAACCGATTTTAGTAGTTTTGTTATTATTTAATCATAGTGTTATTGTTACTGCCTATACACCACCTAGTGACTACCATAATCGACTTAATCCACCAAAATACACTTTCTTTATTGATTGCTGTCTAAGACTCCAAACAGCGAATGACATCATTTAATCAATCCTCCGATCATGCTTTTTCCATATTGATTGCTATCTATGACTCTTATACAGCGATTATCATGAATTATGCAATCCACCAATCATAGCTTCATTGTTGCCTAAATCCCCACATAGCGAGTATCATAACTTATATAATCCACTGATCAATTACTGCCTAAAACTCCAAACAACTAGCGACATCATTTATCTAATATCATTTATTTAATCCACCAGTATCCCTTGCATTCTAAATTCTTAACAATCCTTTCGTTATTGATCCACAACCATAATCCTTCAATAAACAATTTTATTTTCCCATTTTCTATCTCTAACTAATTCATTATTGTACCTCCACCACGAATATCATTAATCAAGTCTACGAATCGCTAGTATACATCCACCAAGAATATCATTGATCAAGATTAATCTCCCATAGTTATTTTCATACCTCCAAATTTTCCAGAAATTCTCAATTCATCCATCTAGAAATTGTTTGAATCCTATCAATCCCAATATTGTCAACATCTCCCAAGAATTTATAACAATTATCGGTGTTGTAATCCAACCATTACCTTTGCATTTCCTAATACTCCAAAAATCATATAATTCATCTATCTAGTCTATAAATCCATTTGAGCTCCACCAATTTATTTCTCCTAGAATCCACACTATTGTCTCCTATTTATGATCGACATGAATCCATCAATACCTTTATATATTTACCACAAACACACATCTCCTCTACTCATGACTCTATATATTCCTCCATATATTTCATCTTGTAAGAAGGGAAAACGTTTTATTTTTTGAATTATGATACATAAAAATTCCCTGAGACCTAGCAGTTTTGAACAAAAACATAGTGTTCAAGAAAATGCAATAATAATAGCGATCCAGATTCCATCCACCGTTACATGGCATCTGCACCATATAGTATCTTTTAGCGTTATAGCCGCTTATCTTACCACTGGGACAACACCCAGGACAATTCAAATCAGGGCTTTCCACTGCCCTTCCATTTTTCCATTCCCACCCACAAAGTTTTTGAAACAGAACTATATCTAGTTAAGTTCCCATGTCCGCCCTTGACCTTGGGCACGGCTATTCGAATAGTTTTGACTCTGCAGAGTTTGTACACTTTCACCACAAGAGACAATCAACTCGTTGCCCCACACGATTCCTTAGTCATGTGGTTGAGCAGACCATCACAGTGACTTTTCAAAGTACCTCGCCCCTTCCATCATTTCACCCTATGGGTCGCTCCCACTTGCGGTGGGTCCCATACGTTGTGCGGGATGTTCTCCTTCTGAACGTCTAGCAGCTGGCTACGTCCCCTGCTAGCCCGCCATAGCAGAACTTCACCCTCTGCGAGTGTCCCATTCAAGCCGTCACACAGACTGCCGCTTGCACTACCCCCACACCTCCTCCTAGAAGGATGACTTTCAGGGTCCGGTAAATCTACTAAGCCAAGTTGTATTTTACAGACTTGTGGTTGTACTGTTTTACACGGGTTGACATGACAAGATTCAGTCCTTAGTGGTATCTGAGCGGTTCTACCACAAAATCACACTCTCGTGCACACCTGCACCATACCCCCGAACCATCCGCCCAGATAGATAAGCAATTTGAGGTTTTTGGGAATATAAAATAACCATTTTCAACATACACCAGTCATTACCACCATGACTGCCCAACCAATTTTTCTCAGGATTAAAAGTTACTAAACAATACTAAGCATGGCATATATTTAGAGACTTACTTTTGAAAAGTTACCATTTATAATTTTGCTAGAGCGACAAGGTTCACATATTCAAGTATTCCAAAGGAGGTGTAATATTATTCAAGGCAAGCAATGGGCATATAACTAGAATCCTAAATTAAACATGTATTTGTATATAAAATAACAACATGCAATTTGATAATTTAAACCAAAGTAATTTGCAAAATTGTAGGTTCAACATGTTCAAAGTATTGACTCGCCTAGCGCGGTTTACCGCGGTCTTGAGCTCACACAAAGTTGTCTCATGCGATGATCTTTAATTCCTGGTCTTCATTGATCCCGGTCTTACTTGATCCATAGAATCTTCAGAACTCCCGTTTCTAAGTACGCGACAAACGACTGAATCCAAATAAAAGCAAATAATTCAAAAAGATCCAAATAAATCCGAATAAACTCAATTTAGTTTTATCATGAGTTAATGGGTGATTTGGGTCATTTAAGGTAAGGTCGATGGTAGAATACGATGGCTTGATCTTTTTATTAGCAATTTCTTTTATTATTTGGTATTTATCAAGGAAGTTCCATGAGTTAAGTTAAACCTATGAATAGGTGTGCGGGTTTACTGAGCATTATTTTGTTGAGTGTGATCATTTCAGGCATATATGTTTACATTATGGTAAAAATAACCTTTTATTGCATGTGGTTATTTAACTAGAGTTACTATATTTTATTCATGCCTCATTTGATAATTTGACTTCATTTAACTATTTAGTCTATAGTAATTATTCACATGCTAAATATTCAGATATTAAATATTATGTAACCTTATTTTACTTCCAAATTAAATTTACTACATTCCCTGGATTATTCCCAAATTGTCCATAATTTTCACCAAAATTTCATATGAGCTCTAAAACTTCTGGTGTCAGTTCCATTGGATAGATCTCGAATTTAGATAAATTTAGAAATTTGTCTCATCCAATTTGGAGTTACAATAAATAAGTTATGCCCATTTTAAAATCTCAGTTCAAACTAATTCCAGAAAATATTAAAATCTGACAGGTGGGGCCAACTTGTTTTTATTGTTTATTTTAATTCTTCCTCAGGCCGCCACTGACATGCGGGACCCACCGGCTAAAAATTATTATTTTTGACCTCTCTGTCTATGGCAGGTGGGGCCCGGCTGTCAGCGGGCCACGCGTGCTGGCAGTCGCTGACAGGTAGGGCCCACCTGTCAGCGAAGAAAAATGGGCGAAAACTCAACCTCGGCGCTGCGGAGCCGGAGGCTCGAACGCGCGCGGCCGAGGGAGTTGGGGGGAGGAAAGGAGTGAGCGTTGCTAGCCAAGTGAGACGTTCGGTGTTGCTTACCAGTACAGGGCGCGAATACCCCTTAAGCTATGCGGTGGTAGTGGCCGGGGCAGAGGAGCTCGGGGCCGGGGAAGGGCGGCGGGCGCGCCGGCGAGGAGGGACCGGGGAGGGAGCGGTGATGGCCAAAATGGAATCCCTGCGTCCTCTTGAGGTTGATAGCAGTGGCGGCGGCGGTCGGGGATCACCGGAGGAGGGTCGGCGACATGCGGCGGCGGCGGGCTGAGGAGGAGCTCGGCGCCGATGAGCTGGGGTTGGGGAGACGAGAAATTAGAGAGCGCATGAGCAAGAGTAAGGTTGGAGGAAGTTCACCAAGGGGTCGGAGGGGCTGGGGCGCAACGAGGGAGGCTGGCGACGAGCACGGGCGGCGGCTCGGGGAGCCGCTCGGTGACAGCGAACTACAGGCGATGGGAGGTGCGGGCGAGGGTGGGAGGATCTTCACGGTGCGCTGGTAATTGAGTTCTAGCGACGCGAATCGACGGGGAAGCTTCGACCGCCGGAGTTGGGGACGAAAGAGCTCGCCGGCGATTTAGGGGCTCTAAGCTCAATTGCTTTCTGCGGGAGGGAGAGCGATGTGTGGGGAGTCCTATGGGGGCCTTGGTGCCTTTTATAGATGGCCGGGCGGGGCTGGCAACGGGCAGCGCCGTGCGGTCACGTCGGGGGCGTGCGGCGGTGGCAGGCTGCAGCGACAGGCGGAAATGACCGGGCATTGCTACAGTAGATCCGGTGTGATTTGCTCGTGACGCCTCAGCGCGGTAGCGGCTGCTTTGCGTCGGCCGGCAGAAGCTTTTTGCCGCGTGCCCGAGCGAGGTGACGAGTCGGGGAAGAACCGGGGGTGGTGGCGCCGCACCGTGGGCACTTAGGCAAAATCCGGGGGCGATTTTTCCAGCGCGTCGCTCAGGCGATGGGACAACACGGAGGAGCTGGGCGAGCTGCGCGGTCGGCTGACAACAGCGGGTGCGCATGCGCCACGGGAGGGAAGCAGGCGCAGAGCAGGGAGGAGACCGGGGGAGGAAGAAGCAAAGAAAGAGAGGGAGGGAGGCAGGGAGGGAGAGGGCCCAGCGGCCAGAGAAAGAGATCGGGAGAAAGGAGAGAAAAAGGGAAGGAGAGAGAAAGAAAAGAGTGGGGCCCACATGTAAGTGAGGGGAAAATTGGAAAAGAGAGAAAATGAGAAGCTTTTAGATTTTTTTTTTAAATTTGTAATTTGAATGCTTTCGATTCTATATTTCTTTCTCATATCTAAAATTATTGATTTTGACACTATTTGGTTATGGGTTGTATAAATTTTGAATATTCGGCCGTGGATTTTGGTTTACTGATTGAATTAAAAGAAGAGATTTTTGATTTAGATATATTCTAATATTCTTTATGGGTTCATTTTATTGACCTAACTTTGAATTCAAGATTTTGGTATTTTGAATTCATGATCTGTAGTGACATTTTCCATTTTTATAATTTACAAGACTATTTTTTGCATTGAGGAGTATCCTTGATTATTAATTTGTATGTCACAAAACTCAAAAAGATTTTAAATAAACATTCAGAAGGAATTTTGAGTGCTAGCAAAAATACAAGAAAAGTTTCAAAAACTCCACATTTTTTAATATCCAAAATTTGGGATGTTACAGCAGGTTTTTTAGGTTGTGGCTTTTGACTTATGGCTTTTGAATTCTAGCTGTTCGCGAGAGAGATAGTCGCATGCGATTTTGGCCGTATAGCTGATGTCGGGTACAATATCTATTGCAATCGACTTATAGACCCCACCTTGAGAAGATGCACTATTTGAAAGATGGGTACTATAGCAAAAGCCAAAAGCTGTAAGGATGAAGCCCAAAAGAAGGCGCCCAATAACTAAGGATACATAGAATATCAATGGCATCTAATTTAACAATGCAACTTTAAAAAGGAGGCATGTTAAAATACAAACCCACCTTTTACTTAATTATTAAGCTAGTCATTTTAGTTAATTGGCAATTAAATCTCAAGTAACAACATTTGATAAGTAATGCCCAGTGCCCTGCGTAGACCTTCATATTTATTAGTAGGTCTCACATAACTCATGGAACTTCTTTAATAAATATAAAATAATAAAAGAAATCATTAAGTTAAGAACAAGTCATGGCATTCTATGGTCAGCTATACCAAGCCATCCTCTAATCTGAAGTGAAATATTTATATGGATATTCCTTCATCATTGATCCTTCTTTGATTTCCTTCCTGGTAGAATTTCTCCGTGCGTTCCTCTATCGCTCAAACTCCGTTCAACTTTGTCAAACATCCCACACTCACTAAATCATATCTCATACCGCCAACATAATCATAATAAAACTTAATTGAGTTCATTTGGTTTTATTTGGACTTTTGAAGTTCTTTTAGATTTGTTTGGATTTCGATCGTTTATCACGTAATTGGAAATTGAAGTAATAAAGAAGCAATAATTCGAGCGAGATCAAGACCCAGATAAAGACGTAGACTAAGAGTTTCAAGATCGTTGACCGAGAAGGTTTTGAGTAAGGTCAAGGCCATGGTAAATTGAGCAAGACAAGTCATCACTTTGATCATATTGCACCTATCTTTTTGAATGCAAGTTATGTTAATTTAAATTATCAAATTACATGCTCTAATTTATTATGTAAATTTTATTCATGTGAGCTCATAGTTAAGTGCTTTTTAATAATTGTATTACTACACCCCACTTCTTGATTTTGGATATAAAACCTTGTCACCCTAGAAATAAATAGTAAATATACTAGTGATAAGTATGTATTTAAGCACCATGCTTAGCCTTGCTTACATTCCAAGGGCATAAATTTGCTCTGACATCATTTCAAATATAAAAACTTGGTTTGAGCAGTCACTGGAGGGAAGTGACTGATATATTAAACTAAAATATCTTATGCTCAAAACAACCCTAAACCTTGCTTTATATTTGGGTGGATGGTAAGAGGTGTTGATGCGAATGGAGCACGAGAGTGTGGTTTGTGATAGAACCGCCTAGGTAACCCTAAGGACTTAATCTTGTAACTCTGTCCTAATGTAAAACAGTGTAACCACAAGTCTATAATGTGTACAACCTAGCTAATTAATTTGCATCGACCTAGCGTAGGTTGTGCCATTTGGTGGAACACAGGTTGAGAGCTAGTTGGAGTCCTCTGTGCGGTGCAAGAGGAGGCCTCTGGAGAGGGTGGTCGAAACCCCACAGCGGTAGAAACCTTAGCGGGTGTGACTTTGTTGAGAAGATGCATTGTAAATGTCTTGTGGTGACCTTCTTAATCTACATGTCTAACAAAACATGTGAAATAGAACAAGTTGGCTATCTCTTGTGGGTAAAATGTGTGGCCTTTGCAGAGTAAAAACTGTTTGAATAGTCGTGCCCCACAGTCATAGGTGAGCATGAGAACTTACTCGAGTTAGTATTTCTTTACAAAATGGTCTTTGCGGTTGGATGAAAAACAGAAAGGGCAGTGGAAACCCTGACTTTGATTTCTCCTGGGTGGTTAGAACCCAGTGGTTATAAAAGGGTGGATGGAACACAAGAAACAAATATAGCATATGGTGGATGGAATCTGCACCTCAATTATTATTGCACACTTTAACAAACTTTTTAGAAAACATGGTTTAGTTAAAGTGCTAAGTCTGAGGGAATTTTTGATTTGTTGTAGCTTTCAACAAATGATTTTAGTAAATAAAAGAACCCGAGCCTCCTTTTGTTAATCTTGCATCTATAATACTGCATTATGTATGTTGGCTCATGGAACACAGTTGATTGTGCTCACCCTCACTCACTAAATCCCTCAGAGCCTGAGAACCAAGATCACTATGCCTACTATACTGTTCTAGGACTAGATGGAGAAGAAGACAGTGGAGATTAGAACCTTCTTTAGTAGCTTAGATCTTATCTCAGATAAGCAAACTTTGATCGTAATTATGTGTACATCTATTATCTAGACTCTTGGAGAGTGGTAAGGCATCATTTGCCCCCAGTCGTTTACTTATGGCATGATGTGGTCTCACCTATTGTTGTCGTTTTTGCTTCCGCTTTTGTAATGTATCTATTTGGCCTGATCAGCCTGTTATGTAAACTCTACCCGATGTTGTTTAATTGAAACTCTGATATGTAATATTAATGAATGGTATGGTTTATGCGATGTATAATATGACCTAGCAAATGTATTTATGAGCACTATCTACTGATCCAGGAAATAGTGCGATGGAATCATAGAGGATTCTGGATTAGTAAAATCTGGGTCTGACAGAGCAGTAGGAGGAGGTGGTGGTGAAGGAGGCGAGCACGGGGTGGGAGTGGGTGAGCTACTAGCGTGTGGTGGGGGAGGAAGGGTAGTTTGGTTGAGGATGAAGTGTCAAATACCATGGAAGCCAGTCAATGCATCTGGCATGGGGGAAACTAGTAATGTCAAGAGGTAGGAGGAGTGGTACCATACAGTGGGATGGATGGGATCGGACGTATGGTCTCTATCATTTCCCATAAATTAAACAACTCACTTTTCCATTCGTGTGTAATTGTCCTCCATGGAAGGCATGGGAGCAACTTCATTGCTCGTTCCCGTGCAACCATTTCTACACTCGTGTACCATGGTTTCTTTATTGTTGCTCTTGATCTAAAGGATTTCTTGGACCTTAAAATTATTACAAGAAACCAATCAGGAGTTATAGGATGTCGTTTAAGTGGAAGTATTCTATTGGAAGAAAAATAAAGTAATGAACAACTATTCTGTTGGAAGGAAATGAAGTAATGAACAACTATAACTTACATACCCCACTTTTTTTTAACAACACTACAAATGTTCTATGATTGTTTTTGATACGGACAAGGATATGCAATCATCATACATGATAGTTTCTCCTTCTGAAACTTGAGTTAGGACTGAAAGATAATCAAGACAATTAGGAATTATGGGATGAAGTTTAAATGGAAATATCCTATTGCAAATAAAATGAAGTAACAAACAACTATAGGATCTATTTTTTTGGGTTATGGTCGATAGCTTTTGACTGTGGCTGATGACTTTTAGCTTTCCTTTTTGAGACGGTGACGGACGATGGAGACGTTAATGTGGATGGTGCACACTTTGGCGTGCTCGAGAAGTAGTTTGGAGAAGTGGTTTCAAGAAGCCGCTTGGAGAAGCCGTCTCATTTGTTTTGGCTTTCAGAGAAGGCAAAGCTAAAAGCCAAAAACGAACATGTCTATAATTGTTAGATTCACTTTTTCATCAAATTACAAATGTTTTATGATTGCCATTGATATGGGTCAGGATATGCAATCGTGATACATAGTTTCCCCTTCCAAAACTTGGGTTAGGATAGCAAGACAATCAAGACAATTACACCACTCGCCAAGGGTATACTAGTGGGCGGTAGATATGGAAGGAGAGCGAGGATTTGGTGTAAAGAAGTTTAACACCAATAGTTGTAGCATCACTGTTAGCCAAAAATAATGGGCCATATTGGGTGAACAAAGAGGGTGACCGTAAATAATAAAGGAAGACAAAAAAAGGGGTGAAGGAGAGGCTTAGTGTTAGGCAATAATTGGTGTAAGAGGATAGGGGAAGAAAATGCTGATGCATAAGGTCGAAGATAGTTAGTACGTTTTGTGTTCCGAACCATCTGTGATATATACCATATCACAGACGATAAATAGTAAAAACACTTTGATGGATCCTGAAATATAATATTAAGATGAGTTAGTTCGGATAACTGTGCTTGTTCTTTATACATGATACAAATTGCACTTTTTATTTGTTTTATTTCTTTTTCCATATCAGATGTTAGAGTGCTTCAAGAATGTTCACACGCAATATAAGTGTAGGTGTGTTGGTGAATATGGAGATGAATTATGCAATCTATGTAAAGTACAAAAGGATTGTAAAGATGATTTTAACTAGCTAGTGTGGAGGACATCATCACTAGTATAGGACTACGCTAGATATTAGTTTACATGAAACATTTCAGTTCAAAGTATGTAAACTTTAAGGTTAGTAGACAAGGAGTTGATCGAAACATACACGTACATGATATGTATCGACTATGGAGCCTCAACAATTCACGGGCAGTGGGCCTTGCATCCATCGATTTGGTAGACAATGTTCTTTTTGGCATTTGTCTTTAGCCTTTTGGCTTTTGACTTCTGCGAAAGTCAAAACAAACAAAGTGGATTCTCCAAACAACTCTTTGAACTCAAAATTGTGTGCGTCATCTGCTTAGTGTCGAGACCTGAATATACAAATCTAAACTATCCTGTATATTCTGCACCAGTCTAGGATCACGCTAGTGCACACAGTAGATACATAGATGAAATATTGACTATGATTATGATTAACTATGAAAGACACAAATATTATTGATTATCAGAGTAGTGACTTTATGGTTAAGCTTACAAATAATAGTCTAAAGGGCTTAACAAAAACTAGTAACAAAAAATAAAGATAAACAGAATGGTCATTTGACATACCTACATGTAATCAACTAGGAAGCGAAATACTAATTCGTGAAGGCATTGAAGCACCCCTCCTCAAATATCTATGGTGTATATGGTTCTTCCTCAGCAACTAAGTAACAAAATATATAGCCATAAGTACATAGAGAACTCAGCAAGTGTTTGGATACAAATTGCACTTTTTATTTGTCTTATTTCTTTTCCATATTAGATGTTAGAGCGCTTCAAAAATGTTGACACACAATATAAGTGTAGGTATGCTGGTGAATATGGAGGTGAATTATGCAATCTATGTAAAAGACAAAAGGATTATAAAGATGATTTTAATGTCGAGGACATCATCACTAGTATAGGACTACGCTGGATATTAGTTTACGTGAAACATTTCAATTCAAAGTAGGTAAAATTTAAGGTTAGTAGACAGGAGGGTTCTGTTCACTGCCCTAGTTATGGGGTTATTTATATTGGCTTTTAATTTTGACTTATAAATAGTAATAGCTTATAAAGAAGCTTATAGAGGGATACTCTGTGTGATTTTGGTCGATATAAATAAAATAACTACAGTATGTACTACAATCGATTAGTAGATCTCGTTTTGAAAAGACACTCTATTTAAAAGTTGGGTACTGTAGAAAAATTATTTACTGTAGAAAAGCAGTTTTTAGAAGCCAATACGAACAAGGCTTATGAAGTTTTATTTCTGTAAAAGATATAACCAGCAAGTAAACTCAATTATCCTATTATTGGAATATCAAGAAAAGAGTTGATGGCAACATACACGTACATGATATCTATCAACTATGGAGTCTCAACAATTCATGGGCAGCGCCACGTGCATCCATCGATTTGGCAGGCCATCTTTTTTTGGTTTTGTCAGTAGCCTTCTGGCTTTTGACTTATCTAAAAAAATCAAAACAAACATTTTGGATTCTATGCTCTTCGAGTTTAAAATTGTATGCGTCATTTATGTCAGTGTTGAGATCTGAATATGCAAATTCAGATTTTTCTATGTACTTTGCACAAATCCAGTATCATACTAGTGCACACAGTGGATACATAGGTGAAATGTCTACTATGATCATGATTAACTATGAAAAGATGCTAATATTATTGATTATCAAACTAGCGATCTTATGACCAAACTTATAAATAATAGCCTGAAGGGCTTAACAAAAACTAGCAGTGAAAAATAAAGATAAACGCAGTGATCATTCAGTATGCCTACAGGCAATCGACTGGTAAGCGAAGTAATAATCCATGAAGGCGTTGAAGTATTTCTAAAATATCTCTAGTGGATATGGTTCTTCTTTAGTAACTAAGCAACAAAGTATATAGCCATGAGTATATAAAGTACTCAGTAAGTCGTTTATAACAAGATGTAATATATAATGATACAAGACTTTATCAAATGATGGCTAAATAGTTATTTTTCAGAAAGCAATAATTTATAATAAATACAATAAATAGATTGAAAATACAATTTGGAAATGAGTAATAAGTTAATAGGTCAAAGGAATTGCATAAACTACAAGTGAACTGGCCATTCACTTCCCAACCACAAGTAAACTGACCATTCACTTTCAAACCCAACCATGATTTTATGAAAACTCTACCCCTTGTGTGAAATCATTGAGTATTATCCAAAACCAGGGACACAGTTATTTGAATAATTTTATATTTTGCAGAGGTTGTACAACTTTACTCACACGATACGATCAACTTGTAATATCTGCACAACAACGTGGTTTCTTATGCGTGCCGACCAAGAAAATCACAACAAAACCTTACAATGCTCAATCTCAACCCAATTCTATCACTAAGGTTTCACTACCAAGTAGACTAACCATTTAGTTGGAAAAGCTCTCCTCTTGAGCCAATGTGAGCCAATGGCTACAACCAGAAGCCCACATTCATTTCAATGATGAAATCAAAGATGAAATAACACAAATTAATCAGTTAAGTCTATCCCGTACTAAACATGTGGTTGCACGGTAGGACTCAAAACAACGACACACAAAGTTAAGTCCTTGAACAGTATCTAGGCGAGGCATCCACATCCGGAAGTGCTAACCACACTCCCCTTTGCTACACGATCACTCGCCCAAGTAAAAACTATTTTGTTTAACTAATACCAATGATACTACCTATATCATGGTACACAAATTTTATAATTATGGCTACAACCACAATTCAATATTTCATTAAGTCAAAATTAATTAATTGAGCCCAACATAACAATAAACATGGCTAAGCATACTAGACGTATAACCCAAATGAATGCTAGTATTGTATCACTAGATAGTTACCTATCTTATAATGATAATAGAATCATGGCATTCAAATTATCAAGAAGGGATTTTTGAAAAATTGGGTATTAACTAACAAGTACAAGGGGTCTGTAATAAATTAGTAATGCATCATAATTTAGAATAAAATTATAATACTTAGATTTGAAAGAATATGTTCAACATGATCAAAGGTCGTGACTTGCCTTGGCTTTGCTTAGTTACCACTTCTTGATCTTCAGTTCTTACTTCTACTCCTTTGAAGATGTTATCTAATAAGAGAGAAAGTGAATGAAATATAAATAAGTTCAAAGAAAATCCAAAAACAAACAAAACTAAAATCAAAGATAGAGCTCAATTTAGATGAATTTAGAAAGGGTCAATCGGGGTTAGGACAAAGGATACCGGACTTTTGAAAGATTTAACATGAAATAAATTCCTGAACATTGAGTGAGAAAGAAGAATATTATATGGAATATTCCTTTCAAATTAATTTTAATAAAAGGCTAGAGACTGGTAGGTAGGTCCTACGAAATTTTAGGATTTTTCACAATAAAGAAAATTCTAGAAAAGATTTATGTTGCTGATGTGTGGCCATGGTCTATAGACCAGGTGCACGAACTGGGTTTAGTCTATGGTAAACCGGGTTCACACGACTTGGTGCAAGGCGCCGTGTAGGCAGCCATGTGGCTTGCCACGTGGTACAGGGCATTGACGTGGCTTGCCACGTTGGATAGGTGACGTGGACAGAGATCGATGGTCGAAGGCTGCTTAGCACCAGCGACGGTAGACGACAGACAATGGTGGGTCAATGAGGTGCACTCCAGCTTCGGTGTGCAATGTTGAGATGATCTGGTGGCTCGGATTAGGTGAAGAGCCCCGGTGCAGTGGTCAGCGGTGAGAAGGGTGGCAGCGCAAGCACAAACGTGAGGAGGGCTTCGCCTAGGTCGGCATGATGCGCATTGCAATCCTGGGAGCAAGACGAAGCTAAAGATCTTGGCACAAAGACCCACGGTCGTCGGAGTCAACCGACAGCGAGGAGAAGGCGACGACGAGATCGGTCCACGACGGTGGCATGCTACAGTGAACTTCCGGCGGAGGCGAGGGCACCTGGATGAAGCTCTCGACACGGTGAAGCTAAAAAGGGAGACGACAAGGTCGGACACTCACCGACGGTGGAGGAATTTTTTGCTGGATATAGAGGCGAAGGTGGTGGTGCTAAGCTTTGATTCGACGACGATGCGCAAGGGAGAGGAAATGGTGGTGTGGTGGAGTCCCTATTGGAGACGAGCGAGGAGTCCAGAAGGAAGATGACATGGGGTTGACTGATAGGGCCGAGCCACGGAAGCGACATGTGGCGAGTGCAAGGTGGATTGAATGACTGGTGATGCAGGTTGGAGCCTGTGCAAGTGAGGTGTTGCGAGCCGATTGGGCTACGGAGCGGTGGGCCAAGCGGGGGAAGTGGACCAGGCCGAAAAAGGAGAAGCGGGTTGGGAGAGAAAGGGAATTCGGCCCGAAAGGAAAATCCGGATTTTCATAGACTTTCCGATTTCAAAAATTAAGAAAAAGGAAATTGAGCTCTAGAAAATAGCAAATAAATCCAGAAAAATCCAAGAACATACAGAAAAATTTCTTGCAACACAATGAACCCAAATAAATTGATTTAATTGAAGTTTACTGTATTCATATTAAATCATTTTAATTTTAAAAATTCAAATTAAGCTTCAATTAATTTTAAAAAAATTCAAATGGTTATTTTATTTTAGAAGCTTGAAAAAGGCATGAAAACCAAAATATTGCAGTCGGCGTCTCCATCGTCCATTGTCATCTTAAAAAAAAGACAAAATTCATTAGTTGCAGCCAAAAGTTATCAGCCGCAGCAAAAAAGTGGCAGTAGACTCTTGGGGTCGTTCTTTTCGGTTTCTGGTTTAGTAACTAGCTTTCAAATAAAATGTCTTTTTAAGACGGAGTCTACAAGTCGATTGTAGTAGACACTGTACCGACTTCAGCTAAATCGGTTAAAATCACATACGAGTGTCTCTCTATACTCTCTTATAAACAGTTAAAATTACAAATTTTAAATAATAAGTTACAGATTAAAAAACACCCTTTTTAACTGAAGCCGAATGCGGCGACAGAGAAAGAAAGCCGAAGCGCAACAACGCAGGCAAAGGGAGGCCCCGGCCGGGCCCAAGCTCCAAAGCAAAACTGTTGTTAGCGAGCCGAGACCGAGCGCGAGCCCCTTCCCTTTCCTCCCACCTTCCTCCCGTGTTCTCCTCTCTCCCTCCCCAAAGAATTCCTCTTCACACTCCACCTCGCCGCATTTGGTGCTCGGATCCGGCCAGTCCCAATCCCGTCCGATCCCGCTCAGTTCCCTGCTCGATTCCGCTCCACTCGGTGTGATTCGCCCTGCCTTTGTGTGTGAGAGAGGTGAGGTCCGTGGTCAGCTTCGATTCTGGTTCGGCGGCCGGCGCCATGGCGAGCGGCAGCGAGCAGGCGCAGGCGGAGGCCGAGGCGCTGGAGTTCGTGCTGTTCCAGGTCGCCGAGTGCTACGTCTACCTGGTATGCCCTTGTTCCCCTTTCTTGATTCTTCTTGTTAGTTTCTTGGGTAATTTAGGGGTGTGTACCTGTGTTGCTTGTGCCCATGCTTGTTTTGGGAGCAACTCGTCGAGCACTTGGTGTGCGTAAAGGTGCTGATGCGGTGGAGTTTTTGCGCAGATACCTCCCAGGAAGACGGCTGCCTCCTACAGGTACTCTTCTTGGTTCGCCAAAGAGTCTGGTAGTGGACTCGGTAGGATTTGTATGAATAAGGCAAACAGGGTTAGGAGCTCTGGCTGCGCAAAGGCTGCCTTGTTTCGGCAATTATTGGCTCCGTTTGCTCGGCTAGTTTGAATGCGAAGATCGTGGATTAGTTCACTTTATCATTGGACTTGTTCTGTTCCAAGTTTTTAGATGAATTGTTCTGTTCTGATTTAGTGCAAGCTGGGATACATTTGTTGAACCATGGAAATGATATGTTACACTGGTTGTAACACCCAGGGCTGATGAGTGGAATGTCAACAAATGGGCTTGGGAAGGGGCGCTTAAGGTTGTCAGCAAGGGAGAAGAATGCATCATCAGATTGGAAGATAAGAACACAGGTGCAATAGTCGCATTGGTGCTGTTGGCCAGTGCCTGTATGGTTGGTAATATTGATTCCTCGGATGCATTTCAGGGGAGATGTATGCTAGGGCATTTCTCAGAGAAGGCGAACCACATCCGGTGGAACCTGTAATTGATAGCAGCAGGTCGGTACTTATTGCTGCCACAGGGCAGTCTAAACATATGGTGAAACGTGTGACTTTTTAGTTCTATTCTGCATAAGATACTACATAGAGACTGTAAGCAGAATCTGAAATGATTCTTGTTGCTTTGATATTGTGCTTGCAGATATTTTGTACTTCGCGTTGAAGAAAATATAGGTGATAAGCTGTCTTTCTCGAGTTCTAAGATCTTTCTTGTGTAGTAACATTGTACTTATTGTTGAGTTTGTGATCATAGTATTTGGTACTTAGTGTTGAACTGGTGAGCATAGTATTTGATATGTAATGTTGAGATGGTGAACATAGTATTTGATGGTTCATATATAGAAGCATAATAATTCTTACTATTGGACTGCAGATGGGCGTCAGCGACATGCTTTTATAGGTTTAGGCTTCCGGGAAAGACCTCAGGCATATGACTTCCAAGCTGCTCTACATGACCATATGAAGTATGCTTGTGTTCATTACTTGAAGCACATGATATGTAGCCTGTAAAGTCACATGAATGTTTTCCAATGCAATCACTCATTGACTAGGGACTATATATGTGGAATTCCATTTGATCAAAGCAATATTGTTAGACTAGTCTATATGATCAATAATTTGTATTTAGCACATATGCATGGTAGATTATTGTTTTAAACCTTCAACTATTTCGTTACTAAAGGGGTTTGTTAAACGAACCCAATCAGATCCTCTAGCCACGCAATCAAATCTTTGGATGCTCTTTAAGTTGGCAAGCGTGCTTTCTCTGTATTTGGCCACAAGGAAGTCTTTTTTTTGTTGCAATTGTAGTTGACTAGTTGTGTGTGTTACTATGGTTGTGCAGTGACTTGTTTCTATCATGGACTGTTTTCCAGTATGATTTGTTGTTCTCTTACATTACCAAAGGTATCTAAACAAGAAGAAGACCGCTGAAGAGATGGTGCAGCATTATGAGAAGACATCATCAGTGGATTACAGCCTGAAAGAAGGGGAAACTTTGGTTCTTCAGCTCAAAAATGTAAGTTTTCATCTGACTTATTTTGCTAGGAGAAAATGAACTAGAGCTTGGTGATGGGAAAGTGTTTTTGAACGTCTTCAAAACTAGAATATAGGATTTCTTATGAGCTCAGTAGTAGTACCCTAGGTTGCTGAATCACTGACACATGGCACCAGTATGTCATAATGTAGATATGTTGATACGATATTATTTGCCAAAAGAAAGTATTGACTCGGTGAGATGGATTTACAAATATAAATGGAAAAAAATCGCATATATATTTTCAACAGCTATCAGCATTGACACAGTACTTTTTATATGATAATTATGAGGTTGAACGTTCTGTCCATTTCAAGCATTGCCTGTTCATATAGAACTGGTGTCGATTATAACATATCAATTGTATATATTATGTCAACCAGGCGTACCATTGCATTATAGAGAGAATTCTTAAATCAAAATAGATCAACACTTCACAAAATATGTCAACAATGTGTCAAGTACTTCTATATTTATACGAACTTGCCAGTTTACTGAGTTCCTGTTCTGGTTGAGTTGGCCAGCCAGCAATAAACAGCTGGGTTATGGGATCCTGGTTAACCAAACCCATGTTGATCTAGACAATTTTCCGTGTAAGATGTATAGCTATCCTGTACTCAACCTCTGTTTTCATTCATGCATAGATTTCATTATCTTGACCTAGAAGCACCGTTTGGTGCCTTTTCAAGGTTTCTCTTGTGGCGTTAGATATATACCCATTCATATTCAGAGATATATCAGTTTGAGCTGCTCTTACATAGGAACTTGAGAAAAACTGAGCCTTACTGAACTGCATTATAGAATATTTTCACTTTTCAGTGCCATTAAGACAAAGTATGTAAATAAATTTGCTTGCTCATAAATTTTTACACATGCCTTCATTAAATAGTTTCTTGACTTCTCGCTTATTTTTCAGTCATAATATTCTATGTAGGATCTCCTCTATGTTTGGGTTTGCTTTTGTTTTATGCAGAAAGAAACTGGCACCAAGACAAAATCTGCATTTTTTGAGCAATGCCTCAACAAGCTCCCATTCAATGAAAAGGCAAACACTAAGGAGGGCACAGTCTCACTCAAACTCCCCCCACCACCACCCTCGCCCGTCTCTCCTACCGATTCTGGAGTTGCCGCTTCCCCTTTCAAAGCAGAATTTCCTTCTCAGGAACAACCAGCATCCGATACTGGAGTTGATGCTCCTCCTTTTAAAGCAGAATTTCCTTCTCAAGAACAACCGGCCACTAATGTTGTTGGCGCTTCCCCTATCGAAGCAGAAGCCCCTTCACAGGAGCATTCAGCTGCAGCAGGGAAGGCCAATCATGAAAATGTGGAAGATGACTTTGGGGACTTCCAGGCTGCAGGATGAATCATGTATCTTGTACATACAGCATGTTTACTCCGGCTGCTCCTTTCTTTTCTTTCCCATCACTCGTGACTTTTGCCGGCACCTGAGTTGCTGTACAGAGAGAGCTATCATGTCATAAACCATACAAATACATGGATACACAATGTACCTTTCCTTTTGCAGTCGCATGTCGGAATACACAATGTGCCTTTCCTTTCGGTCGCATGTCGGAATTTTCAGCCCAGAACCTGTAATTTTGTGTCCGAATCCGGGGAGAACTGAGGTAGCAATCCGACTTGGGCAAGGTCCGTATTTGAAGCGATATGGTCTAGTGCATGCACTACCCAAACCAACCCTGCCTCACCTATTCCGCGAGATGGGAGGAGCAGCAGCCGTCCATCAACTCCGACGGCGCCGACGACCGAAGCAACGAGGGAGAGGAAGAGAAGAAGCAGAGGGCCTATGCGCAGGTCTTCGTTGGCTCGCTGTCGCTGCTCCTGGGCGGCCTGATGGCGCTGGCGCCGCTGTGGCTCGTGTCGGAGCTGTCCGCCGTGCTCTGCCTCTGCTCTACCTCAGGGCCTACCACGTCACGCAGAACCTGACGTCCGGCGCCGTCGTCCCGGTGGAGGCGCTGGTCTTCTCGTTCCCGCTCGTCTTCGGTGCTGGCCTGCTCACCGTGGCCGTCGACCCCCTGGCCGGGGTGCTCGTCATGGGCGCCGACGTCGCATGCATGTCTGCCTTCTTCGAGTTATGCCTCGGCGAGTACGTGCGTTACAACAAGCTGCCGGCCTCAGCAAATCGCTAGGATCAATGGCATTTGACTAGGAGAATAGAGCTGACTTAAAAATTGTAGCAAATATTTCGTGTCGTTTTTTCATGCGTTACGAGTGGAGGATGTATCGTATGCACACAGCGTGCTCCATACACTCATGCACTCCGCAATTGTCGCCCGTCCGATCATCATCTATCGCCCAGACCGACATGATAGTTTTTTTTTGAAAATAAACGTCCGCCACTCACACATTTCGTTGCAAACCAGTCCTCTTGTTTCTTATGATACATCCCCTTCACATGCCCCAACCCCGAGCAAATCATTTGGCATCACCTCCTCCGCCTCAAGCCGCTACCCGCCTCGCCCCTCCTCTGCCCTGAGTCGCCGCCCGTTGCTACCCCTCCCCCCGGCCACCCCGACTGAACCCTAGCCCTAGCCCACCGTTGCCCACCTCCGCCTCTCCTCTCCCCCGAGCTATCGCCCGTCATCTCCCCTAGCCGCCACCCGTCTCCACCCCGAGCCACCCCGAGGCGCCACCCCTCCTCTCCTCCCAGCCGCCTGCCTTCGCCCCTCCTCCCCCCCCCCCCAGCCGCTGCCTCCACCCCTCCTCCGCCCCCACCAGCCGCCCGCCTCCGCCCATTCCCCCCAGCTGCCTGCCTCCTCCCCTCTATCCCCAGCCGCCACCCCGAACAGTAGGACTGTGCATTTTATTACCGAACCGAAAAAACCGACCCGAAAAAACCGAACCGAACCGGTCAACTCGGTTTGACCGGTTTTCGGTATTCGGTTCGGTTTTTATATTTTAGGTTTTTTGGGAATTCGGTTTTTTCGGGAAAAACCGAAAAAAAACCGAAAAAACCGAGCCGGTCGGCCCAATCACGCGCGCGGGCGCGCGGCCCAGAGAACGCACGCGCTCGCCCGCGACACGCGCGCGCCGTCGGATCTCATCCGACGGCTGGAAATGCAGCCGGCCTGGAAAACGCCTCGGCCCGCAAAAAATCGCCCGTTGGATTTGATCGAACGGCTGAAACGCGCGTGCGGCTGAGATAAAAGCCCGAGCCCCGAAGAAACCCTAACCCTAATTCATTCTCACCCTCTCCACGCGGAAAAAACGGACGGGCGACGGCGCGCGCGCTCGCGCGGAGCGGAGGCGGCGGCGGCGCCCGCATGAAGCGAAGCGGCGGTGCGCTCGCGCGAACCGGCAGCGGCGTCGGCGTCGGCGGCGGCCCCGAGTGGAGCGGCAGTGCGGCGACGACGGCAGTGCCCGAGCGGAGCGGCATACCGGCATCGACGGCGGCGTCGCCGGCGTGAGATGGAGTCCGCCACCTCCGTCCTCCGGTGCTCCACGGCTTCGCGCCTCTACCACCAGGACCAGGTCTTCTCTTCTCTCCTCTGACCTCTCCATTCACTAGATCTAGTCTAGAGTAATCCGAGTATCTGACCTCTTCCGGGCTCCCTCACTCCCAGGCTCTGCCGGTGGCCGCTCCCCGCTCGGGCTCCGGTGCTCTCCCCGACTCCACTCCAGTCCGAGTCTCCGAGATGCTGATGTACTGATGCTGTATTGCTGATTTGCTGTATGCATGTATTGCTATGAATCTGTGAATATGTGATGTACTGATGAATCTCCACTCCGGTGAATCTGTGATGTACTGATGGTCTGAATCTGATGTTGTATGCCTGTATCTATATTGCAGTATTGCTATTGATGTCTGGCTGTGTAGTGTGTACAGTGTGTAGGAGTAGGAATGTAGGATGCTGTATTGCTGTGAGCTTGTGAATGTGATGCAGATCATGCAGTGCTGTCCGACTGCCACAGTGCCACTGCTAGTTTGCTATGAATTGCTGAGTCTAGAATAGAGAATTGGAGTTTAGCAATTCGCGTAAACTTTGGTAAAATTGGTATTAACCGATACCGAACCGAAATAAAATGGTATTTACCGATACCACACCGTATTCTAAAAAATACCGTATTTCCCGAAATACTAAAACCGTATTTACCGAAAAAACCGTATTTACCGAACCGTATAAACCGAATAAACCGAACGAACAGTCCTACCGAACAGTGCTCGACCTTGGGCCGCTGAATCTGGGCGAGGTGGTGTCGGCATGAACCTGGCTAGGTGCTGGCGGTGCAGACTTAGTGTCGACCTCCTCGGATAGCATGAAGCGGTGAATGGTGCACGGGTCGACTGCTTCCTATCGATGGTATTTTTCAATATTCTGAATGTTATAGTTGTATTGAAATGGTTGGATGACAGTTGTTCAATATTCTCAAAATCATATGTAACAATTGTACTCAAAATCTTGTATATGTTGTCATTGTTGAATGCAATTATTGAATGGTAAATGCAATTATTGTCAGGAGGCATGTGGAACTTCTGCTTGTTGCCACTTATGCAATCCAGAATGCCGAAATTATGCTTGTTGAATGCTTGTGCAGTCCATAATGTAGAACTTCTGCTTGTTGAATGCTTGTGCAGTCTAGATGTAAAGAGGCTCTAGTTGGTCATTATGTATGGTTGTCACGAGCAACATGTAGGATGTATATGTTATCATTATGTAGTCCAGATATGGGATGTGTATGTTGTCAGGAGCCATCCAGAACTATATCAGGTCATTATGTTGTTGAATGGTTGAGTCCATTGAAGGCTTCATATTCCTCCTATCTTATGTTCTTAACAGCAGGGACCATTTAGTCAAGATGTGCCTCTAGGTTAAAGACAGTAGATATCAAGTAGTCAATGACTTAATCCGAGTGCTTGGCCTTTTGAATGAGATCTTCCAATTTGTTTCATACAATCAAAATCTTCTTTCTCATTGCAGCCTCTAATGCGTCAATGCACTTCTCTTCTAATAGGTTCCCTTGGCCATTGTAGACACTTTTGCTAAAAAATTACAGTTAGTCCACTGATTTCTAGAAGAGTAAGAATAAGAAGTATTGAGATATTTACCTTTTGCACCTTTTCCCCATCTTTTCATAATGTAGCTATTCGGTAACTCATTTTGTTTATCACCCCTCAACTCTTGTTTAATATGACAACATGGGATTCCTTTAACATCAAATAATTTGCATGAACAATGAGTTATCATGGTTGATGTGTTATAGCAAACCTCCCTATCTTTATGTATATTGGACTCATTGCTGATAGTCACAATTCTGGTCCCCTCATCATGCACAATGGCCTAAACACAGCAACTGTCTCTAGCAGCAATAATCTCTTCTTGTAATTTCTGAAACACCTCATGTGTGAGGACTACACTGCCTTGTTTCTCCATGGGCCATAATGTCATCACTCGGGGTGTTGTATGGATACTGATGTTGTCAGTTTTCAACTCCTCCTGACGCTGGCATTCTAATGTTATGTCAAACCTAAGCCAAAACTCAATGAAAGCAAGCTTGCGATGAATGAACCAGTTAAAAAAAGAATTTGCACTCTTCGACCTTGGAGTGGTTCTGAGAATGCCTGCAAGAGATATGTCCATGAAGTAGGCCGGTATCCACAATTCACAAATCTTATACCTGTTAACCAACCACTCGTTTCCCTGCAAGCCAAAGTCAGAAACGACAACATTCCATTGTGCTTCAAATTCCTCTGAGGTTTCTAAACTCCAAACACATGAGTTTAATCTCGCCCAAAAATTTGGGTCCTCTAACCAATGGTCCAACCTTCTCAGCCACCTTTTCCATAATATGCCATATGCACAACCTGTGTACTATATCTGGTAGTACTTTATTAATAGCAGCTTTCATGCTACCAGCCTCATCAGTTATGATAAATCTAGGCGCTTGTCCCCTCATTGCTCTTAGTAAGGTCTCAAACAACCAAACGTATTAGTCAGTCCTCATGTTTGATAAGAATATAGCTCTGAAAAACACACTTTGTAAATGATGATTGACTCCAGTGAATGGTGTGAAAATCATGTCATATTGGTTGGTGGTATACGTGGAATCAAAGGATACCACATCACTAAAATGACAATAGTTTTTCCTACTCACGGCATCAGCCCATAACACATGCATCAACCTATCATGCTCATCCATGACAAAATCAAAGAAAAAGGCTGAATTGACTTCTTTCTCTCAAGATGGGCCACAAACATTTGAGTGTCTGTGTTCTTGAATTTTTTCCCCCAAGGTCACGGTAGTAATTTTGCAAGTCTCTCTTTGTGCATCCAACATTCTCAAAACCACCCTCACTAACATGAAGTAGCCTATAAGCCTGCGAGGTGTCTGTGCTTGCTTTGTGGTATGTGTACAATATATTTTTTGCTCTCTCACTAACTCCATGATTCGATATAATCAAATGAAGCTTATCAGGCGAAACAAGTCCATGATTATGGTGCTCAACCATTGAAGCTATCTTATAATTGTTACCACTACATAGCTTGATGAAAATATGTGCATCACATCCATATCTAGTTTGCTTGATATTATGTGTTTTCTTATTTGAGAGATTACCATGCTCGTTACCTTTCTTGGACCTATAAATTTGCCTCAAGTACATAAAGCACTTGCATTGAACCACCTTATTCAACACTTCTGCTGCCCAACACGGACTGAGAACCCCACATGATGTGTATACAACTTGTAGAAATGTTTGACAGACTCGATATTTTCAAATTTCATCCCTACAGTTGGCTTCAATTCATCCTCACAGTCAGGTGTAAATGATGAACAATGCAATATGATATATAAATGGTATGAAATAATGACCATTTAGTTATCGATAACTTTGTCAATCGACGAAGCTACTTATACTCACAGAAAGGGCATACTAGCTCTCTTTTTGGGTGTACTAAATCTATCGTCATGCTTCAGCGGAGATGTTATCTCAACCAACGAATGAGAATCGGTGCATTCTTCCATTGGTGGATTTCGGGTTCAAAGACAACGCTTTTACGCTAACTCTTCGTGCTTAGATAATATGACTACTGAGTATATATGCATGGCACTGTAGATTGAGCATGCAACTACATATGCTCAGGAGTCGGGCGGGCGGCGACTCGAGGGCAGAGAGGGGAGGGGGCGGGCGGCTGCTCAGGGGCAGAGAGGGCCGGGGGTAGGCGGTGACTTGGGGAGGAGAGGGGTGGGACGGTGGCTCGGGGGCGGGGGCGGGCGATGACTCCAGGGAGGAGAGGGATAGGGCAAGCGGTTGATCGGGGGAGGAGAGGGGTAGAGCAGCCGGCTACTCAGGGGCGGGGGCAGCCGGTTGATCGAGGGAGGAGAGGGCGGGGCGACCGGCTACTCAAGGACGAAGTAGGGTGGGGCGGGCGACGACTCCAGGGAGAGGGGCGGGGCGGAGGTGGCTCCAAGGAGTAGAGGCGGAGGGGGGGGGGCAATGAGGTGCGGAGGCGAGCGGGAGTCTGGAGAGAGGAGGAAGGGGAAATGGGAGGACTGATTTGTGACGAAATATGTGTAGCGATCTAGCAGACATTTATTTGCAAAAAAAACCATCACTTCGATCTAGGCCGTTGGATGAAGATCGAACGGATGACAATTACTGAGTGCATGAGTGTATGGAGCACGCTGTGTGCATAGGATACGTCCTCTGTTCGTGGTGTTGCAATGAATCCAGTGGATAGGAATTCTTAAACTTAGGATTAAGTGTATGTCGTATCGGAATGCAGTAGTGATTAAAGTTCCTCGTATTGTTGAGAAAAACCATTCAAGAATTATCGTCCTCATCATCTATCCCCTGAACCATTATGCATCGAAATAATATTTACACTTGTTATAATCATGAAATCGAGTGATACATCAGATATCGACAACATCGTGGTCATCGGCTTCATCTACCCAATCGACCTGAGAATAAGAAGCCGATTTCATCAAGTCCGTCAGGCCGGTAAGGTCTTCCAGATAGGTTGGTTCGCTAATCACCTGCATCACAAAATCCAATCCTCTCCTCCGGTATTCCGACAATACCTACGATATTTTTGCACGAAATAGCAGGAGTGAACAAGACAACTATCAGTAACGTTCTGAAAAAAAAATGGTTTCGAATCATGCAACTGTTTACTTACCGCGTTGGAACATGCGGTACAATTGCTCGACGAATAACCCAAGAGGGTTAATAAATTGTACTGCGAGAGTGATCCTCGTATCTGGTGTGGCAATAGACCAAGTGGATGCTTGCTGCTCGTGCCAGCAATCTCTCCTGGAGCATGTATCCTGCAAAAGTAGTAAATCAACTCGGTGATCCTTGTTTTCTCATCACTGCAAGGCAAGTGTTGTTTCTGGTGTCCAGTTGCTTACCCATCTGGATGATGTAACATTCTTGTGAAAAGGTCTGCTGCACAGCCAGACGCAATGGAGGCTAGTCCAGGTCGTGTGACTGTACATTGTTGATCCAGTGTTCGATTGGAAACCGACTGCGTCAAAAGATCACAAGAAAATGATATGTGATGGTTGCAGGAGGTAACATGTTGAGCAAATGAGTGAATAGTTTTCAAAACTTTACGCAACATTACATCAACAGGAGCAATAACATCGTTGCAGAAATAACACCCCAGCCTTTTACGACCAAGAATATCTTCAGTCAACAGCTTTTCTGCAGCAGCAACCACATTAGAACCTTCACAATTTGTGCCTGGACCAGCCCCATGCCGCATGACAAGGTAACTATCATATCCTAATGCTGCAGTGATAGCAATCTGCAGTGTAATGAGAGGCATTAGCATATAAAACTTCCAAAGGTGTACAATACTCAAGAATGCGGAAGGTTTACCTTGTTTTCATTTGCACAGAGTAGCGTTGGAAGCCACCTACTTTCCCTTGTGTCAGTCAACAAGAAGACAGCATCATGGGAAGCTACTAATTCCTGGAGGCGCTTGCAATCTTCAAGCACGCCAGCAACTTCATTAGATGACACAGGATGCCCTGGCATCGGTATTTCCATTTGGATGCCTTTTGCATCCTACAAGGCAGAAACTTAGATGAAAAGGTTGTAAAAAATGGAAGTACTATTTTGGGAGAAAGGGAGTGAAGACTCACCACTGATGGACACCTCTCTTCTAGATGCCTAAGTATTGCTGTTGCTTTT
Organism: Dendrocalamus latiflorus; assembly: GCA_017311315.1. Lineage (NCBI taxonomy): Eukaryota > Viridiplantae > Streptophyta > Magnoliopsida > Poales > Poaceae > Dendrocalamus > Dendrocalamus latiflorus. Next base: position 28,998,307 of record CM029665.1, on the reverse strand, counting down.
GGGGCGTCGCGATCATCAGATGTGTAGAGTGATTGTCTTGCAAAATTTGACACAACAACACGACCATTGTCAACCACTGTCAGCTTCCGTACACCAGAGTCCTGAAATATTGGATTGCACCACGATTAAAGAGATGTTTTGTGAGTATATGTTTGTAGTTCAACATAAAAGTAGCATCAAACATAACACTAACCATAAGAATACGAGCAACATCACATCCAAGAGTTCCAGCACCTAAAAGTAGACATCGTACACTAGACAACTTTTCTGAATTTACAGGGAAGCTGGCCGGCATTTTAGAACAAGTTCCCGACTTTATCAAATCAGAAATGCCTGTAAGGTCTTTTAAATATGTTGGACAGTTGATGGCCTGCATAATAAAATCCAGTCCTCTTCTTCTATATTCAGACAATACCTGGAATGTTTAGCATGGAGACATCAGAATCAATAAAATTCTGAGAATGTAGTGCCATGTGTGCTATAATTTACTTGGAAAATAATCCTATGGGTCCATGTCTCAATGCATTGAATTGGATCCAACCTCACATGCATTGAGACCTGGTTTCATAGGATTATCTTCCAATTTACTTACAGCATTGGAACATGCAGTACAATTGCTTGATGAATTGCCTAGCACAGTAGATAAAACACACTTTGGGAGTGACCCTCGCATCTGATGTGGAAATAGACCAAGCTGATGCTCAGTGTCCATACCAGCAATATCTCCTGGAGCATGTATCCTGCAAGAGGAATGATATTATTGTTAAGGCACCATGTAGTTAGACTGATTAGTTTTTCCTTATCTCTTATAACTAGCTCAATCAACTATTTTTCACTGATATCAATGCTACACAAACACAAGTTAGACTTTGCAGTTATCTTTCAGGTATCTAGTAGCTCACCCATCTGGATGATGTAACATCCTAGCAAATAGCTCCACTGTTTTGCCAGATGCAACCGAGGTCAGTCCAGGTAGTGTTGCTGTACATTGCTGATCCAGTGTTCCGTTAGGGACTGACTGCAAGTGAATAAGATAACACAAGATGAAACTATGGAACCAGTGTCAAAATTATAAGTATCAAATAAAAACAAAACGAGAACATTTCCACAAATTTATGTCTTTATCTGGTATACATTGTCAAGGGAAGCAGCATCATTGCAGAAACAACAGCCCAATCTTTGACAACCAAGAGCATCTTTAGTGGACAAATTCTCTATCTGAGCAATCACATCATCCATATCTCCACTTGTTGTTCCTGGACCAGCACCATGTCGCATGACAAGGTAACTGTCATATCCTAACACTGCAGTGATAGCGATCTGCAGTGGAGACATGACACTTTTAGTTCCCAATAGCACACTCCATGTGATGAAATAGGAAAGATGAGAAAGAAAACTTTTCAACTGAATTGTATGATCGATCTATATTGATTCCCCACAAGAATACTTTTCAACTGAATTGTATGATCGATCTATATTGATTCCTCACTCAAGCCGTAAGTAGTAAAAGTTCTTAGACATTACTAGCTGAGAACAATTGCAAAGGTCCCCAGTAGCAGAATAATGTGCCTAAGATTCACCTTGTTTTCGTTTGCACACAAAAGAGTTGGAAGCCATCTGCTCTCTGCTGGGTCAGTCAACAAGAAGACCACATCATTGGAAGCCACTAATTTTTGAAGACGCTTGCAATCATCAAGCACACTTGTGATATCGCTGGGAGAAACAGGGTGTCCAGGCATTGGTATTTCCATTTGGATGCCTTCGACCTCCTACATGAGAGCAATTGTTATCAACAAGAGAAATCCGTAGAAAGTATTGGATTTAAGAAAAAGGTGGCCAAGACTTACCACTGCAGGACATCTTTCTTTTAGATGTGGAACTATTGCGGACGCTCTTGGGACACCATAGTCCTTATCTATGTAGAGTGATTGTTTGACTAGATCAGACATGGCAACAGAACCACTGTCAACCACAGTTAGTTTCCGTACACCCCAGGTCTGAAAAATTGGTTTCCACCATAAATAAAAAAGTAGAAAAGATATATACAAGTGTAACTGTTACAATTTTGTTACAAGGGAGCAGAAATCTAGTAGCGTCTGAAAGCACTAACCATAAGCAGGCGAGCAACTTCACATCCAAGAGCTCCAGCACCAAATAGAAGACATCGAACACGAGATAACTTGTCTAAATTCACAGGGAAGTGGCGCCATCCCATAAGCTTCAAGTGCATCAGCTGTTTTTCTTCATCTTGACTGTGCATATGATAAATAATCAAGGTAATCCCATTAATTATGATTAGTTGCAGAGAAATATAAATACTGTTCATCTACCTTGCTGGATTCATTGATTCAAGATTGATTTCTTTTCTTTCCTTCCCAGGCATTTCTCCCTCCCATCCAATAGCTTCAGGCACATAATCAGGATCATCCCAGCCTGTAATCACAACCAATGTTAAAATTGACAAATTACTAGTGGAAGTGTTGGGTAGAAGCTTTTAATCCAAATCTTGTAATCCACCATAATACCATGGGGTGCTGGAAATGATGCTTCGCCAATAAGGGACTTCTCTAGATCAGGCCGCCCTTGACTTTCTCGGTAGCAGAAGAATTGCATTTTATCAATCTTCCACCGCAGGCTCAGGAATGCAATGTAATTTCTAAGAGCCCATCCAGGGTACTCTTTATGGCCATGATCATAAAACCCAAACAGCAGCTGCATCAGCAAATCAATGCATTTACACAAAAGAAAAGATATGCATGAAGAATAATAGGTAAATATCTTCTAAAGCACTAATCAAAACAGAGCTCATGAAATATTGAAATGATTGAATGGATGACACAAACCGACCTTTTGATCACTGCCCTGACAATCTTTCCATTCCTTTAATTGTCTTATAGTAGCAGAGGAGTCTGAGGATATCTTGACCAAAAAAAATGGTATAACTGCAGAAATTTTGATCCGTTGCAACAAAGAAATAGCAAATCAGTCAACATAAACAACTAACAATAAGCTGCCAAGCAACTGCAACCCCAGTTAGGCATGATTCTCAAACCTGTTGTTTCACTCGAACTACGCCACTCTAACATTGATTTAGACAGAGATGCTGCCTGCAGGAGCAAATCAACAACCTTCAGTACCAATGAGAAAATAAAAAAAGATAAACAAGAAAACTAATATTGTTGAATATTAGGTGCACAGCAACATGACCTCTTCTTGGTTGAGCACGTGTGAGGCGATATGCAGGCTGAGCAAAGTCATTTTAGAGTTGAAAACCAACGAGGGGAATGTAACATTGCAATAGACCTTCCAATTCTTCAGATCGGCAAATGATATCACAAGGAACCTCAGTAGCAGAGCAGGATCCTCTTCTACTTTACCGGAAATAATGTCATGCAAGATCTGGAGCCACAGATATAACATAGAATTTTTTTAAAAAAACTGAAAAGTGTAAACCATAGCAAATCCCATGTTAAACATGTAGTACCTTCTTTGCTTCTGCTCTCAGTAGAAGCGCTGCATCTAGGTTTTGGAACCCCCGCATGTTATTAGTGTTTAGGAGGGTCCCTGGGACTGGACAATTGTTCCTAGAGCCAAAGGAATTGACAGATGCTGGCCCTATGGATTCTGGGCATAGCCTGAAGAGGCCAGCAACTCGATTTGTGCATGGAGTATAATAGCCTAGCATAAAGTTCAAAGAAACTGGTTTAGTTCATTCAAAATCTCTAGCTAAAAACCTAAAACTAGGAGGACAGTAACGACCACACACATTGACGATCAAATTGCGTACAAGAAAAGGCCTGCAAAATTGGAATTGTTTTTCCCACTTCTTCTGGGGGATCTCAGAAGATGGTTCACATAATCACAATTTCAGTGTTAGGATGCTCACAGCAGAGTGCAGTAAGAGCAATCAGCAACGACACCAACAATAAGCCATCAGGTTATACAATTGGACTTAGCACAAGAACACTAAAGCCTGAATACGATCCCAATAGGCGCTACAATCCTAACCATCTGGACAAAATAATTCGACCGTGGTGATAGCAGGTCGCGCTCAGAGACCACTAGCTCAAAGTAACATGATCTCAAGCAAACCTTACGGCGAGGGAAAACCCTAAGCAACACTGCGTCGCAAAGTCTATGAGCACCCACAGCTAAGGCCAGCCCGTCGATCCTAGTAAGCAATTGCTCCCGTGAACCACCGGGTTGGGGTTCCATGGAACCCTCGGAGCGGCAACGCAGGGAATCTACACCCTCCTCCGCCCAAATCGAAACTTTGAAGGAATCAGCAGAGGAGTACGGGGGGCGAGGGAGAGAGGGTCCGGACCGGTGATGGGGATGGGGGAGTCGTCGGTGCCGAGGACGTCGAGCTTGAGGCGGCGGAGGGCGTCGCCGAACCCCGTCTCCGCGCAGCTCTTGATCGCCTGCACCTTCAGAGGCAGCGGCAGCGGCAGCGCCCTCAACTTCGCCTCCAGCGACATCTCCGTCTCGTCTCGTCTCCTCCCTCCGGCGGCGGAAAGGCCGGCTCTGTTCGCTGCTTAACTTTTCCTCTTTTCTATTTGGGAAAATTGAGTATATAGGACTGAGTTGGATGTGATTTTGTGGAATAGGATCAAGTTCTTTGGACTTGTAAATATAGGACTGAGTTCACCACCTCTTTGCAAATATAGGACTTTTCCCATTTTAATTTCATTTTCAATTTCCAGCCCCTTTTCTCCACGCGAAATGACTATTTTGCCCTCTTCTTCCTCCCTCGCCTGGCCGCGCCGCCGCTGGCCGCGCCGCCCCTCGCCTGGCCGCGCCGCCGCTGGCCGCGCCGCCGCCTGGCCGCGCCGCCCCTCGCCTGGCCGCGCCGCCCCCTCGCCCGCCCCGCGCCGCCGCCGCTCCCTCGCCTGCGCCGCCCCGCGCCGCCACCACTCCCTCGCCTGCCTCGCGCCGCGCCGCCGCCGCTCCCTCGCCCGCGCCGCGCCGCCGCCGCTCCCTCCCCAGGCGAGGGCGAGGGAGCGGCGGCGGCGCGGCGCGGGCGAGGGAGCGGCGGCGGCGCGGCGCGAGGCAGGCGAGGGAGTGGTGGCGGCGCGGGGCGGCGCAGGCGAGGGAGCGGCGGCGGCGCGGGGCGGGCGAGGGGGCGGCGCGGCCAGGCGAGGGGCGGCGCGGCCAGGCGAGGGGCGGCGCGGCCAGGCGGCGGCGCGGCCAGGCGAGGGGCGGCGCGGCCAGCGGCGGCGCGGCCAGGCGAGGGGCGGCGCGGCCAGGCGAGGGGCGGCGCGGCCAGCGGCGGCGCGGCCAGGCGAGGGAGGAAGAAGAGGGCAAAATAGTCATTTCGCGTGGAGAAAAGGGGCTGGAAATTGAAAATGAAATTAAAATGGGAAAAGTCCTATATTTGCAAAGAGGTGGTGAACTCAGTCCTATATTTACAAGTCCAAAGAACTTGATCCTATTCCACAAAATCACATCCAACTCAGTCCTATATACTCAATTTTCCCTTTCTATTTCTATTTCTTGGATATCCCTTCTTCTTCCGACGATTGCTTTGGCGTGTGTACGACTGCCTGACTGGTACACAAGAACGTTTCGTGTAGGACACCGTGTAAAATATTTCTTAATGGCTTCTACGTCCTACTTTCTCACGATAAATAGCTTTTTTATATAGTATATAGTTTTTTAATAGAATATTTTTCAATGTAAAATTTACTAATAGATTTTAATACACATTGTAATGATTTTATTTATATTAACCATAATAGTATGTAATTGTCTTTCTATATATTTCTCTATAAGTTATTATTATTTATAAGTCAAAGTCAAAGCCAAAAATCAATATAAATCGGGCTGTCGTATTTTCTCTAACCCAGCTTTGTTAGCTTAATTTGGCTTTTAAATTTTAGCTTAATTTAATTTTGTGTTTAGCAACAAACTTGGTCAAGAGTAACGTCTAATTGTAGGGATGTCTATTCTCGTACGGTGATTTGTGCTTTTTTTTTAAGTCGCATTCTTTTAGCCATCAGATCAATTCAGAACCGGAACACACATGTCGAAGTTAATCTAAATGACCAGAAAACCGACTTAAGAGTTCAAAAAAGGTCAGACAACTTATAAATAACTTTCTCGAAAAAAACTTATAACTTGCTAGGTTAACAACAGATGAAGAATTTAACGTATTAATTTAAGATAAATAGCTTGCTCCACTTTCTCTTGGATTATGATTTAACTAGGTTAAATCTTAAATGTACTCTATTTAACTTAAGATGTTTCGCAAATGAAACCTTCTTTACACGCGAGCGGATCCATAGTTTAAGTACCGAGGTCTTGTGAATCCACCTACCATCAACCTAAACCCATGGTGAATATATGATTATGATCCTAACTAGCTAACTGAGGTTAAGTATACGGTGCTCATTTTATTGGATCTGCCTCCTCAAGCCCTTAAGCTTGTTTGGCTGTAACCCTAACCTAACCTAACCTAACATACATAAGAATTGCTTCCTATTTTTTGCTGGTCCAATCAAAACCATCCGTGCACGATTCGGCAGCTCGGATGGCTTGCACTTTACATCTACGTTATAGTGAATGTCTGGGACTTATAATTTTTGACTATTTATAAGAGAGAGTACGAAGACGTAAATAACTTATATGTGATTTTGGCTGATATAAATGAAGTCGCTACAGTGTGTACAATAATTAACTTATATGCCCATTTTAAAAAGATACTTTATTTAAAAGCTAGTTACGGTAGAAAAGTTGAAAAACACATTTTAGAAACTGAAAAGAAGAGACTATAACTAATCCTCGTTCGGATTTATAGATGATTTGTGTTCATGAGTTGCGGCCAACGAAAGATTTGGATATTTGAGTTTTTTTTAGGTTTTCATATGTAGATCATCAAACATATAGACAATAACTACCTTATTAGTGGCTAGTCCAAGTGGTATGGTATAAAAATTTTGTGATTTTTAGTTATTGACCACGGTTCAGGTCCTGAAAGCTAGCATATGTTAGGTGGGTTTATTTGTGAAACAGAACAAATTTTTTTTTCAGAAATCAAAATCAATTTTGAATTCCCGCTTTTGAGTTGCTCTCTCTTTTCCAAGCCCTAAATTGCACCAATCTTGGCGTATCCCAGCCCCAAATCCCTACCATTGCCACACGAACGGAGAAATTTCGCGCGGCCACTGTTCACTGTCCAGAAAAGTCACTGCCGCCACTGTTCTTCGTCGCCGCCGCTCTCCCTCGCGATTTCCTCGCAGCTCCTGCCAACCACCTCGCCTGCCAACCTCCCCTTCCCTCCATTAAATGCTTCTTCTTCGGCGACCGCCGCCCCCGGTTGCTCCCTCCGCTCCTGCACCCTGAATTTCGCCGCCGCCACTGGTCTCCTCGGCCAAAGCCGTGCCCGCTCGCGCCACCCTCTCACGGCTGATCCACCGACACCCTGACACACCCTTGACCGCCGTGGCACCGCGCCCAATCCATCAGCAAACCTCGAGCTCCCAATCCTGCTGCCGCCGCCGTTGTTTATCCCCTCACCAACGCCAAGCATCCCTGGCCCTATTTAAGTAGCTCCAAACCCCTCCAAAGCGAACCACACATCCCCCAAAGCTCACCGATCGCCCCCAAGCTCCTCTTCTCGCCCCCATTGCCGGTAATCAGAGAAATCCCCAATTTCGAGCCCTAACCCAATGTCCGTTCCCCGGCCACCCATTTTCCAATTGCTTTCGTCTAAAGCATCCTTGAGCTCCCCAAAGCCTTCCCGGACCCTTGCCCCAGCTCCCCGACCGTCCTTCTTCTCCAGCGCCGGTCACCCCTCTACCGCCGTCACCCCCACCCGTGGCCAGCTCAACCTGAACCTCCCGAGCTTCGACCAACCCATCCCTAAGCCCACCCGAACCCCATTAATGCCCAATCACCAACCCAATTGCCCTGGAAGGCTCCCTCTTCACCGCAATTACAAATTGGCCAAAAAAGGGGAAAAGTTCACCGCCGGTGAACGCCGCCTCCGCCGGCCCTCCCACCGCCAAAAATGGAACCCCCGTACCTCCCCGAACCCATTCATATCCTCAACCGTCGTCGCCGTTCACCCTAGCCTCGCCGGTAGCCGCCGCCTCCTTGCTCTGCTCCCCTGCGCGCGTGGCTGAATGGAGAAGATGAACAGTGTGCACGCACTATTCATCCGACCGAACCAGCCCGATTCGACTGGGTCGAGCCCGCTCGCCCGCGCCTGATCCGCCCGACCGAGTCCGAAGCGACGCGGTCGAACCCAACCGCCTAACCAGAGCGACCCGGACCCGATGAATAGTGTTGGCCAAACCCGTTGCAACCGACCGAGCCACGCCAACGCGACTGAGTCCAACCGTCTCGCCCGAACCCGATAAATAGTACCTAACCCGAGGAACAGTAACCGACCGAGCCCAATGAACAGTACTTGACCCAAACCCAAAAATACATGTTTATACTCCCTAGATCCGTTTCGAGCCCGCCAACCCAAATCTCAGGCCCAATTTCCCATATGACCCTCCTATAGGCCCAAAAACCCAATTTAATCAAGTTTTTCGGATTCTCTTTCTTCTTTTAATTTATTTTATCCCTAGCTCAATCCTTCGAGCGTGGAACTGATTTATTTTATTTTGCGGTAGTGTACGACGTCAAGGACCATCCGGAGCAGGAAGGAGAAGGCCGAGCTCAAGTTCAAGAGTTCGAAGTCGTCGAAATCGTAGGCCCGCAAGGCAAGTCACACACATTTTTGATCATGTTGAACCGACACTTCCCCTACTTATTTATTTATCAATATTTTCATTACGTTATTTACACACTGTTATTTTATGTACAATAAATATTTGGGATGACATGCTACTAGTTATGACCTACCACCCGAAAAAGCCCAGTCTAATTTGATGGCCACATTCACCTTGACAAGATATAGTATTAGTAAAAATAATGGTATATAACCATAGTAGTTCATAGGATTAATAACATCTTTCTACTACTAAGAGATGTAGTATTCATTTTGGGAAGTGATTCTAGAGTAAGCGAGGATCGTTGGATCCTGTGACCTAGAGTGAAGGCAAATGTTACAAATCAATGGGAGTGTTAAAGCACTAGACAGATTTGTAGAAGGGAATTTACCACCGGTGAAAATACAAGGACTAGACTCTTATGCTGAGTAAAGAACATAAGTGATCGCCCAACCACAAGTGTTGATACGTCAACCCAGGCCTAGTAGCTGCTCAAATTTGATTGAACCTCTACAAATGCGGCGGGAGGCAAAGTGTGAGTCCATACGGAAGGGAGCTGAGAAGGGCCGTATGGAAGTTGGCGCCATTGTTGTTATTATTTATTGATTTGATTATCAAATGTCCACACAATAGTAGGCTGAGATAAGTCAGAGGTTGTAGCCTGGGCTTATTGAGGAAGTCTACTAGGTAGAGACTCTATAAAGAATTGAGCAGCGAACAACCTTGTTTTCTTAATACCGGACGCGGAGTTGAGAAATCTTGTGGGTAAAGTAGGGCAGCTCTGCAAAGTCATGACTAATGGTATTCGAATACGCCGTACTTCCGGTTAATGGAGTTATGTTTATTGAGTGAATCCAACAACAAAGCATAAGTAGATTTGGAAATGATTTGGTAGTTTTGATAATATGATAATTGAACCTTGAAAACCCCCTTAAAGTTTATAGAAGATTATGATTTTATGTTCAAAACCTGTTTGCAACTAAAACTGCATCCACATAAAAATAACAGACCTATTCCCATTACTTGATATACCCTGCATGTAGCTAATGATAGCCTCCGTGTGACTTGTTGAGTACGATTGATTGTACTCAAACTTGCTTTATTCACCTCTTTCAGAAAATGGAAGAAGACAGGTTATGGCAAGATTTCGTATTAGGGTTGCGACCGCACTCAAGCGTTCCTATGGAGCTTTCTTTGATTCTTCTGAATGTAAGTAATATTTTGGGCTTAAATGCCCTTAAATACTTAAAATAGGCTGTTAAGTCTTATTTTATTTAAATTAACTCTCTTTTAAATATTCGTAAGCAGGCATGACACTATTTTTGCCAGTAACTGAACTCCTGGGCTGTTACGGAGAGTAACGACGTCCCCGTCCCAAAAACGGGGGTGTTACAATTTGTAAGTTTCTAGAAATTGATCCCACGATATTTTGGTTGCTAAGCGTTAAAGATGACAACGGTAGCCAATTGAAACCTATTAGGAAAAAAGATCATGATAACAGTTCATCGAAGCTTGAAAGTTCCTTCAAAATTACTTTTGTAATTCCGTTCAAGAATCAGGATAGGGCTTCAAATTACAAAACTTGTTAGGCATATGAAATCTTGAATGCAATTGCTTCATGCTAGTCTTAAATACAATTCACTCTTGTGTCTGCCAGTTTGTGACCCACATGCCCAACATTGCGCACACTAATGTGAGCGATGTGATAACAGTATGAAGTGTAAATATACAGTAAATATGTGTCGCGCAATGGCCAAGGACCATCTATGCGAACTGGGCGAGTTTGCCGGCAAAATGCGGCGGCGTGCGGCTCCTTGACGCAACGGAGCATGAGCCGGATGCCACGTTTGGGCGCCGATGGCAGCAGGTAGATCACCAACCCGATGGTGTTGATCACAAAACAAATGAGCTAAATATTGAGATATACTATAAAATTGACAATTAACAGTAATAGTAAAAATTTAAAGCTCAAGCTTGAATATACAATTTTAGTATTAGATCTTGTAGCTAACAAGTGAAGCATATATCATGAAGTATTAAAGGTCATAAAACAAATTAACCAACTACTGAAGATCACAAAACAAATTAGCCAACTATTGAGACAGACCATAAGATTGACAAATGACAGTAATAGAAAATTTAGAGTTCAAGCTTGAATATCCAATTTTAGTATTAGATCTTGTAGCTAACAAGTGAAGCATATATCATGAAGTACTAAAGGTCATAAAACAAATTAGCCGACTGTTGAAGATTACAAAACAAATTAGCTAACTATTGAGACAGACCACAAAATTGACAAATGAGGGAGAGGCGGCTGGCATTGGGAGGGAGAGGCGGCCGGTGTCGGGAGGGAGAGGCGAACGGCGACAGGAGGGAGAGGCGGCGTCGGGAGGGAGAGGCGATGTCGCGCGCGAGTGAGCAGTCAGATCTAGCAAAACCTAGCAGGGGCGGCGGAGGCTGAGTGCATGAGTGAGGACTCTACGAGTAGAACCTATCCTTGAGATATATTTATAGGGAACTATCACAGACGATTCTTTCATAGAACCATCTGTGATATGTTGAATATTATAGATGGTTCTATAAAAGAACCGCCTGTGGTAGTATTATCACAGATGGTTTGTTTCGATAAACCGCATGTGATAGTTCACTCTAGTCATAAAAAAATTATGCTGGCCATGCAATATGAAAAACGCAAGCATAATCATAAATATAACTATTTCTTAATTACTGAATCAATTACAATGGAATATGGTTCCATAATTACATGCCGAGTTTCCTAATTATGAACATATTACAACAATTTCCAAATAGGTGCTGGCTATGTGGGATCATTTGTTACACTTGGCTATTTCCTTTTAAATAAAGCCCTTTACGATGATCGACACGCATATAGCTTGCTTCATTGTCTTGTTCTTCCTCGAGCCTAATGGCGTCTCCAAATGGACGCAACTCATCAAATTGATTGTACTCTTTCTCATCTATGACATTCTCAACTATGACAATCATTCTTTTTCCATGAAGAACTATATGGAGCTTCTTATTTGCTAGGTCAGTTACGTAAATTACTTGAACAACTTGCCTCACGAGTATGAACAACTTGCCAATATAAATAAAGTCATTACAGTGTGTATTACAATCAATTTATAAACCTCACAGTGGTGGATCTAGAAGAAAAATAACGCGGGGGCCTCATGCTTCATGTATATACTTATTAACACATTCATCTGGGGATGTAATTAGAGTGGATACAGACATATATCGCTCATCTTGTATCCTATTTCATATTTTTTATCAGAGTTGGAGTCGGACACAGATAATGCTAGATACCTATTTTTCCGTTCCGTATTTGTTCCATAAGCATTCGGATGATCTGTCAGACGGAAATTATCTATTTCTTTTGGCTTCTAAAAGCTGAAACCAAAGCCAATACAAAGGGGTCCTTAGTTAGCTCAACAATAGGTTTTTTCTTTTCGGCTTCTAATTTTCTCTACAATAAGTATCTTTTCTACGGTATTTAGGTTTCAAATGGAGTGTCTTTTCAAAACAGGATCCACTAGTCGATTTTGTTGACACCGAAATGACTTTATTTATATTAGTTAAAATCATACATGAGTGTCTCTCTCCTTACGACTTCGCTATAAATTGTTACTATTTATCAGCCGCATAAAAAAAACAGCCCAGCACATGCATCAGCGTCATTCCCGTTTCCATTCCCTATCAACCTACACGCTGCTGCTTCAAACATTTGGAATGTAAAGGGGTCTAGAAGAAATTGAACTATTTCCAGCAAAATTTTCTTTTCTGTAGAGTTTTGTGTGAAATTCTTGCGTTGAATCTTTGCCAAAGCAAAGGTATAGAGGAAAACCTAAATCTTCGACCGATAAATTTATCACCAGCATAAGGAGGGAGATTGGATCATATACCCTCCTTTAGTTGGGAAATTGAGGATTTATCTTTCATATCTCAATGACACGTGGGGTCATTATAAGTCACTGACACGTGGACCAGGAGAGTAAATCCTCAATTTCTATCTAAATAAAGGGTATATGATCAATTTTTTGGCACAAGGAAGCGCACTTGGAATTTGGAGTGCCCTCTCGCCATTCCTCGAACAAGTCATCACCCTCCCTTCAGTTTCTCACAAAAGACGGCTACAAGATGCTTGACGAAGAGATCAGGAAGCATTGTCCTCGCCTCCTCGGAGCTGGTGATTTCCGCCTTCAAATATCGGTTACGTACTCCACTAATCCGCCTTCTGTCTGTATTGTACCATGTACCTGAAAGTTGCAACGGCGTGTTCCTAATTAACGCCCTTTTTTTGAGAAAAAAAAACTCATGGACCAGGACACGGCACCAACCTCCCGTCCTCCACCGAAACGCCGAATCCCAGCCCTCCATCCCATCCGCCATGCCAAACTAACGGCCGAGATTTCGCATCCCCTCCCCTTCGCGACGAAGCATCCTCCTCGCGGAGACTCACATGAGTCGTGTCCCAAAAAAATCGATTAAAATCAGGAAGAAATTAATAACGCCCGTGAATTAGCAAACACGGGCAGCCACCGACCGACCCATCGATCGATCGATCGAGCCTCCTCCCCCAGCAAATCCACCGGAAATTCCGGCGGTAACAGCAGCGGAGGGGGGCTCCAGATCTCGCCGGCTTGCGCGGGCACCGGCGGAGGCGGAGGGCGATGGCGCTGAACATGAAGACTTTCACGCAGGCGCTGGCGAAGGCGTCGGCGGTGATTGAGAAGACGGTGACCACGACGGTGCAGGAGGTGACGGGCCCGCGGCCGCTGCAGGACTACGAGCTGCTCGGCCAGGCCGCGTCGGGGGGCCCGGGCCTCGCGTGGCGGATCTACACGGCGCGGCCGCGGGAGGGGGCGCCCTCCGCGCCCTACCCCGTCGTCTCCGTCTGGGTGCTCGACAAGCGCGCGCTCTCCGAGGCGCGAGCGCGGGCGGGGCTCTCCAAGGCTGCGGAGGACGCCTTCCTCGACCTCGCCCGCGCCGACGCCGCCCGCCTCGTGCGCCTGCGCCACCCGGGCGTGCTCCACGTCGTGCAGGCGCTGGACGAGACCAAGGCCGCCATGGCCATGGCCACCGAGCCGGTGTTCGCCTCCGTCTCCAACGCGCTCGGATGCCTCGACAACGTGGGCAACGTGCCCAAGGAGCTCAAGGGCATGGTACAGAGTGATATCTCAGGCTTTTTTTGCTTTCCCGCGTGCCCAGATGTCTAGAATTGGGGCCTTCGCAAATTAATTAGCTTCTACAAAGGCTAGAGTTTGGGAAATTGGTGCTTGGATTAAAGCATACTTGCAGTATCAGTTTACGCATGGTTACTATACTTACCATCTACCACTCACCACCAGCTAGCGAGTTGAGGTTGATTAGTGTTGGTGTCATATTGACGAGAGGGGCAAACTGGCAATTGTATCTAAATTGGATATTTGGACCATTAATTAACATCGTGTAGATTTCTGCAGTACAATGCATGAGATGAGAAGATAACATTTACGCTTCTAATGCAGTTTTTTCCAGTGTCGTATCCAGAAAATGCACCAAGTGGGGTCATTTATACTTTTAAAAGTTCACAACAATCCTTTCTTAACAATTAACTTCCTTTAGGGCTTGTTTGCGGTTGTTGTGCTGCGTTGTGCTTAATTTATAAGCTTTTGTGGAAAAGCAGTTGGGAAAAATCTAGCACATTTTTGGCAAAATCAAATTATAATGTAACAACTTATGCCATACGATGTTGGATCCTTCCTTATTTTCTTGCATGTGTATATATTCTTTAAACACAACTCACATATTTTCTATTATTTGAAACGCAACAATATATCCTTTTGCAACATGGTTTAGAAAAAAGCAGCTAACCAAACACCAGTATATCTGAAAATGGTTCCAGCAAACGGGATTACCATAATCCACCACAATGCTAAATGAAGCCCTAGTGAGGTTAATCTATCAAAATTCGGAAAGTTCTCTGGGCAGTTATATAATTTGTTACTTCTAATACACAAGTTTGTAAAATACTGTGGGATCATTTGACCCCCACAGTGTCTCCACCACTGTCATTTGGTAGGATCTTAGGAGACAAACAGGATCGACTTTCCAGATATTCGGGTTGAATCAGATAATAGTGAATTTTTCCATTGTAAAATTCTTAGATTCATGTGGTATTTCAGGGAGTTGGATTGCAATTGACTAAGTTTGTCAAGTAATGATCAGTTGAGTCAGAAATGTTTTCACTTCTGCCAATGAGTGCTTGTAAATTGTATCTTGCTTACAGTTTTGTGTGTTGAATGGTGCATGACAATTGATTGCGTATCCAAAGCATGATCATGTGTTTCAGTTGTACTATGCTTTACTTAGTTTCGGTTGTGTTCTAGGAAATGGGGCTACTGGAGATTAAACATGGATTGCTACAAGTTGCAGAGACGTTGGATTTTCTTCATAACAATGCCCATCTTGCCCATCGAGCTATATCACCTGAGGTTGCAATGTAGCACCTTTCTTCTGCTTATAGTTTCTGCATGGTTGTTTCCTGTTATTGATATACTTTATCATATGTGCATTATAATACTCGGTCATTTTGCTAGTTTTATGTTAGGTAATTTTTCAACCATGCAATGAAATGATTCTGCTTTAGTGTGAAGTTCCCTTTGATAATGTTAAGTTCACCTGTACCATGCTGTGGTCTAGGCTAGCTGCCCATTATATCCTGCTATTTTGTAATTGCACTTAGTACTAAACATACTCAGTTCAATATTTCTCAAATTGATTCCTATGAATTATTCTCTTTATATGGAACTAATTAATAAATGTTGCTTTCTGAACTGATGACTTGCTAGCACATGAAATCTAACAATACAATGATCCTGCAGAATACCTGAGTATTTTTTGTTAATATGTATTCTCCTGCTGATGCATGAATTTGATGTTGCTGCTTATGAGTGTGGCATACTTGACATATTTTGTTGTGCCATATCTTAAGTTCTAGAATGTAATAATTCGGTCTCTTTTGCAGGCAGTCTTTATAACTTCAAGTGGATCTTGGAAGCTTGGTGCGTTTGGTTTTGCTCTTGCTGTTGACCAAGCCACGGGTGGTTTGACATCATCACAGCAATTCCATTATTCGGTTAGTAAGTAAATTACGCTTAGTTTGACATTCTAGTTACTTATTTGGATACATTAAGTTATTAACTAATTGATATTCTCTTTCTTAGAGCCATAAGCCCATAACAGAAACAATATTCTAGAATTGGTAAAGATTCTCTTAACTAGATGCCACAATGCAGGGCCATAGAGTCGTCCTTAAATTTGATTACAACACTCCATAATTAAGTTATTAATGAAAAATTGAACATCCTTTCATATTTCGAACTAATCATGTGCTTTGCACACCAATTGTTTTTTGCTGACATTGTCTCTGTAATTAGCAACTTATAAAAATTAGAACCTGCTTTCTAGACCCTGCTTGTTTTAGCATTTCCACTCTTTGAATCATAACCTTTTTACCCGTTTGACTTCTCTTTAGGACTATGATGCTGAGGATACAGCTTTACCTCTTCAACCATCTCTGAATTATACTGCACCAGAATTGGTCCGAAGTGGAGATTCTAAAGTTGGCTCTGCCTGTGACATGTTTAGTTTTGGATGTCTGGCTTACCACCTGGTTGCTCGTAGACCACTTCTGGACTGCCATAACAATGTTAAAATGGTATGTCTTTAATCTGGATGATGACATTTACCCATTCTAAATGTTGTTCTTTTTTGTATCAATGGTCTAAACTGCAGATGCTACATTTTTCCCCTTTGAATTCTGCAAATAGACCATCTGTTATGGTTGCATATGTGGCAAATATGATGAAGTTTCCCCCTGTTCTTGCAGTACATGAATTCCTTGACATTTTTAACGAGTGAAGCCTTTTCTAATATCCCTGCCGATTTGGTGGTGGATTTGCAAAGGATGCTATCAGTTGATGCGGTATCACGCCCTAGTGCTATGGCTTTTACTGGTAAAGTATCACTCCCTTTTTTCTCTTATTTCAGGCATAAGATCTTGTAGAATGAAGTTCTTGGATGACACCACTGATGGTGCTAATCGCAGACATTACTAATAGTTGGTTGAAATGCTTTTGAATCATTACCTTTTTTTTGTCTGATAGGCTCTTCTTTCTTCCGGGATGACACGAGGTTGCGTGCTCTTCGTTTCCTTGACCATTTGCTTGTATGTGTTTATTATTCCTTCAATTACTTCCCTAGATATGTTCAAAGGTTTCGAGTTTCACTGCTATGTGTATCAAGCTTACTTTGTTGCAGTCTGATAATCACAATTTGACCAGTTTAAGTGTCAGTTGTACCTGGCAAGACAGCAGCGGGATCATTATCCCTTAGAATACTGTTTGTCTGAAAGAGGCAACATAACAATTTGGTAGCTAAAAATTGTTCTAATATTAATACATCATCCTTTTCAGGAGAGAGATAATATGCAGAAGACAGAGTTTTTGAAGGCATTATCAGATATGTGGAAAGACTTTGATTCCCGAGTTCTTCGATACAAAGTATGTGCAATCCATTCTCTACTTTGTTCCAGTCAATGTTGTTTCCAGAAGGGTCTACTCATCTAACTGTGAGCACCATTTGCTTTGGCAATGTGCCAACTCATAGAAGCTATTGGAACCCACATGTGGTCAATTAAATGTGTAGATGTTTTTCCACCTTATTTCCAGTTGCCTGATGTAAATTTATTGCATGAACATCATAAAGTATTCAAGCTCTATAAAATTTTCATTTCAATCCACTATCAAATGCTCATTTCTCCTTGTTGCTACTGATCAAGACCCAAGAGCTAAGTTTTAGGGTGTTCTAGTTGTTTTGTCAAACATGTCAAGACACTGGCAATTAAAAGTTTGATATGGGAAACAAAGAAAAGAAATGGCCACAGCTCAATTTCATGACTTTCACTTCTTTCTAGAACTGAATCACTTTATTGGTTAATACATTCTGACAGCATTCTCTTGTTTTTCTGCTTTACAATTTCAATTAATCTATTGATGGCTGATTTACGTCTGTACATATGTGCATACGAAAATTTTCTTTTTTGTCGAGAAAAAGCTGCCTTACAATGTCAGCTGATCTATTGGCTATTTGTAAGCTGATTCATATTTTGCAACCAGGTTCTTCCACCTCTTTGTGCTGAGTTACGCAACATGGTTATGCAGCCAATGATTTTACCCATGGTTCTGACAATAGCAGAATCTCAGGTCATCTTCCTTGTTTCTTAATTATTCTTTTTCAAATACATGAATTGTAATTCTTTGTTCAACGAATTTTATGGACTTCCGTACTTTCTTATCTGATTATCAGCTAATAGCAAAATGTTATGGTTCTCTAACAATTTGCATAATATCAGTAGCTGCCCATCTTGCTAGGACTTTTCATCTAATTATATGTTCTTTTACTAGATTAAGTCCTCATTTTGTGCATTTAGATCATTCTTGTTGCAACACCCACTAACCTACAGCATTGGATTATTGTAATTCCATTATGACACCTCAATTTCTGCTGTTCATAGAGTTTTTTTTAAAAAAAAAGCAAAATGCATCTCAAGCTATGCTATTGGTGATATCTTTTTTAATGCCGACTTCTGAAAAAATTGTTGTTTTCTGCTCCCTTGCAGGATAAAGGTGATTTTGAGCTTTCAACATTGCCTGCACTTGTTCCAGTATTTACTTCAGCTTCAGGTGAAACACTTCTTTTGCTTGTGAAGCATGCAGATCTCATTATTAACAAGGTAATTATGGCTATTTTGTGAAACATTGAACTGATAAGATATTTCTGGTTTTACCCCCATTGGCTTTTCTCTATGAATGAATGCAATGATAATCCACAAAGGATCTTTACTATCAAATAGTTAGTTATTGGAATTTGCATTGTTTTTATTTTGTGGGATTTGTGACAGTTTAATTTTGTTGTTGTGTTTCCCTTGCAGGTCACACAGGACCATTTGATATTGCATGTTCTTCCAATGCTTGTACGGGCTTATGATGACACCGATCCCCGGCTACAGGAAGAAGTTCTGCGACGAACGGTGCAACTGTCTCGTCAGCTTGACATGAAGGTTAACCTTGATTTATTTTGGCTGAAATGAATATTAACCATTTGATTGTGTTGCGCCCCTCCATCAATGAAGAAGTATTGTGCTTTTTTTGTTTGAAACTGATTGTTCAGATGATTTCTCACTTGACGAATGAACTTAGCGTATGAATAAAGAATCCATGATTCAACATTATGTATTCATGCAATGGTTTCTTATTGCAGCTACTGAAACAGGCTGTGCTGCCACGTGTACATGGATTAGCTCTAAAGACAACAGTTGCTGCGGTATGCATAATATACGATTTAAATTCATAATTTTGGCAATTTATTTATGAATTATTTTGTAAAGTACTATTACAAAGACCACGGAATTGAAAAATACCATCGCTTATGATAATGATATGTTGGGCCCGGGACCACCTGTCGATGACACATTGGGGTATTTTTCAACCCCGCGATCTTTGCGATAGTACTAAGCAATATTGCCTTTTATTTATTAGCTTTGATGATACCAATATGCATATGCATTAAAACATTATAAGAACATTTATGACGAAAGGAGCTAGGTTGTATGAAATAGTTAAATAAAAGGGAAAACTGCTGTCTTCGTTCCTATTCTAGCAGGCACATCACGAAAAGAAAAGGATAAGGGCTATGTGATATAGAATATATGATTTTCTTGTGTAGTTATGGACTATATCATGCGGGTCATTATTGGTCTTTTGTTATTATCTGATATGCTACCAAACATTTTCCTATTAATGGTCATAATTTTATTGATGCTGTAGAATAGGCCTAGTAGTAAGTCTGTTGTTATGGACAGTTTGGTTTTCTGAATTAATGTTTAGTAATATATAATACTATAATAGTGTAGATCTTAATTTTTAGTCATGTGGTTGATGCGGCCCGACTAATAAACTAGCAAACACACATACGATGGCCCAATCTTGCATGGTACATAGAAACAACAGCCGTTCTTCGCCTTCCTTGCGCAAGCAAACAACCCGGTGAAGATTTGTATGTATGCGCACACAATCCCCAATCCCCAGCCTGTCTTCCCCTCAGTTCCTACACCACAGCCACTGCCTTGATTCTTCACATCTCCAGGAACTCCCACACCAATTCAGAACAGCAGTAAACAAAGGATAGATGGGATCAGCGCCGACCAGAACAATAGAATCCAATCCCTACTGAATAATCTATCCACACGAGAGCACCTCAACTCACGAACAGAAAGAGAATATCTCACGATCTGGTGTGCAAACTCAAGCAACACAGCTAGAGCCTATGCAACCAAGCAAAAACCTAGATTGGTCTTCACAGGAAACAAGAACATGACATGGTCGCCATGCTCAGTGATCTTCTGGGTTTATCTTAAAATAAAAACTGTTCTCCCCTTCCATGGACGCATCCCCTAAGCCTTTTATATGGCTACTAACACACGATGGACCCAACTACAACTCGACTAGGAACTCAACACGAACTCTAGTCCACACGTGTATAATTCACATGTGAATTTACAACTTGGATACAAAGGAAATTAACTCACAAAAAGACCCACTCGGATTAAGAGATAGATGTGAACCTGGACTCTACTAGATAAGAAAACGGGATACTAATTTAGAAGAGAATCGGTTCCTATGGAAATTGGAATAGGAACGCTCCTAAAACTACGTAACTTACGTTCTCTGCTTCTGGCTCGAGTTCCATGCATCTCAGGTTTGTTTCTGGCTCATCCCTTGGCTCGTTGCACTCTTGGCTCGAGCCACCCTCCACACACGCTCTCCCACAGACTGCCTTCAAACGATCGCATAAATGCCACAGCCCAAGCGTTGCACCCCTCGGTCCACACTGTGCGTCATCACGCCCCTTTGCTGGTGCTCCTGCCCTTCCTCGATTTGATAGCACACGCGCCGCGCGCCCTTCATGCTGCACACGTGTTGCATGCAGCACCCTAAGGATATGCACAGCCGCAAACCCTGCCTGTTCTCCATGCCTGCCATGCAGTCCGACATGCACACGCATCACCTCCTGCGCACATGAGCATAGCCATATGTTGTATGTTACACTAGCGCTTTCTTTCTTAGTCGCCCACAGCCGGCCACACCTCCCTCCCTTGGCCATCATGGTTGCAGTAGTACTTTGCTCCGTATCAGTGGCGGACCCAGGATTTTTAGGATAGGTATTCGGATTTCGGAATTAAGTTGCTCAAATACGTCAATACCACAACGCACCATCCCCTCCCCCAAACACCGATACAACAATACCTGTATGTAGATATAATAAAAATACATAAATTACAGAAATTAATGATTTCTTATGAGGAAACGGGCGACATAAGACGAGCATAATTATATAAATTAAATAACAAATTATAGAGATAAATGAGAGTTGTATATCTTGTTGATCTTGCCTTTTTTTTTGCTATTTTCCCATCAGCAAGAATTGTCCATCTAAGAGAAAATTGTATGTTCCTTCCATAGAGCAAAACAGACCAAGAAAGAAAATAAGTGAAGTGAGGTGGAGCACACCTAGATCTGGAGAGAGGACGATGACAATAAGTTGGAGGTGCTACTCACTTCCCAATGCCACACTCCCTCTCGGTTACCGCGTTGCTCCCTTTTTATCGCCCGCTCTCTACCTCCGTGTTCGTTGTGCCACTGCCCGCGGCACCTCTCTGCTCGCCCATGCTGCCACACGCTCACCTTACACCACGCATCGTCTCACGCATGATTAACGTCACATCATGACACCACGTTTGTGTCCGCCGGTCGTCACTCGCCTCTAGTCTGCACCTCTGCCCGCTTGTCACTCGAAGGCTGAAGCCGCCTCCTACACAGACGGCGAAGATGAGAAATATAACAAATGTTAGGATTTTGTTTGTGTCTTTACCTCTTTGGGCGTGAGGAGGGCTAAGGTGGAAAGAAAAATGGGTCTAATGCGTGAGATATGGGGAGTGCGGGCTGAATTTATTTGCAGACATAAAAATATAGTTTTAACACAACTAATAGTATATACATCTAATATACCTATTATATATCTGGTATTTTATAAAAAAATTTGGGTGTTCAACTGAACACCCTTGACCTATTATAGATCCTCCCATGCCTAAGGACATGCACAGCCGCAAACCCTGCCTGTTCTCCACGCCTGCCTTGCAGTCCAACATGCACACGCATCACCTCCTGCGCACATGAGCACAGCCATATGTTGCATGTTACACTAGCGCTTTCTTTCTTAGTCGCCCACAGCCGGCCACACCTCCCTCCCTTGGCCATCATGGCTGCAGTAGTACTTTGCTCCGTATCAATTGTAGTGCATCTATTGGGTCTTAGTTTTAATTGATGTTGGTGTTCTATTGTTACATTTCTTATTTTTTTCTATATAGTCAATTTTCTGAATATCTGCTGCTGGCTTTGGTAATTTCACCTCATTTTCGGGAAGACATCATTCTGTACTTTATATCGGTTCGTATTTTTTGTTGCTTTCTTATGGTCTTAATTGTTCCCTGCAAATATAGGTGCGAGTAAATGCCTTGCGCTGTTTAGGAGATCTTGTTCCATCCTTGGATAAAGTAGGTATACTGGAGATCTTGCAGACCCTTCGGCGTTGCACCACTGTTGACCATTCTGCCCCAACCCTTATGTGCACCCTTGGAGTTGCTAATGCAATTTTTAAACAGGTTAATTCTTGATATTTTTATTTACTATCACTGCATTTTGAGCACCCTTTTTTCCTTGCCGATTGATGTACCTTTTACCAGCACCCTATGTAACTCGTTTGTCAATGATCCAGTGTGGTGTTGAGTTTGCTGCGGAACATGTGATTCCTCTCATCTTCCCCTTGCTCACAGCACAGCAATTGAATGTACAGCAATTTGCTAAGTACATCCTATTTGTCAAGGATATCACAAGGTACCATTTACTATCTTCCATGTCAGTCGATGCTGCAATCAATATATCAACTAAACTACTGTCTACTTATACAGCAAGATCGAAGAGAAGCGTGGTGTAACTGTTAACGATAATGGGAATACAAAGGTAAAAGTATCGCCTTCATTGTCAAATGGTGTTCATTCTGGACCAATGTTAGGATGTGTAGGACAAATTGGACAAATATCAGCTGCAAAGAGCACCCCTGCATGGGATGAAGACTGGGGCCCTACTACGAAAACCAGTGCTCCGTCACTCTCTTTTGATTCCAGTGCGCAAACAAAGCAACCCTCGACAGACCCTTTTGATTTCAGCACTCAAACAAAGCAACCCTCCGCACTCCCTTTCGATTTCAGTGCTCAAACAAAGCAACCGTCCACAGTTTCTCAGGTTACAGTAGCTACAATCCCACCTGCACAACCACTTCCATCATTGCAATTTGTTGGACCCAGTTCAGGACCTCAAACTTCTGGTTCATGTGTTCCTGTTGACATCGAGTGGCCGCCTCGAAAAAGCACATCATCTGACTCTAATGTGGCATTGCCTTTTAACAAGGAGAGTAAATCTGGAGAACTGTCTAGCGATGGACTTGATGATATTGATCCTTTTGCCAACTGGCCCCTTAAACCAAGCAGCACTGCCAGTATTTCAGCGGTTGAGCACCCACCAAGCACAAAACTAAGTATTTCTGGATTGAACACAGGAAACATAGGCTTTGGTGGCAGCGACAGTTCTCGGGGGCAAATGAAAACCAACCAAATGAGTTGGTCAGGGAAACCGTATGGTACCAATTTAATGGGCATGAACTCAACCGGCAGCTATTTGAACCAGGGCAACTCAGCTCTGGGATTTGGAAATCCGATTGGAGGACTGAGCACTGGTCTCTCCAATCCAAGTAGTTCCAGTGCAGACCAGAGCATCATGCGACCAAAATCTGATTTTGGTTCACTATCACTGTCAATGAATTCTACACATGGCCCGCCCAAGCTTGCCCCTCCTCCAACCGCTGCTGTTGGAAGAGGGCGTGGTAGAAATCAAGGGCAATCGGCACTCTCCCGAGCATCACGGGCCCCTCATTCCAATGCTTCATCAGAGCAACCGCCTCTTCTAGATTTGCTGTAGCAAGAGAGGACTGTCTCTGTTCTTCCTTTTGCAAATGGCAGTGGGTAGTTCTCAGCGTTGAAGCCTTCTGTATGGTGTGCACCATGCTTTTCTCAAACCTGCTTGCAGCGATAATGTATTTTCTTGTAAGATTGAAACTGGACAGCCTCCGTTGATAGTCCCAATTCCCAAAGAAGCTGCTTCGGAGCCTTCCTGAGGTTACAGAATGTTCTCTTGCTTAGGGCTTTTTTTATTTCAGTGCTGAGGCAGGATAAATTTTATTTGTGTATAATATGTTTGTCGAAACTCGCTGTAGATTGTAGAGTTCATGAATACAGTCAACATGTTTGTTGGGATGTGAAATTTTGAATGCTCAGAATGTACCACCAGGTTCAATGAACATCGTGCAGATGGACCCAGGTATTATTCAATAGTCTCCACCATGGAATTCATTCATTCTGGGAAGGGCCCAGTTGTGTAGTGTAGCCGTAAAACATAGGCCCATGCGCAATTCTTCTGGCTATTGTTGGAGGAAACTGTTGTTGATAAACCATCCATGTTTGTTGTGATTACAACTGTTTAAAGTGAATATGCGTGTCTGGCCAACACTTCGGCTAAACCATTCCCAGCTAAATCTGCTTGGTTTGAGATGCTTTTCTTCATCCTGTTTTGAAAATCTATATGATCGTGTGGAGTTGTGGACTGTGGACAAACTGTTCTTGGTTGGATTTTTATGTGACAACTCTGATGGCACTAGCTGTCGCTCTCATACCGAATTGCAGCCAGCTGCAGTGTTTTCCTGACCCATGCACTGGAGAACACCTTTATATTTGAATTTGCTACAGCCTTTTGTACCACTGTGCAATGTATTTGGTTGGGATGCATGGCAGGAATATTTCAGTTCCATGCCAGTTCGATGATGCACCAGGAGACAAATGGCTCAAGAGAAAATGGCAAGCTGGCCTTCACAGCAATGCTGCTCTATCTTCATTCTTCAGTCACAAGCCACTGTGCCTCACATCCTCTGCTCAAGATGGCCATGTTCTTGCAGCCTCACGCACCCACATGAGCTCCTGCAAGCCCATGCAAGGCAAATGCAAGTGCAGGTGCATGCATTGATGCATTGATTGATTGGGGGCAAAGAGCACCGTGCAAGTGTGCACGCAACATCCATGGGTAGGCTCCTGATCAGGAACGGGAGGCTGCAAAGGGGATGGACGGATCGATGGGGTGCCATGCGATCACATTCATCCATCCATTTCGTAGTGGGGGCATGCATTTGTGTGTGCAGATGAGACCACGAGAGGCGTCTCGCAATGATGCATAGGCGGTGGTACGCCTGCCTGGATGACGAGACGCCTCACAACTGTACTGCAACAACAACAACAACATCACAACCGAGAGCAGAGCAGATGATTTGGCAGGGAGCGGCAGAATAGCCGTGCAAAACAACGTTAGCTCGTCAGTCACTCGTCGCCAGAAGAAGATGCTGCGGCGAGCTTCAGCTAGAGACCGACCGAGAGGTCCCACCCGGCCTGCGACGCTGCCGGCCGGCCTCGCGCTCACATGCCGCGCGCGGCGTTGTCACGCGCAGCGAGATGCCGTCGACGGGCAGGGAACACGAGAGGATGGCAATGTCAATGGAGTACGGACGAATGCAGCGATTTGTACAGCACACACAGCAGGTTCAGGGTACAGCACAGTGCAGGCTACATGTTATATTCTCCTTTCACTCACAGATATGCGATGACCGATTTTCTGCACGTACTTGCGTGATAATGCAAACCTAAAATCTGAGCCTTCTGATCAGCGTGAAAAGCCAACGAGTTCATGAAAAAAAAAGGTAGGTTCATATATCCGAGGAGCATATACTAGCAAGGTTAGGTTACTGTCCATGATCAAAATGATGATAGAATGGAAGTTCAAATTTAAGTTGATACTCTATTGTGCTAGTAGTTTCTACAAGCTGTGTTCCGAATGTAGATACAATACATACGTGAGGCAGTAATTGTAGCTACCAGCTGGAGCGGTGGCGTCTTAAGTTTGTAATGGACCACGATACACAGGTAGAGCCCGGCCTACGTACGTGTACACGCGTGGATAACTGCTACTAGTACGTGTACGTACAGAGCCTGGAGACCAGGGGATAGAGTGATGTGGCATTGGAACTTTCTCGTGCTCCAGGTAAATAAATTTCTGACGGTGTCGACGTTGTTGCGATGGAATTAGTGCTAGCATTTGAGACTAGGCGAGTACTGAGAGACTTACTGTAGCTGAAAGCCATGTACGTACGTACATATATGCAGCAGTACATCCGTCGTTCCATAACCAAAGGCGCAAGCACTCGTATTCAGTTTTGTTTTGGCCTGCAAGCACATAACACTGCTACAAGCACCTGTATGTAGTTTTGTTTTAGCAATTATGAACTGGGCGCAAGGAGGGTGAGAGAGAAGCAGAGCAGGATGGGCAAAGATGGGATATTGAGGAATGGATAGGGGACATAGGGTACTGCAAGGGGAATCCAACGAGGAGGTAAGGGCCCCTGTATCTATGTCTGTGAGTTGATTGCGGGCCTGTTATTTTTAGTTTTAGTTTATGGATTTTTACTGTGGTTTATGATTTTTGGGTTATTTGTGAGAGAAGCTATAGAATAATAGAAACTCGCATGTAGTTTTAGCTGGTATAAATGAAGTTGTTGTAGTATATGCTGCAATCAACTTGTAAACCCTGCCTTGAAAAGACACTCCGTTTGAGAGCTAGTTACTGTAGAAAAGCTAAAAAACAGCTTTTAGAAGCTGAGAAGAACATATCCTGCATCTCCCTAATTAACCAGGCAACCCTCTCTCTCTCCTCCTTGAGCAGAGATTATAGGTCTTGTTTAATTCTGATTTTTCTCTTGACGGTTAAGTTTTGCTGAAATAACGCTATACAACGGTTGTTAGTTTTTTTCTAAAATATTTAATTAAAAGTAAAAACACGTTACACCTTTAGACCACTGTAAAAGGAAAAGAAAAAAGAAAGAAAAGATAGAAGATAGATCATGGATTAGCCGCGAAAAAAGATAGTCCATGGATGATAACCTCACAGAAGCTGTAAGAGAAGAGATAGGGGGTATCCTAAGACAAGGGATGAGAACGACTTACCTAGCTGACTACGTGGCGCACGTGCAAGGAGCCCCGCTCATGTGGCGCGGGCTAGGCCCCGGCCACGTGTCAAGCAGGCGCGCCACTACCCCAGCGATGCACACGTGGTGACGTCACCCTCGCCCAAGCAACCTAGGGGCTCGCGCGCCATCGCGCTCGCCTCCTCCCCTCTGCTCTCTCAGCTCAGCTCACGCCTGGTTTATGTCCTCCATCCCCTGTGCAGCCTTGCGCTGTTTCACAACTATGGCCATGGATAGGCTGCTGCGACAGTTCATGGAACCATACATACGAGTTAGTTATACAATCAAAGGGGTGAAATTTGTCTTACAAGGCAAAATTTGTTTGTTAAAACACTGGTGTAGTCTTTTTTAAAAAGATAAATTAAGCCGTTAAGGTGATCAAATCTTATAAGTTTGTGATATTATCTAGATCCTTGGATATCGTAGTACCACATCATCGGATATGCTCTACTTAGAAAAAGGCTAGGGTCGTTAGCAGTGGCGGAGCCACATTGATGTATGGGAGTGCAGTTGCACCTTCAAAATTTTTGTGCAAAAACCGATATATACCCACCTTAATATACAAAATATATACTACATATACTAACATACTTCTGGCAGCTTATTAGGCCCAATAGGCAACAAGCCTATTAGCCCAAGTGTCCACGCCATCCTCACTTCCTCAGTCGATCGGCCACCCCATCGAAGATTCCGCAATCGGCCAAATCCTTCAGGCTTCTACACTAGTGCAGCAGCCGAGCTCAAGCTCAGGCATGTGGCTCTGCTCACATGTAGCTCATCGCCGCCACAACTAGCGACCACCAGGCACCAGAGAGAAAAAAGGTAAACCAAAAAAGTCATCGAGCCAAGTTTTGACCTTGTGCTTCCCAATTCGTAGATATATTGTTCTGATTTTTCTCATCCGCCTTACTATGGTTTAACCGTGAAACAGCAAAAGATCCATGGCAATGTTGGCGTCGAAGTTGGCGTGGCTGCATTCCAAGGTGTGTGAGGTGATGAGATTGGTGGCCAAGCATGGGCTCGTATACCACAAGACGCTTATTGAGAGGAACAAGCAATATGTCATCAACCTGTCCACTATTGAAAAATGCAGGAGCTCTCCAAGCAGCTCTTCTACACCCGCCTTGCCAGGTCCCCTACGCTCCTGACTTATTGTGTCTTATTTTTTACCGTCCATTTTTTCTATGCACCTAAGTTCTTGATATCGATTAGCTTCTTAAATCTTGAATGCTGGTAGACATTTCTTGATGTTCATATGTCAACTAGCTCCGATGGGGTGGTTTTCATGATAGTCATATATTGTTGTATATATATTGGTCTGGGGCACCAAAAAGTAGGCTTCTCCTTTTTTGCCTGTAGTTTTAAAAGGATGATCTTAAGAATCAAAATCTAAAAGGGAGTTGTAGGAGTTATGATCAATACTAACAAGCTAAGAAATAGTATGGGTGAATAATACTTGAATGATTGCTTAGTTACCAACATTGAAATTTCGTACCGTGTCATTTGAATTTGTCTAAGAACGAACGTGTTTTAAGTTATACCTCTATCATATAAATTCTGGATCCGCCACTGGTTGTTAGCGATGTATTTGCTAGGGTATGGAGAGTAAGAAATCTAGTAAATATTGTTCATGAAATGCAAATTATTCCTCAAAAGTAAATCAACACCGTGACACCAACTGACCATGCAAGAACAGGATGTTTGTCAAAAGTGATAAAAAGTGCCAGCTTCCAGCTAGCCAATGTTGTTGCTCCAGGTGAGGAATCCATGGAACCAACCAATCAAGCGGCCGCACAAGATTGGAGCTGTTCTTCTTTCACCCCACTAGCACACCTTGGTGGGAGGCTGGTGACGGCCACAAGGCCCTGTCCCTGTCCCTTCCTCGTCTTATTCCTCTTTCCCTTCGGAGGGAGACATAAAGATTAGCTATATTTTATTATGACTAATGATTTTTTTATCTATGCTTGATTAGCCATATTCCATTATAACTAATAATTTTTTATCTAGGCTTTTTAAGATGACGACGAACAGTGGAGCTGTTGACACAGATAGCATATATGGTTTTGAGCTCGAAAAGTCGTTTGGAGAAATGGTTTTGAGAAACCGCTAGAAGATGCCTCCCTATTTGTTGTTCTTCCAGGGAAGTCAAAGTAAAAAAAAAAAAGAACCAAAAAGAACATAGACATTATACTGCTTGTGCTTCCTTGCATTGCACTGCGTGTTCCTACGCTAACCTGGGATTCCCTGCAGGGCAGTAAAAAGATAAGAGAGAGAAACAAGCTCCAGCATATCCAATCACAAACTAACCGTGCATGCAACAGTTGGTTGTTTCCTTTTGTGAAAAGAATTCATCCTGAAGGTGTATGCTAGTGTAGAGGCGACAGCGGCAGCAGCCAAATGCCCAATAGCGATTGCTGGAGGCTACAAAGGAGGCAGGGAGTGTTTATTTTGCTCCCGTCTTTTGGGTTTTTCAACTGACTTTTAATTTAGTCTTTTTACAATAATTACTATTTAATAAACTAATAAGTTATAATCAAAGCCATAAACCACAGTCTAAAAGAACAAGGCTATTGACTACAGCTGATGTTTTTAGTTAAAAATAAATAGCAGCTGTTGAAAGAAGTGACTTTTAAAAAAAGAGGACGAACGGTAGAAAAAATGATGAAGAGATGCACGTGCGAGACCGGAGAAAGAGCATTGGGGTGCGGATGCGTCCGTGACTCTCTATCTTATCCTCGGAGCGAGAGCAGTGGAGAAGTCGTTTTGAAAAGCATAGTATTCATATTAGTTTCTGAATTCTCTAATCAGATGCCAAAAACATAAATCAATTAAACAGGCACGTAGATAGCCGTAATGCAGTGCGGTGCAAGCAAAAGACACAGGCAAGAGATGCGGGCTTTGCTTGGGCTTCTGTTCCCTTCCCCTGCCAATGCTGGCATCTCTGGAGCAGGCGATGTGCCACCATATCCACCCACTCCCCGTTGCTCTCCTACGGTCCTACCCTCTACTTGTGCTCGAACTCACAGCTCACAAACCTAGATAACCTCGAGCTTTCAATTTGGAGGCATATGGCAAGCTAACGTTTGTGCATATGCTACTCGAACACTCGCCATCAGCAGAAATAGCTGCTGTAAATATGTTGCTGCAGTGGTGTTCTTACAACTTCACGACTGCATTTCTTATACGCTAGAATAGAATGGTGTCACCTGGTTTATTTGCGGTTTTAGACGGCGTTTTCGGTAGTTTTATGTGATTCTGATAGGGTATCTTCGATATTCGAGTTTATAATGGCATACCCAATATGCAAGCCCTAGCAGGAGAGGAGAGAATATTTCTGGGGGTTGAGTAGAAACAGGATACAAGGGAAAAGGACCCTGCAAAAACCAACTAATGAATGAGATGTCAGGTCCTGTTCTGCTGTGTGACCACATTCAGATCTATGAGGAGAAGCCAGGGTGCTGGTTGTGCCTCCAACTTTCCAGTAAGTCCCATTACATGGTACTTGTCAAGGGGAAGAGATCAAGGCAGTAGTTGCCATGAGCAAACCTTCAACTCTTTGATGTTGGAAGCTCATGTGCATGGATGGATGCACCTGCTCTCCTCTAAAACATAGAAGAACCTATGCAAAAAGCCATGTTTTGCCATGATGGATTTTGTGAGATGCTCTCTAGCTACCTGAAAAGTTGCAATGGGGCTGTGTGTTTTTTATGAGAGGCTGCAGCCTTTCACCAGAGCACATTATAGTAGAGCTTAGTGGCACCATTAAAAGCAAATAGTGGCTGCACCAGGGTCACTGAAGGGGGTGTTAGATTGGGACAGAGAAGGGAAATAATGTGGCTATCTGCGTAATGCATCATCATGCTTGGATGTGTGTATCCATGTATCCATCCCCATGCATAATTGTGTACTTACAAGGCTTCAGATCAAAGGAGAGGGAGCCAATAAAAGCACCATGAATTGGATCCTGGTACAAGGAGATGAGTACCTGACCTCACCTAACTACATGTCATCTTTTTCTTGTTCTAATCCTTTTGTTCTTACTACGTATTTTTTGTTAGTTTTAATTTTATCCTCCTAACACACCCAAGAAAAATTCTACAGTAAATGAGCCAAATCCTGTTACTGAATTTACTCTCAAAAGATTGAATTCCCACAGAAGAAGCAAACTGTTTCATACACACATATATACTTCAACATATTGGCTGCAGTCATTCTCATGGAATGATCAAGGCCGGAATATTGTTATTCCATTATCTAAAAAATATACTTCAACATGATACTTTTTGTGTATGCAGTTCGACAACTTAAACAAACTGTATGACTCTATTGCGACAAAAATTACCCAAAGGATGCTTGTAAGCTTGTTAAGCATTGTTTCATCCCTGAAAACTACAATAAAAATATGTGTTTCTTGTTATAGAGCAAAGGGATATATCCCTTTCTAATATTTTATAATTGTCCCACATTGCTCGCATTCGATCACAATCCATTCATATCTCAAGGTAAAGACCCTGAACAAAAAGAAAGAAAATAAATAAATAAACACTCTGGTTAGCCTGGTCCATGAGACAATATATAATTCCCAATTGATAACTACTCAATCCCGATCTAACATAGACCAATCACTCTTCCTAGACTAGTACAGTCCTAACCATGCAAGATCTATCCATTCCATCTCCTAGTTCTCTCCTCCAATCCTGCAAGGTTTCCATGGATTACCATAACAACAGTACGGTCAAACAATGTTTACTGCCCACATGCTCATTTTCACCTGCTCACGGGCAGATTTAATTAGGGTGCTGAGATGGTCAATGGAGCCCCATTTGCTGTTCCATTGGATCCTTACCCACTTTGGTCCTCCTCGGCACATCTCTTCATACCAAATCTAGTTACTTCCACTCACTGCCATACAGGATAACTATAACAATTATTGTTTTGGGATCTTGAGGTATTGAAACATCTGACCCTAGCCTCATCTTGAGGCAACCATGTATGTTTGAACATTGTTTACCTTTGTTTGTGAGAGCAATGCTATGTGATTGTTTGTGTCATGCATCATTTGATGTCATCAGGCAAGGGGAGGTGGTTGTTGGAGAGCAAGCATCACAAATCACAAAGTACAAAAACCAGTTTGTTGAGTTGGAAGGGCAGATCAAATCTGAAGAAAAAGGCAATGTGGGGGGGGGGGGGTGCAGTGGTGTACTGGATTAACTTATGACTCCCAACGATGTGACTGAGTGAAGCTGCCTCTGATCACCAGGGAGGGAGGAAATAAACAAATGTGTGCCATGCATCACATTCACAGGCGTAGGGTGATCTGCATTAAGTAGGACAGGTGTGCACCCATCTACTTTTCTCCACTCTTTAGTTTTAGGGTTCACAAGAGGGGTTGCTTTCCATGGTTCTCCTCAGTTCTTCCCTCCCCTTCAACATTTATGTCTTGGCCATTCAGCTCACATGATGGGCTTGCTAGCTTCTGCAACCACCACCACCACCATGGCCATAAACATCCTTGCATGACAACTTTTATTGGCATATGGATGCATGGATGGATGCATGTGTCCAAGTGTTCCTTGAGGGGTAGATATATAGGTTTTCACCATGTCCTTATTCTGGGTCAAGCAGACTGGCTTCCATTTGGTATGCTTGCTGTTGCCATGCTTCAATTGATTCACCTTTTGTGCTATCTGACCCCAAATTCAATGGCTGCTGAACTCCCCATATGCAAGCCCCAAGAACTGCAATATGGTTTCAAGTCTCACATTGCATGCAAGAACTCTTATAGTAATAGGATGCATTGATTAAGTGTGATGCTTTATCTTTCCATCCATTCATGCAGGCCACAGTAAACTATAAATATGCTCTGACCAATGGGGGCACAAAAGAAGAGCTCCTTCAGCGGCATACACTGAACCTTCCCATAGAAAGGCCTGGAAAAAAATCTTTTTCCTTGTGCATGCCGAACAGAGATCCTGTCCTCTCAAACCACAGTTTTGTACATGAAGCTCTTGATATAGGGCATGTTCTTTTTTATTTTAGCTTAAGAGTTTTATTTACGGTTTATAGTTTTTAGACTATTCGTGAGATTGAGTACAGAGTAATAGAAACACTTGTGGTTTTGACCGATATAAATGAAATTGCTACAGTGTATACTACAATCAACTTGTAGGCCTCACTCTAAAAAGACACTTCCTTTAAAAGTTAGATACTATAGAAAAATCAAAAACAGATTTTAAAAACAAAAAAGAAGAGACTCATAGAACACTTCAGCCAGTTAGTGGTTGCCAAGGAAACAGCCCTGTTTCTTTGTCAAGACAATGAATAGTATGGTGGTTGTTAACAAGTTTTTTCCTTAGTACAGTGCAGTGGAATCTATGGAGGTCTCAGTTCTGTTAAGTGCACAGAATGAGGGTGCAGTTATGCCCCCAGTCTGGGCCTTCCAGACAGGCTACACATGGCCTCCTGGGATAAAATCCAATTGTTAAAGGCTTGCAAATCATGCAAACATGTGATTTGTCACACAATACTATATATTGCTTGCACTCATACCATGCCCAACTGTCCTAGAACTAATCTTGGTTAGTTGATTAACTGGAGGGCTTTTCAAATCCTCACAGATCAGATGACTTAGCTATGGGAACACATGCATGTGCTTTGTTCTCCCGTTTTGAGTTACTACAGGCACTCAAAATGCTAAGTGGTAGTAGTAATTTTCCATACAAGTGAACATGGAGGCTGACCTGCATTTGTTTTATGATCTGGATATTTTTCTTCTTTCCAAAGCGAAGAAATAGTCGTTTTCATATGATATCCGAAGGTAATCACTTTTGTAAGGACATGCATGGGTTGACGTGAAACAATTTTTGCTCACTAGGAGGAGCTAGCTAAACAGCATGGGTTGGCCCGCTCGGTTGGGCTGAAAAACTGTGGCTTATAGCTGAAATTGCACTGTAGCGGTTAAAATTTTACTATAGTTAAAGGTGGTTTATTTAACGTAATTAAATTTAAAAAATTTAAAAATAAAAAAATATACTAGCTCATCACGGACAACGCAAACGAATATAGGAAAAAGAACCGAAAAAAGCCAAAAGTTCAGAAAAAGATGAAATTTATAAATAGTGAAAAATAAGTCAGAAGCTAGAAGTTGAAGCTGAAACAAGTGGGGAAACTAAAACGCACACCCATACATGATTCTCCTGTGCATATATGCACTGCATACTAGCCCTTGTCCTGATCTAGCGGTCGGCACAGATCCCGATGAGCGAGGGACGGTGCCGGATCGTCGACGCAGCCTAATTAGCCGGGGACCCTAATTAGGTAGCTAATCAATCAAACATGCATGCATCTTGTGCCTGTTTAATTAATATACTTGGCAGGAAGCAGCAGCTGGACGACACACGTACCACTGGTCCTGCCTGTGATATTCCATCTCGTCCAATTTGGAGCTAGAGTTGATTAATCCAGATCGGTGCCCTGGAAGATTTGCCCTTGTGCGAGGGAATTAGGAGAGCAGTGCCTAACTAGTACTGCTTTGCTAATTGAGGGAAAAAAATTCCCCGCTTGGTTGGACTGAAAAATTGTGGCTTATAGCTGAAATTGCACTGTAGCGGTTAAAATTTTACTATAGCTGAAGGTGACTTATTTGACATAATTAAATTAAAAATAAAAAAAAATATACTAGCTCATTACGGACAACACAAACGAATACAAGAAAAAAAGAACCAGCAAAAAAACTAAAAAAAGCTAAAAGTTCAGAAAAAAACGAAATTTATGAATAGTAAAAAATAGGTTGAAGCTGAAGCCGAAATGAGCGGAGCATGATGGTGTTTATTGTAACAACCAACCAAACGGAAAGGAGTAATAACCTGTCTCCTCTGAACAAAACACATTACACGGCCATGGATGGGACAACCATATGTACTAGCTGGTATTAATTATATCGTGCCTGGATTTGATAGTTCATTACTTCATTGCCTTTTCTCCGCGGCATAAGAGGAAATCTAGCTTTCTGATTGTAGTGCCGGGAACTAGCTGGTTAATACCATACTCTGCCAACTTTGAGTATTTGCTTAGTACTCAATTCGTTGTTAAACCTAGCTTGTATCTAGAAAAAAAAAAGAAGTGCTTAATTAAACCTTGGGCAGTTTGGCTATCAGCTAGCACACAGAAACGGCCGGAAACCGGAGAAGAAAAGGTACCTAAATGCTTAATTTAGTGGGTTTTCTTCGTACTTAAACACGCGTGTTCAGGTGCGAGAAATCTTAATTTAGAGTAGGATGCGTGGTAATGGCTCGTGCTTCTTTTGAGATGTTAACGTGTCGTGCTCTTAATGGTTTAAGTTCTTTCCATCAAAAAATAAAAAAGCAGCATGCAGAATTAAGGCTAAAACACGTTTGGAGGAAACAAACCAAAACCTTTTTGTCGCAATCACAGAAACCATTTTTTTTCTCTCAATGAGATTGTTTTTCACCTCTGCGGAGATCAGATCAGGAGCTTAGCAATGCAAGCTCCTGCACTTCCATTCATCGCCATGTTATTTTAGATATTTGCCTTTTGTTTTTTAGCTTCTTTGAAAGTCGAATTTTTTAAACGATCTTTTCAAATTTAAAACTGTATACGTTGTCCACGTGGATATCTCTACCGTATGCTGTCATCCTAAAAAACCCAAATAAAAGCCACCAATTACAAATAAAAACCATCGACCGTATCCCAAACAGAACAATCTTCACTGGGGAGGTGTGGAACCAACCCCGGCTAGCCCTTAACCGTATCACGCACCCCCTGGCCTCCCCTGTTTCGCAGCAATATATGATTAATCAATAGCTAGCGATCACTCTCTTAAACTCGTAATATACATGTAAATTGTTTTGATCAGGCGTGTTATATGCATGTGTACGTACGTACTAACGAATTACGATCGGCCATAACATCGGTCGATCTTTGATCTTGCACCATAGATGGCACATCTTTGATCTTAATCGCGTTGCCACTGCTGCGTGACATACGATGACTCAGCTAGGATAGAAATCAACACACCTTTCTGGCAAGCACGGCGATGCTCCGTGCCGCATGGCACGCACGCACGCGGCCGGCAAGCGCGTGCATGCCGTCTCTTCGATCCGTTTCCCTCATCGAGAGAGGGCGACCGGTCCATGGAATCGACCTAGGTCAGCCTGAAATAGGCGTGGCAGCTAGGTGGTATATCTTCAGCTCGTTTCGGCTTAGACTTCTGACTTATTTTTCACTATTAAACAATTTCATCTTTTTCTAGTTTTTGATTTTTTTTAGCTTTTTTGTCAGTTCTATTTTTTCCGTATTCGTTTGTACTGTCCGTGACGGGCTAACCAGTTTTTCTATTTTTATTTTTTAAAAATTAATTACGCCAAATAAGTCACCATCAGCTACAATGTTTTTTCAGCCAGCTATAGTTATTTTCAGCCAAAAGCTACTTAGGCCCTGTTTGGATCAGTTTCAGATTCTTAAAAACCAGCTATTACTTCTAGTTTTTAAAAGCTGGTTTCTAAGCAAAAACTGATGGGGTGTTTGGATCCCCTAGTTTTTAAAAGCTAGTTTCATTTATGATTGGTGCTAATAGACTATTATACCCTTACATTTATGATTGAAAGCGTCTGCGCGTGGTCTTTAATGAGGGTAAATGGGTATTTGTGCAAAAAAAAACTGGCAAAAGCTGGGTATCAACAGCTTCTTGGTTTTTAAGAATCTGGGTAGGTAGATTTTAAAAACTGCCCCAAAAACTGGTCTGTTTGGATCCCACCCAGTTTTCAAAAGCCAGATTCTTAAAATCTGGGTGGATCCAAACAGGCCCTTAAAATAAACCCTTTCGAACAGGGTAGCTAGGTTGTACAGTGCTCGTTCGGCTAAGCCAACAAACCTACTTCGGCAGCATGGCAGCGGTGCATGGCACATAAGGGTGCGCGCACACGCAAGTTGGCCGTCTCTTTAGATCGATCGCACCACGCGCGCGCGAGAGAGAGATTGCCGTTTTGGGCGCAGGATGCGATGGCGCGCGCGGTAATCAGCGCGCGTGGTGCCGGAATCGCGCGTGCGATGCGAGGCGACGCACGGCGGTTGCGCGCGCGGGTGACGCACGGCGCGTGCATCGGCCATCGCGACCTGCTGCTTCGTCTTGCTCGGGGATCCAAGGGCGTTGCTGGCCAGGGCGCGCGCGCGTGCTCGGGAACTGGACCGAGGCGGCATGGGGCGAGCTGGCCCAGTAGCTCTGCTCCTCAGCTGGCCATGTAAATTTAACATTATCTTATAGTTACTGCTTCATGTAAGCAAACTACTGAAACAAGAAGGTCTCGTCTTACTGCTAACTAATAGGGGTAGATCACTCACGGTGAGCTTGCCGGAGGTGTGGTTGCCGTCTGTTCCTTCAACTTGTCGGCCCTAACGATTTTACCGAGGAGGGCCGTCGTGAAGTGAGGGGCGCGTGGGGTCTCGACGGCTTCAATGCTGTGGGCGCACCATAGGTTGTCGATGTAATAAATCTATGACATAGATTTTACTGTGTGTTAGTTTTTAAAATTACTGACAGTAGCGTTGTCAAGTTATTGTCAACCACTTGGATTCGCAGCAATAGTAAAAAAAATGGTGGTTACTTACAAGCAAGAAGATGGTGCATCCACTTATGGATTTTGTGCCGGTATCCTTTTCCTTGTGCTAGGTGTGCACTGTCACCCTTAGGTCATCGACGATGGCCTTGCACCAGTCGAAGCCGCCGAAATTGTCCAGGCCTTTGGTCAGAACGACCTCCTTCCCTATTGTAGCGACTCAAATTTGACAATTCGAATCTCCTATGTGTTCTGAGCTAGTCCATGTATCAATACATATTAAATATTACATCCATACATGCGTAACAATAAAAGGAATACTTAATATTACATAGGCAAACGTAAATAAATATTAAGATCAAGTTTTACATAACGAGTCAACAAGCCAAATGGGATTGGTCATAATAAAGCAGCGGAATAGTAAATAAACCAGGGGTTCCATGATCTACCATAGGCAATCAACTGAGGCTAAATCAAATCTTAGCCTTCATCTTCTATGTCATAGCCGGAAGCATGGACGTATCCATACACTAGGTCATCATTCAACATCTAAAACCGCATATTAAGCAACAGTGAGTTCAAAAGTACTCATCAAGTCCCTATAGTAGAATACAAGTGTGTGTATCTACATGCAAGGCTTATCCAAGTGAAGTACTTATGTCACTTTTATTATAAAGCCAATTTGTCAAATGTACTAATTTAGTTAATTTTTAAACCTATAACTTAGCCATTTTCACATTAAAACCAATATCCAGTTTTGATTGGCCGATGCGGTCTAATCGGCCCCTATGAGGGCATCAGACTGGCTAAGGCTGTAATGACTAGTTTTTTAGCCGTTGCGAAGAGAACGGTCCAATTGTAGTAATATTATATAAATTGTAAAAGGTGAATATTTATAGGGAGAAAAGAAAGCAAAATTATAGAGGGTCTACAAAGAATCTAGCCATTGTAAAATAGCATATTTCAAGTTTTCCTTTACTCTATGCAAATGTAGAGTTACTTCCTCAATAAAAAGTCTTTTCCATTCTGTAATCGAAGGATTCTTACTATCAAAGATTTTCCCATTTCGTTGTTTCCAAATATGCCATGTTATAATATCGAAGATTTCAATGAAGTAATGTATTCTAAGTTGTATCAATCCTCTATAATCAGATTCATTAAATCCATCAAATTAGACCATTGCATCCCCAACTTCTGCCAACATAGTTTACTTAAGGGGCACGTGAAGAACAAATATATAGTGGTTTCTTCAACTCTTACTTGACATAGGATGCAATGAATATCAAAACCAGAGTATAAATGATGCCTTCTCAACATGTTCTTAGTGTACATTGCCGATCATCTATTGTAATTCTAGATACTCACTATATGCTTGAGTTGACAATGGTAGATGGTAGTTTGTGCATGGATCTATATTTTGCATGTATTGCTTCATTGAGATATCTAGATCTTTGACAAATGAAAAGAGTCTTTGAAATTTGAGGCTCAACATTTGTCAAATCCACAATTCTTTCTAGAATAATATTGTATCCCCTGCATTCGGTGTGCATGTTACTAGCCCCCTATAATCTGTTACAACACATCACATCTTTCCACCTAAAGGAGCCAAAGGTATGAGTTGCATGTGGTGCTTGATTTGTATAATATGTTCTCCATATTAATTTTACCCACGGGAGGTCTTTCTTGTTGTAGAACTTGTGTAGCTGTTTAATGGGTAAGACTTTATTTTGAGTTTGCAAATTTATTACTCCCAGTCCTCTTTTCTCTTTTAGTTTGCAAACCATGTCCCAAGCTACCAAGGATTTGCATCGTGCTTGAAGATCATTTGAACCCCTCCTTAAGAAATGTTTCCAAGCTCGATCAATTTGGTTGATAATATTCTTGGGAATATTGAGTGTACACATAGTAAATTGATTACATTGATAACACTGAGTTTACTATAGTAAGAACCTCCATACGAAAGGAATGCTGCACTGCTGGATAATCTACGTTCAATCCTATCTACCAGGGGGAAATCTTGGGTTGTCGGTTTGGTTGTGCCCAATTAAAAGCATCTAGGCCCCTAAAAATGGTTTGGGTAATTAATGAATTTATGTGAATATGGGACTAACGTGTTTCATGGGTGTTTAAAAGTTAAGTTCATAAGTGGTTGACAAGATGCAAGCTAAGGATCAATGTGAAAACCAAAAAATGGTTCAAGATAAAGGTATACTTAGAATATGATCCCTTTTTACTTTTACTGGTCTTAGGAGAAAAGATGGAAGACCGGATTATAGGCTAAATATTATATCATAAAGAGGAATCATGGCAAGTAGCTTGATAGCAAAATTATTGTGCCATGGGATCAAACTAGGATCATGCATTCATTAAAAATCTGATTTAATAGCCAAATCTGTGCTCTTTCTGGAAGAGTGAAAGTGCCACAGTTTTTAACGTCGGAACTACCGCAGAGCAGAAGTTCTGCGGTCAAGAACGGTACTTCCGGTGCCCGAAAGCTCCGAAATCCGAGCGGAGCCTTTTTCCAGAGAGCACCCTCCGGTGGTTTTTAAGTTTTTGCGGGATTGGAAGTACCCGTGGTTTAACGCCGGAACTACTGTTGGAAGCGGTAGTTCCGCTGTATACTTCCGGAGCCAGAAGCTTCGGAGGCAAGGGCGGAGCCTTTTTTCCAAAGAGCGCCAAGTTTGGTTCCGGCCCACGCGGTAGTACTGCGTCGACTTCCCGGAACTACCGCAGAGCAGAAGTACCGGATTTTATAACGGCGGTAGTACCACGCCGACTTTCAAATGGCTAGTTCAGAGCCTCTGACATAGCCATTCTGCCGCACCAAAGGTGGAGCGGAACTACCGGCCATTGGCTGGCGGTAGTTCCGCTCGCCTTAATTTTTCTGGAATTTGTTTCAAACGGCTAGTTTTGGTTGGTGGGGGGGTATAAATACCCATACCATTGCTCAAGGACAGTTGTTAGAGACTCTATTGAACATCCTTGAGCATTGAGCATTCATTCCGCACATCTTTTCTCCTTGTTCATTCAATTGAGGTGGTTGGAGTAAAAAGTGCATATGCATTCAATAGTTGATCCATTTGGCACTTATTTGCAATCAAGTGAAGTCCGTGGTCTATTACTCTTGGTGCTAGCCGACACCTGGACAATTGGGTGGAGGTTGATCAGTGATCTTCTCAAAAAGCTTGTGAGAAGGCCCAGTGTTCTTGTGAAGGTTGGAGCTCACCTACCCAGAGCGGGAAAGAGCTACCACTAGTGGATTGGAGGTGCTTTGGGAGCCGATCCAATTCGTTTGGGCTAACCTCAACGTGGATTAGGGGAAACCGACAAGTTTTCGAACACCACGGTAAAACATCAAGTGTAATTGTTTCTTCTCTTATTTCTTCTAGCTCTTATTTGTTACTCTTAGTGTGATCATTTATTTGATATAGAGACCTCCTATTCACCCCCCCTCTAATCGGTTATCCTTGATCCTACACCAATGGTAATCCTAACTAGTAAAAGGCATTTGTCCAATGGAATAACCAAAGGTATTAGCAAAATGTGAGAGGTGTTCTTCATGTACATTGATCGGCATCATGTAGGACTTCTGATAATTCACCTTGAGCCCTATCGACTAGGCAAAAAGAATTAAGTAATTCTTTTAAGCAAAGGAGTTGTGTAGAGTTTGCTGGTATAATGATTAACGTGCCATCAACGTATTGAACAATAGGATAATCTTGCCCATCATCCATAGAATGAATTGGAGGATGCAGAAGTCCCCTTCTAGGTGCCCCATTGATAATTGATTGTAATAGATCCACAGCCAAAACAAATAAAAAGCGGGGATAAAGGATTGCTTTGCCTTACTCCACGCTTGCATTAAAATATTTACCTAACATTCCATTCAGAAGAATAACTGAATGCCCAAAGGTGAGGATTTGCCTAATTCATGATATACATTTATTTGAGAATCCCTTGTGCCTCATTACTTCTAGAATAGTGAAGTGTTCCACCATATCAAAAGCCTTTTTAAAATCGAGTTTCAGAATTACAATGGGTCTTTTACTTTGATGACAGTGATGTATATATTCATAAGCCCATACTAAACAGTCCTGTATAGTTCTGCTCTTAATGAAACCACATTGGTTTGAAAAAATTGATCATATACCCTCCATTTAGATGGAAATTGAGGATTTACCCTCCTAGCCCACGTGTTAGTGACTTATGATGACCCCACGTGTCATTGAGATGTGGAGGGTAAATCCTCAATTTTCTAACTAAAGGGAGGGTATATGATCCAATCTCCCTCTGAGTTCAGCAGTGATATGGACCCATAATCATTAATTATCTCTAGAGTAGGTTTCTTAGGGATCAGAGTAATATAGGAACCGTTGATGCTCTGAAGGTTCAGATTGCCATTAAAAACAATCTTGGCAAAGATAATAAAAATCTAGAGCTATAATGTTCCAACACTTTTACATAAACATACCATTGAAACCATCTGGCATGGGAGATTTGTCCACTGGCCGGTTTTTGATAGTTGCATCAATTTCTTCTTTTGTAGAATTTTGAGAAAGATAGTCTAAGCCCTCTATGCGACGAATCATATCATCCAAATTATAATGCATAACTAGATGCAAATATATTCCCATTCTATTTCAAAAAGACTACCACAAAGCTGTAGCTTTTCCATGATGGTTAGAGACAGTCCTACCATCCTCCAGTTCCCTCCGTTCTCCTACCGCCCCTTCCTCCCTCCTCGGCGACCCTATCCATGACCGGCTGATTTGCTGGCCCTTCATCCAAATCTGGAGGCTTGGCGATGGCGGTAGCAGCAACCCCCAACTATCGTCCATGTTTGCCTCAATGTCATCCTCCCCTCGTTGGATCCCCAGGCCACCCACAAGGACCTTGTCGGATCCGGTCTTTCGCAACCCCGCCATTGGCCTCCTGTGACCTTTTTTCCTTGATATTTTTCTTGTTGATGATTGGACCAAAATGTCATTAGAACCATGGGTATTTCAAACAATTCAATAATAAGCCATAGCTCAAATGCCAAAAAAAACCAGGTTACCAAATACCCTTGACTTGGCTTAATAGCTAGGTGTTTATAAACTGCTTAAGCCAAAAGGTTAGTTTTAAGTTATAAGCCAAAATGTTTAAGGCTAAACAAACAGGACCTAAGTGCTAGTAATTATCTTTCAAAATTGAGCCTTTTAGTCAAAAGTAAAAAAATGAAATTATTGGTATATCTTTGAAAAACTAGTTACGAAATGTAAATAAATGCATTTTAAAGGTTTTCTAAAGGTTTTGGCTTTAGAAAAACTAATTTCAAGAAAAAAAATAAGTTTCTAACTCAATACTAGCAATATGGTATTTTCTTTTGGCTTTAAATACAAGAATGGCTCAAAATAACTCTAAAAAGAATTTAAAAAAGTGTTCAATACCAAAAACCTAGAGTTAGCTATTCTAAATAATTTTGGTTCTAAACAAAGTGGATATTAGAATCGCCCATCTATTTTGGAATCAATAATGATGGTAAGGTTTCGATATCCTTAATACTGTTGTAACTAATCATAATAAATCATTCATGAGAGAAGGAAAATAAATATGTACAAAAGCCGTCGCAAAACCTTGCGAGGTCACAACAAACCATATACACATTATAATAATGTTTTCTATAATAAGCGCTAAATAAATATTGTAGTCAAACAATACGTTTATTAGACTGTCCTTTTCTTCTTTTTTGTTCTTGATTTTGTCG
Source organism: Dendrocalamus latiflorus (assembly GCA_017311315.1). Lineage (NCBI taxonomy): Eukaryota > Viridiplantae > Streptophyta > Magnoliopsida > Poales > Poaceae > Dendrocalamus > Dendrocalamus latiflorus. The sequence goes on along the minus strand of CM029665.1, from coordinate 28,954,970 downwards.
TCAACATATATATGTAAGCTAATGTTCGTCGTGTGTGTCGCGTTGGGTGTGCACGCAGGGGAGGTACAGAATTAACGTTTAAGGCTTCACTTATTTCAGCTTCAGCTTCTAATTTTTGGCTTATTTTTCAATATTTATAAATTTCGTTTTTTTCTGAACTTTTTGCTTTTTTGAGTTTTTTTGCTGGTTCTTTTTTTTCCTGTATTCGTTCACGTTATCTGTAATGAGCTAACATATTTCTTCTATTTTTAAATTTTTTAAAATTTAATTACGCTAAATAAACCATCTTTAACTACAGTAAAATTTCAATCATAAGTTACAGCTTTTCAGCCTCAAGCGAAATCTAGCCCTATTGATGCTTATAAGGGTTTCAACCATCTTTTTGTACCACCTCGTTCGGCAGAGTTCAATCTTTAGCCGTGCAGTCTCACGGAACAGGGAAAGTAGGACAAGACAGCCGATTTGCTGCGTCGTTTTTGTCTCAGTATTTTATGAATGACTAAAGTGAACTTTTTATACACTTCACCCAAAATAGTTAAATGATATATGTGTTACACATATTGAGGTCTGTGCTTTTTTTACCAAGACAATTTCCACAACACATGAGCAATTTAGATTCTTGTGCCGAGGGGAAGACTTTGGAGATCTATTTCCACAACACATGAATACTTGGGAGGAGTAGGCACATCTATTTCTCAGTTTTCACATCCCATTGACGGCGAGATGGTATGGGACTTTCTTAAGATTTCGGATGTCTTCTTTTTTATTTATAGCTTATGGTTTATAGCTTATATTATAATAACTAGATTTTAAATGGTACGTGTTGTGGTTACAGACCAAACAGAGAGAGATGTGTTAGTGGAGAGTTGGGAGAGTGTGATCGGTAATGGCTTGGGTTCTCCCCCATGGCCTGTATTCCATATATATATATATATATACACATGGGGAGTGGTTTTACAATTATACCCTTATGTCTGAGTATCCCCTTCAGGGGCACTTATGTCATTACACATGGCCTATTCTGGGCTTTATAACCTTCTACCAGGCCTGCTGGGTTTAGGTGGGGGCCACCCCTACAACAGGAGCCTCTCATGGTGAAGGGCTTCATAGGGCTGAAGCCATGTTGCCGAGTCCTTTGGCCGCCTCCGTCCCTGCGGCATGTGAACTTTTCCGAACTTGACCAAAGGCTGAGGCCGTAGCCGAACCCGACGCCTTGATTGGTGGTTGAGGTAGACGCGCGAGCGCTCCGTTCTGAGGTGGCGCCTAATCGAAGTAGGCACGCGCGCGCGCTCCGTCCCCTACCCTTCGAACGGGTGGCAGCGGAGCTGACGCCTAGTCGAGGTAGACGCGCGCACGCTCCGTCCCCCACCCTTTGAGTCGAACGGGTGGCAGCGGAGCTGACGCCTTAGTCGAGGTAGACGCGCGCGCGCTCCGTCCCCTACCCGTCGAACGGGTGGCAGCGGAGCTGGCGCCTAGTCGAGGTAGACGCGCGCGCGCTCCGTCCCCTACCCCTCGAACGGGTGGCAGCGGAGCTGGCGCCTAGTCGAGGTAGACGCGCGCGCGCTCTGTCCCCTACCCCTCGAACGGGTGGCAGTGGAGCTGGCGCCTAGTCGAGGTAGACGCGCGCGCGCTCCGTCCCCTACCCCTCGAACGGGTGACAGCGGAGTTGGCGCCTAGTCGAGGTAGACGCGCGCGCGCTCCGTCCCCTACCCTTCGAACGGGTGGCAGCGGAGCTGACGCCTAGGCGAGGTAGACGCGCGCGATCCTTGAAGCCGAAGACGAGGCTGGAGCCTGCCGCGGTAGAGGTTCAGCGGTGGTTTGAGTTGCAACTTCACACCGCGAACACCGCCACGCATGCGGTGATTGCGATCTGACGACGTGGTCATGCACTGTAAAGGTTCCTGGAATCGCGTCGGCCCCCGGTTTGCCAGGGCTAGCTTGTCGTACCGTGCGACTCGCCTCGGCGCGTGTAGGGTACGTGGCGGTTTGTTACTGGTGCGCGGCGGGATGTGAACGGTTGCGTGATCGCAGATGCTCGCCTCTTCCCTAGGGAAGGGGGACACGGGGCGGGCGCGGCTTCGATGTTGTTGTGATCCATGGTCCATTAGTGCGCTTTTAATGACGGCTGGAGTCGTGGCGACGCCTGGCCTCGTGTGCTCCAGCTATCTCGTGCGGGGGTTGGCACGCGGCGGGAGGCCACTGGAGCGTCGTGCTCTGACAGTCCTTACCGCTGTGGTCGCGCCCCCTCGTCTTTGGTTATGGGGGATTGTGCGGGACGGGCCTTTGTACAATTTTGGTCACGTCCGGTACGCGGACCGTCGCGACGCTTTGGCATCGGGGCGAGGTGGCTTGAAATAGCCCTCGGAACCGCGCCCCCGCAGCTCTACGCCCCCTTCTTGCTTGCATCGCCTTCCATACTCCCATAGTATTCTCGCTGCCATACCTCTTTCGCGAGAAGCTATGGCATCTGGTGGCAAGCATGGCCAGGCGGCTAGCGCCTGCGGCATTCGCCGGCGATCTTCACCGCTAGAGGTGAAGTACTCGCTCAGCGAACGCGACCCGGCGACGGCGGACAAGTGTTGGCTGGCGGCGGAGAAGGAAGGCGCGTTCTCCGGCGAGCTGGGCCCGTCGCTCGTGACCGAGAAGACAATCCAAGCGCTTATGCGCGCGGAGAAGCTGTCCGAGCGCCAGGCGGTTCGATTGCCCGCCGCCGATGAGGCGGAACCGCGCCCCGAGAGGTCGGAGGCGCTCATATTCGTTGCCTTTTTCGACGCGGGGCTCCGCATCCTGGCGGCGGCGATCGTGGGCGACGTGCTGCGGACCTTCGGGCTGGAGCTGGCGCAACTGACTCCGAACGCCGTGGCCCGGCTCGCGGTGTACAGTTGGGCCTTGCGCTCGGGAGCGTGCTGGCCCAGTGCTTCGTTGTTCGCCTACCTGCACGAGGCACGGTGCCAGCGCAAGGATCGGAAGGACGGGACGCTGTCGAGCTTCGGCAGCGTCACCTTTATTCTTCGGTCAACTTGCAGCAAGCTCTTCCCTGCGAACTCCACTCGCGGGAAGTGGGAGTCTCACTGGATGAAGCGGTGGTTCTACCACCGTGTGGAGAGCGGGAGCGGCCTTGAGTGCACGGGCCGGCCGATCGCGTTCAAGACCTCGCCCGGCCGGACGCTCTACGACGAGGACATGCGGAGGGCCCGGCGGCTCGTAGGCGTGGCCGCCCATTTTAACATGCGCGACCTCGCCGAGGAGTACGTGATGTACGGCGTGGCGCCGCTCGCCAGTGACTGGCGCCTTGCCGCCGAGAAGCGTCGAGATGACAATGTTTCGCCGTGGGTCTGCTCACTGCCGGCACCCTCCGGTCTTCGTAAGCCTCGACCGTATCTCCCCTTTGCTCACGCGAAACGCGTTATAGGTTGATCTTATCCCCTGCTTTGCTTTTAGGGGTTCGCTTGGAGGATGCAGAGCAGGCCGCGCGCGTATTCCTGGGGCCGTATACCGGCAGGGAGCACGAGCAGCGCGCGTCCGCTACCGCCGAGGCGGATAAACCGCGTGTGCGAGGCCCTGGGCCTTGCCGTGCCGGAGCGTGCTGAGCCGGCCTCGCCACATCAAGACGACGGCGCGACGAGGAGGAAGGCGCCGTCTCGCAAGAGGGGTCGAGGTGGAGCGTCTGCCGTGCTTGCTGCAGCAGCTGCCAATGCCGCCGCTAGCGCTCCCGATGGCACGACAGACGCCGAGTCGGATTCGGCGAGGTACGCCGACTCCGGCTTGGATGGCGCAGACGCGGGGGGCGACGGATCTTCAGTGGGTGCCGTGGACGGCGGGCTCGCCACGAGCAGCCGGAGAGGAAAAGTCTCGTCACCCGTGGCGGTCGTCGAGACAGGATCCGAGGGGACCGGTGGTGCTGAGGTGGTGCCTTCGGCCGTGGCCACCATAATGCCGGAGACGTCCTCCGTGGGGGTGCATGGAGCTGGGTCTTCACCAGCAGCAGCGGCCGGAACCGGGGTGCCCCCCACAGAGGTTGCCACGGCGGGAGCTTCGCCCCCGGGTGCTGCAGTCGCGGGGGCCTCTTCGGCAGCGGCTGCTGGAGCGGCGTCGTTGCCCCTTGCTCCGGCTAAGCGGCCGTGTCTGCGGCCGGAGCTCCACCGGACGTCGAGGGGATTCGTTGTAGCGACGGGCATCGGAAGTTTATGGGACTCCGATGCATATGCCGAGGTTCCTGCGGCGCGCGCTTCCTCTGCCCTCCAGGCCGTGCCGTCCGCCGTGCAGGAACGGTCGGTGCCGGCCTCTAACGCGGAGGCTTCTGTTCTCGGCGGGACCACGCCTTCTGCGGGCACTTGCGCCACCGTTAGGGGAGCGGGCCCCCGGAGCCCTCCTTCCGCTACCGAAGGTAAGGTGGTTTGGCTTCCCTGGTGTTTTCGTTGGTCTTGCGGCGCTCACCTGCGTCCCTGTTTGTAGGGTCACTTATTCCGGAGGAGGAGCCTTTGCTGGGACATGGAGGTCCTGGCGCCGGCGGCGCGAACGTCGTGCGCCCGAGTCCCGCGGACTTCGTTCCTCCATCTGAGACGCTGAGGGCGTGGCATGGGATCGTGGATGACGCGGCCGCCAGCGTCAGCTAGCAGGCGCTTCATACCTATGGGGTGGAGCGTCTCGGGGACGCCTTCGAGGTGTCGGGGGTGAGGGTAAGTTCCTACTTATGTGACAATGCTTGGTCATGCTGAGCTTGCTAAGTCATTTTGCCCTACAGACACTGGTGCTGGGGCAGGCCTTGCAAACGACCTATGTTCATGCGCAAAGGGCGCTCGAAGATAGGCTGCGGGTCGCCGAGGAGGAGCTATGCGAAGCCACGGGGGCCCGTTCCGCCCAAGATGCCCGCATCCATCAGCTGGAAGCGGAGTGCGCTGCGGCGAAGGCGCACGCCGAGGGACTTGCCGCTTCGGCGCGGGAGTCGACCGCGGAGGTGATGCGGCGGGAGTTCGCGGTGGAGCGGGACGGCCTTCTGCAACAAGTCGCCTCGCTAGAAAAGGAAAAAGGCGAACTCGCCTTAACTCTAGCGGAGCGCGACCAGACACTTGGCGAGGCTTCGGTGGTTGCATGGGATGCCATGCAAGCACTGGAAAGCCACCTCCAAGGGCCTGTGGCCAAAGTGCCGGACCACGCCTTCAGCCCGGAGGAGCTGTCGCGGACCCTTCGCTGGATCAAAGATGCCGTCGATGCTGCGCGTGGTGCCGCGACGACCTTCGGCGACCACTGTGCCTACGTGGTGTCGTGTATGGTGTGCGCGCTCCTACGGCGCCGTGGTTGCGCGCACATCGCCGGGCTGGAGGACCCCAGCTGGAGATGCCCGACGAGGCTGGAGTAATGTCCGGCGGCGTCCGCGCCGTTCTTTGCGCCATAAAGCACTTCTACGAGCGGATCTGGGACTACGTTGGAGTGGCCGCCGCACAGGTCGAGCTCCGGAAGTCCCTTTACGGGGAGGGGAGCCTCGGCCAATTTCTGGACAGGGTCCCCCGACGCGACGAGGATGGCGGTGGGACCTCCGAAGGCAGCGAGAATTCACAGGTGCGACACCGGGGTGGCTAGGTGCAGGCGTGCGTTGTAATGTCCGCCCCTTTTTGTAAATAAAATGTGCGGTTGTTCTACGAACTGACCATTTGACCTGTGCCCCGGGCAGCTTCCTTGCTGGGGACGACTGCTTGCGTCCGGCCTTGCAACCCGGCGGCGCCTACGACGCTGGCAAAGGGCCGAGGAGTCGCTGAACTTTTGGGCGGGCCGACCCTCTTCAGGCGGGGTCTCGACCTTAGCGCGTGTTAAGGACGAGCCCGCCGAATAGTGGCTTAGAGCGGCAGATATGCTGGCGGGCCTTTGTACTTGTAAAATTTTCCCGATGTACACATCTGGCAATTAGGATATGCGCTGCGTATTGTGCCTCGGGCGGTCATGCTGTGTTGGGATGAAGTCTCCACATTCGAAATATGCCGTTGACAGTAGTTGCGCGGGGGCCCCGCCTGCCTAGCCAAAGTGGGCGCGCGAGCACTCCCAGGGCCTTGTTCCTCGGCGGAGGCGAACCTCGACGCTACGACTTATTTAAAGTCCGTAGGCCGGCGCGTGCGGAGGCGGACCTCCGCACCACGACTTGTTTAAAGTCTGTAGACTGGCGCGTGCGAAGGCGGACCTCCGCACTTCGACCTGTTTAAGGTCCGTAGACTGGCACGTGCGAAGGCGGACCTTCGCACTACGACCTGTTTAGAGTCCGTAGATTGGCGCGTGCGTAGGCGGACCTCCGCACTGCGACCTGTTTAGAGTCCGTGGACTGCCGCATGCGAAAGCGGACCTCCGCACTACGACCTGTTTAGAGTCCGTAGACTGGCGCGTGCGAAGGCGTACCTCCGCACTACGACCTGTTTAAAGTCCGTAGACTGGCGCGTGCGAAGGCGGACCTCCACACTACGACCTGTTTAGAGTCCGTAGACTGGCGCGTGCGAAGGCGGACCTCCGCACAACGACCTGTTTAAAGTCCGTAGACTGGCGCGTGCGAAGGCGGACCTCCGCACCCCCTACCCCGAGGTGGGGGTAGCCTCTGGTGTACCCTGTACCCTGCGCGCGCCGTCGTTGGGGTCAGCCTCTGGCGCGCTACGTCGGTATGTCTTGAAGCTCTCGGAGTTGGCCTCCACGGTGCGCCTTGCGTACACGTCTCGTGGTGTGCGAAGGCGAGCTTCGACGCGCTGAGGAGGTGCGCGATCGACAGCCACGCAAATTTCGCGTCGCGTTTTGCCAAGCGCACAGGGACAACATTCGCATCTTAGTTATACTCCGTAGAGTGCGTGGGATCAACATCCACGTCTTATTTATACTCCGGAGAGTACGCACAAGGACGAAATCTCTGGCGTGCGCGAGGTTCGCGTCTTATTTATACTCAGTAGAGTGCGCAGGGAGAACATCCGTGTCTTATTTATACTCCATAGAGTACGCACAGGGACGAAGTCCCTGGCGTGCACGGGGTTCGCGTCTTGTTTATACTCAGTAGAGTGCGCAGAGAGAACATCCACGTCTTATTTATACTCCGTAGAGTGCGCAGGGAGAACATCCGCGTCTTATTTATACTCCGTAGAGTGCGTGCAGAGGCGTCCCCCCACACGTCTTTGTTTATACTCATGCCCGTGTCTTTGACGGAGAGTGCACACGCGAACGTGCGTCTTCGGTTTATACTCATACCCGTACCCCTGGCTACGGAGAGTGCACACGCGAACGTGCGTCTTCGGTTTATACTCATACCCGTACCCCTGGCTACGGAGAGTGCACACGCGAACGTGCGTCTTCGGTTTATACTCATACCCGTACCCCTGGCTACGGAGAGTGCACACGCGAACGTGCGTCTTTGGTTTATACTCATACCCGTACCCCTGGCTACGGAGAGTGCACACGCGAACGTGCGTCTTTGGTTTATACTCATACCCGTACCCCTGGCTACGGAGAGTGCACACGCGAACGTGCGTCTTTGGTTTATACTCATACCCGTACCCCTGGCTACGGAGAGTGCACACGCGAACGTGCGTCTTTGGTTGATACTCATACCCGTACCCCTGGCTACGGAGAGTGCACACGCGAACGTGCGTCTTTGGTTTATACTCCGGAAGGACGCGCGTAGGCGAAGCCTCCGCGTGCTCTCACCGTGTATTTTTGCATAATGATAATAGGTTGGCGACAAACGGAATTTTATTACATTCCCGTTTGCGCGGGTGAGCGATTACATATGGCGGAGGAACTAACCATTTGTATTCGGCGCGGCCGGAGCCTCTAGTAGTGGTACTATCCGTAGGGCTTGCCAAGCCGTCCCCGGATGACGCCGTGGGTCCCCGCGCTGCGGTGCCGACCCTAAGTGTGCCGCTGGTCGCCGCGACGGGGATATCTAGTGTCATGCTCGATGCGCCGGGCCATGTCTTGGTCGCCACGAACGGTAATGATGGCCCGCGGCCCCGGGAGCTTCATGCATAAATAACCGTGATGTGGTACCGCCCCGAAGGAGTTAAGGATTGGACGCCCCAGTATGGCGTTGTAAGGGTATGGGAGATCGACGACGTCGAATGTGGCATCTTCGACCCTTTCATTGTCGCCCTGGACGAAGGAGATCTGAAGGCATATTTGGCCAAGCGCCTGTAGAGGTTGTCCTCCGAATCCTTGCAGCGGGACTCCCGACGGGACGAGGCGGCTTCGGGGAATCCCCATCTGGTCGAAGGCTGCCGCGAACAGGATGTTCGCGGAGCTGCCACCGTCAACGAGGGCACGTCCCACGTCGCATCCCGCTATAACGACCCGGACGATCAGGGGGTCGTGGTGAGGAAGCTCCACGCCTTGGGCGTCGGCGGGTGTGAACGTGACCTCGTGCTGTGCCCAGTCCGGCGATGTCTGCGCTGGGTACGCCGCCCCGTGATGCAGCCTCCGTACGTAGGCCTTCCGCTGCCATGCCGAGGCGAACCCCAGTGAGGAGCCTCTGGAGATGACGTTGATAACCCTGTGGTGGGCGGCCTCCGAGGCCTGCAGTTGTAGGAGACCCTCCCGAGGCTGCTGCACATGGGCCTGAATCCGCAGAGGGCCCTCGTGGGGCTGCGTCCCTTGTACTTGGATGTGCGTGGGGGCTTCGTATGGATGCTGTACGTGGGTCACCACGGGCGGGCGTGCCTCCAGGTTCCTGTCCCGGGTGACGTTCTGGCGAAGCGCCGTGATAGAGGTGCACGAGCGCGTGTCGTGGGTGCCGCGACCGTGGACTTCGCACCACAGCCCGTGGTGCTGGTCGTCATAATCTCCACGGCCTCTGTCGTCGCGGCCCCGGCCACGGCCGCGCCCCCGGCCGCGGAGCCCCTGACCGCCACGACCCGCGGGAACGCTTTCGTCGGAACCGCCTTCGATATCGAGGACGTACCGACCTCACCGCGACTTCTGCTGGCCGCGCTTGGGCCCATCGGATAACTCCTTGTGCGGGGTGTCCTTGCGCTCAGGCGCATCCTTGGACGACTCCTTACGTTTTCCCTTCGAAGAACCGTCCTTCGGCGGATCTTCGGTTTTCGCCAAGGCATTGGCCTGGTTGGTGTCGGAGTCATCACCTTGTCGTCGCCGCGCGTCTTCTTCCGCCCTGGCGTATTCCTCCTTTTTGTCGAAGAGCTTCGTCACTGTCTTGATTGGCTTCCGTGCGTTGTACTCGGCCATCGGGCCCAGGCGAAGGCCCTGTATGGCCGCATTGACAACGGTGGTTTCGTTAACGTCTTTGACTTGACAGCGTATCTTCGCGAAGCGTTTGAAGTAGTCCCTGAGATTCTCCGAGGGTTTCTGCTTCACGACGAAGAGTTGGTCCGCGTCGACCCGCTCAACATAATTTCCTTGGAAGTTGTTGTGAAGGCGGTCACGGATCTGCTCCCACGCGTAGATGGAGTTTGGCTCTATGGTAAAAAACCAGGAAAGCGCCACTCCCTGCAACGCGAGGGGGAGTCCCTTCGCCTTTGTGGTGTCGTCTCCACCCACGGCCTCGATTGCGGTTTCGTAGACACGCACGAACTCGCGGGGGTTCGTGTCTCCTTTGTAGGGCTCGAAGACACTGGGGTATTTGAAGTCTTCAGGTCACGCCGCGTGCTGTAGTCCTACCGAAAGCGGGGACTCTGGATCGACGCGTCGCAGCGGCACACGGCTGGATGTGGGGGCGTCGCGGCTGTCTGCCTTTTCCGGCCTGCTGGCTTCGAACCTCTTGCATGTTTCGGACAGCCCCGCGAAGATCCCCTAGCTCCTGCTGGAACGCTTTGAGGGCCGCCAGCAGGGTGCTTTCCACCAGCGACGCGGGCGGGGCCGCCGGCGCACCCAGCGGGCGGGTCGGCACGGGTATGATCGCATCGCGAGCTCCCGAGCTGCCGGTCGCTCCGTTGTGGCTACCTCCCACCGCCCTGTCCGCGCTACCTGCGAGCGTTGCGGCGAAGGCGGCGAAGTTGGCCGCTATCGCGTCGGTGACGGGGTCAGTGGCGGGGCTGGTCGTCGCAGCGGCGGTGGCGGGGTCGGTCGTCGCAGCGGCGGTGGCGGGGTCGGTCGTCGCAGCGCCGGTGGCGGGGTCGGTCGTCGCAGCGCCGGTGACGGGGTGGGTCGTCGCAGCGGCAGTGGCAGGGGCGGGGTTGGTCGTCGCAGCGGCAGTGGCGGGGTCGGTCGTCGCAGCGCGAGCGTCGACGTCCTCGACCACCACGCCTGCGTCGTCACTCGCGCCCGCAACAGCTGATGCTGAAGCCCTGGTACCCATGCGACGCTCCGACCCAGCCGTCTTTTTCCCCTTCGCCGCCGTCGACGAAGCTTTTTTCGGTGCCATCCTTCTTCGAATTTCAGGCTAGCTCCTGTCCTCCCCACGGACGGCGCCAACTGTTGTGGTTACAGACCAAACAGAGAGAGATGTGGTAGTGGAGAGTTGGGAGAGTGTGATCGGTAATGGCTTGGGTTCTCCCCCCATGGCCTGTATTCCATATATATATACACATGGGGAGTGCTTTTACAATTATACCCTTATGTCTGAGTATCCCCTTCAGGGGCACTTATGTCATTACACATGGCCTATTCTGGGCTTTATAACCTTCTACCAGGCCTGCTGGGTTTAGGTGGGGGTCACCCCTACAAGTACGTTTTTTAAGCCGGAATCAATAAAAAGATTGTAATAAAAAGTATGCTAAGTTCAATTGTACCGATTAAAATTATATACGATTATTTTCCTTCATGTACTACCTCTCGCGAATCTCAGAATTCAAAATTTTAAGTCATAAGTCGTAGCCTAAAAGAACCCATCCGCTTTTACAGTCAACTCTGTAGAAGCTGTAAATCATGTTTTTTTTAATTTTTGTTTTTTTTTTTGCTTTTTTCCCTTTTTGTTTATATTATCTATAGAGATATAACAATATTTTCTATTTTTTAATTAAATAACTCTAAATAACTACCGGTCACTACTGTACAGTTTCAGCCAAAAACAGCCGGCCGACAGCCACCAGCCGAAGCGCTTCGGATTGAAACGGCCCCTCAAGCTCGATCTACGTAACAGAACTATGGATCAAGACCGTACATATCATTTACTCTTAACATAATGGCCCAAACCGGACCATTTAATGTCCGTACAGCTTTGCCCATCGATCAAAACGGGCAGGTGTTTGTACTTTGCGACACTGTTGATGCACAGGAAGAGCCAATAGATGCATGCAATCAAGCGAGGCATGCTTCGAGTCAACGGTTAATCTACGCAAGAAATGATGAACAACACGGGCTAAAGCCTCCGACGCTCACACTATTCCCGGCCCGGCCTTGTCAAACTAATAGTGGTTAATGATAAAGCCGACCCTATACTAGTTAATCTACATAAGTAATGCTATTTTCTGCAGGGTTAGTAATACATGTAGGCTTGCATGTGAGTGTGTGGTACAATCGACAGCCCGTTCCTTTCGGCTAAAGAAGGTGGTTTAGGTTGAATATACTCTGTAGTTGGTGAAAATTATACTGTAATTGATGGTTGTTTATTGGTATAATAAAATTTTTAAAAAAATTAAAAAAAATAGAAAAAAATAGGTTAGCTAATCACGGACAATGTAAACGAATACGGGACAAGAATCGATGAAAAAACTAAAAAAGATAAAAACTCAGAAAAACATAAAATTTAGAAATAATAAAAATAAATTAGAAGTCAAAAACTCAAACTGAAATTAACAGAATCTCAGGGTCCTGAACACATCGCAAGAGATCACTAGCTAGTTTTAATCTTCCTTCTTACTCTAGCCTTGCAGCGAAAGCAGTGGTTCAACTACTACCTAACAGTATTTTCCGGGAATTTACCGTTCGATGTAAGCACCGAGCGATATTTTCAATGAGAAGGAAACGAGTGCTTGTATCTCTCTGCGGCTCCGTACGCGAGCACGGGACTTAAGTGTTAGGTTTCGCCCATTTCGACTTAAATTTCTGTTTTTTATTTTATTCTTTACTATTTATAAATTTATTTTTTTCTAAATTTTTAACTTTTTAGCTTTTTTACGGATTCTTTTTTCCTATATTTGTTGCATTATACGTGATGGGTTAACATGTTTTTTCTATTTTTAATTTTTTTAAATTTAATTATGCTAAATAAGTCACCATCAACTACAGTGCAAAATAAATCAACTACAGTAAAAATTCAGCCATAAACTAGACTTATTCAGCCCAAATAAATACAGCCTTAGCAAGATCAACCACACTGCAACAAGATTATTTAATTCGATGTTATGCTTGATCTCCAGTCCTGGAAGTTACTACATCCATTTAGCGCTTAATTTGGGCTTGATTTGGCAATGCAAAACCCTCGTCAAGACATCCACCCAATGGCCATGTTTTTTTAATAGTTTTTGGGTTCAATTTCTTCGAAAGTTAAAGAAAAACAGAGCAGCTTCTCTATTGTCTTCTCGAAGTCTATTTTCTAAACGACTTTCTGATCCTCCCTCAAAAGAAAAAAAAGAAATGCTGACGTCGACGGCCTCCCCTCGTTTCCTGGCCGGTTGTCTGGGCAGGCCGCGACGCACGAAATTCGGTTGGTTTGTTGCTACGCACAGAAATTTGGCAGCATTGCGCTTGCTTTTCTTTCTCTCGTGTGTTTTGTTTCTCTTGTGTGCTCCTGGAGCGTGTACGCTATGCTTTCGATATGCACTTTGCAGTCGACGCCGAACCCGATTTGAAAACCGTTTGAGATAGCACCGGCTGCTCGGAGATGTGTAGGTGGAAATTAGCACTAGAAAAAAAAACTCTCTCTACTTGTATTCCATTTGTAAGATTTTTTTTTCTTGTTTGCCTTTGTGCAACTTAAAATAAATATGATCATTCCTTTCACTTTCTCATTTCGAAAATAATGTCTGGATAATGCCAATAGAAAAATGATATATCACATGTGTAGTCTACAGTTGTGCCGTGGAAATAGGGGGTGGAAAACGGTAACGGATAATTCGTTTTATCCGATATTTGTACCCGAGAAAACACGAATATGGTAAGCAAAATCCGTATTCGAAAATATTCATATTCATATTCGTATCCGTATTTGAGAATATTCGTATTCGCATTCGTATTCGAGAATATTCGTATCTATATTCGTATTCGAGACCATTCGATTTGTATTTGATCCGTTTCTAGAACCCATAAAAAATTCATACAAATTTTGTAATTACACTCGCCTCTAATATACCACCTAAATAAACTTGAAATACTCCTTTATCACTTTAGGTATAGTCATATACTAATTATAAGATACTCCAATATGAACCACACGAAAAAATTGCAAGGGAGTTCATAGTTTTTAGCGTATTTTATAAATACCTTCATATACGCACATAAAAAGGAGTATATCAAAAAAAATATACATACCACCTCTGAAAAATTGTTCATACTACCTGTATGGTCATAAATACTCGTATACTACATGTACATACCATCCGTTACGCGAGATACTCCCTACGTTGTGAGATACAACATAGGGTGTAATTACACCCGGGTGTAGAAAAGAGGCTTCCTATATATATATATATATATATATATATATATATATATATATGGTCGGTTCTTTTTGGCTGAAGGTTATGGTTTTTGACTGCGGCTTATGGCTTTTGAGCTGTTCGTACGAGAGATTACAGAGTAATACAAACACACGTACAGTTTTTGCCGATACAAATGAAGTCGTCACAGTATGTACTACAATTAATTAGTAGACCTTATCTTGTAAAGATACGTCGTTTGAAAGCTAGTTACTATAAAAAAAAGCCAAAAAATAGTTTTTAAAAGCTAAAATAACATGCTCACAATTGGCACTTGACATTTTTTTTATTTCTCCGCCTGAATGTCATACTTATATTTTCAGACAATTTTTTCGCGAGTGCGGCAACCAATACGGCCACCACACATTTTTTTTGGCTTGCCACTTGACATAAAACTGTGATAAAGTACTGTGCCAAGGAACCAAACACTCCCAAAAAATTGAAAAAATGATGAAAAGCGTAAGGGGTGATTACAAAAAGGTATGTTCATTTCGGCTTGAACTGCTGGCTTTTGGCTTATTTTTTACTATTTTTAAATTTTATCCTTTTCTTGTTTTTTAGCTTTTTACGGGTTTTTTCCGTATTCGTTTGCATTATCCGTGATGGGTTAACCTGTTTTTTATTTTTAATTTTTTTTAAATTTAGTTATGCCAAATAAGACACCACCATCTACAATGTAATTTTAATAATATTGTGGCTACAGACCAAACAGAGAGAGAGATGGTAGTGGAGAGTGATGAAGATAAGTGTAATGGCCTGGGTCCTCCCCATGGCTTACTCATATATATATACACACATGAGGAGTGCTTTTACAGTTATACCCTTACATCTGGTTATCCCCTCTGGGGCAGTTATGTCACTACACATGGCCTATTCTGGGCCTTATAATCTCCTACCAGGCCTGCTGGGTTTAGGTGGGGGCCACCCCTACGACACGAGCCTCTCATGGTGAAGGGCTTCACAGGGCCGAAGCCATGTCGTCGAGTCCTTTGGCCCCCTCCGTCCCCTGCGGCCTGTGAAGTCCTCCAAGCTTGTGGTTGGGGAGCCTGAAATCTGGGATGGTTGTAGCGGAGGGTGGCGCCAAGTCGAAGTAGGCGCGCGCGCTCCGTCCCCTACCCTTCGAACGGGTGGCAGCGAAGCTGGCGCCCAAGTCGAAGTAGGCGCGCGCGCTCCGTCCCCTACCCTTCGAACGGGTGGCAGCGAAGCTGGCGCCTAGTCGAAGTAGACGCGCGCGCTCCGTCCCATACCCTTCGAACGGGTGGCAGCGAAGCTGGCGCCTAGTCGAAGTAGACGCGCGCGCTCCGTCCCCTGCCCTTCGAACGGGTAGCAGCGAAGCTGGCGCCTAGTCGAAGCAGACGCGCGCGCTCCGTCCCCTACCCTTCGAACGGGTGGCAGCGAAGCTGGCGCCTAGTCGAAGTAGACGCGCGCGCTCCGTCCCCTACCCTTCGAACGGGTGGCAGCGAAGCTGGCGCCCAAGTCGAAGCAGACGCGCGCGCTCCGTCCCCTACCCTTCGAACGGGTGGCAGCGAAGCTGGCGCCCAAGTCGAAGGAGACGCGCGCGCTCCGTCCCCTACCCTTCGAACGGGTGGCAGCGAAGCTGGCGCCTAGTCGAAGCAGACGCGCGCGCTCCGTCCCCTACCCTTCGAACGGGTGGCAGCGAAGCTGGCGCCTAGTCGAAGTAGACGCGCGCGCTCCGTCCCCTACCCTTCGAACGGGTGGCAGCGAAGCTGTCGCCTAGTCGAAGTAGACGCGCGCGCTCCGGGGCTGTTGTGACCTTGTAGTCTCGTAGTGCGCTTTTAATGGCGGCTGGAATTACGCCGACGCCTGACCTGGCAGAAGTCAGGCTGTCGCGTCGTGCAGTCTGCCATGCTGCAGGTGGGGCACGTGGCGACTCACGACTGGTGCGTCGTGGGATGTGAGCGGTTGCGTGACCGCGGCCGTTCGCCTCGTCCCCCGAGAAGTTGGACGCATGTTGAAGAGGTGGGGGCGTTGTGCGCTGCTTGGCCACCTACCAGGCGCGGCCTTCTAGGTCCGGGCGGTTCTTCTTTCCAAATCTTGGACAGCCGAATCGCCGGGAATTTGATCCGTCTGTGCGTTGAGCCCAGGGCAGGCGAGCGACGTTTATAAGGTGCTAGTGTTGAGGTGGAGGCACCCTTTCTCGTTTTGCTTTTTGATCTGCCGCTTCGCTTGCGCCCATGCTAATTGTCACGCCAGTTGCTCCCTTGCCTGCTTCTTCTCCTTCCCTTATCGCGAAGAGCGATGGCCAGCCACGACGACGCCACCTACCACCCCCGCAGCGGTTCCTTGCCTAGCCAGGGCGAGGTGAACCATCCTTCCCAAGAGTACAAACTGGTGCCGAGGGGGAGTTCGCGCGCCAACCAGCTGTGGAACGCGATGGAGCACTCGGGAGGCTCCTGCTCCCGTGTGCTGGGGAAGAGCCGCATGACGGAAGGGACGCTGCAACGGCTCGTGGATGAGGGGAAGATCACGGATCGCAATGGGGCTCGCTTACCCCGCCGGGACGAGACGGAGCCGAAGCCCGGGGCCCTGGAGGCAATTGTTTTCGTCGCGTTCTTCGATGCCGGCCTTCGGATGCCCTGCACGTTGTTTGTGGGCGAAGTCCTGCGGGCCTACCAGTTGGAGCTAGCCCAGCTGACGCCCCACGCGATACTCCGCCTCGCTGTCTTCGCGTGGGCGATGCGGACAGAGGGGTGGCGCCCCAGCGCCAGCTTATTCGCCACCCTGCACGATGCACACTGTCGACCCAGAAAGGTTGGCGGGGCGGTGTCCAACTTTGGCGGTGTGGACTTCGTGCTCCGGGCGTCCTGCGCGACGTTGTTCCCTGTGTCCGCCTCGTCAGGGCGGTGGGCGTCCGGCTGGACGCGGTGGTGGTTCTATTACACCGTGACCGACAAGAGCAGAATGCAGTGCCGAGGCGGGCCGATCTCGTTTAATAGCACGCCGAGTCTGAAGGCGGAGATTGATGACACGCGAAAGCTACAAAGCCTCGTCGGTGTCGCCCGTCGAATGAGCGTGCGCGACCTAGCCGAGGAGTTCACGATGCATGGGGCGGCGCCACTCTCCTCCCGGGGGAAGTATGTTGTGCCGAACGGCCCCCGCGAGGACGGGTTCGAACCATGTGTGTCTCGGGTGCTTCCGCCCTCCGCCCCTTGTAAGTTGCCCATCGCGCCATTGTATCTGTTTGGCTTCCGCCTAACTGACGTGATCTCCTGCGTAGTGACTCGGCTAGAAGATGCGGAGCGCGCGGTTGCGGCGCTCCTCGGCTCGTACACGCTTAAGGAGCACCGGGCTCGCGAGGCCGCGGTGAAGGCGGCTAAGCAGGGGCGGATAAACCGCACCTGTGAGGCTATAGGCATTGCCGTGCCCGAGCGTATGGTGCCGGAAGAGCTTCCCGCCGGGACTCCCGGCGCTCAGGACGGTGATAGGCCCGCGGGGGGGCTGTCTTCGCGACGCCGGGCCCGTTCCCCGGCTGCCGTATGCGACCCGGCAGCCCCCCCGGCGGCTAGCTCAGCTGAGGCGGAGCGTGCGACCGGCGGTGGGCCTGGCCACACTGCTTCGGAGGGGCGCGCCGCCGCGGATCCCCCGACACTTTCTGCCGACGCCCACGAGCCCGTGCTCGGGCTCGCGGCCACCGCTGAGTTGGAACCCGTCAACCCGGGGGGTGGCGTCGTCCCCGGCGAGCAAACCACGGGGGACGGTGCGTTATCAACCGTAGCGGCCGACGAGGGCGTGCCCCCTGCAGAGGAAACCACGGGGGCGACAATGACCGGAGCTGGTTCTGCCATGGAAGAATCGCCTGCGCCACCGCAGGCGAAACGCCCTCGGACGCAGTCCCCACCGCCAACGAGGGGGCGATACGCTGTTGCGGGGCCTTGCCGTGGGATTACGGCGGCTGGCGCGGCCGAGAAGACCTTCTCCCCGACCGTCGAGGCGCCCGCGTCCCCCTGGGTGGTCGACCCGGTGCCACTTCCTACCGTGACGAGGGGCGTAGGAGGTAGGTGCGAGTCCCTTTCTTCCCCTGACTTCGCGAGACTTTCTCCGATCTGCTCGCTCATTCTGCCGACATCAGGCGAGACGACGTCTCCCGTACGTGGCGAAGGATCGAGCAGCGGAGGCATGCGCGAAGTCGGGAGCCGCGTGCAGGATGCCCCGCCGGTGTCCATTGCTGCTGACGTCGCCGTGGCCACGATAAATCCTGGCGTGTTGGGGCCGGGACTCGCTCGCTCGGACTTCCTCCCTCGCCCGGAGATATTTTGCGACCTCACCGCCGCTGCCGAGCGTGCCGACAACGGCCTCAACCGAGAGGTGCTGTCGTCATGTGCGGGGGACCTCCTGGCGCTCGCGTTGCAGGCCTCCGAGATGAGGGTAAGTACGTGCGCTTCAGCTTGTACGGTACTGCTAGACACCTGCTGATTTGTTGTTCCTGTCAGACGCTTGCCCTCAGCTGGTCCTTTGACGAGGCCCGCGTTCGGGAGCAGAGGGCTCTGGAAGCCAGCCTCCGCGAAGCAACCACTGCTATCGCCGCGAAGGATGAAGAACTTCGCGCGCTGGAGGACGCCCTGGTGGCCGCACAAGTTGCGACCACGGAAGCTCGGGACGCCGCGGCTGGGGAACGCGCCGCCTTCGTGCAGCAGATCGCCATCCTAGAAGGGGAGAACGCCCAGCTGGCGGAGTCTGCTGCCGCGAACCGCCTTGCCTTGGAAAATACGTCCATGTCTGCATGGCGGGCCATGGAGTCTCTGAACCAGGCCCTTCGAGATCTGTGCGTCCGAGTGCCGGATACTACGCACAGGTCGGAGGCCCTGTCGGAGACGCTCGGGCTGATCGAGGAGGGGGCCGGCGTTGCTCTTCGTAGCGCCAGAACCTTTGGCGAGCACTGCAGCTATGTTGGTGCGTGCTTCGCCCTCGCCCTGCTTCATACTCGTGGGTGTATGCATACCCATGAGCTAGCGAATCCTCAACTGGATCCTCCCGACCGGCCAGAGGTTATGTCGGACGCCATCCGGTCCATCGGGGCTAGCCTGCAGAACTTACACCAACGGATCTGGGGCCGCTTCGGGGAAGGTGCAGCGAGAGTCGCCGTGCAGCAGACGTTGCATGGGGAGGGGGACCTCCTCCAGTGGCTTGAAGGGGTCCTTCAACGCCGCGGTGACGACGGCGCGGGCTCGTCCGCACCGCGCCAAGGCTGAGCGGTTGGTCGGGTGGTGCAAGGGGATGATGTACTGGTTCTTATGCTTGTGACCTTGTAACCCCTTTGGTTTTACAATGGAACCAAGTAGTGCTTTATGCTTGGTGTTACCTACCACCAAACGCGGAGGACAGGTCCGCGCATCTCGTTTATATTTCGTGGAGTGGCGCGTGCGGAGGCGAACCTCGACGCTACGATTTCCTTTATAGTCCGGAGACTCGCGCGTGCGGAGGCGGGCCTCGACGCTACGTCTTGTTTAAAGTCCGTGGACTAGTGCGTACGGAGCTAGGCTCAACGCTACGTCTTCTTTATAGTCCGGAGACTCGCGCGTGCGGAGCTAGGCTCGACGCTACGTCTTATTTAAAGTCCGTGGACTAGTGCGTGCGGTGCTAGGCTCGACGCTACGTCTTCTTTATAGTCCGGAGACTCGCGCGTGCGGAGCTAGGCTCGACGCTACGTCTTATTTAAAGTCCATGGACTAGTGCGTGCGGAGCTAGGCTCGACGCTACGTCTTCTTTATAGTCCGGAGACTCGCGCGTGCGGAGCTAGGCTCGACGCTACGTCTTCTTTATAGTCCGGAGACTCGCGCGTGCGGAGCTAGGCTCGACGCTACGTCTTATTTAAAGTCCGTGGACTAGTGCGTGCGGAGCTAGGCTCAACGCTACGTCTTCTTTATACTCCGTAGAGTGCGCACGGAGGCGTCCCCCCGCTGCGTCTTATTTATACTCCGTAGAGTGCGTGCGGAGCTAGGCTCGACGCTACGTCTTATTTAAAGTCCGTGGACTGGTGCGTGCGGAGCTAGGCTCGACGTTACGTCTTATTTATAGTCCGCAGAGTCTCGCGTGCGGAGCTAGGCTCGACGCTACGTCTTATTTAAAGTCTGTGGACTAGTGCGTGCGGAGCTAGACTCGACGCTACGTCTTATTTATAGTCCGCAGACTCTCGCGTGCGGAGCTAGGCTCGACGCTACGTCTTATTTATAGTCCGCAGACTCTCGCGTGCGGAGCTAGGCTAGACGCTACGTCTTATTTAAAGTCCGTGGACTGGTGCGTGCGGAGCTAGGCTCGACGCTACGTCTTATTTATAGTCCGCAGACTCTCGCGTGCGGAGCTAGGCTCGACGCTACGTCTTATTTAAAGTCAGTGGACTGGTGCGTGCGGAGCTAGGCTCGACGCTACGTCTTATTTATAGTCCGCAGACTCTCGCGTGCGGAGCTAGGCTCGACGCTACGTCTTATTTATAGTCCGCAGACTCTCGCGTGCGGAGCTAGGCTCGACGCTACGTCTTATTTAAAGTCCGTGGACTGGTGCGTGCGGAGCTAGGCTCGACGCTATGTCTTATTTATAGTCCGCAGACTCTCGCGTGCGGAGCTAGGCTCGACGCTACGTCTTATTTAAAGTCCGTGGACTCTCGCGTGCGGAGCTAGGCTCGACGCTACGTCTTATTTAAAGTCCGTGGACTGGTGCGTGCGGAGCTAGGCTCGACGCTACGTCTTATTTATAGTCCGCAGACTCTCGCGTGCGGAGCTAGGCTCGACGCTACGTCTTATTTATAGTCCGCAGACTCTCGCGTGCGGAGCTAGGCTCGACGCTACGTCTTATTTAAAGTCCGTGGACTGGTGCGTGCGGAGCTAGGCTCGACGCTACGTCTTATTTTGCTCAGCGCGGACAGGGGATGCTCTTGGAACAGCAACCTTTATTGAACTCCCGTTTGCGCGGGCGAGCATCGCCTAACAACGGGCTAGTGGCACTACGCCTACTGTGCTGCTCCTAGGCGTAGTACCACCGCAACCTGTCCGCGTTCCATGTGTGCCGGAAGGCTTGTCCTTCAAGCGTGGCGAGGCGGTATGCCCCCTTTGGCAATGCCTCCGTTACGATGTACGGGCCTTCCCACTTGGACTCCAGCTTGCCCACGGTTTCCGCCTGGAGCGCCACTCTGAGGACGAGATCCCCAGGCTTGAACCCCCGCGGGCATATAGAGCGGTCCCGAGTACGCATTGTCTGTCGCGCGTACTTCTCGACATGGTGGGCTGCGTCTGCCCGCATCCCGTCGAGGAGGTCCAAGGACACACGGCGCGCCACTTCGGGTGCTTGGACGAGGACCCTTCGCGAGCCGACCTTGATTTCCTCGGGCGTCACCGCTTCGTCACCGAAGAGGAGCTTAAACGGCGTGAACCCCGTTGGGCGCGTTACCGTTGTGCGAAGCGACCATAGAACGCTGTAGAGCTCGCTTGGCCACTTGCCCTTCGGCAATCCAACCAGGCGCTTTTTGATGGCGGCAGAAATGGCGCCATTCGCCCGTTCGACCGCCCCGTTGGACTGGGGATGCCCTACCGAGGCGAATCGGAGGGTGATGCCCATGCTGTCACAATAATCTTTGAAGAGGGCGGCGTCGAACTGCAGGCCATTGTCGACCGTGAGCTCCCGAGGTACACCGAAGTGACATCTGATATTTTGCCACAGGAAGCGCTGTATGGCCGCAGAAGTTACTTTGGCCAGAGCGATCGCTTCCGGCCATCTGGAGAAATACTCCAGCGCGACTACCACGAACCGGAGGTCCCCTGGAGCTCGGGCAAGTGGCCCGACTATATCGAGACCCCAGCATGCCAGTGGCCACACCGGGGGAATTGGGTTGAGGCTTGTCGGGGGCCTGCGGATGATGCGCGCCATCCACTGGCATCCTTGGCACCGACGGACGAGGTCCTGGGCGTCGGTGATGGCAGTCGGCCAGTAGAAGCCTTGTCTGAACGCCTTGCCGACTAATGACCTCGGCGCCAGGTGGGATCCGCATACGCCCGCGTGGATTTCCGCCAAAAGTTCCTTTCCTTCCTCAGTCGAGAGGTAGCGCAGGAGCGGCGCGCAGACCCCTTTCTTGCAGAGCGTCCCTTCGAACACCTGGAAGGACCGTGCACGGTGCTGCAATCGTCGCAGCTCGGCAGGGTCCTCTGGTTCGGCGAGGCCTTGTAAGAAATTGAAAATGGGCTCTCGCCAATCGCCTGGCCGATCAATGCGGTGGACAAGTGCCGCGTCCCGGTTGTCCTGCTAACACCTCGTAGAATGCCCCCTCAGGGGGGGCAGTTGCTGGCTGGCCGCCTTGGCGAGGGCGTCGACTTGCTCATTCTCTGCCCGGGGGATGGCCTTGACGGTGACACCCAAAAAGTGCCTTTCCCTCGCCCGTACCGCCGCGAGGTACTTGGCCAACTCAGGGTCCTTGGCTTGATATGACTTGTCCACGTGGCCGGCCACCAAGCGTGAGTCGGTGCGAACCAACACCCGTCTCGCGCCGACTGCCTTGAGCTTCGCCAGGCCAAAGAGCAGTGTCTCGTATTCGACCGTGTTGTTGGTGGCGGAGAAGGCAAGGCGCGCCGAGTATAGCAAACGCTGTCCCTCGGGCGTGATGATCACTGCCCCTACGCCCGCGCCGGCGACGCTGTAAGCTCCGTCGATTGTAAGCGTCCAGACGGGATCGTCGTGCGTCTGGCCGGGTTGGGCCGGCGGGGTCCATTCGGCGAGGAAATCCGCCAGGACTTGGGATTTAATTGCCGTCCGCGAAGCATACGTCAGGGAGAAGGGAGCGAGCTCGGCGGCCCATTTACCGATACGCCCTGTGGACTCCTTGTTGTGTAGCATCTCTGCCAGGGGGAATGAGGAAGGCACTGTGATCGGGTGAGCCAGAAAATAATGCCGAAGCTTCCTGGAGGCCATGACCAGCGCGTAGGCGAGCTTCTCAAGCTCCGTGTATCTTGTCTTGGCGCCTTGAAGGGCTTCGGAGACAAAGTAGACGGGCCGCTGCATGGCGCCTTCCTCTAAGACGAGGACGGCGCTGACCGCGGTAGCTGACGCGGCCAGATAGAGCAGGAGGGGAGCCTCTGGTGCTGGGGCGACCAGAGTAGGGAGGCTTGCCAGGTGCTGCTTGAGCTCGTTGAAGGCCTTCGCGCAGTCTCCATCCCAACGAAATCCATCGCACCCGCGGAGTGTCTTGAAAAACGGCAGGCCCCGCTCCGCCGCCCTGGATAGGAAGCGGCTTAATGCTGCCATGCGGCCCGCCAGCCTCTGGACCTCCTTCGTTGTCTTGGGTGGCTCCATACCCAGGATGGCATCTACTTTGTCGGGGTTCGCCTGGATGCCCCGCCCGGACACGAGGAAACCTAGGAGTTTGCCCGCCTGTACCCCGAAGACACACTTGTCGGGGTTGAGCTTGATGCCCGCCTTCCGGAGGTTGTCGAAGGTCTCCTGGAGGTCCCGGCCGTGTAGAGCAAGTTGCCGAGTTTTGACCACCACATCATCGACATAGGCTTCGATGTTCCTCCCGAGCTGGGCGGCCAGGGCAATGGCAACGAGGCGGGTGAAGGTAGCACCTGCGTTCTTCAAGCCAAAGGGCATTCTGACGAAGCAGAACGTCCCGAGTGGTGTGATGAAACTGGTCTTCTCCTCGTCGTCTTCGGCCATGTAAACCTGGTGGTGACCGGAATAGGCGTCCAAGAAACTCATGAGTTCGCACCCAGCTGTGGCGTCAACCAGCTGATCAATGCGCGGCAAGGGGTAGTTGTCCTTCGGGCACGCCTTGTTGAGTGCCGTGAAGTCGATGCACATGCGCCAGGCCCCGCTGGCCTTTTTGACTAGCACCGGGTTAGCGAGCCATTCTGGATGGTGGACCTCGCGGATGACCCCGGCGTGAAGAAGCTTCGCCACCTCCGCTTTAGCCGCCTGCTGCTGATCCATCGACATACGCCGGAGCCTTTGCTTGACCGGCTTGGCATCGGGGCGGACCGCCAAACGATGCTGGATTACCACTCGGTCCACGCCCTTGATGTCCTCCGGGGACCATGCGAAGATGTCCACGTTGTTCTGGAGCACTCGGAGCAGCTCCCGTTCGACCCCCGGTGGGAGCCCCTCGCCAATGGACACAAACTGCCCCTCCGCCTGGAGCGGCACCTTCTTGACGCCGCCCTCGGGCCGAGGCTTGGGCGTCCACCCGGGAGCGGAAGGCCCATCACCGGGCGCGCCGAAGAGGGCATGCACCGGGCGATGCGAGACGCGGCTACCGCCTTCGGCACGTCTGGCCAGGTCCTGGTCGCCGAAGATGGTGATGACACCCTCCGGGCCCGGGAGCTTTACACACAAAAAGGCATGGTGCGGGATTGCCTCGAAAGAGTTGATGGCGGGCCGCCTCAGTATGGCGTTGTAGGGGTGCGGGATATCCACGACATCGAAGGTGACATGCTCGGTCCGGATGTTACCTTTGTTGCCCTCCTGACGGAAAGTGACAGGAAGGGACACGTGCCCCAGGGCCTGCAGCGGTTGACCCCCGAAGCCTTGAAGTGGAGCTCCTGGTTGCTCCAGCCGGCTTCGGGGGACTGCCATGCGGTCGAGGGCTTCTGCGAATAAGATGTTCGCGGAGCTTCCCCCGTCGACAAGGACGCGCCTGACTTGACAGCATGCTATGTGGGCCTGGATGACTAGAGGGTCTTGGTGAGGGTACTCCACGCCCCTGGCGTCGTTCAAGTCGAAGGTGATGCTGCGGGGCGGCATCCACAGTTGCGGCTGCTCCCCGGGGGCTTTCGAAGAGGAGCCTCCGGTGATGACGTTGACGGTGTGATGCTGCGCGCCCTCCGTTGCGGTGGCGCGCCTGGGGCTATCCCCTGGGTGCCCCGCGTGGGCTTCGGCGGGGGCCCGAGGAGGTGGAGCCCGAGATCCGGCCGTCACCCTCCGCAGCTCCATCACCGCGATGCATGCCCTTGTGTAATGATCGCCGTAGCCGTGTACCTCGCACCACTTGCCATAGTGCAGGAGCTCCTGCTCTGCGTGGGGTTGGCTGCCGTAGTCTAATCCGCCCTCCGATCCCCGGTCTCCCCTCCGTGAGACGGGGTCGGGTCCTTGGCGGGCGCTCTCGGTGGCGAGGGCGTGATGGGCCGCCTGCGACCGGCGCTGGCGGCGCCGAGGTTTAGGCCTGCACCGTGAAGAGCCTTCCTGTACCTCGGCCTCACTGCCTCGGGGAGGGCCTCCTCGGGGCTTTCGGCTACGGCCTGGCTTCGAGGGGGGACCACCTGTTCCGACCTCGCGCGGGGGGCGCTCCTCATGGGCGAGGCCGAGGGCGGTGATGCTGCGTATTCGCGCATCCTCCTCCGCCCGCGCATACTCGTCCATTTTGTCGAAGAGCTTGGCAACTGTCGTGATTGGCCTCCGCGCGTTGTATTCGGCCATCGGGCCCGGGCGAAGGCCCTGTATGGCTGCATTAACGACTGTGGTTTCATTAACATCGTGTACCTGGCCTCGAATCTTGGCGAAGCGCTTGAAGTAGCCCCGGAGCGTCTCCGAGGGTCCTTGCTTCATGGCGAAGAGTTGGTCCGCAGCGATTCGCTCGACATGATGTCCTTGAAAGTTGGTACGAAGCCGGTTGCGAAGCTGCTCCCACGCGTAGATGGAGCCCGGCTCTATGGTAAAAAACCAAGAGAGCGCCACTCCGTGCAGTGCGAGGGGGAGTCCCTTCGCCTTCGCGGTGTCGTCTCCGCCCGCGGCCTCGATAGCGGTTTCGTACACGCGCACGAACTCGCGCGGATCCGTGTCGCCTTTGTACGGGTCGGTGATGCGAGGGAACTTGAAGTCTTCGGGCCACGCCGCCTGCTGCAGCCCCGCCGAAAGCGGGGATTCCGGATCTACGCATCTCAGCGGGACACGGCTAGACGTAGGGGCTTCGCGACTGTCCCCCTTCCCTGGTGTGGGCTCGGGCACGACCTGCTGGCTCCGAGCCTCTTGTATATCTCGGACGGCTCCGCGAAGGTCCCCTAGTTCCCGCTGGAACGCGTTGAGGGCTACTAGTAGGGCGCTTTCCACCGCAGGTGCCGTTGGGGCCGCCGGAACGCCCAGCGAACGGGCCGGTGTAGGGACCATCGCCTCACGACCTCCAGATCCGCCGGATGGTTCGTTGCGGCTACCCCCGGCCGTCGGATCCGCGCTAGCGGCAAGGGTGGCGGGGGTTACCGTTGCAGTGCCGGCGACGGGGTTGGATGTCGTCGTAGCGGCGCTGGCGGGGTCCGTCGTTGCCGCGCGGACGTCGACGCCCGCGACCACGGCGTGCACGCCGCCGCCAACTCCTTCGGCGGCCGACACCGAAGCCCTGGTGTTCACGTGCTGCTCCGACCCATCCGCCTTCTTTCCTTTCGCCGCTGCTGGTGAAGCTTTTTTCGGTGCCATCTTTTTCCTTCGGTCTTCAGGCTTGTCTCCGTCCTCCCCACGGACGGCGCCAACTGTTGTGGCTACAGACCAAACAGAGAGAGAGATGGTAGTGGAGAGTGATGAAGATAAGTGTAATGGCCTGGATCCTCCCCATGGCTTACTCATATATATATACACATGAGGAGTGCTTTTACAGTTATACCCTTACATCTGGTTATCCCCTCTGCGGGCAGTTATGTCATTACACATGGCCTATTCTGGGCCTTATAATCTCCTATCAGGCCTGCTGGGTTTAGGTGGGGGCGACCCCTACGACAAGTAAGCTACAGTGTAATTTTAGTCATAAGTCAGTTTATTTTAGCCCAACCGAATAAGATCTTAGTTAATTCGGCGAGATATCATGTTATTAAATAAGGATAAAAACGTATAAATGCATGCGACAAGAGAGACACGCAAACGTGTGAAAGAATTATCACTGCCACGCCTAATAAGACTCAAAACTTGTGTACGATATTTACAAAGTAATTGCAGCGTTGACCATGAGTTTTGAAAATGTTGTATCAACTTCTTTTTTTTTACGATGAAACTTAAAATGTTTATTCATGCATATCCGCGAAAATTAAACTTCAAATGTTTGATGCGAAATCATTTTTGTGCTATCGAAATTCTGCTAAGAAAAGGAGTATTTATGTGTGGGGGGAATGGTTTTCATTATATCATCTAACCAAGAAAACAAAACCTGTATAGCTTACGAGGTAACGTATAACGCTGACCACAACTTTTGAAAATGTTGCGCTGGTTTTCGGATATGCCATGTTATGAAATAGCTGCTTCAGCTTTTAGCTTCCGGTTTATTTTTCACTATTCATAAATTTCGTCTTTTTTGAACTTTTGGCTTTTTGTTGAGCTTTTTTTGTCGATTTTTTTCCCCGTATTTGTTTGTATTATACGTAATAGGCTAACATATTTTTTTACATTTTTTATTTTTTTAAATTTAATTATGCTAAATAAACCTATGTCAGCTACATTGTTTTTTCAGCTATAAGCCACTCAAAATAAGCCAAAATGATCACAGAAATCAATGGATGGCTCATTTATGGTTGTTGTGGCTACAGACCAAACAGAGAGAGATGGTAGTGGAGAGTGATGAAGATGAATGCAATGGCCTGGGTCCTCCCCATGGCTTGTACTCATATATATATACACATGAGGAGTGCTTTTACAATTATACCCTTACATATGGTTATCCCCTCTGGAGCAGTTATGTCATTACACATGGCCTATTCTGGGTCTTATAATCTCCTACCAGGCCTGCTGGGTTTAGGTGGGGGCCATCCCTACGACAGGAGCCTCTCATGGTAAGGACCCAGCTTTAGCGCGTGTTAAGGACGAACCCGCGGGATAGCGGCTTAGAGCGGCAAGGATGTTGCCGGACCTTTGTACTTGTGATTTTTCCGGTATGCAGACTTCCTGGTATTTTAGGATATGCGCTGTGTGTTGATGCCACCGTTGGCGAAGTAGCTGCGCCAGGGTTCCTTAGAACGGACAGCCCGCAGACTGGCGTATGCGGAGGCGGACCTCCGCACTTTGCCTTGTTATAGTCCGTAGACTGGCGTATGTGGAGGCGGACCTCGGCACTTCGCCTTGCTTTATAGTCTAGAGACTCGCGCGTGCAGAGGCGGACCTCGACGCTACGTCTTATTTAGAGTCCGTAGACTAATGCGTGCGGGGGCGGACCTCGACGCTACGACTTCCTTTATAGTCCGGAGACTCGCGCGTGCGGAGGCGGACCTCGACGCTACGTCTTATTTAGAGTCCGTGGACTAGTGCGTGCGGAGGCGGACCTCGACGCTACGTCTTATTTAGAGTCCGTGGACTAGTGCGTGCGGAGGCGGACCTCGACGCTACGACTTCCTTTATAGTACGGAGACTCGCGCGTGCGGAGGCGGACCTCGACGCTACGTCTTATTTAAAGTCTGTAGACTGGTGCGTGCGGAGGCGGACCTCCACGCTACGTCTTATTTAAATTCCGTAGACTGGTGCGTGCGGAGGCGGACCTCGACGCTACGTCTTATTTAAAGTCCGTAGACTGGTGCGTGCGGAGGCGGACCTCGACGCTACGTCTTATTTAAAGTCCGTAGACTGGTGCGTGCGGAGGCGGACCTCGACGCTACGTCTTATTTAAAGTCCGTAGACTGGTGCGTGCGGAGGCGGACCTCGACGCTACGTCTTATTTAAAGTCCGTAGACTGGTGCGTACGGAGGCGGACCCCGCTACGTCTTTTGTTTATACTCAGGCCCGTCACCTTTGGCTACGGCGAGTGCACACGCGAACATGCGACTTCGATTTATACTCAGTCCCGTACCCCTGGCTACGACGAGTGCACACGCGAACGTGCGTCTTTGTTTATACTCAGGCCCGTCACCTTTCGGCTACGGCGAGTGCACACGCGAACGTGCGACTTCGATTTATACTCAGTCCCGTACCCCTGGCTACGGCGAGTGCACACGCGAACGTGCGTCTTTGTTTATACTCAGGCCCGTCACCTTTTGGCTACGGCGAGTGCACATGCGAACGTGCGACTTCGATTTATACTCAGTCCCGTACCCCTGGCTACGGCGAGTGCACACGCGAACGTGCGACTTCGATTTATACTCAGTCCCGTACCCCTGGCTACGGCGAGTGCACACGTGAACGTGCGACTTCGATTTATACTCAGTCCCGTACCCCTGGCTACGGCGAGTGCACACGCGAACGTGCGTCTTTGTTTTATACTGCGGGAACGCGCGCGTTGGCTAAGCCTGCGCGCGCCTTCACCGCGTAATTGGGCGTGATAAAGAAAGATTAGCGACAAACGGCGATCTTCATTACATCCCCGTTTGCGCGGGTGAGCAACTACAAAGGATGGATATACTAACCGTTTGCCCTTGGTGCGGCCGAAGCCTCTAGTCGCTAGACATCTGCAGGGCCGGCCAAGGCGCCTGTGAATGGCCCCGCGGACCTCCGTGCGGTGACGCCAGCTTCTAGGAGCGCCGTTGGGCTTCGCGACGCGGGCACCTGGTACCTGGCTCGATGCGCCGGGCCATATCCTGGTCGCCTCGGACGGTGATGATGGTCCGGGGACCCGGGATCTTCATGCATAGATAGCCGTGATGCGGTACCGCGCCGAAGGAGTTGAGGATTGGGCGCCCTAATATGGCATTGTAGGGGTACGGAAGGTCGACCACGTCGAAGGTGGCATCTTCGGCCCGCACATTGTCATCTCGGCCGAAGGAGACTTGAAGACCTATTTGGCCCAGCGCCCGCAGGGGCTGTCCCCCAAAGCCCTGTAGTGGGATTCCCGAGGGCCCTAGGCGGCTTCGAGGGATCCCCATCTGGTCGAAGGCCGCCGCAAACAATACGTTCGCGGAGCTACCGCCGTCCACCAAGGCGCGCCCCACGTCGCATCCCGCGATAGTGACCCGGATGACCAGGGGGTCCTGATGAGGGAAGTCCACACCCTGGGCGTCGTCGAGTGTGAATGTAACTTCGTGCTGCGCCCAATCCGGCGGTGCTTGCGCTGGGTATGCCGCCACGTGATGTAGTCTTTGCGCATAGGCCTTCTGCTGCCGTGCCGTGGCGAATTCCAGCGCAGAGCCTCCGGATATGACGTTAATGACCCTGCGGTAGGTTGCGTCCGGGGCCTGCAGCGACAGGAAGCCCTCCCGAGGCTGCTGTACGTGAGCTTGGATCCGTAAGGTGCCTTCCTGGGGTTGCATCCCTTGCGCCTGTACCTGCACGGGGGCCTCGTATGGGAATTGGACGTGGGCCACCGCAGGCGGGCGCGCCTCCGGGTTCCTGTCCCTAGCGACGCTGTCGCGGAGTGCCGCGATGGAGGTGCAGGCGCGGGTATCATGATTGCCGCGGCCGTGGACTACGCACCACAGTCCCTGATGCTGGTCGTCGTAATCTCCACGACCCTTATCGTCGCGGCCCCTGCCACGGCCGCGCCCCCGGCCACGGCGCCCCCGACCGCCTCGGCCCGCGGGAGCACCCTCGTCGGACCCGCCTTCGATGTCGAGGACGTACCGGTTTCGCCTCGACCTCTGCTGGCCGCGCTTGGGCTGATCGGACGACTCCTTATGCGAGGCGTCCCTGCGGTCGGGCGCGTCCCTGGACGACTCCTGCTTACGTTTTCCCTTCGAAGAACCGCCCTTCGGCGGATCTTCGGCTTTTGCCGAGGCTCCGGCCTGGTTGGTGTCGGAATCGTCACCTTGTCTTCGCCGCGCGTCTTCCTCCGCCCTGGCATATTCTTCCATTTTGTCGAAGAGCTTCGCCACCGTCTTGATTGGCTTTCGCGCGTTGTACTCGGCCATCGGGCCCGGGCGAAGGCCCTGTATGGCTGCGTTAACGATGGTGGTTTCGTTAACATCTTTCACTTGGCATCGAATCTTGGCGAAGCGTTTGAAGTAGTCCCGGAGTTTCTCCGAGGGTTTTTGCTTCACAGCAAAGAGTTGGTCCGCGTCGACTCGGTCGACGTAGTTTTCTTGGAAGTTGTTGTGAAGGCGGACGCGAAGCTGCTCCCACGCGTAGATGGAGCCCGGCTCTATGGTAAAGAACCAAGAGAGCGCCACTCCTTGCAGCGCGAGGGGGAGTCCCTTTGCCTTCGTGGTGTCGTCTCCGCCCGCGGCTTCGATCGCGGTTTCGTACACGCGCACAAACTCACGAGGGTCCGTGTCGCCTTTGTACGAGTCGACGGCGCTACAGCCCCGCCGAAAGCGGGGACTCCGGATCTACGCGCCGCAGCGGCACGCGGCTAGACGTGGGGGCTTCGCGACTGTCCGCCCTCTCCGGCGTGGGCTCAGTCGCGATTGCCGGCGCGACCTGCTGGCTCCGAACCTCTTGTATATCTCGGACGGCTCCGCGAAGGTCCCCTAGCTCCCGCTGGAACGCGTTGAGGGCCGCCAGTAGGGCGCTTTCCACCGCCTGTGCGGGCGGGGTCGCCGGTGCTCCCAACGGGCGGATCGGCGCGGGGACGACCGCGTCGCGAGGTCCCGAGCTGCCGGTCGCTCCGTCGTGGCTACCTCGAACCGCCCGGTCCGCGCCACCGCGCGAACGTCGACGTCTTCGGCCACCGCGCCTGCGTCGCCACCCGCGCCCGCCGCTGCCGATGCCGAAGCCCTGGTACTCATACGACGCTCCGGCCCGGCCGCCTTCTTTCCCTTCGCCGCCGCTGAAGAAGCTTTTTTCGGTGCCATCCTTCTTCTTCGGTCTTCAGGCTTGTCCTTGTCCTCCCCACGGACGGCGCCAACTGTTGTGGCTACAGACTAAACAGAGAGAGAGATGGTAGTGGAGAGTGATGAAGATGAATGCAATGGCCTGGGTCCTCCCCATGGCCTGTACTCATATATATATACACATGAGGAGTGATTTTACAGTTATACCCTTACATCTGGTTATCCCCTCTGGGGGCAGTTATGTCATTACACATGACCTATTCTGGGTCTTATAATCTCCTACCAGGCCTGCTGGGTTTAGGTGGGGGCCATCCCTACGACAATGGTAAATCTAGAATCAATGAGACATATTTTGGTAGCCACATGGAATAAATTGCACGGGGTCGAACACACTTTCAACGTCTATTAAAAAATGTCTTAAAATTCTATTCTCTTTCAAAAATTCCAATAGTTGTTAAAAACCTATAAAAATATAAAACTATGAGTTCCAAAAAGGCCACATTACATTTGGTCACACCCAGATCATCTTAGCCATCTGTTCGTTTCATCGTGCGGTCCTCGCTAACCATCCTATGCTTATTTCACTCCACCCTTAATTGCCTCGATTATATTAATAATGATAATCAAACACAATAATCCACAAACCAAAATCAACGCTACCTCTCACGACGTCCTTGTTCCGCCCTGCTTCTTTGTCGCCATTACGCCTCGGCGTTGACCGTTTCGCAATGCTTCATCGGTTCATCCCCATCAGGTCTATGACCGCGAGGATTCGAGAATTTTATTAATGAATATTTTTTTATTTAAAATAATAAAAATATACTCACATTAATATTTTTATAAAAATAGACTCCAGTCGTATACCCGTTGGACGACTGGAGCCTATCGCCTAACGGTCGCACGACAAGAAAGTGATCCGTAAGCTGTTGGACGACAGGCTCAAGTCACCCGACGCTGAGGCGACTGAAGCCTGTCACCCAGTGGCTGGGCGACTGTATTTGCAGTCGCTCAGTTGTGCAGCAACTACAAATTGAATTCAAAGTGGTAACCCATTCGTGATTATTGTAGATTATGACTAGTAGATAATTTGTTGGATTTGTAATAAGAGTTTAAAATCATTGTATATTGCTGTAGTGCAAAAAAATTCGTGAAACTTTTTTTAAGAACGATTGGTACATACGAGGGCAAATGATATTGTGATGTTACCGGGAATTTGTACATGGAGGAGAACTAGTTTGTTAATATTTTTGGGATGACTTGCTATGAGAATGATTAAATGCGAAAAGACAAGAAAATAAACTTGTCTGAATTAAATTAGACTTCATATTACAGTTGGGAGTAACATGCCGCATTGGGTTTCATTACACACATAAAATAGAGCATTATATGTGACTAATCAACCCAACTCATCGGATGACCTACTGTGTGGACTTGGGCCATTTTTCCTTACTTACAAGCTCGACGTTGAGCTCCTTGACGGCCTCTTTTACTTTGGTCACCATTTTCCTCTTTTTCTTGCGCTCCCTCTCGCGAGCCTCACATTCCTTGTGCATGCACACCTCGAGATGAGCTTTCGTCTCCCGATGTATACGCTCAGTTTACTCGTCTTTGCGGCTTTCTTCCCCCGGATCTCGCAGAACCTTGTGATATTTCACTCTTCGAAATCGAAGGCCCACTGATCCACTGGGTAAATCTCGAATAAAAAAAAGATTATTCATAAAAAATTCAGGATTTAGCGAATGGTGTCACCTTCACGCCTTCGGGTCTTTCTCCATGTTGCCTATGAACTATGGCGATAACAAACCAAAGCATAAAGCCAACAGACGACTTGGCGATATAATGGCTCGAGTGCAGCAATGTTATTGTGTTTCCATGATTTGATATTTATATGATATGGATTTCACGTGTCCACTGATTAGTGTGAAATCAAAAGCGTTTGCTCCATGCATATGTATGAGTATTAATTTTCAAAAGTTTGATGCAAAATAATTTATGCTATTAAATTATGGCCAAATTTCGGCGATGCTGCTTTATTAAATAGAGATAGAAAAATCGATGGTTGCAATCAATTAGACTCGAAAGCTGTGTGCTACGTTTGGAGGTAATGTACAACGTTGACTACGACTTTCGAAAATATTTAGGCTCATCTATAGTTAATTTAGAACCAAATACCGCCTGCATGATTCTAGTAGCCATGTGTAATTTCTTGGAATAACCAGCACGAGTCAAACACATTTCTTGGATTGCAATGGTTGTGACAAAACACATATATTTAAAAAATTAACTAATCCAATGGTTGTGACAAAACACATATATTTTAAAAAAATTAGCTTATTTGTTACAAAGAAAGCATTGAGGAAATCAAAATAAAAAATAAAAATAGAATTAAGGGTTACTCCTACAAATAAAGCTCTAGTGAAGTAAGAAAGAGAGAAAACCCCCCAACAACCAAAAACCCAAAAAGGCGGAAAAACAGGGGGAAAACCCCTAAACTCCAAGACAGTAAATACCAAAACCACAAAACCCACCCTGTAAGGCTGTAACCCAAATAACCCCACCAAAAAGGGGGAAACCGTTTTGCACTTTTGCCCCCGAAACACTCGCGCCATCTCAAGGCTACCCCTCCCTCCCTCCCTCCCCACTATTTCTTCCCCTCATGCCCACCCCTCCTCCCCTTCCTCCTCTTCTCCCCCTGCTTCTTCGGTGCTCGCTGCCTCCGTCACTGCGCCTCACGAGAAATCCGCACGCGCTTTTGCTCCGCGATTTATTGCTCGGGGTTCTTGCTGGCTAGTTCTGCACCGCCACCACGCCGCGCGCGCAAGGACGAGCTGTTCTTGTGCGCGTGGTTCTATGCCTGCTTGTTTGGTTTGGGGAGGAGTTGAGGGGTGTAGGTGGCGGCATTGGTGAGGTGTTGCGGGGAGATACGGCGATGTCGGAGGCCGACCGGATACGCCTCCGAGCGGCGGCGCTGGCGCTGGACGGCGGCGGTGTGCGGGACAAGCCGGACGCCAAGGCCGACGTGTTCGCGGATCTTGGCTCGCCGGTGTCGCCGCTGCGGGCGCGGGCGAGCGTGACGACGTCCTCATCGTCGTCGTCCGGGTCGGCCAAGTCGCCGGCGCAGTCAAATGCTGGGGCGCTGGGAGGGGCGGGCGGGAGGAGCCACTCCGGCAAGCTGGTGGCGGAGAGCAACCCGCCGGGGCACCGGCGCTGCGGATCTGGCCCACTCATATTCTCCGGCGGCAGCAGCAGCGGAGGGAGCGGCGGCGGCGGAGACCGCGGGAGCACGGCCAGCTCGCCGATGACGAATGCGCTCCCCGCCGGGAACATCTGCTCGTCTGGGCGCGTGCCGGGGGCGGCGGCCACGCCGCCCCCGCCGCGCTCCCGCCCGGACGTGCTCGGATCAGGCACCGGCAACTACGGCCACGGGAGCATCATGCGCGGCGCCGGCATGGCCCCCGCCAGGAGCAGCATTGACAGCTCGTCGTTTTTTGGGCACTCCTCGAGGTCTCTGGCGAGCTCCCCGATGGCGCCGGGGAGCGGCGGAAGCCTCCAGGAGGTGACACGCTTAGGCAACGAGTGGTACAAGAAGGGAAGGTACGGGGAGGCGCTGCGGCACTACGACCGTGCAGTGTCTCTGTGCCCCGAGAGCGCCGCGTGCCGCGGCAACCGCGCCGCCGCGCTCATATGCCTCGGCCGGCTCGCTGACGCGCTCCGCGAATGCGAGGAGGCCGTCCAGTTCGACCCGGCCAGCGGCCGCGCCCACAGCCGCCTCGCCGGTCTCTGCCTACGGTGAGCTTCTTGTGCTTGTCTCTGTGCGTCTCTGCGACCAGCATTGCGCTGCTCTGCATCGCAACGTATGATTTTCCAAGTCGATGGACAGATCCTTGCTACTCTTGCTTCGATTCCCTTCGAGTGTCCATGGTTGCATACTTGCATGTTGCTGTTGCCTGCCTGTTTCTTTCTTGGATGTGGATGCCTGGGTTTTCCTGTGAAGCGAGCCCAAGAGGAAAGCAACATGATTGCTGTGCCTTTCCTTTTCCTTTTCGTTAAGGTTGTCTGATTTTGATTTGGGGTTGCTACTGCTTGGTGTGGTCTGCTTGATCGTCACTGTCTATAAATTATTTTTACGTTCTATCAGGTGAAAAAAATGATCTTTGGGTATAAGGAGCACATAAGCACAGTGAGTTGTTCTTGGTTGATTTATGAGTGACGAAAGCTACAATCTTGTCTTGGTTTATGTGTTGGCCATGAAGTAAATGTGGTGTTAAAAGTGGTTCCCATCACACAATGCTGATGAAAGGGGTTGCTTAGCTGTATTTGTTTTGTAAGCTTGCTTGGTGTCAATTTCTTTAGGTACAATGGATTTTGACCACGCAATGCTGATGGATCCTGAATTTTTTTATCCCTAATTTCTTTCAAACAGTGCACTGCCCTGACTCGCCAGGAATTTGGTGTTAATATTGGGACAACCAGTCTGTTTTAATTGTTGAATTGTTGCTGAAATGGCTTGTGGTTTGCATTGTTGCAGGCTGGGAATGATTGACAAGGCGAGGAAGCACTTCACGCAGGCCGGGCATCTTCATCAATCTGACCCTGCAGAGTGGGGGAAACTACAGGAGGTGGAGGTGCATCTGGGAAGAAGCACAGATGCCAGGAAAATCGGAGACTGGAAGAGCGCGTTGAGGGAAGCTGACGCCGCTATTGCTGCTGGAGCTGACTCCTCTCATTTGGTAAAGCTCTTCTTCGTAGCTTGCCTTTTTTTTTGCTGAAGTGTTGGAACCAGTGCTACAATGTTGATTCGTGGTAGA
Organism: Dendrocalamus latiflorus; assembly: GCA_017311315.1. Classification (NCBI taxonomy): domain Eukaryota; kingdom Viridiplantae; phylum Streptophyta; class Magnoliopsida; order Poales; family Poaceae; genus Dendrocalamus; species Dendrocalamus latiflorus. Next base: position 28,919,012 of record CM029665.1, on the reverse strand, counting down.
ATTCATACTGGCGATGTGCTTTTCATGCAGCTTCTTGCCTTGAGGTCAGAAGCACTTCTCCGGCTCCACAAGCTAGAGGAGGCTAACTCGACTCTTACAAGCTTGCTGAAATTGGACAACGTGTTACTGTCTTTGACGGCAGCCAAACTCTCGGGCATGCTAGCTGAGTCATATGTACGCATTGTGCAAGCCCAGGTTGATATGGCATTGGGAAGGTATGATCGTCTAACCCTGGAATAGTGCTCTATTTTCCACATTGCAGTCAAAGCAAATTAGCATTGAAGTTGGGATTGGTTTCTGCAGGTTTGATTTTGCTGTTGCAGCCGCTGAAATGGCTAGACTTATTGATCCTGGGAATGCAGAAGTCTTGATGATTCTAAATAATGTGAGACTAGTTGCAAGAGCTCGAGCCCAAGGAAATGAGCTCTTTAAGGCTGCCAGGTTTTCAGATGCATCTATAGCCTATGGTGAGGGGCTCAAGTATGAGCCCTCAAATCCAGTGCTCTACTGCAACCGAGCAGCTTGCTGGTGGAAGCTAGACCGATGGGATAAAGCCGTTGATGACTGTAATGAGGCACTGAGGATACAACCTAATTATACAAAGGCTCTCTTAAGGCGAGCAATGTCCTATTCTAAGGTAAGCAACGGACAATTGGGCATGCATTGGGATGTTGTTGGCACTTCAAACACTGTTGTATTGATCTTGTTAACTTTTAATTAGCTCGAGCGTTGGGCTGATTGTGTGCGGGACTATGAGGTGCTCCGGAAAGAGCTTCCTGGTGATACCGAGGTTGCGGAAGCATTGTTCCATGCTCAAGTTGCCTTGAGGACAACTCGTGGTGAGGATGTATCAAATATGAAGTTTGGAGGAGAGGTTGAGATGGTGACCACTGTAGAGCAACTCCGTGCTGCCATAGGTTCACCTGGTGAGTTATTCTCTACTAGTTATTTCTATTATAGTTCCCATACCCACAGATGAATTCATTTGTGTATCTGTGTAGTATTGTGGATAATGGAAACTAATACCTTGTTTATGTTCATAAATCATGACGCATTTGACTAGGTTTATAGCATATTAGACTTGCCTATCATATTCAATATATTGTGTCTTCAGGGGTATCTGTCGTTTACTTCATGTCGACGATGAATCAACAATGTACCCAAATGACACCTTCCGTAGACTCCCTTTGCAGCGAATGCCCCTCAGTGAATTTTCTAAAGGTGAGCTACTTGATACATCTCAACTTGAACTCTGGTAGTCAATTACATTCAACAAGCGTTTCTAAATCACTAACAAATCCGCATTTCTATGCAAACTAACAGGTAAATGTTGAAGATAGCCCTATGGTAGCAAAGGCAGAGAACGTGCGGATAGTCCCGACATTCAAGATATACAAAGATGGGGTGAGAGTGAAGGAGATGATCTGCCCTAGCTTGCATGTCTTGCGCTACTCAGTGAGGCACTACGCTGTATCCAGTTCTTGAGAAGCATTCGGACCGGTACCCCAATTTCCCAATTCCATTGCTGCATAGGGCTCCCCTTTCCCCTGCCATCCTTTTATTGTCAAACGTGCAACAGTACCAACCTCCACAGCATTTCACCAGCTGCATAATAATTCCCCATTGAGCATGAGCATAATGAGCTAAGATTGGTATGTGGAAGAGCCTCCCCCATTTTTTCCCCTTTCCCCATTACCCATCTGTTGTTACTCCTTTAGCCGTTCATATGCCAACCCCATTCAATTCTTTCACCTTTTGGGCTCTTTCACCTCTAGTATTTGATACATTTTGCTTTACCTCATTGTCCATAGACCAGCATCCTGCTTCTCAAGGAGGGTAATGTTTGTAATGTTGTTTAGATTAGCATATCGTAGAGAGGGGGGAGAGGGGAGGGAGGTAGAGAGGGAATGCTGGTTGCGATTTTCGTTACATGTACATACCATATAGCAAAGCATCAAAATCCATTGGAAGATTGGTTCCCTTGAGAAATGGTGGTGTTAAAATTTTGGTGGAGGGGGAGGGGGGGGGGGTACAGGGCTAGCTGTCATTTTAGAGATAAAAGAAATCAAGTGGTAATTGGTGCAGAGACGAGGGGGGAAGGTTGGTGTTGATGATGTCATTTTGCTTCTGCTGGTTTGTGGTGCTGATACATCATATGATACCATTTCCATGAATAAAACAATCCAACAACATTCTTTCTTTCTTTTTACTCGGCTGGTGGTTATTCCCCAGCTCTTCCTGTGATGATGATGATGGTGGTGGTTATGATGAGCCTCATTTTCCATATTGACAATCCCTAGGATTTTACAAATGCATGAGTATCTCTTTGCAGGATTTGTTTACCAGTATTAGCAGCATAGCTACTGTTTCAACAGGTTTGTGTTCTGTATTATGAGGCGTGAGCAACCAGCTGGCATGTGAAGAGTTATTGGGAGGAGTAGATGATGGCAACATCAGCAGTGGTCTAGGTTTGCTTCTTTGTGTGTTGTGGTACTGTAGTATAGATAGGGTAGGGGTAACAGAGGGAGGAACACAACACATCTGCCAACGTGCTTAGGAGTGAGAGAAAGAAGAGACTTTTTCCTCTGTGTGGCTGCCCCTGGTTCTCTCTGGGGTCGACAGCAGGTGTTGAAAGTCTCTCTCTCAGTTGAGCCCTGATCCAAACAGTGGGCGGGTTCTTTTATATGGTGGTTTTGATTTTTAGCTTATGATTTTTAAATTATAGGTGTTTGTGAGACAGTATAAAAAGAAAAAAGTTGCAAAGATTTTAGTCGGTATAGCTGAATTTGATACAGCTTGTACTATAATCTACCTGTAGATCTTACCTTAAAAATATATATTGATTGAAAGTTATTGTAATACGTAGTCAAAAAGCCAAAGCACAAGCCCCCCTGAAACTCACCTAGTTTTGGGTTTTAGAATCCAAATACTGGACGCCTTGTCTTTTTAATATGGCTTTTTTCTCTCTTGTTTTATAATAATGTTTTTATTTTTTTATTTAATTAAATATCTCAAAAAAGTTAACAGACGGTGAAGTGTTAGAGCATCTCCAAGAGATGCCCAATAAATTTACACCCTAAATCTCCTTTTACAGATCCTAATCACGATATAAGGTCCCAAAATAATCATTCCCTCCAACAGATACCCTAAACCAGAAAAACAGTATTGGGAGCTTAGATCATCCTCTATAAATAGAGAGCGAGAGCCCATTTTTTGGGTGTGTTCTATTTTTAGGAGTCTATTTGGGAATCTGTTGGAGCTACTTTTTACCCTTCAACTCTAAAATTTAAATATTAAGAGCCATATAGAGTATCTCTTGGAGATGCTCTTATTTCAACCAAATAACCGAAGCCATAGCTAAAAATAAAAAACTACGTCACTTTTTAACAGGCCAGGCTCTCAGCTCCCTTTTTTTTTGTTTTCCTTTTGTGGTGATCAGATCTGGGTGCCCCAGCCGGTAATGATTTGGGCCCCAGGGCCACGTGTCTCCTAGCCTGGCAGAGCTGGGCCCAGTTGAATGGGTGGTTGACTCATTCATTGCTTTCAAATACTAGCGAGATACTACTACCACCGTCTCTCTCTCTCTCTCTCTCTCTCCCTCCCCTTGAGAGAGAACAACAAAGCCAGCCACCCACATGCAAGTACAAGAAAAATGGATTGAAATCCTTAGACAAGCACAGCGCCCCGACTTTTAATGGATCTCAGCCGTTCGATCCAAGATGAATGGACCAGATCACACGCTACAGTACAATCGCTACCGTACAAAATGGTGCTACAATGATCTATATCATAGTGCCAAAACAGTACTGGCATAGTGATTTGCCGCCTTGCTCTCACTGTTTTGCACTGTTCACCGTGACCTAGCTCTGTTGAGCATGGTTATCAGACCTGGATCGGCCTAACGGTTGGACTAGAAAACCTAGACCCAGAAGCTACGTCAGGCTAATCACGCTCATTGAACCGCCAATGCAATTGACCCGAGAAAACCTGGGAAAACCTGACCATGTTTTAAGTGACCCAGCGGGGTTTTGTCTGTGAGGCCAAAAGATAAACTTACCCTCAAATTAAAGAACTTTTCAAAAGAAAATTGAAGGTGATACTTGTCTTTTGAGAGCTGCCAGAGTTTTAGTGAATATTTACCTACAAATTGGTTAGCTAGAATAATGTATACGAGATTTTAGGTTGCTATGATTTCACTACGTTCTTGTTTGATTTTATCTTATCAACTTATACATGATTTTATTGCTTAATGCTCATGGACCTCATGGTTGTTTCTATAAGCATCACTTGGTATTTGTTATTTGTCATTCACTTTCTTTAATTACTATTGCTATTATTGTATTGTTGATTATATATACCTATTTTAGACTATGGTGATACATACCTATTGCTATTATTGTATTGTTGATTATCACTTGATACTATTGCTTCTTTAATTACTATTGCTATTATGATACACATCTATTTTAGACTATGATGCCCAGCCACCAAGGAGCACTCGTTATTTTTACTATGTATGTATGTACGTATGAACGTAGGTATGAAAATTTAATTTTAAAGTATAAGATCCGACCGGTGACCCAACGGTCGGACCACCAGGTCAGTGACCTGAGACCAAGGCTAGGTTGATGGACGGTCCATGTCTGATAACACTGCTGCTAAGTTAGAGAGCTAAGTAAGAGGATAAGACTCCAAGAAAAATAGGGTGTACATTTCAACATGAAAGATGTCCTTTTTTCTGTTTATTTCTGCTTGATTTTCTGGTTTCCTAAATCTCCAGAGTTCTTACTGTCACCATCTTCCAAGGACGGGCGGCGTAGCTTGGTAGAAGCCGCCAATCGACTGCCTTGATTGGAAGGCTGGTGGCGTTGCCCTTCTTGACGAGCCGCCTGGCCAACACCATCTTCTTCGAACGACGGGCGGCGTAGCTCGGGGGCCGCCAAGCGCCAATCGACCACCGTTGTTAGATCGCTGTTGGCGTTGCTCAACAAACAGAGGCAACGAAGCACGAAGTGATTTTTGGCGAGGAGTCACGAAATTACACTCAGTCCACCCAAGAATACGTCCCCTGCTGAGAGCACCAACCTTCGTACACCCACAAAAATGCACCCAGCAAATTGTCTTCATTAAAATCAAGGGCTAAAAAAAACTCTCCCTGGCTTCAACCCAATCGTGCGGCCTGGATGGAACGTAGGCTTCAACGCGAGGCTTCAACACGAGGCGCCCCGCAAGCAAATTTCCGCCTCCTCCCTCGCGCGCCCGCCGCCTCTCCCCATCCCCTCGCCCGCCTCCTCCGCCCCAAACCCTCGCACCTGCGCTACCCCCTCCCTCCGTAGCAGTAGAAACCGCTCCGTTCTCCCTGTGCCCCCGCTCGACCTGCGCTACCCCCTCCCTCCGCCTCCCCCGCGCCTCCTCCGCTCCCTCCGCCTCCCCCGCACCTCCCCCTCCTCCCCCGCGCCTCCCCTCCCTCCGCCTCCCCCATCCTCCCTCCGCCTCCCCCCATCCTCCCCCACGCCTCCCCTCCCTCCGCCTCCCCCATCCTCCCCCGCGCCTCCCCTCCCTCCGCCTCCCCCCATCTTCCCCCGCGCCTCCCCTCCCTCCGCCTCGCCCCATCCTCCACCGCGCCTCCCCCCATCCTCCCCCATCTCCGCCGTGCGACCCGGACCTGGACGACGACGCCTCTCCTCTACAGCGCCGGGCCCCCCTCAGCGACGAGGACGAGGAGGTGGGCAACGAGGACCTCAGCCTCGAGATCGTCGCGAGGCGGCGGGCGGCCGCCCCGGGTTGGCCGACCTGCTATCGCTGTCCTCCAGCGAGGAGGTCGACGAGGACGCCGTGGTGGAGCTCGGCGAGGCGGACACCAGGAGGAAGCAGAAGAAGAATCGGCGCAAGGCGAAGAAGAAGCAGCGGAAGGAGGCGCCGGACGCGGCAGCCGCCGCCGAGAAGGAGGAGGTACGCGTGGCTTTTAGTCGACTAAATCCTTAAGAATCCAGTCGTTTGTGAGTTCCGTGTGGTAGTGGAGGTCGCGGCTGCGAAAACCGCCGCCTTTGCGTGTGTGTGTGTGTGTGTTTGTGTGGAGATGGCGATGCGGGGGGAGCCGTGGCGGCGGCCGGAGGAGGAGCAGGCGGAGGCCGATCGGGTACGCGAGCTGGAGCTGGAGCTCTTCCGCAGTGGCTCCGCGCAGCCCACGGTCGAGGGCTCCATTGGCGCACTCCACGGCGCCGGCGCCGATGTGTTCTTGGAGGACGACCTCCGGGCCGACCCGGCCTACCACTCCTACTACTACTCCAACGGCAACATCAACCCCAGCCTCCCCCCGCCGCTGCTGTCCAGCGCCCTATTCTATCTGTCTCCCGCTGCTGGACAAGGACCAGGAAGGGGACGACAAGGGCAAGAAGAAGAAGGGAAAGAGCAAGGCCGGCCATGAGAGGAAGAAGCCGCGCCCTGCATACGTCCTGTGGTGCAAAGAGCAGTGGAACGAGGTGCAAATCAAGAAAACCGAACCAAATCAGCACATTTCTTCCTTTGGTTCACTTGCCCGTGAGGTGTTTGATGAATTGTCTATGGTGAGTTCAGATGAAGAAGGAGAAGCCAGAGGCCGACTTCAAGGAGGTGGCGAACGCGCTCGGCACCAAGTGGAAGGCCCTGGGCGCCGAGGAGAAGCAGCCGTATGAGGAGAGGTACCGGCAGGAGAAGGAGGCCTACCTGCAGGTGGTTGGGCAGGAGAAGCACGAGGCCGAGGCGATGAAGCTGCTCGAGGAGGAGCAGATGCAGAGGACGGCCAAGGAGCTGCTTGAGCAGTACCTCAAGTTCAAGCAGGAGGCCGAGGACGGTGACAAGAAGCCCAAGAAGAAGAACAAGAAGGAGAAGGACCCCTCCAAGCCGAAGCAGCCCATGTCTGCCTACTTCGTCTACTCCCAGGAGAGGCGCGCCGCCCTGGTCTCCGAGAAGAAGAACGTGCCTGAGGTAATGGATTGTTCAGTTGTCTCCCATTTCATTTGGTGTGGATCCGATGCTAATAATTCTTGTGTGCTTGCAGATTGGTAAGATCACTGGGGAGGAGTGGAAGAGCATGACAGAAGCTCAGAAGGCACCCTACGAGGAGGTTGCGAGGAAGCAGAAGGAAGAGTATAGCAAGCAGATGGAGGTGTACTACAAGCAGAAAAATCTCGAGGTGTGACGATTGTGCACAGTCCATGGTTCCTCGATTCTAATGCGACAACAAAAGATAGGCATCTAATGTGAAGCTGTTTGAATGTATCAGGAAGCTGCGAGCTTGGAGAAGGAAGAGGAGGAGCAGAAGAAAATCATGAAGCAGGAGGCTCTGCAGCTGCTCAAGAAGAAGGAGAAGGCAGACAACATCTCGGTGAATTGACAGAATCCATCTTTGGACTGGAATTGATAGACGCCATGGACAAATTGTTTCTGTTCCTTTTGTTTTTCCTTTTTCGCAGTTGTTGGCATCTTATGTTTCTCATTTAAATATACAAGCAATTGCTTCTCAGTTGGCCTGCCATGATGAGAAAATTCTTATTACCAGCATCAATAGATTGAGCAAGGTAATCATCATCCCTAAGTTTTACAGTTGATGTGGGTCGATATTGTGTGCGGTCAATGGCCTGTGCTCAGTGTTAACATCAATAGTTGTACCGGGCTAATCCGTCAGATTATGTTGTGAATGCGCCCATGTTTGATCTTGTCCATTTCACTACCTGCATATTTATAACCACTTGGTTTTCTTTGACCTGTGGTATTAGCTTGGTGAGGCATAAAGTAACTTTTCTTCCCTTATTGCTAATTTTGTTCCCCCATTTTTTGTTTTTTTGCAGCTTGTGATTCGATTGTCACAGGACGACCTGATGACTCATTTGTCAACATTTCTTCCTGCACTGTTGGATGCTTTCGAAAACCATAGTCCATATGTTTGCAAGGTTCATTCATTCCCACTTCCTTTTATAGATTGTGTTTAAGATCAGCCGCTATTTTCTTAGAAATTTTGTTCTTATTTTTCATCTCCCCAAAGTTCCTGATAGCAAAAGGTCATGGGAATAGCTAGAAGTCCTTCAAAAAAATTAGCAAGTGTCCAGGCCTTACATGCATGTACCACAATATCCGAAAGTTGTGCCTAGGGAGATTTACGACCACTCGGCACCGTTTACGACCACTCCTCGCACGCTACAACCATGAGGTCGTAACCGACCACTCACAAACAAGTGGTCGTAACCCTTTGCGACCACGTTCAACTTCCTTCGTTTTGGTCGTACGCCTGCAGATCACCTTCGACTTCTCACCAATCTGGTCGTATTGCTTCCTGACCTCACGATCAATCGATTTTGCCGCAATCGATCGCCTTTCGACCGCGTCAACATGGTCGAAGGCTGCCGACTTCGTAACGTGGACGACCGCCTGACTTCGACTACCGACCGAGAACAGCGTCCGTGTTCCGACCACTCGAAAATGTGCTTGTCGACTTCTGGCTGGAGATAACGTGGTCGTAAACACTTTCGACCATGTTCAAATTGCTCTGGAGTGGTCGTAACTCCTTCGGCAGGCTTCCGAGTTTCGACATTATGGTCGTAAATGGTCCAGCTGGCTTCCGACCAGTGATGACATGGTTATAAACGCCGCAACGTGGTCGTAAAGCTATCTGTCGAAGGTCATCTGAGAGGTTTACGACCACTCTGGCCGTGGTCGAAGGGCATCAGGACCGTTTACGACCACGTAGTGTCGTTTACGACCACTCTGGCCGTGGTCAAACGCAGCTCAAACGAGTGGCGCGGGGATATCGGACGGCGTCCGAGCGGCGCGGTCAAACGAGTGGCGCGGGGAGATCGGACGGCGTCCGAGCGGCTCGGGGAGATCGGACGGCGTTCGAGCGGCGCGGGGAGATCGGATGGCGTCCGAGCGGCACGGGGAACTCGGGGAGATCGGACGGCGTTCGAGTGGCGCGGGGAGATCGGACGGCGTTCGAGTGGCGCGGGGAACTATTTGGTTATACAATATATGAGACGTGAATCTTAATGAATCTGATTGTTCGTTTTATTTTTTTACAAATTTTATCTTGTTTTGTATTTTACCGTAGCGTTAGCACGGGCACTATACTAGTGTTGATAATCCAACTCCGACGCCTCTTTATTTGGAGTAATAGCCCTAGGAAACGCCAGACTGAAATGATTGTTTGGGTTGGGGTGGGGTGGGGTTGGGAGCTTGGAGGCTTGCAGACAATTCAGGCTTCGGACGGCCCTAGAGGGGCCACTGTTAGTTATATGCTGTAGAGGTAATCATGGAGATTTGTATCACAATTGAGTAATCTATTATAGAAAGTGCATGGTCATGCCGAATGTGGTTGAGAAGTCTATCACAATTGAGTAATCCACTACAGATTCAAGTAAAGGATCAAGCTATCATAGGATAGCACGTTTCTCACTTTGAGTTTGATCTGACATCACGAGGCAAAGGGATCGGTACATAAGCATTATATAAGTTCGTCCGATATGATCTTTATTTATATTTGGGGTCGTTATGTCCTGCTAGAGATCATTGCCGACTTATGGACCGAAAATGAGTTTTTGGCCCATAGCCAAATATACATGAGCCTATGTTTGTGATATTTCAAATAATATGTTATTTTTGTCCCTTGAATAAATGTATTTCATATTGATCAACAAATATGTGACTTGTTCGTGGAACTTTTTATTCATGTTTTGATATTATTATAAATCATCATTGATCTTATGTCATTATGTGGGACAACTATAATTTATACATCAGGACATGTATTGATTGATGATCATATTTCATGTATCATGGATATGGGGATATCAAATCAATAATGTGGACACATGTTAGAGAACATAGTGTTGGATTGACCTACCATGAGACTGCGGGAACTGTTGTATTCTTAATTGTCATCAGTTTATCTCATACATAGTGTATGTAGGATTCTTAAACCTAAAATCGTCACGGTTTTCTACATGTATAATAGTTTACTTGAGGGTTGCCAAACACTGCTCTGTAACTAGATGGTCATAAAGGTAACTTTTAGGTTTACTATAAAACATACTGAGGAATGTGAGCGATCAAAATAAAATTTGCCCCTCTAATATAATAGGAAAGATATCTTTGAGTCCCTCGATGTGGTTGGATTAAGGAAGTGTATGGCTATGCCAAATGTAGTTGAGAAGTCTATCACAATTGAGTAATCCACTATAGGTTCGAGTAAAAGATTGAGCTATCATAGGATGACACGATTTTCACCTTGAGTTTGATCTGATATCACAAGGCAAAGAGATAGACACATAAACATTATATAAGTTCGTCCGATATGATCTTTATTTATATTTGGGAGTCGTTATGCCCTGCTAGAGATCGCTACCGACTTATGGACCGAAAGGAGTTTTTGGCCCATGGACAAACATACATGAGCCTATGTTTGTGATATGTCAAATAATATGTTATTTTTGTCCCTTGAATAAATGTATTTCATATTGATCAACAAATATGTGACTTGTTCGTGGAACTTTTTATTCATATCTTGATACTATTCTAAATCATTCTTGATCTTATGTCATTATGTGGGACAACTATAATTTATACATCAGGACATGTATTGATGATGATCATATTTTATGGATCATGGATATGGAGATATCAAATCAATAATGTGGACACATGTTAGAGAGTATAGTATTGGATTGACCTACCATGAGACTGTGGGGACTGTTGTATTCTTAATTGTCATCCATTGGTCTTATACATAGTGTATGTAGGATTTTTAAACCTAAAATCGTCACGGTTTTCTACATGTGTAATAGTTTACTTGGGGGTTGCCAAACACTACACTCTAACTAGGTGGTCATAAAGGTAGCTTTTGGATTTACTATGAAACATGCGGAGGAATGTGAGCGATCAAAATAAAATTTGCCCCTCTAATATAATGGGAGAGATATCTTTGAGTCCCTCGATGTGGTTGGATTAAGGAAATACATGGCCATGCTGAATGTGGTTGAGAAGTTAATCACAATTGAGTAATCTACTATATGTTCGAGTAAATGATTGAGCTATCATAGAATGTCACGTTTCTCGCCTTGAGTTTGATCTGATATCACGAGGCAAAGGGATCGGTACATAAGCACTATATATGTTTGTCTGATATGATCTTTATGTATATTTGAGAATCGTTATGTCCTGCTAGAGATCGCTATCGACTTAATAGACCAAAAAGTAGTTTTCAGCCTATGGCTAAATATACATGAACCTACAGAGTCACATACTTAACGGGTCGGAACGATAAGGGTCCAGATGATAAACTTCGAGTGGGATACGATCTCTATTCATATTGGATCCAGTTGGAGGTTCTCCGAGTGGGATACGATATCTACTCGTATTACATAAAGATCCAACATGAGGCTTTCCGAGTTGGATACAATATCTGATCATATCAAATATGGATATAATTGAAGGCTATATAAAGGGAGGTGTGGGAGCTAATGAATGTATCCCGAGATACACCCATGGAAACCCTAGCTGCCACCTCTCATAACCTTTGACGTGCACGCTGGTGCTAGCACACCAACACACGGTGGTTCATCTCTGGACGTGTGGACCTCGGTAGAGGTGTTGCTGCAACTGCGACGCTGATCGGGATGATCGTGAAGAGGAGACGGTTGGTCTGAGAACAATCAACTACTTCTACTACACAGACGCATACTTTATTGAACCGGTCGCTTCAACTCTACTTTCGTTGCGCTGCACATCAAGTGATAATGATATATGATCTTTTAATTTACGCTAGTGTAGCCTACCCGTATCTCAACAGGCGCGTCAGGAGATACGGAGATTGTCATAGCACAGCTGTCTATTTCAAAATTATCAGTGAAAAATAAAATTAATTTAATTTAATATAATTTAAAAATAAAATCAAGCATTATTTGGTTTGCCTGAATTTCACGATTTTATTTGCCTGTTTTAAGTTTTTAAAAATGCTTTTTCTTAAACGTAATTTAATTAAAAATATAGAAATATTATTAAATAAAGGATATTTTGAATTTATGTAAAAATCCTATTTCAAAATAATTATTTTAAAGCATTTGGCTTTATCTAGATTTTCTGTGAATTTTTTGAAATTTAAAAATCAATTTCAAAGCTAAAAAGTATTTTTGTAAAAATTTAAAGATAAAATTTAAGTTGGAAATAATTTTCTTAAATCCAAAATGTATTTAGGAATTTCTGTGATTTTTTTCTAAATATTTGGACTTTATTTACTATTTTCTAAGCTCTTATTTAGTTTCTGAGAGTTTCTAAAAATTAAAAAGGTTTCAAAATCCCTCTCTTTCCTCTCGGGCCAACACGTGTCTGCCCCTGATCATCCCCATCACTGCACGGCCTCATCCCAAGCATTCGCTTTCACTTATCAGCATCAACGGCCGAATTTCACCCGTGCGACATGTGTCACACATCCGTCAATACGCTTGCCCCACCCTCTCCTCTTCTCCTCTCTCTTGCCAACATGCGAGACCCATCCACATCTTCTTCCTCTGCCTGAGCCTGGAGGGTCAGGGTGGCCACGTGGCTACCTTGGGCACCGCCACCGCCGGATCAGACCGGAGGGTCAGGGTGGGCACATGCCTACACACCGGCACTGTCGTCGTTCGACCCCTACCTGACAGCATTAGGGTAGTACGCGTTGTTCCCTCGCCTGTCCGGATAGGGTGGGTATGACGGGTATTATTATTATTATTATTATTATTATTATTATTATTATTATTATTATTATTTTAAATCGTCCAACCATTGAGTGATTTGGGCTAGTCGCTCCACGGTTGGGTGACTAGCCCAAGTTGTCCAACCATAGAGCGACAGATGGTTATTACTGTAAAAAAATGAAATACATGTATATTACTATAATTAGAAATAAAAAATAGATTATTTTTTAAAAAAATTGCTACTTGAGCTTTGTGGATTCAGGGCTGAGAGCCAACTACTTTCTCAGCCCATCTTCCCTACTATGTTTCTTCTTCTTCAGTCCTAGATGCAGAGCCGTCACCTGTCGGCTTCCATGACCGCATAGCAGGGGTTGCTAGCTCCAACAGGGGATAGGCTGAAATCTACCTGGTGGATTCGCCCCTGGCGACGGAGAGTCTGGTTGAGGGGACGACGGGTTTTAACTTTTTTTATTGAAACGTAGGACCGACCCACATTAAGGCCTCCTATCACCAAACATTGTAGCAATCGCAACCGCAACCGCAGCCGCAACGTGGATGCCCTTATATCCTTGCCCAAAGGAATTACTCTGCCTCATCCCATGTAGAAAGGGGCAACGCTCTTAGGCACACATACAGTGAGGTGACGTAGCATGTAGTAACAATAAGGCACGTACGCACAACTGGGCTTGCTGCCTGCTCGCCGATTAATTGTGTAAGCTGCTCATCATCATCCTAGCAAGCTACTTACTACTATACCCTTTAGCCGTTCAGGGCGCCACGTGGGTCTACGCGCAAAGCCAACCCTCCCAACGTGGAGTTTTTGGCATATATGATGCTATTTAAATTCGTATTTATAAAAATATCAGTATACATGGTAATAGCAAAAATAACTATTTTGCTGCCTAATCACCGGGCGACGTCATAGAGTTGACACATGGCATCTGGAGCCTCGTGGTCGTGCGGTAGGGACCTACCGCCCGGTCATCATGTGGTAGGGACCTACCGCCCAGCCATTGTGTGGCCAAGGGCTCGTCGTCCAGTCATCGAGCTTCAGGTGATTAGCACCGCAATTAATTACTTTAATTACATATTAGAAAATTTAACACGCCCTACTCGTAGAATTTTTTAGATATAGCAAATGAGCACAAAAACTTACAAAATTTTTTGTGCAGCTTCTCGACGCAGCATAGTTCATTGTGTAATTTACTCATAATTTTTTTCATTATGAATTTTACTCAAAAATTTATTTATGTAAATTGTTTATAGAAATTTATGAATATAGGAAATGTGATGGAAAAATTATAGCAGTGGACTTAATGGTGCAATTTATTATTCAATTACACAAGAAGTACATATAGTAGTACAAAAAACGCATGGCACGAAATATAGCAGTACAAAAAAAGCATCACACGGGATGCGATATGGCTCACTCATCTAAGCCATTGCTATCTCTTCACCGCGTCTGCCTCCGCGTGTGTGGCCTTGTCTTATGTTGAGCATGTCCCATGGGGTACGACAGCCGGTCCGAAGCTTGCATGTTGGTTCGGAGGAGGTATGAGATCGTTCTGTCTATTGAATGATCAGCGGTGATCCAGTAAGCTGAGGTACAGAAGACATTGTCTTGTGGTAAGCATCAATGCACTCCTGCTGAGACATGCCGAATTGGGGGCTGCCAGAGATGAAGTTGTGGATGAGGGACTCTAGGAATCCCCGTTGTGCGGAGGAGCCCTAGCCTTCTCCGTATGGTTGTGGCAGCGATGCCGAAGGAGTTTTGCTCATCAAAGTCTTCAAACCTTGCATATGGTGTGAATGATGAGTCCTGCCATGCGTACGCAGCAAACCCTTACGCTGTGTACCGCTCCCCGGAAGCAGCCTGGAGGCCCGTTTAGTCATCGGTGGACTTGCCCTCACCCCCATATTGAATTGAAGGCTGTAAGATGGAACGATGTTAGTCACAATAAATATTCCGGTGTAGAATGCAAATCTCATACCTCCCAGATGTGCAACGAAGATGACCGACGGGGAGCGGTAGTCTGTGTAGGGTGTGTGGAGGTAAAGTGATTCATCTCAACGACGAACCTGCGGTGAAAGAACACCATGATGTTAGCGGAATGTAAGATATAATAGGAAAACAAAACGTAGGTTTATGCATAAGTTACCTCCTCGTTGATCTAGCCTGTGGATGATTGACGGCTAGTACTATGACGCCGACTAGACTCGGTAGGTCACGATGGTCGGCTGGACTCGCTAGGTCGCGATGACATAGCAGGTGAGCACGGTACCCCCACTGGGTGCCCGATGCACATGGTGTGCTCCGTCGATCGGCCACAGCTCAGGTTGTCTATTATTTTTTGGCTTGTGATAGGATGTACTTCAAAATTTTCTATAGGGCCGATGGTGTGTCTGGGCTACTCATGGCGATTCAGACGTGCGTGCGATGTGTTGCGCCTGCTCTAACTTAAGTGACATACAAAATAGTTTCAGTAACAACTAGTATAAATTCCATAAATGAAATGATCAGACTTTGTAGTTGTCTTATGGTGTCATGGCGCCACGAAGTGCTATAGCGATCGATTGAGCGTTACTGTCAGCGTGCGTGACCTTCTTCGAGTGATTTGGTGGAGAAATGGTGAGTTTGCCACACAACCAGGGTACGTACCACTGTAGGTACTCATCATACATTCGAACGTCATACGGGCGCTGCTCCATTACGACATCCAACAACGTCCTATCCATCCATGTCATCCACTCCTGCTACAGTGGCTGCCAGTCTGTACCATGCCGATCCACCCTCGATTGCCTGCATTTCCGAAATCATCGATGTTACAAAGGAAGACATACGAAGTGTAAACATTACTCGAATGGAGTTTGACTCTCTAGTGTACGGCTCGCGGGAGGAACCTGCCGTTCAGAGGGGGCATGATCTGGTACAAACCGAAATGTCTCATTACGCGTTGTAGCGTGTAAACCTCCACCATGTATGAGAACCTCAGATGGCAGGTCATCGCCCATAACTCCACGTCCTAGAGGCATTGCATAGACAGCTTGTGCGGCGCTACACTCAGCACGAACTCTGGAGTCCATTGAGCCTAGATGATATCACTGTCGTGCAACGACTCAAACTCGTTGTGCTACAACAAGTAGCACCTCGCCGGTCTGTCCTTGGCCCAGCGCAGACGGGCACCAGTCCACCGGAAGCTCCATAGTGGGCCCGTCTATCTGGTCGGCGAACTTGTCGAATGAGTGCACTGGCCTCAGGATGGCTGGACATCCGACAGGGAAGCACTTCCAACTCCACAGCTGCAATAGCACGTAGAAAATGACCAGGTTGGGGGAATCACCGTTGCCGCACTTGCAAGCGTCACACAACTCTCGATATGTGGCACATAGAATGGATGATCCCCAACTGTACTGAGGCATCGCCCCAACCTCCACGTCAGCCAAAGACTCGGTGAGGTGGATGAACTTGGGGTTGCAAATATCGTGTGTGGATGGAAACATGTTCCAACTAAAGAGCTGAATAAGGTACACGACAATGTGCGTCCTGACTACCTCAATCGGTGCATCCTACGGGCACACACTGAAATGCCTCAGCCAAGTGTGGGAGACACCATGAGAACCCTCTGGGACAACCAGGCCAAACCGATGCGCCAACCTATCCTTCCAGTCCGTTGGTGGAGAGGCTGGAACAAATGCATCACCTCGGAGAGAGAGACCGGTCAAGAACGAGACATCTTGCAGAGTGACCGTCATCTCACCACCGAAAATAGAATGTGTGTGTCTCGGGCCTCTACCTGTCCACCAGTGCAGCGAACAGGCTGCTGCCAAGGGTGAACTGGCGACCGATGGATACTAGCCTCACAAAGGGCTACAAGCCCGTGGCCTTCAGGATTGGAACGAAGCGATCATCCAGTTCCTAATGATCCCTCCCTCCCCGCAGCTTGAAGGGCGGGGGGCCATCCGCGTCACCCGTGATCCATAAGTAGCACCGGTAGTTTTCATCATAGAACTCTTCAAGAAGCTCTGGTAAAGACATACCTTCTAACAAATGAGATAGACGAAATATTAGTGCGCAGATTGATAATGACAATAAAATACTAATTGCAATTTATGACGAAATAAACAGTACATACATATATGTATACACACACAAGCACGCGCGTGCACACACACAAATATACACACATGTATGTACATATATGCATGTATATACATACATGTGTGTATATATATGTATGTATATGTACATACATATATATGGCACATATACATGTATATGTATATAAATACATACATATAGATATATGTATATATATATATGTAGGTATATATATATAATATACATGTATATATACGTGTGTGTGTGTGTGTGTATGTACACATATGTGTGTGTGTATGGGAGCATATCTAGTGCTAATGCACTATTTAGTGCCAACATGCTAATGCGAACGCTAGCCGTCCGATCTGATTTGAATGGCTTAGATCTGGGCGGGTGGGATCACTGCCTCACTTATGCAATTTTTCAAAAAAAAAACCTACGCTTTTGTTGATTAGCCCTCGCCTTCCTTCTCGATTACCCCTGCCCCGCCTCCTCAACTCCCCTCGTCAGAAATCTCCACCGCTCCTCCCCTGTGCCCCTCTAGCCGCGCCGCCGCCCTCCATCCCCGGCTGACGCGTTGCTCCAGCCCTCCATCCCCAGCACCACCTGCCCTCCATCCCTACCGCCGCGCCGCTCCAGTCCCCAGCGCCGCGCCGCCATAGCCCTGGCAGAGGGCCGTATGTAGCGTCTCCTCCCCTGTGGCGGCTAGGGTTAGGCAACGCCACCGCGTTGTACCCTTCTAGCCTTGCCGCCGTCCTCCCGCTCTCCATCCCTGGCCGCTGCGCTGCTCCAGCCATCCATCCCCATCGCCGCCACAACCCTAGCGCCGCGCATTATACCCCTCTGCGCCCCTCCGCTGTTGCCCTCCTCCGCGTCACGCCCCTCCGCTGCTGCCCTCCTCCGTGCTCCACCACCTGCGACTTAATCCCCGGCGCTGTCCTTCCCGGCTCCCTTGGTGCTCCCCCAGCTGGCTCCCTCCCCGGCGCCGCCCTCCCTAGCCCCCCTGGCGGCACCCTCCCCGGCCCTTGGCGACGCCCCCGGCCCCTACGCTACGCAGCAGCTCCCTCCCTGATACCATGAATGAATATCTTGTAAATCATGGTCAATCTATACTGAGATTGAATGCTTGGGTGCAATGTGTATTCAGATTCTGAATGTGTACTGTGAAAATCTTGACTGTTTTTGTTCAACAAATTGTATACCAAGATTCTGAAATTATACTGAGATTCTGAATGTTTGGGTTGTGCAATGTGTATTCCGATTCTGAATGTATACTGTGAAAATCTTGACTGGTTTTGTTCAACAAATTGTATACTGAGATGTTGAATGTTTGTGTATGCTCCTCTTGACCTGATAAGCAAGGGCCAGCAAGTTGAATTTGTGGGAGGATCAATGCATCAAAGCTTCAGTTTGCCATTTGAGCAAAGTTTTGTCAAATTCATCCTGATGTACATGGCTGTTGTGGTTTTTTGCTAGACATTATGTTGGAGGGCAACAGAGTGGAGGCCCTCAGGGCAGGGAAATTGCTGTAGAAAAGATGAAAAACAAGCAGTTTAATGGTGCCCAGAAGATTCTACTATAAACTCAAAAAACTCTTTCCAGAGCTTGAGAATATATCCCAGCTGTTCATTTAATCATGGTCATGAATGATATTTATATTTATTAGTAAGATATGTAAGAAGCAACTGCTCATGTGTGATGTTAATGGCCATTTTTATTATTGGAGCAAAGCACTTTGGTTCTATGAACAAAAGATAAAGCAGTGAACAAAGTTATTTTCTAGTAAAGGAGACAATGTCTTTCCCATGATCTTCGTTACTTGCTCATAGGGGTCTGGATCCCTGCCAACTTGATGCAAGCTTTGCCTGTTGGATGAATTTTCTTTTGTCCCCAGTTGCATGTCACTTGGTTTGAAATCTCTTACAGATATTTAGATAGATTACAGTTCAAGGGCTCAATCAGAGAAGTGAAGAATCATCATCATAAAACCAGCCTTTTTCAGAGTAATTGATACTACTAATACTGATGTTTTGATTTTGCAGAGATGCTGATGCTAGTCTTGTGGTCAAAGATTTGGGCTAACCTCACAATCAGAAGGTGATTCATAAGGATCATCTATTCCAGTAAACCCTGCAGTTGATTTCAAGCCCACACACCCACATTAGCATTCCCAGACACTGACAATACATGATGATGTTGAATGGAACTTGTGAAATGAATTCCTTGAACCTGAAAAAATAGTAGGCATTCGACAAACTAACAATATTCATTTGTATTCAATTTTTTTCAACTGATCAATGCTTCATCAACCCATGCAAGCATTTCTCTGCTTTTCACTTAGATTTCTGATATCTGAACAAGCCAGCACAACAAAAACAGTCATTATTTCTCTCCATTCGACAAACCAGCCATCACAAGACAAACAATCAATCCCAGACACTTTCATTCACACTCCACACAATTCAATTCACATCGCAGATTACACAATTTGATGGTTCAATTCACACACAAAACTACCATGCATACACCATCAATAATGTTACAAACATTCCACTGCTTCATTACAACTGGCAATCGAAAGGAGAATGCAATTTTTTTTTGCAAAATCACAGTACAATTAGAGCATAAATGAACCTCACAAGCACAAATGAACCTCACAATTCCTCAATACGAAACATTCCTCAAACCCTAGCTAGTGGTGGAGGGGGGTGGCGGCGGCGTTCCCTGGTGCGCTGTGACGGTAGGGGGGATGCCGTGCAGTGGGGGGAGGGAGGCGGCACCGCTGCCGACGAAGGGAGGAGTGAAGGGCTGCGCCATGGTGGAGGGCGGTGGCGTCATCGGCCAAAACCCTAGCTGAGGAGGGAGCCGGGAAGGACGGCGCCGGGGATTAAGTCGCAGGTGGTGGAGCGCGGAGGAGGGCAGCGGCGGAGGGGCATGACGCGGAGGAGGGCAACGGCGGAGGGGCGCGGAGGGGTATAATGCGCGGCGCCAGGGTTGTGGCGGCGCTGGGGATGGATGGCTGGAGCAGCGCAGCAGCTAGGGATGGAGAGCGGGAGGACGGCGGCAAGGCTAGAAGGGTACGGCGCGTAGGGGTGGATGTCGAGCCAACTCCTCGTCTTATCGGGCTTTTTCTAAAATTGATATAGTTTGATTTAATATCATTTTACATATAATTTAAAAGTATTTGTAGAAACAAGCTAACGAGCCGAGTCGAGCTAGAGCAAAATTCAAATTCATTTGAAATCAACTCATTTTAATGTTTAACCAATTAACAAGTATAAATGAAGCAATTTTGAATCGAGCCAATGAGCCCCACTAACGAGCTTTTTTCCACCCCTAACGGTGCGGTGGCGTTGCCTAACCCTAGCTGCCACAGGGGAGAGGCTGCAGACGGCCCTCCGCCGGGGCTATTGCGGCGCGGCGTTGGGGGCTGGAGCGGCGCGGCGGTAGGGATGGGCGGCGGGTGGCGCTGGGGATGGAGGGCTGGAGCGGCGCGTCGGCCGAGGATGGAGAGCGGCGGCAAGGCTAGAGGGGCACAGGGGAGGAGTGGTGGAGATTTCTGACGAGGGGAGTTGAGGAGGCGAGGGTAATCGAGAAGGGAGGCGTGGGCTAATCAACAAAAGCGTAGGGAGTTTTTTGAAAAATTGCATAAGTGAGGCAGTGATCCCACCTGCCCAGATCTAAGCCATTCGGATCAGATCGGACGGCTAGCGTTCGCATTAGCATGTTAGCACTGAATAGTGCATTAGCACTAGATATGCTCCCTATACACACACACACACGTATGCATATGTTTGTGTGTATATATGTGTGTGTGTGTACACATACGTATACATTATATATATGTGTGTGTATAATGGCAGCACATATAAACACACATATATAAAGAGATATGTATACATATCTACATACATACATATATATAATGGCAGTACAATACTACAAATTAAAAATTACAATGAAATAAATAATTACATAAACACACACACACATATATATATGCACACACATATGTATTACACAGGGAGTACATGCTAATATGACTACTAACCGGTTGCGAGAACTGCAAAATTGCGAGAGATATTGCGAAAGAGAGATTGCGAGACCGACTACGAGAGAGCTCGCAATTTATAGTGCAGGCGAGAGTGCAGCGCACTAATGAAGTGGCAATAATGGTGAGAGTGCACTGCACATGGAGAGACAGACACGGCGCAGCCTCACTTTCGGTGGTCTGTTCCCTCATCACATCTTCAGAGATCACTCATTTTTCATACCAAATGGCTTTATGTCAGCTCCATTCGTTCCCATACGCAATAATGTAAGACACACATGGGGCTGCCTCTGCCACATGGTGCCAAAGCCTACCACATGGTGGCCAAGCAACAGGTTATTAGAGCTTGCGTTTAACCAGAGTAATAAGGTGCGCTAATCACCTAGAGCCCAGTGGCCAGACTACAGGCCCTTGACCGCACAGTGGCTATCATAAGGCTACAGGACTCCAAGTGCCACATGTCAGCTCCACAGCGTCACCGCACAGTGACCGAACGGCAAAACGGTCATTTTTGCTATTGCCGCACACATACTAACATTTTTGTAAATACCGATTTAAACAGCGTCATATGTGCCTAAATTCCCTGACGCCTGTACGAAAAATGGACATGGTCGCAGCTGCAGCCTTCAACAACGACGCTACAGTGCTCGCAGCTCGCAGTTAGAACAAAAAGAAGCCATCGATACATCCATAACCACAGCAGAACGCCAATGTTGGCCTACCACGGCCGCTGCATTCGGCAGCACGGCATGCCAACATCTACTGTCCGGTGCAAGTGCAACCAAGCGAAAATAAGGCGTTTACCAGCACGGCTCCAGTAATCAATCAATCTCCTGCAGCAACCGCTACTACATCACAAGAGGTCACATAAAACCCGGCATGGAAACAACGTCAGCCAACGGTGCGTATCGCGTAGTTCCACAACATTAACGACGGTGCGTATCACAAGAGGTCACTCGGTCCTTCTGAGCCCTTTCTTTCGCCTTCCTTTCCGGCTCCCTGCTTCGACGCCTTGGCGATGGCCTCCCCGGGGGGTGGGTGGTCGAACTTGCAGTGCGCACCGAACTTGCATGTGCCGGTCTTCATGTAGAAGGCGCAGATCTCAGCATCCTGCGTGCGCACAAATTGAGCATCAGACAGCTTGCATCGGCATTTGAGAGGACATGCATTCAATATCCCTACACCTTAGCTATCGGCTGCAGCCAACTAACTAACTAAAGGGTGAACATATGAAGACAAGAACAAACGGACAGATCATGGAAGTCCAACTAAAATGCGCTGTATGCCATAAAAGCTCGTAGTAATGGGAATGGGATATACAGATTTGCTTTTCAATAACAATGGGCACTTAGATCATTGCGATGAATGCCGACGGGAACTATGCTCACTGAAAAGGTAGAACGATTGGACCAGCCAATAAAACGATTGGACCAGCCAGTAAAGTATAACCAACATAATTTTGTAAGGGAATTTTTGGCAACTATCATCGAATTCTAATTTAGCAACAGGCTAGTGGGATTATTATTATTTGGATGATACCTCTCTCCTTGGAAGGCCAGCAAGAGTAAGCGTCACAGCTTGTTCAGTGGGCTCCCAGTTTACAACGGGATCAGGTGCAGAGCGATCAACTGGATGGTGAAACTTGCATCTTTCAGAAAACTTACAAAATCCTGTCTTCATGTAGAACTGCATTAAACTAGCAAAAATGAGAAAAACAAGGGCAGTTGTACAGGGACAAGCCAACATACTAAGTAGACAGTAGAGGGCATAGAACACAGTATTGTTAAGGAGATAGTTGTGTAACATACATCACAAGCAGTTTCTCCAGGCCTCTGAGGATAGGTGATCGGCTCAGGTTCAACCTGTATTTTACAAGAGAAAGCATATCAATTTGTGTATCTCGCAGCAACAAATTCCAATTTTTAATTCCTTTGTTTACCCTTACTGGCACATGGGTTGCATGAAAATCAAAGCTTTGCAGGAAGTTTGCAGCTGGATTTAGCATAGCAGAAGGAACAGCGGTTGCTGCAGTTGGGAGACTAGCTTGACCCAGTGGTGCCAGCAATGGAAAATTGAGAACTGCATTGAGCACAGAAAAAAATACCATCAGAAAGATGTGCAAAGTCTAAAAGGATTCAACGTGTAAGAACCATGCTCAAAGTTGAAGATTTGTCTAATTTTAAGTGCAACAACAGACAATGGCCCTGTCAGATTGAAGGTGTTAAGTTCGAGGCAAAGATGGGTTTGAACGTTGAATATAAAATCAAAAGCTTCTATGGCTGATCTGGCTACTTGCTGCTTGTTTGGCTGGTATTTTGGAGTAAAAGATCAGAGACGTTTTAGTACGCCAATGTAAAGCAGGTACAAAAGAAGGGTCATAATCAAGAAGAGGCTATGTGTGTGCCCTCAAAACCGTAACAACATTTAGTAAAATCAGATTTAGGTTAAGAAAATTTTACATCTGATATCAACAGCTCCGTATTCCCCCTTTCTTTTGCACCAATATGTGTTTTTAGAATATTTAAAGATACCCAAGTTATGGATTATGCTTTGCTTTCAGCATGCATTCTAAATAATAAGTCATAAGAGTTCAGTTCAACCAGGGCAACACATTTGAAGTTAAATTATGAAATCGAATAGAGTGGGCAGATGGTGATGGTTGTATCTTTCCTTTACAGAAGTGACAGGGGAAACAGAATTTGACAAGCCTCAAAAGGATATGATGATACTTTTAACTTGTGAAAATGATTGGTTGTGACTTGTTAGTGACTATAAATGACAAACCTTGACAGTGTCGATCAGGATGATTGAACCGACATGTAGAACCATACTTGCAGCTGTTGAGGGACAAAAAGAAATGTGAGATCTGATATGCCTCCACACTCATGCGCAAACGAGCCAAACTCAACCGAAAATAGCTGTATTCTGCTAGAGAAGAGGGTACCTGCCTGTCTTCATATAAAATGGGCAATCAACTTCACCCTGCAATAGAGGAAAAGGAAAGGTATTCAACAAGACAAGCAATACTATTTCATTTGGATCCAGTTAGCAGAAAAGTTAGCATTTCAATATATATATGATCGCCATATACCAGTATTTTGAAAAGTTTCAGAATATTATCAAATACCATCATAACAGAACTGGTAGAGATTAATATAAGGTGCTCATAAAAGCTATATACCAGGAGTTGAATACTGATATCGCAGAATCTCCAGAAAACATAGAGCATGGTTAAAATCATTATCTTGCATTATAGAAGTCATGCTTATTGATATGATATACAAATGAAAGACAGGTATTATGTGTAGAACTAAAATTTACTACTCTTGTCAAAAGAACAGTTCCACTTGATAAACACATACTGGTCTTATAGGCAGCCCCTTTGAGTTATGCTCCTGAGCAGCGGCAACTGGTGCAATCTTTGCTGAAACCAAACCATCTGCTGCACCATTGTGCCCTGCTGCTTCAACAGTTGCTGTATTTTCGGATTCCTTCCCACTCGAAGGTATCTCAATATCCTTTGGATGATTGAACTTACATTTTGCACCAAATTTGCATTTGCCTGTTTTTGCATAGAACTGAAGTGCAGAAGCACAATTGAAAATTGATTTTAAGCATTATGCCATACAAAAAGAGGGGAAAGATGCAATGACATAACTTCATACCGAACAAAGTGGCACAGAAGGCCTCACTGGTAAGATAGAACTATCAGCAATTAGAGACTGCTGCAATCAAAGCAAAGCACGCACACTGAGACTTAAGGTCATGAAGGATTGTAATACTCTAGTTAGCAAATGGAAATAACTTACTTCATCGCCTGTTTCAGACACTAATGAATTAACCTTTTCCTTTGGATGATTGAACTTGCATCTAAATCCAAACTTACACTTACTAGTCTTCATAAAAAACTGCACCATCAAGAACAATATTATGAACATATTGGTCACCTAGATTCTACAACAGGGCTGTGAACTGCTTACAGGACAATCTGGTTCCCCTGGTCGTTCAGGATAGGACTCTTCAAGGTTTGGAACCTGCAAAAATAGTTTTAACTTTTAAGCAAGCAAGAGAAAAGGATATTTTGGAGGATTACAAGGTAGAATGCACAACTGCATAACATAACAATTATTTCAGAAGACTGAAAAAAAAATACAAAATCCAATAAACCAATCAAAATCAGAGCCAGAAAAGTTTCAAAAAAGGTGGTAAAAACCCAATGAAAATATGAAAAGTACATTTTTTACACTTATATTTTCAACACCTATATGTTTGTAGATGTTTATTGACAGAAGATTTAAAAAAGGGAGTGGCAGCAACAGTTGGAGATGTAAGAGGTGCAACTGGGTAGTGCAGCTGCAAATGACACAGGGTGCCATTTGTCAGGCATGGAATCAAGTCAGTCACAGAGAATTGATCTAACAACAAATAAGTTACAGAGAATCTTTACTGATTCTAGTAAACTATTATTAGTACAGCTAAGAAAAAAGAGGTTACGAATTACTGCCAAAAGTAGTAAAATAGAAGTTCTTTCAAAAGCCACTGCAGCACCAAATGCACCCCTAGTTACTAATCATGGGCCAGCAAACATTTGCTAGTGGACTAGCATACTTGGACCAGATATTATTCTACTAACTTACTAGAGTTTCCTCCGCCACAAAAGTATAATAAGAAAAAATGTGTAGGCCAGTAATAAAGCCACTGTATAAAATCATAAATCTGAAAGTAACCAAGCACATGCTCTACATTGATGTATACAAGAATAAGAGCCACCATAAGCTCACAGATATAAGCCACATGATTTATTAATAGTGGTAATAACTATTTCTTTATTACGAGACTCACGCTTGGGATATTCCTATTCCCAAAACTTGTCTGAACTGTTAATGTTCTAACAGTTACAATATAGTCATAGCACAATCACAAAAAACTATGACATGTATATGGAGCAAAGAAATACAGCAGTAGGAGCACACAAATATATGGTACAAAATATATTTAGTTTAGAACTTCTTTTGTTCAAAAGATATTTTTGGTTCAACCTTTATACCTCAGTCAGGGCTACTTCCGAGACTATTCCTTCCTCTAGCTGGTAACCTATGATATTGTTAATTGCAGAAGCACATGCGGATTTAACAGATATAAGTTACACTTTAACACAATTAAGACAATTAACATGGGTACTGCTAAATGCTTCGTACTTCTTGAAGCAGGATGAATCTTGGTTTATTTGAAGCTCAGATACATGTAATTACAACCTGAACAACACCCTATCCGCAACTGGCGGGAAAGAGTGCACTGCTATCCTAGCATCAACATTAGAATTAATCCCGTGACTGCTGTTTTTCATGTAGATTATTGGGAACTTGAATTTCTTCTTACTGCCAAGTTGGTTCACAGAAACTAGCATCATTAACACTATCTTAACTCTTACCTTCTTACTGCCAAGTTGGCTCACAGAAACTAGCATTATTAACACTATCTTAACTCTTACCTTTTCTGTTATTTTCACTGCTAGCAATATTAACGATAATAAAATCATGGCTTTGGAAATAAGTCAAATAACATATACACCTTCAAGAAAACAACTTACTATGAATCGGCATATAATATATAGACCTCTAAAAAATAAAATGGAAGATAATCACCTCTTTCCAATTTGGAATCCCTCCCTCTGGAACCCATTGTGGATGGTCGAATTTGCAGGCATCTCCATACTTACAGGTTCTGGTCATCATATAGAAGGCACAGTCTTTTTCCCCCGGTCGCTGTGGATATATAGGAAGGCTGCTTTCAAGCCTAGGGCGTTTAACCATAGCATTTGAAGAATATATAGCTTCACTCTGCCCAACAGTACTATGACGTCCCATAATAGACTGATGATAGAGAACTATAGTAGATATACAAAAGAACTTTATAAGCTAGCTGCATTTACTGAAAATAATAATAATAGTGTACTGAATGAATGGTTGTAAAATTACACCAAACTAAAACAATATTACCATATATAAGAATAATTACAAAGCCAAAATATATCAACCGGTCTGAGCACCTCTTCATGCTCCTCACTTTAGTAATAATGTAAATTGTATGTTTCATCAAGGAGCATAGAGAGAACTAAGCACATCTACGGAATCATGGGAGCTATCTCCAACACCTCAAAAAAAAGACTTGCATAAGCGCATCTACAGAACATCATGGGAGGCTGGGAGCTATCTCTACACACCTCAAAATAGACTCGCATTTTGTTTTCCTGTGATGCATGGATACATGGGGAAGGAGCCGTGTCCGTGTCCGACAAGGACACGGCTCGGACAGGCCACGAACACGTATTGGCGACGTGTCAAAAAACAAACGATTAAAAAATAATTTTTTGTTTCAGACACGTATTCGGCACACGATGGATACGTATGGCCCATTTACACGATACGGCCTAGTATGAAATAATCCTAATCACCCCATCCCCGTGCGCCTCCAGCCCTCCACTTGCATGCTCCTCGCCTCCTCTCTCTTAGCATCGTCTCTCCTCCAGGCGACCAAGCAGCAAGCTTCCAGATCCCGGCAGGCAGATCCTTCCCCGGCGGCCAACAGCTAGCCTCGTCGCCTCCTCTCTCCTCCAGGTGCTGCTCCTCCAGCCCTCCACTTCGCGTCGTCCTCGCCTCCTCTGTCTTCCGGCTCCTCGCTCCTCCTGGCGGCAGCTCCCCAGATCCCAACGGGTGGTTCCTTCCCCAATGGCCGTTGACCAGCCTAGTCGCCTCCTCTCTCCTCCAGGCGCTACTCCTCCAGCCCTCCACTTCGCGTGGTCCTCGCCTCCTCTATCCTCCGACAGCTCCCCAGATCCCGACGGGCGGATCCTTCGGCGGCTGGCTAAGGTCCAAGGTCCCAACTTAACCCCAGTTAATTTGTGTTTGTTTCTTCAATTCCATGTAGTTAGTTTCATGCTTCTGTGCGACGTGTGAATCAATTAGATGTGCGAACTCACCTTATGAGCTAAACTTTTGAGGCATTTGTAGTTCATTGGCAGCAAACACACACCAGAAAGGTGGCATTTACTGATGTAAAGTTTGTTGCAACAACAGAACATGGTTTAAGTTCATGTAGAGAGAAGAACATGTAGTAAATGAAAAAGGTAGAAATCAGTGCATATGTTCCTAAAACTCAATTATAATCAAGGATGTGAATCAATTCATGCTTTCAGTGATTGTTTTGTTCCAAGTTCCAACGCTTGGCCTACTTTTATGTCTTGCCTGAAACATTGTGTTAGTTGCTTTCGATTTTGGGAACATCAATTAGGTACTTTGTGGTTTGTTCTATCAGTTTTCCCTAGATAGTGCTGTAAATGAGACTTACCTTCCCATTTGGGGAGGCTGATTCAGTATATGCAAGTCAATCTAGCCTCATTACCTTTTTGAAACATGTCACCAACAGAGGATTTGAGTTTGACAGATATGGAGTCCGAGGGATCAAGCTCAGCAAGAGGGGGGCAGCAAAACATCAAGGCTAATGGTACATATTGCAATTTTCCATGATTAAATGCTTACATTTGCAACTTACACTTCAATACTTCATTCTCTTGTATTTATATACATATGCCATATTATTTTTATTAATATATATATAGCAGTGTCCCCATGTCGGTGTTTTTGGGAAAATGGTGAATCCTCGTGTCTGTGTCGTGTCGGACACATGTGTCCGTATCCATGCAACGTAGCTGTTTTCTACGAAAATATAGACAGAACTGGTTCACATTCTACCTCAGACTGCATAAGAAACAAGACATGTCTGGTCATCCAATGGTCAAGCACAGATTCGCTAATATGACAAGAAAATCAATATATTCATTTATGCCATAAGCAATAACATCTTCTATCAGAAAATCATTAGAAGGTTTGTTCAATCCTCATGTCAATCTGTAAATTTTGTAAGATTCAAACTTTCAGTTTTCTTGTACAGTTGCTAAGGTTTTCCCCCTTTCAAAATTCTAATAATACTTTTTTTAAGATCATTTTATATGCAAGGTTCTGAAATGTTTGAAAAGGCCAAAACTCCACAAACTGTACGAAATTCTTGCTGCTAGAAACCCTTCGAAATCCAAGAAACTACCACATAATTTCCTCCAACTTGGACAAGCCCCAAAAGTGTGCAATCAATGTATACAATGAAGATCAAGCTACTCAAGACCTATCAGAAGCTTCTCTGATCAAGAGGCCAGTGGAAAAGATACTTTTTTATCTTGAATTGCTTTGATTATACAACAACTAACCCTTGAACTCCACGAAATGGTCCCACTCCACACTTCACTTGTGTCAACACTAAGAAATAAGTCAACAACCGACTATTGAGACAGGCATAAGTACAAGCTAGTGGCACTGTCGATACTAAATTATGCTGCGCTTTCTCCTTATCCGTTCTCTACTGCGTTTTAATTGATATCGCATATATTACGTAGCTACATGATTCACATAATGCAGTAATATGTTCATAATAAATCCTATACAGTGGTATACTATACAAGCTAGAGCAACAGTAACAACACCCAACCATAATTTATGCCCTCTACCAAAACACGCTGATGGGCACCAAATGCCACAGCCAATTGTTACATTGTTGGGAGTGTTTGTACAACTTCTGACTATTTTCTACTCTAAAATCAGTCACTTTTTCTAACCATCAGATAAAAAATCAAGGGTCTAGATCATTCCCACCATATATAAAAAATCTCCTCCAACCCAAACCCTAACTCTACCCTCCATTCCCACCCCACCCCATCCGTCGCCGCCTCCCTACCTCCCTCGTGCCGCCACCCGCCTCCTCGCCGGCATCACCCCGGTGCGGACAAGGTCCACCAGCGACCACCTCCCTCCTGCACCTTCCCTCCCGCAGCCTTCTCCTTCCCCGCCGCTCGCCACCAACGCCCCCGCCCCGCCCTTCTTCCCCGTCTCCGGCCCGCCGCCTAACCTGCCCACCACCCTCTTCCCGCCCGCGGTCGAGGCAGCGCCACCACCGCTTCGCCGCCCCACCACCTCCGCCTCCCACCGCCGGTCCACCGCCGCCCCGGCCTCCCTTAAGCTCAGGGACCCGAGCCCCTAATCCCACGGGGTGGCGGCGCATGAAGATGACGGGTCACCGGAGAGGAGGAAGATGCCGGCGGCGAAGATGGTGCACGAATCTCCACAGAGATGGAAAGGTCAGAAATTCGACTGATTTTGCCCCAAAAACATTCGAGTGTAGTATAGCACTTCCGTACTTTGTTACTCAATCTCATACCAACAAGCATTCACAGCGAACGCGATCAACTGTTGTTTCAAAACGAATACGCTTACGCACTCATGCCGGTGGCATTATCCAATAAACGAAGGAGAACCCCACCAATTAACCAAGCAGGGCACGGGGTGCTCTCACCTTCCGCGGATCGCCTCGCGCCGACCTGCGCGTCGAAGGCGCCGGCGGCGGAGGGGTAGGGGGGCGGGTCGCCGGCGTAGCGGGCCGCGATGAGGTCGATCTCGTAGGACGAGTACCCCGCCGCCGCGTCGTCGCGTACGCCGCCGAGGCCGTATGCGTAGTAGGGGTTCGACATCGCCGCCGGCTTCAGGATGCGGCTAGGGTTTCGCTCGCGCGCGCCGCTCTCGGAGTGGGTAGGCTATTGGGTTTGCCCGAGCACTGACAGCGCACTTTGCGCACGGAACTCTTCCTTTTCACTTCGCCCCTTCATATTTACACTTAAACCCCTTATATTTACATATATTTCAAGACACTGACTTTTGCCCTGCATCCATCCAATGCTGTTCACTCCTGGTGATGGTCTCTCGTCCGTACGAAAGGATAACTATCTCTTCCCAGGGGCGTAGCTACCGGGGTAGCTTGGTAAAACTTAAGCCTCATCTCCTCTGATAGCAATTTTGTACATAGTAAAAATAAAGAGAGAGAAAGATAGAGATTAATAAACCCAAAAAGAAGCTAGCTCTTCTTGATGAGAATGTTAACAATAAGTATGAAATTAAAGAAGACGACCAGGAGGAGGAGAAGAAGTGAAAATCATAAAATTAAAGAAGAGCTAATTAATCAATCAAAAAGAAAGAAAGTGAAATAATATATGTAAATCATAAAATTAAAGAAGAAGAGGAGTATGAGGAGTAGTGAAAATTATAAAATCTAAACTAATAAAAGAACGAGTTGAGGGTGATGGTGCGTCCTACACTCTCCCACCCTCTCACAGAAAAAAGCGCCGACATGTGAGGCCTCTCTCTGCTTCTCTCCTCCCGGGGACGGCCACCGCTCACCGCCGCTGCATCTCCGTCTGCCGCCGCCTCTTCGGGCGGCCACCTGCTTCCGCGTCTTCCACCGCCACGGATCCGGCCACAGCCGGTCTTGCCGCCCGGATCCGGCCTTCGCTGCGCCGGATCCGCCCGACTGCGCTCGCGTGCCGCTGTCGTCGCCCCCGCCGTCGCGGTCGCGCTCGCCCGCGTCGTCGCCGAGATCCGGCCGCCTCCGCTCTCCGCCGCCGGATCCGGCGACCCCGCACCAGATCCAGGCCGCCGCCGCCCGGATCTGGCCATCTCCGACGCCTCCCGCCCGAATCCGGCCTCCTCTGTGCGGCGAGGGGAGCCGGCGGGGGAGGGGGAGCGGCGGGGGAGGCGGCGGGGGAGGGGGCGGTGGGGGGGGCCGAGGGAGGGAGGGGGCGGTGGGGATGGGGCGGCGCCGCAGCGGGGAGGGGGAGCCGGGGTCCCGGGGAGGGGGCGGAGGCGGGGTAAGCGGCGAGGGAGGGGGAGCCGGCCAGACGGGGGAGGCCGAGGGAGGGAGGGAGCGGTGGGGGGGGGCTGAGGGAGGGAGGGGCCGGAGGGGGAGGCGGAGCTGGGGAGGGGCCGGCGGCGGAGGGGGAAGCCGCGCGTGGGAGACTGGGAGGAGAGGGAGTGAGGGACTGAGGGAGAGGGAGAGTCCGGAGGGAGGGAGTACCGAGGGAAGCTCTTTTGACCGGTCCGCAGAGGCGTAGAGGCACGGCCGGACGGGCTCACGGTCACGGGCAGGCGGGCAGCACAGCAGAGCCGCAGAGGGAGCTGCGATGTGGCAGTATTGGAAAGGATGGCCAGTCCGCCGGTGGGAAAAATGAACGTTTGGACTTTGAAAAGATGTTCATCTAACTTTAGCAGATAACGTTCACACACAAGAGACAATGTTCCTCAGTGCTGTATTTAATTGATGGTACATACTCATAAACAGTTTTGGCAAAAGCACAGCAGCTTCTACTGAAACGAGATCCTCTGATTTTGCGGTGGCAAAGTCAGAGTGATGTTGGCGAATATCAACCGTCCGATGCGAAATCTGCGACGTTGGCGAAAACTGTACCAAAATACTGTAGCGCTACAGTGGAAAATCTGGGCCGCAGATTTCGCATCGGACGGTTGATATTCGCCAACGTCACTCTGACTTTGCCACCGCAAAGTCAGAGGATCCGATTCTGCTTCTACTTGATCCACAGGAAGGAGGGTACATTATTGATCAAGTTACTGCTGCAAAAGGTGTGATGTGATCTTTTTTGTGCCTCTTATTTATACTAACAATGTAATTTTAATTTGGGTTTAGCGATTTGTTCAAATGAAATAAAAAGGAAATATATTTAAATTTGATTCTCTTTTGTGTTGAAAATTCAGAAGAGCTGAGGGCAAAGAGGAAAAAGGAGCTGAAGAAGGACAGTGCATCCAAGATAAAATCCCAAGTAGATGAGGTAAGACAATCTCATGCAAGGTGGTCTGAACTTGTATCATCACATTTTTTTAATAATGTTGTGGACTTGGAGTACAAATGTTTCAAACAAAGATGAATGTGAAAAATAGTGAGACTAGACCCATACTGGTTTAATTTGAACTAACTAACTGGTTTGACCAACTCTAAACCATCTTGGGATTAAAACCCCACCCTCTACAGGGATTTCCCTTAACCAGTATTCAGCAGTGTCTGGCCTGGCGCCTGGCTGGTGCTGCTGGAGTGCTGGTTTCCATCTTTGCTGCAGGCTGTGAATTTGAATTTGGTTGTCCAGTCTTATCAATGTGGGATAAACAATTGTGAAAACTAGCTGCTTTGTACACCATTCAAAAAGCCTGTTGTTTGCTGAAATTTCCCTAATAACTATTCAGATCTGTGCTGCATGTTTGTCTTTCTGGGTTGACTGCATGCAGTGATAGATTATTTTGGAAGTCATTACACACTTATGTTTGGACTTTAGATGTTTGAAAAATAATAGCCTTTCAGACGACAAATGCTTCATATATAACGAGAATTGAGAAGTGTCCTTTGCTGGAATGTCAACACCAATTTACAGTATTGCAGATCTGATGTTTTCCTTTTGTATACAAGACACTTTGGACATCTTATTGAACTTCATGCATCTTGATCAATTGAGAACCTCCTTGGGGAAAGAATCCATGTAACCCTGCTATCCAGATTGTTTTGACCATAATCCAGATGAATCTGTAAATTTTAAGTAGTTTCACTACTATCAAATGCCAGTTTAATCTCTGCTTTCTAACCTTTATATGGTACTTCTGGCTTAAAATTAATAACATATGAAGATTGGCTTAAAATGAGTAATGTCCTGAATTTGAAATGGTTTTCTCTTATATATGGTTAACCAAAACTATATGACAGACGCTTGCTGGGAAGGTCATTGTCGCTCCGAAGTTCGTAGCTTCCATGGCTATTTGCGTCTTGCTGTGCTCCTTTGTGTCTTCATCCCATGTGTGTAGCTAATTCCAAATTTCTGTTTACCTTTTTTTTTGCTATATGCTCTTTCTATGTTTCCATATATGTGATTTAATGAGTGACATTAGTTGGGTGAGAGGGCAAATCTTGTGATATAGTCCTTGTACTTTACACATATGACTTGGTCCTTTAATATTTGCAACTGATGAGGTTTTGGTTAAGAGTCGAACATGATTGTATGTATATTCTAAAAATTTTTATCACCCGCGAGTTTTAAAACATATAATATGATAAATTTTAAAAATTCGTAGCAACGCACGGGCATTCAGCTAGTTAAAGAAAAGATAATCAATCAAAGAAAGAAACAAGAAACAAAGAGAAATATATATGAACCTTCTTGAGCCCGGGGATGACGGTGGAGAGCTCGATGAACCTCTGGTTGATCTTCTCCCTCCGCCGCCGCTTCGCGATGATGTGGTCCTACACGTGTCCCGAAGGCACCGCCGCCACCGAGCCCCCCGCGCGCAGCGGGTGCCACACTGCCCCCTCTCTTCCCGACCGTCCGGCAACGCAACGCCCCCGCCGCTCTCATCAGTTGGCTGCACCGACGCGGCGCTGACATTCCAACTCATCGGCCTGTTGCCGCCGCCGCCACTGGTCCTAGCGAGGGCAGTGTGGGGGACCACTCATGGCGCTTTCTATTATCGAGATATCTACTTTCTATTTCTCTATTTTTCATTGTTTGTCTCCATCCAATTTATAATTTCTATATGAATTCGAAATTTTATAAGAGTAAAAGACTAATTTTGTGTCAACTTAGTTTAGACCTATAAATAGTTCAGTCCACTCTTAATTTCATTCATGGCTTCGCTACTGTATTTTCCTATATATAAAAAAGGGATAACTATCTTGATTTCCATGATCTTCCATGGAAACGAAATCCCTCTGTACATATATGGATTTCTTTTTATTCTACATGTGTAAAACCTACCTTATTTTGGTTGTTCCTTTGAAACGCCGATCAACTAGGAAAGCCAACCCGCTAGTTTGGAAGCACAGGGCGTGAAAAGGCAATGGCACTTGAAGGAAGAGGGAGGGTGGAGGTGAGTTTGGTGGTAGAGGCAGAACACCGACGGGGAGAGAGGAAGCAGGTAGATCCAATAGCGAAGTCAAGGTCTGTTTATTTTAGCTAAAACTTATGGTTTTTGGTTGTATCTTGTGGTTTTTGGGCTGTTCGTGTGAGAGATTACAGAGTAATAGAAACTCACACGCGGTTTTTGCCGATATAAATGAAGTCGGTACAGTATGTACTACAATTAACTAGTAAACTCTATCTTGAAAAGATACTCCATTTAAAAGCTAATTACTGTAGAAAGCTAAAAACAGAAGCCAAAAGCCAAAAACAAAACAGGCCCTTAAAAATGAAAATTGATAGAGGCTCGAAGGACTAAGCTATTTTTTAATCAAAAAAATCAAAGATGACTAAACTGAATTGAGATAAATATAGTAAACATAGTCTTATATAATCTAAATTTATATATGAATAATAGAGAAACAAGCCAAAAGAAAAGAAAATACAATGAAAATACCTCGTGTATACTGGCGTCAACGAAGGGTGGGCTTGAGCCCAACGAAGCCCCTTGTGGCCACACCCCTAGGTGGATCGATAGCCGTTACAGGATGAGATATGTTTAGCATTTGGGTGGAGCGGCGTGTTTTTAGACTTGAGAGGAGATGACCAAGATCTTTTAAGTCTTGGTCCAAGAGTTCAAATTTCTAGTGCTTCCTTTTGGAAAAAAAAAGACACCCACATGCTTTTGTACACCACCTTCAATACAACATCTACCCTTGATTATCATATGAAATCAGTACCACACAATAATCACCTGTAAAAAGATCATCATCTTACCAAAACTTACCCATTCAACCAGCTTAAGAGGACATTCGTCGAGTCAACATGACAATCCCAAAGGATGTCTTTGCGTCAACATCGCTAATTTAAGCACATTTTCTAGTTGATGCTAGTTTCATTGTTACACTCTGATATTACTTCTTATGCACAGTAACTCCTGAACTAGATCAGAGTTTATAAGATTTGACATAACCATGCATAGTATCAAGAGGGAAAAGAATGAATTCTAAATCCTTAAACAGCAAATATGAGTAACTCAACATTTACTTCCCAAAACCACCAACCTAAACCCCACATGGGGAGGAGGTAGCAAACAGAATCTAAAGAATCCAAAGATGACCAAAGAATTGGTAGGGAGAGAAATGGATTATCAATTATGAAAGAGATGGAGAGCAAAAGAACCGGCAAACCTGACCAATCTACTTGAAAAAGTTCCCTCTTGATTCAATTGCCTCCCCCTCCAAATTCTCACCTCAACCACAAAGGTGCTAGAACTAGATGGGTGAGTTTTGAGGGAGGAGAAAGGAGTCATCATAAAGGGAGAGAGAATATGAGGAGGGTTCAAAAATATTAGCTTCTTTTATAACAATCACGGATAATGATCCATACTTTTTTCTTTTTGAGAATACGCTAGAGGAATGTGTATATTTTCCATTGATAGATAGAAGTTCAATATAGGTTAGCCCCATGCATGGCGAGGCACTTACACGTACAGTCGTACACTGCAGTTATGAAATTTATGGATTGTAACAGTCTGATACATCTTTTTATGTATAACAACTCTCAGATTGTATCATGTGTGATGAATCTCATAGAGATAATCAAAATAATAATGTTGAAGTAACCACGATGAGAGAAAAAAGATTTGGCAAAACTTACCGTAACTTCTTTAAACATAACCTCAAAAGAGTATAAGAGATTGTCATTCACTCACAAACCTTTTCGAATCCTTTAGGACCCTTAGATCCTTATCATATATAAGAATGTAGTGCTAAAGAATATCCTAATCTCTAATCCTTTTGTATGCCTCTACCGTTGGATAAGTTTACTTGATTGCTTAGTTTCTTGATTTCTTCTCTATGATCATCCTCATAGTTTATATAGTCCCTCCCACCTCTTCTCCAATTTAGAGCAGAGAATATTAATTCAAATAGGAGTATGAGTCATAATTTCACTAGGATTCATTTAGGACTCATTATAGCATAACTCTAAATCTCAAAGACTATATATGAGTCACCCCTACCTCAACAAGGATAATGTCTTGTTTTGGTGTAATAATAATGCAACTGCATTGAAGCATCTCATCCCAAAAAATAATATGAAGATGATTCAAAAATTAAAACTCATCAAGTAACAATGTAGCATAGGTTAGATCACTCCACTACACTTGCTAGGTGCTAGTTTGCTACCAGCGCTGGAGTGGGGTTTAGTTATAGGGGTGTTTGTATTGATTTCTATTTATGACTTTTATTTGAAGAACTTAGAAGTCAATATAAATACTTAATTTATTGAAGCAGTTTCTTCACTCCTTCCTCTTTCCGTCTCGCTATAGGATAAGTCAGGGGTCATGGACAAATCACGCACTCCACTCCTCTCGCTCCCATCTTATATATGTATCTTTCCATCACTTTTTCTACTGCTCGTTCTACCCTTCTAAAAACCATTTTTTAGATAATGCTATTTATTTTCAACTAAAAGATGTCACGCTGAACCAATACGATACTCCGCTATAGGAATCTTGCGCAAGAAACAGAGGCCCAAATGTAAGAAGGTAAGGCCCATAAAAATTAGTTAGCAGGCCCCAACGGCCCACTACCTCCCTCCCTCCGTTCGTCGCTCTTCCCCAGCTCTCTCCAAACCCACGCCGCCGCCGCCTTCTCCTCCTCCCTCGGCCTCCCCGACCGCGCCTTCTCCCTTCTCCTCCTCCGCCGCCGCCGTATTCTTTTGCTCTCTCCGTAGTTTGCGGCGCGGGCGGCGATCAGGTAACCTGTTCACCCTATTCAGCGTGTAAAGAGAATGTGGGATCGGTGGCGTGTTCGTCTCCCCCGGCGCCGCGTCTTGACCTCGCCGATGTGCCCCCACGAGAACTTATACCATCTGTTGTTTCGTTACATTTTTTTAGTGTTTCCTGAGAGGTTTATATGATGGGTATACCGATCTCGCAGGTCCTTGGGCCATGGTGGGCTGGCGGGCTGCGGGCGCTCGTGCCGTTCTTCGCCGGCTTGGCACGGCCGCGGAGGCGGCGGTGAAGCAGGATGGTCGTGTGTTCGCTGTCAGCTATAGCAGCAGCAGCGCGAATGCTCCGTTTGGCCTGGGTGCGTGCCTGTTTGCCCCAGCGTTTCAAGGCTTCATTTAGTTATTGTGTCGATATGCACCGATAACATCATCTCAATGCTCATCTCAAGTACACGGTAGCCAGGTTTGGTATAATTTAGGTAATTGCTTATCGAGGCTGATGAGAATGTGGGTTTTGGATTATAGGATTAAGCCTTTTGTTTCTGTTTATTTTGTGTCAGTTGTATTTGTGCCATTATTGATAAATCCATGTTTTCCTATCACGCACGCTCCGTGTTGGTACTGTGATTCATTTAACTTTGGTTGTATCACTCTTTTCATGAGCTCTGATACAGTAATGTGATTATGTGATGTTATGCCACAATATCAAGTACTAGTCTTGGGTGAACTCACAACTTCTCTGTTCATATTCTTGTGTTTAGAACTGTTCTTTTTTGTAGCTAGTGTTCACACTTTTTATTGCTTTCTAACTATTGTGATCCGTAACCATGTAGGCCAATGCACAAATTTTTTCAGGGCACAAGCTTTTGCCTCCAGGGGGATTCCAGTGAACTTCCATCAGCTGATCCACAATGCTGTATGGACTCCTCCCATGCTGCTCCAGTTTCTTATGCAGCCATGCTTCTTTAGAGCTACTGGCTGACTTTTGATAAGAACCAAAATTTATGTTTTTACAATTGCCTCTGTTCGACACCGATAAATTGTGAGGAGCACTTTCATAAGCATCAACTTGTGTCATTGGTTAAGTGGGTGCTATATTGGCACCATATGATCACATTGCTTGGCTTCATAATGCTTTATCTTTTATTTGTGTTATGTTTGGCGTAAAATAACAATAGCTCACTGGTGTAGTTATTTACATGTATACTTGGTATTTCATTGCAGGGAATATCAACCACAAGGAACTTGCTTGCTGCAGATGATGCAATGGTTCCCATTTCTTCTCCTTTGACACCTCCACCAGGGGATGCAGAAGAAACTGACAAAAAGGGGGCAGTGGTTAAGCGACTGAAGGTCCAAGCCATCAAGAAGGATATCAAGCAGGTAACAGCAACACAGTACTAGCTATAGTCCTCCTAAAATGGTTACATGCTGGGCGTATCGCCAACAGTGAAACTTCTAGAATGCAGAATATCATGCATTAGCTGCATTAAGCTGTTGTATGTATTCTCTGAAATTGTTAAATATGTGTTCATGATATTTTAAATGGTCATGTAGCGTAGGCAGCACACTGTTAGTAAAAGATGAAAATAGAAAGCTTTCATTGTCTACATGTGTATTTGGTTGAAGCAGTACTTGTTGCTTAACCTCAGTTCAACATGTGTTTGTAGTTTTTTATTCATGGCTAAATTTATATTTGGTTGGGCTAGCTGTCTGTAACATTTGATAAGCTGTTTTTTTCGGTTATATACTTATATGTCACTTGACTAGAATGTTTAGCATATACATGTTGTTAGATTAAGACAGCACAGACTTCATTAACTGGTGTACTGCTCGTTATCTTTTACTAGTGCTGCTCATTATCTTTTACTAGTACTGTCAAGAGATGTCTCTCTCTAATTCTTTCTAATCTTTCTGGCCATTTTAGAGCCCCAAGAAGGTGAATCTGGTAGCCAAGCTGGTTCGAGGAATGCGTGTGGAAGATGCCCTACTGCAGCTGCAAGTGACAGTTAAAAGGGCTGCAAAAACTGTGTTCCAGGTTCTGTAACTAGCAAAATCGTGTGCCCTTTCGACTGCTTCCTGTGACAGATAGATAGGGCAGTGACCGTTGATATTTTACATGAGCATTTCTTCGTACCAATCACTGCAGGTGATCCATTCTGCTCGTGCCAATGCAGCTCACAACCACGGATTGGATCCTGATAAACTTATTGTGGGTAAGATTTAAAGGAAGCACCCGTTTCCCTCCATATTTGTAATAAATTAAATCTCATTCCTTTCTTACCCTTTTCTTTTTGACACCACAGAGGAGGCCTTTGTGGGGAAAGGACTTTACCTAAAGAGGTTGTCTTACCATGCCAAGGGAAGGTGTGGTGTCATGGTGAGACCTAGGTGCAGACTGACAGTGGTGGTTAGAGAGGCTACTGCTGAGGAAGAGGCAAAGATTGCGAAACTCAGAGTTAGCAACTATAAGAAGCTAACCAGAAAAGAGAGGCAGCTCATGCCACACCGGCTTATCGAGGTTAGCCCAAGGTGGGCTCGCAAAAGGAAAGAGGAGGCTGGTGCTACTGTGTAGTACAAGTTCCTGTGTGATGTATCTGTCTTTCTTCACTGGTCTGAAGCCGGAGAGTAGTTGCATCTGCAGGCTTCTAGTTCATCAGCTGAAATCTACTGAAGAACAGTTGTGGCTCCTGTTTACATGAGAGAATTCAAGGCCTCATTTGTCGGACCAATCTTTGTTCTGTTTGTTTTATCTGTACCAAAATCTTTCAAGACATTGCTCAGTCACCTGAAGCATAGGACATTGTGGGTCTGCCAACAACTCTACTTACAATGAATAATTTACCTCTATCAATGTTTCATTCGGTCTGTTTTTGATCGAGCAGGAGAAATGCTGACCCTTTTCTTCGCGCTGCCATTTTTATCATCGGGGAGGTTGATCATGTCTATAGGCTATAGCCTTAAGATTCCTTCGTTCTTGAGGCTGTCCTCGTTATTGTCATTCTTTGTCTTACGTATGCTAGTGTGTTCAAAATATGAGTTGATGGTCATACGTTCTGCCCGTCTCTTCCCTTCCACCGAAGAGAAATTGAGCACCAGTAGCCGAAGTAGCCAAGTAGCCGAAGTAGCCGAGAGGTCGGGGTAGCTGGAAAGCTCGACGAGTGCATCAAACTGGCCAAACCAACAAATATCCCCTAGATCCGGCGAAGTAGCCACCAGATACGGTAAAGGAGAACCGCGGTGACCATAGATCTGGCAAGAGGCGGCCCAAGAAGAGGTGGATTGACTGGATCTAAGCCAAGAAGAGGAGGTACACTAAGAATAGCCAGCGAAGAGGAGCGTCGAGCCATGGGGAAGGAGAGGAGCAGAGGAGAGCACTAGAGCCGAGGAGTAAGAGCAAGAGGGGGAGAGTAGTGGCAAGGAGCTAGAGCATCGGTTGAACGGAGGAGACGAGGCGTTTTGTCGGCCGAGCTGGGCCAGGTGACTGTTGGCCAAGCCGGGCCAGGTGACTGTTGGCCGAGCCAGGCCGAGTTGGTCGAGGGTTAAATGGGCCAGGCTGAAGGCCTGGGCCTACTTCGGCATTTAAATAGTAACGGTAATGGGGAAAGCAAATAGATTCTAACATCGTCAGTAGAGTAGAAATCCACCAAAATGGGAAAGGGGATTTTTCTAGAAATTTATTAGTATCCTAAATAAATATTTTTTCTTATAGTAGAGCGTCTGCCTGTAATGTAGAAGCCGAGTCAGTTCAAGCCAAGGTAGCAGATCAGGCTGCAGTTGATTCCAGCACTTACTACTACTTAGGCAAGCTATTTCTTGATCACAAATATAGTTATGTTAAATGTACAAATTAAATTCTGTATCATTGTTGTATATCTGCATGAAAACTATATTTCAAAAACTAAATCAAATAAAGAGATGAAAAGAGATAGAAAGAGAAAAGAAAAGGGGTGAAAAAGGAAGAAGCATGAGAAAGAAAGAGTAATTCGGCTGCAAGGAGCAGCTGGATTATAAGAGTATGTAAACAGGATGGTAATAGGGACCCTGAAAAGGCAGAGAGAGGGAAGGCATGACCCCTTGAAAGCATCTAGGCCCCTAAAAATGATTTTGGTAATTAATGAATTTATGTGAATATGTGGCTAATGTGTTTAATGAGTGTTTTATAAGGATAAGTCCTTAAGTGGATAACAAGACGCATGTCAAGGATAAATGTGAAGATCAAAATGGCTCAAGACGAAGGTATATTTAGAATAAGATCCTTTTTATTTTTACCGGTCTTAGGAGAAAAGGTGAAAAACCAGATTATAGGTTAAATGTCGCACTATAAAGA
Organism: Dendrocalamus latiflorus; assembly: GCA_017311315.1. Classification (NCBI taxonomy): domain Eukaryota; kingdom Viridiplantae; phylum Streptophyta; class Magnoliopsida; order Poales; family Poaceae; genus Dendrocalamus; species Dendrocalamus latiflorus. The sequence goes on along the minus strand of CM029665.1, from coordinate 28,877,267 downwards.
GGGATCATGGCAAGTAGCTTGATAGCATAATTATTGTGCTATTTGGATTAAATGAGGATCATGCATTCATTAAAAATCTGATTTAAAAGTCAAATCTGTACTCTGTCTGGAAAATCGGAAGTACCGGAGTTTCAATGTCGGAACTACCGCAGAGCCGAAGTTCCGCAGTCAAGAACGGTACTTCCGGCGCCCGGAAGCTCCAAAAATCCGAGCGAAGCCTTTTTTTTTTTCCAAAGAGCACCCCCGGAGTGCTCGGTGCTCTGTTTGGACAACTGGAAGTACCGGCGTGTAATTTGCGGTACTTCCGCTTGCCGGAAGGTCCGGCCTCAGAGCAGAGCCTTTTTTCGAGAGAGCACCCTCCAGGTGAGTTTTAAGATTTGCGGGATCCGGAAGCACCTGTGGTTTAATGCCGGAACTACCGTTGGAAGCGGTAGTTCCACTGTATGAAGCAGTACTTCCGGAGTACGGAAGCTCGGTGGCAAGAGCGGAACTTTTTCTCCAGAGAGCGCCAACTATTGGTTCCGGCTCAAGCGGTAGTACCGCACCGACTTCCCGGAACTACCACAGAGCGGAAGTACCGGATTTATAACGACGGTAGTACCGCACCGACTTTCAAACGGCTAGTTCAGAGCTTCTGACATAGCCGTTCTGTCGCGTGAGAGCTGGAGCAGAAGTACCGGCCATTGGCCTGCGGTACTTCCGCTCACCCTGATTTTTTCTGAATATTTCTTCAAACGGCTAGTTTTGGTTGGTGAGGGTATAAATACCCATACCACTGCTCAATGATAGCAGTTAGGAACCCCCATTGAATATCTTTAAGCATTGAGCATTCACTCCACACCTCCTTTTCTCCTTGTGCATTCAATTGAGGTGGTTAGGGCAAATTGTGCATTGCATTGAATAGTTTGATCATTTGGCACTTGTTTGCAATTAAGTGAAGCCCGTGGTTTATACTCTTGGTGCTTGCAGGCACCTAGACGTTGGGTGGAGCTTGATCGGTGATCTTCTCAAAGAAGTTTGTGAGAAGGCTCGGTGTTCGTGTGAAGGTTGGAGCTCACCTACCCGGAGTGGGAAAGAGCTACCACTAGTGGATTGGAGGTGCTTCGGGTTAATTCGTGGAGCTGGTCCAATTCGTTTGGGCTAACCTCAACGTGGATTAGGGGAAACCGGCAAGTTTCCGAATACCACGGTAAAACATCGAGTGTGCTTGTTTCCTCTTTTATTCCTTCTATCTCTTATTTGTTACTCTTTTTGTGATCGTTTATTTGAGATAGAGCTAGTGTTGGTTCTCTACTTGACTAGAATTGTGTAGGTATTAAGTGCTTTATTCTCTTGTTGTATTAAATTGTAGAGAATCAATTAAAAGATAAGAAATTTTAAAAACCACTTATTCACCCCCTCTAGTCGGTTATCCTTGATCCTACACCCCTTTACATATGGATAGAATATAAGGATCCATAAAACTCTCACTCGGATAGGAGGGTCATAATTAAAGTGCCAACCATTTTTCCGTCTCAGACGGACAGAAAATACTACATTGTTACGTTATTCATCTCTCCACATTGGGTAAGTACCTTATGTTTGAGTAGAGATGGATGGAGTTTAGGACCAGTAACGTTAGTCTAGAAGTGAGTAAGTCCTAGGCACATATATTAGCACAGGTGGAGTGTTGGGCTGGGAGCCGATACCAACCAAACGCTATTGGAAGCTGATGGAAACCGGGTGAGCGACTTGGTACACTGGTGAAAAATAGATAGGATGGGGATTTGAGCAACGTAACTTGGAAAATGTTATGTACTTTGAATTTGACCCCGCACCAAAGGAAGTGTAGGGAACCTATTTGTGATGGTTCAGAGTAGCTATGAGTATAGTGACACAAGTCTGTGTAGCGTTTAATAAAATCATGAATTCATACCAATCTCTTGGATTGGAGACTACGGTGATCACTAGGGATCTTTTTTCACCAAGTAAAAGTAGAATTTTCATAAACTAAAATTTGCCACTTAATTTGGTAAGAATATTTTCCATAGTCAGATGAATAGAAATTGTAATAACTAGCAAGAAGAGAGCCATACAGTGCATTTTTGCTATTATAATGCTTGCTGAGTATGTTAGTAATCACCCTTATTATTATTTCCCTTTATTAGACTCTGTTCCGACCGGAAAGTACTCCAAGCCAGATAAAGGGGGCAGCAGGCATTGTCGAGGTCACATGGGAGGAGGGCAATGGTTACGAGGATCCGGGGGAGATGGACCCCCTATACTATGGCTAGGACGAGTAAGCGTCCCGTTGAGCCGAGCAGGAAAGTCCTAGGTTACTCTTCTTATATCTTTTGTCGCTATGTATTTGTATTAAAGACTGTAGCCCTCGTGGCAAGGACTGTAATAAAGAGACAATTTCTACATTATTGTTTTGTTGCGCAACTTTGGTAAAGGCTTATTATTCGTTGGAGTAGTGTTTTATTGATTATACAAATAATAATTTGTTGTTTAAGTGTGATTATCCTTGGGATAATTACACGGGGTGTGACACCCCACTACAGTTGCGAAAATTCATCTTAGCCACTTATTTCGTTTATAATTTTACTTTTTTGGAGACTGCTAATAGTATGGGTGTAGTATAATTAAATCTAACTAATCTGACCTATCGGATTGTAAATATTAAACTATTTATATTTATTTTAAGGTATCGTAAAAGAGCTCTCTCCTAGTATTCTCTGTGGTCTGTGCTTAGCTCACGCCCCTTGCGTCCATTTCGCCACCTTCTCGTTGCTAGAACAGCCGGAAGACCGCGCTTCTTTTCCAGTTCGCGATAAACCGTGCGACCGATAGCGGCCGAGGCGTGGTGTTTATCTGCAGCAAGGGGAAATTGGATAACAATCCCCCATTCTTGTCCCAAGTGAGAAAGGAAGCCTTGTTTGCCAGCTTTGCTTATGGTGAAGCTGGGTATGCTGGTTGCTGCCGATTTCTGAAACATGCTTTTTCCTTTTGCCTCTAGGGTGTCGATACATCACTGATCGTGCTTCAGAGAATACAAGTCAAGTAAGAGGTGTCCAACTCATGGATGTGAGTTCTTGTTCAACATGTCTACTTTTGTAATTGTTGACTTGAATTCTGTACGAAAAATCGTAGATTTTAAATAAAGGAGTACTGGGCATGCGATGGATTGTGATATTTGCATTGTTTTTTCAGCCCAGTTTGAGGTTTGCAATTGCGTTGAAAAGGTAGGATCGGCTATTTCATGCAGCGATGGCTAATTTATGCTCAATTTCTTTTATGTTCTGCTCGTAGACACGTTGAAGATTATGAGGGAATCAGAAAGTACTTTGCCGCATTTCACCTGCTTGACAACTTTCCTGCTGCAGTCATTGTTGATGACTTTGCGGAGTTCTTCTCCGAGAGGTTCTATTTTTTTTCCATCTTGCTGACATTATTGGCATATTGACATGTATCTGCGTGCATTGCATACTCCATGGCCTGCCACTCAGTTTGAGCATTTGTGTTATAAGAATTTGTCACACAAATTAATCCCCTTATGGGCTGCAACCATGAGATGGCTTCATTCTAGATACGTTTCTTCTGAATAAACTTTACTTAGGATTCTGGGCCTCTGGCACATTTGTAGCTGACATAATGATGATATGTACGAAGTCATTTCTACAGTGTGTTGGGTACCATTTTCTCTCCTAGCTCAGCATATTCCACACAAATATGGTTATCAGTTGTTTTATTGTAACATTTGCTTATAGATCACCTGCTTTACTCTGTTTTAGGGATGGTCTGATCTTTCAGAAAGCACTTGGGGTTGATCTCCATCAGAATAAAAATTTTACGCAGTTAAGTAATTGACAGAATTTACAGACTTGCAGTCTTGATATTTTATATCACTAGATCTGACTATGCTGAAACTACAATAGGAGCTTTCAGCAAAGATATGGAAACACCAGGGCTCGAGATCTAGCAATGGTTCGCATATTAGCTTTGTGTCAAAATGCTATTGCGCATGCAAAGTAAGTGATGAAGTCAATGCCAGATCTTTAAATATCTTCCTGTTTCTATGTTGTTTAGAGTAAACGTCTCAGTCTCTTTCCTAGTGCAAAGCTTGGAACCCTTGGGTCTTGCTGCCTCTTGCTCTCGTCTGTACATCAAGGGGACACCCCAAGATCCCTGTTCATTTACAAGAGGTGGATAAGTTCCATATATACAATTGGAGGCGGATCCACACCCCGGGCAACCTAGGCTCCAGTCCAGGGCGTGCAATATTTATCAATGCAAAGCCCAAGTAAATCTAAGTAAGATAAGTGCGTAACTTTTCCCTTCAGTTCAGGTAATAGTAACATCTAACCCTCTTTAGTCCGAGCCTCCGAGGCGTGACAAAATTCTAAATCCAATACAATCCAAGGTCAGTCCTGTAGGCAGGCATTGTTTATATTCATGTTGTCTTATTGAGTAAACCTTTTGTGTTGACATTCGTCACCTCTTGTTTGATGAGAATACCTGCGTGAACATGCCGAAGTACCAATACCAAATAGGTTGCACAAAATTGCACACTGACTGATTAGAGGAAAATGCCAGTTAACCTTAATTTTTCTTTTCATGGAACTGTCTTTTTCTAATCTATTTTAGTCCATGACTGTGAACTGAATATTGATTTAATATTGCTTGAGTTATTATTTTTTACATGATTTAGTTTGTTTTCCTCAGGTGATGGCCTAGGGTCCTACATACTCGAGAATATTAGTAGTTCACAAAGTGGAACCAAGAAAGCAAGAACAGCTAAATACTCAATAGCTCTCCAATATCTTGAGGAGTTCAGCAAGGAATAATTCTTTGCTCTTTCATTTAACCTCAGTGTGAGAACATGTAGAGAAGTAACCTTTAGACAAGCAAATCAGGAAGATTGCAGCAGCCAATATCTATTATTGTGTACAATCTGTCAGTTCCATTTGGCGCATGAGTTTATTGTCAATGAGAAATTGGCATTCCTACATTGATATTGGGCATTCCCTTGTGACAGCAAAATTCACAATTGGGTTAACATGTGCTATTCAGGAACATAGATTTCTGTTAGCCAGGAACTGTTTTAGTTGAAGAACATGATTGCTTGTATGCGCTTGACAAGCGTTCAAGAAAGCTGCATGCTGGAGCCGGTAGAATAGTTATTGAAACCGGACCGGTACTCGAACCGGACAATGAGCCCGGTCATCAGTTCACGGGTCGGACCACGGTCTATCGATTGAACCATCGGTTCAAATAGTACTAGTATTTAATTGTATATATGTATTATTTATATCCCTGAAAATATTTTTCAAAAAATACTTCAACCAATTTTTAAGGCAAAACACAAACTTCAACTAATTTTTAGTACACATATCTAGACATCTGTATAAGTTGAACAAGAGACAGTAAATCATAGAACAAAACAGTGCTGAAATCCACATAGGCAAATCGAAAATCGAATCTCAATCTATTCAAGACCTGAGGTTTCTTCTTTACAGCTCATAATTATTGGTTTATGGTTTCTTCTGAACAAAAGAAAAGTCTCTTCTTTTCAATTTATAAGTATTGGTTTATAGTTTTTCTCGAACAAAGAAATGATTTATGGTTTTCTGAACAAAAGTTAAAATCTCTTCTTTTCAATTTATAAGTATTGGTTTATGGTTTTTCCCGAACAAATAAATGAAATGATTTCTTATATTTTTGAAGCGACTTGTTATGATAGTTTTTTTAAATGACTTATCGGTATTTAATTTGTACTCGTGTTAGAGCTAAAAACCGCCAATCAGCCAAAATAAAACGGAGAAATGGATGAGATAGAGAATGGAGAACGGAGAGGATGAGAGAGAGAACTTGGATCCACGGAGGAGATGGTGTAGACTGCTAGGGCTGGGCATTTGGTCTTTTCGGTCTATTCGGTTCGGTCTATTCGGTCTTTGAAAAATTCGGGTTCTAAAAAATGAGGACCAAATTTCTCAGAAAAAAAACAAGGACCGAACCCAAATAGACCGAATTTTTTGTTCGGTCTATTCGGTCCACCGAATTGACCGAAATAAGATGGAAAACCTTGTCACCCCTCAAAATCTTTGTAAATTGTAATGAGCTGAACAAAACAAATAATATTCATGCATAAAGCAATGAGTAGCCAGCCAGTAAATAGATGATATACATATCAAATAAGTACATAAATCACATATTAAGTTCATGAATTCAAGAGACAAGAGACATATCAAATAATTCAGGTTATTTGGTCTATTCGGGTTTTGTAGGCCAAAGACCGAACCCGAATCCGAAGACCGAACTAAATCAAAATATTGACCGAACCTGAACCCCGAAACCCGAATAGACCGACAATTCGGTCTATCCGGGTTCGGTTCGGTGTTCGGTTCTCGAGTTTAAAGTGCCCACACCTATAGACTGCAGCGTAGTGGTGGGTGGCGGCTGGTATGGGTGAACCCTAGGCTGCCCTTTTTGGGTCCACGTGCGGGAACGGTCCTTGCTTCAAGCACGAGGTTGGTTCCGGCTTTTTCCGGTTCAACCATCAGTCCGGCCGGTTTTAATGAGTAGCAAAGCCTAGAAGTGGAACTCCGCAAAACTTTTTGTTGTTGTTGTTGGCTTGTGTTGTGCATCGTTGCTTTGCTAATGAATTAAGCAGTTGGCTTTTTCTTACTGCTTGGGTCCATTGGAAGAAAAAGATCTGACAAATGCGAAAGCAGCAGATTAACTTTAAAAACGACTATTCACATTACTGTGATTCAGATCATCTTCACATATCCGTGTTTCAGATCATCATATATTAGCATTAGGCAAGAAAAGGAACTAAAATCAAAACTCGACAAACACTAGCAACTTACCAAGGTTATAGAAATGAACAAATGCTGCATTGGATATCAGCCTATGACATAGTTCATCTGGGGCTAGAAGCTCGCAGGTCACATTATTTCGGATTTAATATCTCTTAATCACCACATGGAATAGATCCACATTGGAATCTATTGTTCAAGACACATGCTCGGCGGGAACAGCTGATTTCAGTTTGGATATGAAGGAAAAAAAAATGCCTGGGCTGAAGGCTGTTCCATGAAAATAAATAAACCTCATGCGACTCCTAACCTCACATCATCTCCCACATAAACTAAAAACTATAACTCAGATGCCACCAAGGAAGTAGGAGCTGTCTCGTGATTAAAGACAAGCCAAGCCGCTCAGAGATCTTTAATAATCTCAATGCCCATGGAGTTGGCTGTGCCAATGATAGATTTGCACAATGCCTCAAGTGACATATGCTTGCAGAAGGGGTCAGCCTGCTTCAATTTTGCGATCTCATACACGTGGCGGAGCGTTAGGGATGACACAACGTGGTGACCTGGACGACCGCTGGCTGTCTCGATTCCTGCTGCCTTCTTGAGGAACCATGAAACGGATGGTGACTTGACTACAAACTCGAAAGTGCTATCCTTGTAGGCAGTTAGCGTAACTTGCATAGGAGTTTCTGCCTTGTACTTTTGCGTCCTTGCATTGAAATCCTTACAGAATGCCATCAAATTTAGCCTATAAAAACCCAGTGCTGGACCAACTGGTGGTGCGGGACGGGCAGCACCAGCCGGCACGATCAGGCGGATTGTTGCCAGCACAGGCTTCCGTGCTGCTGCATCTTTCAGAGTTGCCATGTGATTGCTTTAGTAGATCTGCAGTAAACAAGAGAGCTTCCATCAAATCAGGAGAATTTTCAATGAATTTTGCAGGCCATGCTGTAAGAGAACTCAATTAAATATTTGCTGAAAGCAACATCCTACTTAGGGCTTCGACTTTTGAATCAACAGATCACTAGATGCCAAGGATAATCCTGTAATGTCTCTCAATAGCTAGCTTCAGAAGGAAGTGATTTACAGTGACATGACAACTTCTTAACCCCTTTAGTCATGGATGTAGAAATATCTGCTCTACACAGAAGCAAGTTCAGCATTATTCCAACTCTCCTAAAATTTTCCAGGCACTGCCCTGTGTTTCCCTCTTCAGTCCAGTCCAATGTAGCCTAGATGTGCTCAAATGATGAGGGATACTAACATCTGGTTAAAAACGGTTAAAATGACTGGTTTAACTGATTATTTTTCAGGACGAAAGTAATATATTTAGGCAAATACAATTAACCTTCCAGATCTAAGTATTGCTTTTTCCTAAGATACATAACAATCGCTCTATTGTAATAAAGTTGCTTGACTTGTCACCTTCACTGGATCTATGACTACAGGACCTTTAGCCCATAGATCCATGATAAAACTACAACAACATGGCAAATTCTTTATGGAAACAATGGCATGGTCAGGATGTATTTCAGCAAACGAGAACAATGGAAAAGAGACATTTGAAATAGGAGACCAAACCAACAAGGATGTCTACCCTGCATTACACAAAGGCCTGAAACTCTAGAATGGCAAATCGGTACCCATTCTGGATGAGGAGACCAACAAAAAATCAAGTGATATTCAGACAGGTAATTTATTAGACAGACTTGCAATCTCAGGGTCTAATATAAAGCATTGTCTCGTCCAATAAATAAATAAAGTGCTGTCCTAGAGCAAAGTGGTACCACAAATCCTAATTCGAAGTTTGATACGCCGATTAGTACCCATGAAAAGAAAAGGCTTGGAGCTAACTACAAGCGATACATTCATTCGAGATGACCCACTGCTCAAGAGATTGCAAGTTTGTAATCACCCTTGCTGTCAGAGTGGCCATTTGTCTTGCCAAGACACAGCAGTCATAAAGACCCACTCAAGTACTAAACCCTAAACCCAAATCTTGAATCCATGATCACAATACATCATATCAATGATAAAACTGACCTCGAATCGACAAAGAAAAGAAGATGAGCCAATAAAAGTAATTACTCATTTCCTTGCCCCATCATTGCGGATCTAATTCACCTTTTATCAAGCCCTCAATCGAAAAAAAAGGACTCGAATTAAGATCAACGATCTATCTCACTATTCCTAAAACCCTCGAGACACAACAACAAGCTCACTCGCCATCCTTTCGACCAGGTTCCAAGTTCCAATCGGTGTCTCACTCAACATCTTAGGCATTTCACCGCACCTTCCAGGTGCCGAGAGATGAGGTTAGCACCGCAGATCACAGGCACAACACGAACACATCACTGCTCTGGCATTCTAGCACCGATCCACCATTATCTAGCACCGATCCAACAAACCATCAAGTCATTTTTGGGGGATTTCGGTTCCATACCTTCAGTTTGGGGAGGAAGGCACGGCGAGGGAGAGGAACAAGCCCGTGAGGGAACTGAGATGCAGCCCTTCCACGGCCTTCCCCTCGCGGCCTTCGTCGCCTAACCTCGCTCCCGCCGTCGGCCGGCTGCCCTCGCGGCCGCCCCCGAGTCGCCTTGCTTCCTCGCCGCCGCCAGATGCGCGCGCGCGAGAGGGAGGACGAGGAGAACACCAGCTGTGCTCCGGTCGCTGTTCCGGCGTACGTGGCGTGCCCACATTCGTTCCCGTATTGCTGGTGGGGCCACACCTTCGTGCGAAGAAAAATCGTTTTTGTTGAGGAACCGTCGCTGGCATCAGTCCGATCGATTCCTTTGCTTAGAACAAGAATGAATCAATCACAGAATCACTGAACAATAGATTGAACACAGAGAGATAGAAAGAACTCATGGTCTTTCGTTATTGCTTTCAATTGCATCAGGTGTACATAATGAGGGGTATATGTCCCTATTTATAGCCTACGGTGGGGTGCCCATATTGGGTCAGGACTCTTGGTCCTGGGCCTAGTTTCTCAACACTCCCCCTTGGGCACTCACCCAACATACTCATGCCTCGTTAAAACTCCAAAAAAACCCAGTGGGAAAAATTTGGAGAAAGAATATATGATGCATGTGATGCTGCGATGCACGAATTGCCTCATTAAAAACCTTGGTCGAGAAACTTTATGGAAAACTCGTCAAGGGAAAAAGAGTACAATTCACCCAATTTCATTTTGTCTTCAGGACTTTATTCTTTGGTTACTTAATCTTCATGATTAAGATTTACTAGCGGGCTTGTGAGAATTCTTCCCCTGAATTCTGCACTTCTCTAAGTCTCAACATTCCAATTCCACGCACGCACCAGTGAATAAATCTGCGAGATTTTCACATGACTTAGTATGCAGTACTTTAATCCCGTCCATCTTTTGCAATTCATATGCATAGAAGAACTTGGGGTTGATATGTTTTGTGAGATGACTCTTCACATAGCCGTTTGTACTTGTGCGACGCAGGTTGCATTATCTTCATAGATAATTGTTGGGGTTTGCACAATGTTCATCCCACATGACCGCTGGATGTGGTGAACCATTCGACGGAGCCAAGCGCACACTCGTGCGGCTTCATACAGTGCTATGATTTCTGAGTGGTTCGTCGAAGTAGCTACCAGGCTTTGCTTGGACGATTTCCAGGAAATTGCAGTTCCACCACACAGGAATACATAGCCTGTTTGTGACTTTGCGGTATGCGGGTCCGACAGGTACCCGGCATCTGCATAGCCAATCAAGTTCAGATCTTGATTCTTTCAGTAAAACAATCCAAGGTCCTTACTTCCTTGGAGGTATTGGAAAATGTCCTTTATGCCCTGCCAATGCCTTTTGGTGGGCTCTGTACTGTACCTTGCCAACAGGTTCACGGCAAATGCAATGTCCGGTCTAGTGCAGTTTGCTAAGTACATGAGTGCTCCCACTGCACTCAAGTATGGGAATTCCGGTCCCAGGATTTCCTCCCCCTCTTCCCTAGGTCAGAAAGGATCTTTTTCTTGCTGTAAAGACCTCCCGATCATCGGTACTTTCGAGGGAAATGCCTTCTCAAAGCCAAACCTTTCAAGCACCTTCTGAGTGTAGGTCGACTGATGTACCAAGATTCCTTCAGGGATATGCTCAAGCTGCAAGCCTAAGCAAAACTTGGTCTTACCCAAATCTTTCATTTCAAATTCTGACTCCAAGTAGGAACTTGCTTCTTTTATGTCTTCGGCTGTCCCGATGATGTTCAGATCATCTACATACACAGAGATTATACAGAATTCATTTTGGGATCGCCGTATAAATACACAAGGACAGTCTTCATTGTTCGTTTAGCCTTTCGCAGAGAAGTCGCTTAAGCGATTATACCACATTCTTCCATATTGTTTTAGTCCATACAGTGACTTTCTGAGTTTCACACTGTACTGATATCTATTTGCTCTGTCTTGGTTCAGGAGAGGGATTCCTTCAGGGACTCTCATATAAATCTTCGAATCCAAGTTATCGTAAAGGTATGAATTCACAACATCCATCAATTTCATTTCCAAGTTCAAGTTTACTGCCATTGAGATCAAATATCTAAAGATGATTCCACTCATGACTGGGGAGTAGGTTTCTTCATAATTAACTCCAGGACGTTGAGTGAAACCTTGTGCTACCAGCCTTGCCTTGTATCTTACTACTTCGTTTCTTTCATTTCTCTTTCGAACAAATACCCACTTGTGCCCAACGAGGTGTATGGGGGGGTGTGCGGCATACGGGCCCAAACACCTCTCTTTTATTCAAAGATAGCAATTCAGTTGCTATTGCCTTCTTCCAATCTTCCCAATCTGATCTTTTCTTACATTCAGCGAGCGATGCAGGCTCGGGATCAAGATCGATGATTGTGGCATTTTTTTTGCGAAGTAGATATCTATATTGGCTGTTGTCCTATTCAGGGACTCTCCCGTGTGCACGTAATTTATAGCTATTTCTTCATGAGTTACTTCTTCTGGAGCGATTGCTTCTGCTGGAGCTTTACCTTGCACATCGCTTCTTTCAATTGCGGTGGCAAGTCCCTTTAGTTTTTCGGCTCTGATGTGTACGCACACATCCATGCCGATGGGGATATTCAGATTCGGTATGCCCTTTTCTGAAGGTGTCATACTTGTGCCAGGTCTCAACTGGCTCCCATTCTCATTCTGGGGACTTCAATGATCGGCTGTGATAAGCCCTTCTTATTCTTTTTCGCCGGGCGTCCCCGGTTACTTGGACTCGAGGAGCTGGAGTTCTCGTCTTTTTATTCTGAGGCCTCTAGACAGGATTAGGGACACCTTCAATTTTCTTTGGTATTTCAACCCTCTCCGGTGCATTGCGTGCAGGCACATGCGACTTAATCACGCTCTTCAAATCACTAAAGTGATCGGGCAGTTGGTTTGCTAATGCTTGCGAGTCTATGATCTTCTGGACCTCTTTTTCAGTTTCACTAGTGCGCGGGTCAAGTGCATGTATTCCCGTGGCTTCCCACGTAATTTTCCGACATTTTTCATCAACGGGTTGATTTCCCCCCTAATGACGGGAAATTATCCTCATCAAAAATGCAATCAGCGAAGCGGGCAGTATGCAAATCTCCCGTCATGGGTTCCAAATACCTGATTATGGATGCAGTCTCATAACCAACGTATATCCCAACCTTACGGAGAGGGCCCATTGCAGTACGCTGTGGAGGTGGTATATGTACATAAACCTTATATCCAAACCTCCTAAGATGAGAAATTTTTGGTGGTGACCCTTGCGCTAGTTGCGTAGGTGAATGGATGTTGTAGGCCGAAGGTCTAAGGTTGATGAGATTCGATGCATGAAGGACTACGTGTCCCCAACATGTAGCTGGCAAATTACTTTTATGTAAGAGGGGTCGGGCAATATATTTAATTCTTTTAATTAAAGCCTCTGCCAAACTTTCCTGGGTATGGACATGCGGTACCGAATGCTCAACTGCAATTCCCATTGCCATGTAATAATCATCAAATACCTTTGAAGTAAATTCTCCGGCATTGTCCATTCTGATGGACTTAATATGATGATCTGGAAACGCATTTCTGATGTGAATGATCTGCGAGATCAATTTTGCAAAGGCATGGTTTCTTGTGGACAACAAATCCACATACGACCACTTCGATGAAGCGTCAATGAGCACCATAAAATACTTAAATGGCCCTAAGACGGGCTGAATGGGACCGCAAATGTCTCCCTAGATGCGTTCTAGGAATGCAGAGACTTCATCCTTCACTTTCAGAGTGGAGGGTCTAGTTATTAGTTTCCCGGTGGCACATGCAGCGCACACAAAATCTTCATGATTCGGAAAATTCTTCACATTAATATTATGCCCATGCGAGTTATTTATTATGTTTCTCATCATCCTAAGACCTGGGTGGCCTAATATGTCATGCTAGAGACAGAAGAGTTCAGAGCTTCGAAACACTGTCTTCAGAACAGTGTACGCTGCAAGCGCTTTAATGTTGGTATAATATAGCCTAATTTCAAGTGAAGAAAGTTTTTCTAGTACCCTTGTGCCATTCTCCTCGCTCTTCGTGATGAATAGGCATTCCTTACCGTACTCTTCGTAAGTCTCAACGTGGAAACCATTTGCGTAAATATCCTTAAAACTTAGGATAGTTCTAGTCGATTCTGGGTACAATAAGGCTTCTTCAATAACCAAAAGTTGTGCCCATGGGGAGTATAATTGTGGCTCTTCCTGAACCAATTATACATGCATCACTTCCGGCGATTGTCGTAAGGCTGCCGGTGCTCTTACGGATCGACTGGAAATACTTAGTCTCTCTTAAGACGGTATTCGTTGTGCCGCTGTCGGCAAGGCATACTTCCTCCATAGGGCGCCACACATGTTCTAATATAACGTATTCAATTAACATGTATTAGAAGGCATTCAACACATAAATAAAATACGCCAACATCAGAACATATAATGCCATCATAAACTAAATAAATGAATGTTTTATTCCAAAATCATCCAACCATGAAGAGAAAACAAATCCTAAAGCACCATCCATCCATGCAAGTTCTAAACTTGTCCATTTAATATAAAATAAATGACAATTAACGTCTCATGCATTCTGTGCATCAGACGGAGTCAACTAGAAAATCATCGACTTTTTTGGCTATTTTATCAGGAGTGATGTTCTCTTCAAGGGAGATCATGGCTGTGACTGCCTCTAAGTCATAGGAGGGTGCTGCTGCTGGGATGGGTTCCACATCCATCAATTCAGGCAGCTGCTCAACATGTTCCCCCTCGAATGCTGCAAAGTGAGCTTCAGGCTGCCCTTTGCCATTCTTCTTTTGAGCTTGGTGGGCATCAATGACATGTTGCGGTTCTTTGCATATCCGCGACCAATGCCCCCACTTGCCACACTTGTAGCAACCCTGGTTCTGTTGGCCATAGGTCTTGCCACTCTTCTTAGCCTTTCTGTCGTTTAGAGCATCTAACTTGCCTTTCTGGGCAATGATCTTACCCTTCTTCCCCCTTCTCTTCATCAAGGGCTTTCGCACCTTGTAGCTGCTAGCATTGGCTTCACGGCCAGCGGAGCTGCCTGGTGGCTGCGAGACGTAATTCTTGTGGAGAAGTTCGTCCTGAGCCTCTGCCACCTGCATCATATCAATCAATTCGACGTATTCCTTATAGCCGTCTTGACGATAGTTGCGGGCAGTCTGTATAGCACTAGGGTGAAATGTGGACAGGGTCTTCTCAATCTTCTACTCATCTGTGATCTCCTTGCCACAGAATTGAAGATTAGTACAAATCCTGTGCAAAACAGAATTGTACTCCCCGACCGTCTTAAAGTTGGTAAACCTCAGTCTGATCCACTCCTGCTCTGCTTGAGGAAGAATGGTGTACTTGAGCCTCTCAAACCGCTTCTTGAGTGCGGTCCAGAGTGCTATCACGTTTCTTTCCGCCATATACTCATTCTTGAGAGTCGGGCAGAGGTGGTGCCTGAGAAAATGAAGTGCCTGAGCATTCCCCTCAGGTGTGCTCAGGTGTGCGTCGGGCGTCTTTCTGTCCGCTTAACCCAATAGCTGCGCTGAGCTTCCGGCCCCAAGTACAATCGCGACATCGGATGCCCATGTCAGATAGTTTGGCCATGCTGGGCCAGCTCCTCGAACTCCCGGTTCGAAATTCCAGTCATCTACATGTGTATGAACGAAATAAATGAAGTTTACTTCAGGTAAACATGCATGAAAAATTTACTCTAGGTAAATAAAATGGTACAATAGGTTCCCATAATGTTTCATAATTTTTTGTG
Organism: Dendrocalamus latiflorus; assembly: GCA_017311315.1. Taxonomy (NCBI): domain Eukaryota; kingdom Viridiplantae; phylum Streptophyta; class Magnoliopsida; order Poales; family Poaceae; genus Dendrocalamus; species Dendrocalamus latiflorus. The sequence goes on along the minus strand of CM029665.1, from coordinate 28,862,190 downwards.
CATTTTCTATAATTTTACTGCTAATTTCAGTGATTAAAAGCAATTTTCAGCAATTACAATTAACCAAAATAGTAAATAAATGCAGAAAATACAGAGAATAATAATGGCATAAATAAATAAGCTTGAAAAGCTAAAAATAATGCAAAATTCGGATTCCCGAGGCCATTTTATGTAAGAATATTAATTTTCAGCGAATTCTGAACTGTTTGGGGGTTTCTACGCAAAATTTCAGTTCAGAGAAAAATTCACGCAATTTCTGATTTACCGAGGGGTTTCTGCAAAATTCTGGACCCACTCGTAAATTTGAGGGCTTATTCGTAATTTACGGAACTACGAGGCCTTTCATGCAAAATTCGAGACCTATATTAAAGGTTTAAGGACCAATCTGTAATATCTACGATTTCTGGGGTTTCTTTCGCAAAATAGCCAGCACCCCCACCGACCGAGCCTCTTTCCTCACCCCCGGCCCTTCTCTTCCCTCACCCCGCGGCCCATCTCCTCCTTCACCCCGCGGCCCATCTCCTCCCTCACCCCCCGCGGCCCATTTGGCCCATCGACCTAGCCGGCCCACCGCCCGGTTTATCCTTTGGGGGTTAGGGTTTCCCCCTTTACTCAGCGGTGGCGACGACGGCTCAACAAGCCGGGCCCGTGAGCCAAGCGCGCGTGAGGCCGGGCGCGAGGGGAAGGGGCCGGTGCGGCGGCCGGGCAAGGAGGAGGGGCCGGTGCAACGGCCGAGCGAGGCGCGGGCGCAAGGAGGCGGCGGTGCTGGCGCAAGGCAGTGGCGGTTCGGGCCGTGCGCGGGAGGTGCCGACTGCGGGCGGTGCGCGGGAGAGGTCGCCGACTACCGACGATGAGCGGGAGGTGCTTGCTTCGGGCGGCGCGGCAGGGAGGTGCCGACCTCGGCCTGCTGGGGCACATGCAGGCGGCTTCGGGCCAAGTCAGCGAAGCGGGCGGCTGTGGATGGCGGGGCCGGTTGCAAGCCGAAGTAAGCGGAGGTGGCCGTGATGCGGCCCAGCTATGGCAAGTGGCAGCGGCTTTGGGCCGGTGGCCGGATGGCGTGCACATGCGGGCGGCACGCCGCTGCGTGCGGGCGGCAAGCGAGGCGTGACGGCTTCGGGCCAGATGCGGGGCTGTAGGCCAGCGATTTGGGCGACCGGCTTCAGGCTGGGGCCGAGAGGTTGATCGGTGGTGCCCATATGGCGGTCGGCCGGCATCTGCGGGCCGGCGTTGAGCCGTCGGCCATCCCCTTTTTTCCTTTGTGCAATGGCCGAAAAGAGAATCACATTTTTTTCTCGTGTATTGATCGTACAGAATCAAACAAAACCATGCAATTTTTTTTTCGATTCTAATCTATGATGCAATCAACATCTACCCCGTTTCACAATCTACCGATCGACATTATGTCGGCGATTTCAGATCTGCTCGTGGTAGATTTGGGGCGGATTTGCATCATTTCTAATCTACAGTGCAATCAACATCTACCCCGTTTCGCAATCTACCGATCGACATTGTGTCGGCGACTTCAGGTCGGCTCACGGTAGATTAGGGGTGGATTTGCACCGTAGAGATTCAATCTAGAACGCGAAAAGAATATACAGATTCAAAAGCGATCTAGAAAATTCAATATGTGCTTCGATGATTACCTCGTTCACCGGAGCGAAGTCGTGCTGATAACGTGTTGAGGAACCGTCACTGGCGACTAGTCCGATCGATTCCTCTACTTAGAACAAGAACGAATCAATCACAGAATCACAGAACAATATATTGAACACAGAAAGGTAGAGAGAACTCCTGGTCTTTCTTTATTGCTTTCAATTGCATCAGGTGTACATAATGAGGGGGTATAGGTCCCTATTTATAGCCTACGGTGGAGTGCCCATATTGGGCCAGGACTCTTGGTCCTGGGCCCAGTTTCTCAACAGTTTTAACCCCGCCATCTTCACGGTCAAAAATTGCATTCCATGCATCTTTTACATATCTGATCTCCCCCAGATGGTTGCTACCCTTCAGCTGCCGTGTCTCGCCGGCCTTCTCCACCCGGCTAAGCACCGGAGGCGCAAAGCTTATAGAGTCATGGTGCTATCCTAATTAGTAGCTGTGCTCACTTGTAGCCATCACTGGTGGAACTTGCACCGTTCATGTGACCTCAATGTCGCGGATGGAATTCACTTGGATAAACGCCAACGTCCAAGTTCATGTGCCGTTGCTCCAAGAGTTCGTGGTGTCACGACCTCGTTGACTCCGACGTACAGTGCAGCACTGCAGCTCATTGATGGTGACACGGCTCCGGGTGGCGAACAAACTTCGACCTCAGCTGCTCCGTGCACGCCGTTGACCGCCAACAAGCCCCCCCGGTTCATATTCATGCCCATGCCTAACTAGAACTAGCTACCATGTGACCGAAACATAAGAACCGACAATTTATAAGGGGCTTTTCTGAAAAAATCAAGAACCCGCATGTATTTTTCGAGAAAGTGAAGGGCTTTTTTGGAAAAACAGATGACTTGTACATAATTCCAAAAAATTGTAGGGCTTAATCACGTAAAAGGAGGGCCTCCCTGAAAAAATCAAGGACCTATACGTAATTTCAGAAAAGCGAGGGCCTTCTCACAAAATCGCTGACATGGTAGGAGCCTTTTCTCAAAAATCGAGGACCCATAAGCAATTGCACAAAATTGAAGGGCCTTTTCACAAAAAATGTCGGTGTGGCAGCGCTCCCTAGGGAGCAATCCCCGGGGAACAATAGTGAAGCATTCTTTGTTTGCTCTAATTGTCAAGTTAACTACTGAAATAACGGAAGAGGGAGAAGTCATCTTTTGGGATGTTTGGTATAGCTCTTGCTCGTAGCTTCTCCTTCGAATCTCGTGGAGCCATATCAAACAGTCAACTTCCCAAAAAGAGTGGATTCATCTTTGTGGGTAGGCTACACTAACGCAGATTAAAATTTTCCATTGCATAAACCAGATAGCCATACGAGTAAGAGATCATAAATCGTTACCACTAGACGTGCAGTGCAGCGAAAGAAGAGTTGAAGCAACTAATTCAACTAATTCTCCCGTTGCTGATTAATTGGCTGAGGCCCAGACAAGAACTGACGAGGGGCTGGTGCGGGGGTTTTGAATCCTAACTGCTGAGGAACACGGGCTGGCTGGAAGGTACTAAAGCGGGTTCTCTGAGCCTGGTGCATCTGTGATCCCTGCTGCATCATTCTCCGCTTGCGAGATTCTTCTAACTCGCGATGGCTCTCCTCAATGAGCATTGCTTTGTCCACCATATTTTGGAAACTGGCATAATCATTTCCCACTACTTGAACTTTCAGACCAGGGTTCAACCCTCTCTTGAACCTCTTTTGGCGTGCATCATCTGTGGCAACATCCTCTGGAGCATAGCGGGCTAATTGAGTAAACTTGTTGAGATATTCACTCACGGTCATGTTCTTCTGCTGCAACTCCCGAAATTCTTCCTTCTTCATTTCGATCACCCCATCCAGAATATGGGCATGACAAAAGGCTCTGCGAACTCAGCCCAAGTGATGCTATCTTGGTCTTCATGAGCGGCGCAATAATTTTCCCACCACTCAGCTGCAACTCCTTCTAGCTGATGGGCTGCATACAACACCTTCTCGCGATTGGTGCATTGAGTAAGGTTTAGCTTCTTTTCCACTGAACGAATCCAATCATCTGCTTCCAAAGGCTCAGACGAATTGGAATAAGTTGGCGGTCTAGTCCTCATAAATTCTGCAAATCTGGATGACGGGCGATTTGGCAGAGGTGCAATGGCTGCCTGATGCTGTTGATTTATCATATTGGTTAAATTCTGCATCATCGTGTGCATGAGTTGAGTTTGAGCTGCCATAAACTGACTCAGGGTTGGATCCAGACCCATTGGAGTTGCTTGCGGTCCCTGAGTTGCCTGGTTTGCGTTGCTGTCCTCTGGGTCTTGGTTCATCTGACTGCGTCTTGCTGTGTTCCGAGTGTCAACCATTTCTGCTCTGCTATGAAAGAAAGATCACTTGCTGAGAACTGACTTCACAAGGCTTAATAGGTAAGAGGGAAAAGCAGAGGTAAGGGGTAAACTCGTCTAAGGGGGATAACTAATGGCAACCTAAACTAAGCAAACACTTAGCCGAAAAGGCTAACAAAAGAAGCAATAAACTCCACAAAAAGATTTTTGACATGACTGCATCATAATGCTAGAAGCAAAACTGCAGCTCACATCACACCCAACGGCAAATAAGAAGCAAGACGATCTACACGATACTAAAACTATAACAAGGTTCAAATCTAATGGCTTCTAATCTTCACGGAAATCTCCAATCTTTTCTTGACATATTGGGTGCTTCCTTGATCCAAACTCCACAGCACAGCCTGAAGAATTCCATGCCAACTTTCACTTTGATTGAGGGACACTCGAGACATCTATGGACATTATGGGGATAAGAAGTCAAATTGAGTTTCGAAAACAAGTTCTCAGAGGAGACAAAGAGTAAGAATCCTAAGAATGAGGTAAGAATAAAGAATTACTAGATAATCTTTTGGTTGATTTGATTTAGAAAATAAACTTTGAAAACTTTGCTAATTCGACCATTCTAACTAGGGCTTCGTCCTACAGTCGATATAGCTCTGATACCATCTCTGTAGAGACCCGAATATGCAAATCCGGACTCTCCTGTGTATTCTGCACTAGTCCAGGATCACGCTAGTGCACACAGTATGAACAAAGATAAATATCATCCACATCACGATATACTAAGGAAAATCCAAATTATATTGATAATTATCAGAGTACAACCTTATGGCCAAGCTTACAATTATTAGCCTGAAGGGCTTAACAAAAACTAGCAGCGGAAATCCAAAAGAAAGCGCAGCAGCCAATCGACACGCCCACAGGCTATCGAGTGGAGAACGAAGCTTAATCCGCGAAGACGTCGAAGAACTCTCCTTCTGGAACCTCCTGCTGGTGATACTCCTCCTCAATTGAGCAACAGGGGCATAAAGCCGTGAGTACATTGGTACTCAGCAAGTCGTTTGTAACAAAGATGCAATATAGTATGCAAGGCTTACCAAAGGATGGCTGAAAGGTTAGTTTTGCAGAAAACGACAATTTAAAGTAAATACATTAAATAGATTGAAAAGCAAGCTTTGTAAATGATAATAAATAAGTAACCAAAGGAATTGAGACCAACCACAAGTGAACTGACCATTCACCCAAAGAATCCACCATGAACCAAGATCCATGAAATGAACATCCGTGAACTAACCATTCACTTCCCACATTACCCAACCAGGTTTTTATGAAAACTCTACCCCTCGTGTGAAATCACCGAGCATTGTCCATGACCGAGGACGCGCCTATTCGAATAGTTTTACACTCTGCAGAGGTTGCACAACTTTACCCACAAGAGATAAGTCATCTTAATAGCCAGCATGCTTCCTTAGGCATGAGACCCAGATAAATTATCACAAAGTCTTTACCTCACTCCAATCTAGTTAGACATCATCCACTAAGGTTTCACTGCTGAAGGGTTAACCACCACAGTCAGAAGCCCCCTCTTGCGCCGTATGAGTACAGTAACCCTGTTCCTCACTGTGAGCAAACCAGTACCCCTGGTACTCACTTACCATTGGTGGTATCTAAACTAAACCGTTGCAAGTTAATCAGCTAGGTCTATCCCATACTAGACATGTGGTTATGCGGTAAGACTCAGGTCAATGGCGCATAAAGTTAAGTCCTTAAATTTACTCAGGCGAAACATCCACATCCCATGTGCCTCTCGCACCCCCTTTACTGCATGATCAAACGCCCAAGTGAAAACCAATTTTGTATAACCAACACCAATGACACTACCCATGCCATGGCAACAAGTTTTATAACCGTGGTTAACCACCACATTCAAGTATATCATTAAGTCAAGATTAATTAACCACATGTGATAATAAACCCAACGTACTAATAATAAGCATGGCTAAGCAATTAAACGCACAACCCATGTGACAACTAATATTGCATCACTAAGTAATTTCCCATTCTATGGTGATAATAGAATCATGGTATTCGAATTATCAAGGAGGAAATAATCAATTAGGTCATTAACTACCAATACAAGGGTTTGGTAATAAAATAGCGATGCATGATAATGTAAAACAAAGTAATACATAATAGATTTGAAAACTGGGTTCAACATGATCAAAGGACACGACTTGCCTTGGCCTTGCTCAACTGAGGGCTCTTGATCTTCAAATCCAACTTCCGCTCCCTCGAACACGTGATCTAACGAGAGAGAAAGCAAATTGAAAAGACAAAATAAATTCAAATAAAATTCAAATGAACTCCAAAAACTTTCAAACCTGAACCAAAAGGTAGAGCTTAATTTTAGATGAATTTAGGAAAAAGAGTCGGGTCAATCGGAGTTCGGACGAGGGAGAACGGGCCCTTGGAAAATCTAATTTGGGAAAAAGGCTGAAATTGGGAAAATGCACTGTGCTGTGGACCCGGCTCACGAAATAACCAGTCTACCGTGAACCCGGCGCACGGAACAGTGCGGCTGGCGCGGCGGCTAGGCTGAGGTGGCGGCTGACGTGGTTGACACGCGTGCAGATTTGGCTGACGTGGCAGGCTGACGAGGCGGGGTGACGTGGCATGCTGACGTGGCATTGAGGCGGCCTCGGTGGCTGACGTGGCTGACAGGTGGCACGACGTGGCGTGACACGTCGGCTTAGGGCTGGCGTGGCTCGGCTTACGTGGCTGGCTGGCGTGGCATTGGTCCACGGGCACGCTAACGGAGGGGGGCCCACATGGCAGCGGCTCGGTGCATGGCGGACTAGGCGCACGGGAAGGCGAAGCGGCGGGCGCGGCTGGCGTCAGCGCTGACGCGCGCGGGTGAAAGATCAAGCTCCGTTTAAATTGCTTAAGGGGAAGATTGAAAGATCAACCTCCGATTAAGTTGGTTTTGGTGTTAATGACAAATGCCATTATGAGATTTCGATGTTAATAACAAATACTTCTATATTGTTTTGGTGATAATGACAAATGCATATATGAGACTAATATATTTGTCTAAGCTTATTTATGTTTAGTCTCATTTGGAAGGAAAGGTGAAATCAAAGAGGTATGCATTCAAAATCACTTTCTCACTTACTAATGCATTCCTTAGATCCAAAATATAGATTGAACTCTTCAAATAGTTCAAATGAATATATGCATATGTTTTTCTTCACATAAACTTGTATGCACACATTTAGGGGGAGTTCTCTCTCTATGTTTTGGAGTTTCACTAGTATTGATCCATGTTTCCTTTTATACATACATTGGGATCAAACTAGGAGCATGCATTCATTGAAAATCTGTTTTAAAACCAAAACTGTGCTCTGTCTGGAAGAGCGGTAGTACCGCAGTTTTGAACGTCGGAACTACCGGAGAGCGGTAGTTCCGCGCCCAGAAGCGGTAGTACCGGCGAGCGGAAGATCCGGTTTTCGAGCGGATCCTTTTTTCCAGAGAGCACCCTCCGGATGCATTTGAGTTTTCGCGGGATCGGAAGTACCGGCGATTTGAACGCCGGAACTACCGCAAGTTGCGGTAGTTCCGCAGTATAGAGCGGTACTTCCGGAGTCCGGAAGCTCCGGAGGTAGAGCGGAGCCTTTTTTTTACAGAGAGCGCCAAGTTTGGTTCCGGCTCAAGCGGTAGTACCGCGCCGACTTTGCGGAACTACCGGAGAGCGGTAGTACCGCAAATTACAACGGCGGTAGTACCGCACTTTGAATTCAAATGAGTTTATATTCAATTTATTATCTCATTATTTGTTGAGATTGTTATCAATTACCAAAAGGGAAAGATTGAGAATCTAGTCCCTCCATTATGAGTTAATGGTGAGTTTTGGTAATTAATGACAATCGATTTGTGGACTAACATTTTCCATAAGTTGGATGAATAGGTTATGTTCCACAAATGATGATGACTTGAGATGACTTCATGAGTTGAAGGTTATCAAGAAGAGGATGCATCATGTGTTGATGCACATCAAGATTCCGAAGTGAGGATGTTCATGTGTTGATCATCAAGTCAAGAAAGACCATCATGTGTTGATGGAATTGATGAAAAGGATGCATCATGAGTTGATGCATATCAAGACGATGACTCAAGGCAAAGGTATTACTAGCTAGGGCTAAGGATGTATTCCTAGTCTTTTACCGGTCTTGGTGTTTGGTTGGAAGGCCGGATTGCTAGTATAGGTTGCCGTACTATTAAGAGGGGTCATGTCTAGTAGTTTGAGTCTCATCATGTGTTGATAGCTCAACCTCACTTGCTCTAGCTCATCTTGGCATGAGGCTTGCATTTGCGAATGTGTTTTGCAAATGGTTGAAGCCCATGTGGCAAATCCTTGTAACATGTGACTATACTTTGCAAATGTGTTTTGCAAAAGGTTGAAGTCCATGTACCTACTCCTTGTGACATGATCTAAGTTTGCAAATGTGTTTTGCAAAGGTTGAAGATCATGTATTATCCCTTGGCATGGTCTAAGATTGCTTATTGCTATTTTCTTTGAACATAGACCATGAGAGTGACTCTTTTGGATCTCTTTTGATTTCTGCATTGATCTAATGTGTTTGAGATCATGCAAATAGATGGGTTGTGTAGCCCTTTGAATAAGCTTTCCATAGAGTCCAAGATCACTCAATTCCGACATCGGAGTCAAAAGTTATGACCATTTTTCCGAGGGCTGTCTGTGCTGAAAATAGAGGTGCGGTAGTACCGCAAATTGTGCGGTAGTACCGCACTGCGGTAGTACCGCGGTTATAACGGCGGTAGTACCGATTTTTTCAGTGATTTAGCCCTAACGGCTAGTTTGACTTAGCCGTTACTTCGTGCTACAGTAGAATGCGGTAGTACCACACTTTGTACGGCGGTAGTACCGTTTTCCCTGATTTTTTCAGGGTTTTGGCTCCAACGGCTAGTTTTTGTGTGTGGGGTATAAATACTCACTTGTGGCCGGTTGGAGAGTAATCTTTGGCACCTCATTTCACTTCCTTGAGCTAGTGTGAGCTTCTCTACTCCATTGTGCATGTGTTGCACCTTGTGAGCAAGAAGAGAGGTCTCTAGTTGCATGTGTTGCATCTAGAGTTGGATTTAGCATCCATTTGAGCTTGTGCATTCGTTGCACGTGGTGGGAGTCAAGCGAGGGGCTTGGCTTGTTACTCTTGGAGTTTGCCGACTCCTAGACGGCGTTGGAGGCGTCGTGCGCGGTGATCTTCTCAAAGAAGGTTGTGAGAAGACCCGGCGTGTTGTGAAGGTTGGAGCTCACCTACCCGGAGCGGAAAAGAGCTACCACTAGTGGATTTGAGGTGTTTGGCTTAATTCGTGGAGCCGGTCCAATTCGTTTGGGCTTACCTCAACGTGGATTAGGGGAGACCGGCAAGTCTCCGAACACCACGGTAAAAAGAGAACGTGTCATTTGTGGTTTGCTTTCTTGTGATCTTTTTACATTCAAGCAATTTACTTACTTAGCATTATTTTGATTGCTTGTAAACCTAGGATTGCAAACTTTGACATAGGCTAGAATTATTAGTGCACTTAGGCGAATTTATTTGTTCTAGGCGCTATTTGAGCTAAACCAAATTGATTTAAGCTTCCGCATTATATACTTGGTTTAGATAAATATAAAAGGTCTTGAATTGCTAATATTAATTCGTAGAGAATTTTTAGACCGCCTATTCACCCCCCTCTAGTCGGCCTCGTCGATCTTACAAGTGGTATCAGAGCTTGGTCTCTCATTTATTAGGCTTAACCGCCTAGAGAGTATAAAGGATGGCGACTAGTGGAATTGTGCACCTAGATGACACACCTCTATTTGATGGCACAAATTATGATAGTTGGAAAATCCGCATGACATGCTATTTTAAGGCCATGAGCCCAAAAATATGGCGGATTGTAGATGTTGGCTTTTCTCCTCCATTGGATCCTCTAGCTCCAACTATTGAGGAAGAGAAATGCCTACATCTCGACGCTCAAGCAACTAACGCTTTATTTAGTGCTTTGAGTGTAGAGGTGTTCAATGAAATATGCAATCTCAATAGCGCTCATGACATGTGGACTAAAATTCAAGACAAATATGAGATGTCCACATCAAGTGATGAAGATTGCATACAAGAGTGGATGTCGGGAGAAGAATGCTCAACTTCTAGCTCCGACGATGAAGAGTCCACCATTCCCTCCACATCAACTCGATGCTTCATGGCAAAAGGTAAAAAGAAGGTAAATTTCGATGATGATGATGATGCACCTTCTTATGATGAGTTGATGGATATGCTAGAAGAGCTTAATGAATTCCTTGGGAAAGAAAAGGCTAAATTTAAAGTTTTGAAGAAAGAATATGTTTCTCTTCAAAATAATTATGATGTGCTAAAAGAAGAACATGAGTCTCTTCTATTCAAGGAATATACTAAACCTAGCATGAATATAGGAATTACATGTAATTTGCTAGACGATATACCATGTGTAATTCCTAGCTCTAGCATTTCATCTAAAATCAATGCTTCCACTTCATGTGAGGATTTAATAGATGATATGCCATGTGTAGCTTCTAGCTCTAGCAACTCATCTAAAATTAGTGTTTGTACTTCATGTGATGATTTGCTAGATTTACCTTGTTGCTCAAAATTAGATGCTTCTACCTCCTCTATGCATTGTGAGACTAACCTTGTAGAGGAGAATAATGAGCTCAAGGCACAAGTCATAAGTTTGAAAAATGACTTGGAGAAAAGCTACAAAGGGAAGGCCTCTCTTGACAAGATATTGGGTAGTCAAAGAAAATCTAATGACAAGAGCGGTATTGGTTTCATCTCCAAGAAGAAGGAGAATAGCAAAACAAGGCACAATGCAAGACATACGAAGAATGTCAAGTGCCATGGTTGCAATGAAACGGGTCACTTCGCCTCCAAGTGTCCCAATAAGGTGGAAAACAAGAAAAATCCATCAAAGAAGAGGCAAACCGGCAATGAGCAAGGCAAGAAGATAAGAAGGGGAAATAATTGCCAAACTTGCTACAATTGTCGGAAAAAGGGACATGTAAGTAAGGATTGTCCCAAAGGTACCATTCCTAAGCCCTCTTTATTCAATGAACAATATTTGCTTAGGAAAGATAGAAATGGCAATGTGTTTGCTAGGAATGTTAGTTCACAAAAATCTAATGTTAGGGCCATTTGGGTGCCCAAATATATTGTGGCTAACATTCATGGACCCAACCAAGTTTTGGGTATCAAAATGCGTTTCAATGCTTAATAGGCACTTGAAGAGGCATTGGGGGCTTGGCTCATTCATGAAGAGGTGAATTCCACCATGGGCAAAACGAAAGCCAAGTTTGAGGATGATCTTGCCACACCATGAACCAATGCTATCTCAGTAACAAGTATCTACATTTGAATTTGTATAGCCCTTAGCCTTGTGTAGGTTGCATTGCATGAAAATCATTTAAAAGGGGTGTTCTTGCTCTTGTGCTAAAATTTCATTATTGTAAATTATGAGCAAGATGTGAGTGGCACATTAAGGGGGAGTGTTAAATCATATTCATGTATATCACATCCCTAAGTGTGCCCATATTAATTAAGTGCTAAAATTGTTTTTCAAAATTGAGCCATTTAGCCAAAAGTCAAAAATTTCGAAATTATAAGTATATCTTTGAAAAACTAGTTGGAAAATGTATACAAATGCTTTTCAAAGGTTTTACAAATGGTTTTGATTTTAGAAAAACTTATTTCAAGTAAAAGTGAGTTTCTAACCCAAAACTATCTATTTAGTATCTTGTTTTGGCTTTAAACTCAAAAATTCTCCAAAACCAATTCTAAAAGGAATTTGGAAATATGTTCAAGACCAAAAACCTAGAGTTGGCTATTTCAAACATTATTGGTATTCAAAAGTTTTCCAAAAGGCCAACCAATCAAAAGTTATTTGGTTTTGAAACTCGTCCAAAAACTTAAGTTGACCTAAGTGGTCACAATCTAGCACTTAAGTGAGTTTTGCCATTTGAGCCAAATCTATTGACATATATTGGCTCACAAGGGTATTAACAACTCATACATTCAATTGAATGCTTAATATACCCCCAAATGCTCATTTTTGCAATCTTGAAGGATTTATTGAAAATGAGTTTGTTTTTGAAAATTGAAAGATTAATTTACTAAAAGCTATGTTAAAAGAGTTTTTAATCTTGGCTTATAGTTGGAAATGCTCCACAAGTCGTTTATGTTCCTTTGCGAAAAACTTTGGAGCAATATACAACACTATATCAAACCTCTCCTCAAAAATCAAAATTCTTGGCAAACTCACAGAAAAATCGGAACTACCGGCAGTTATTCCGCGGTACTTCCGGGTATCGGAACTACCGGCAGTGAAACTGCGGTACTACCGATATTTCTGGAGAGTGGCTAATTTGATTCAAAAATTGATTTCCAATTCCCTCAGCCATTTGCTATTGCTCCTCAAAGTCAAGATGATCAATTTTATCCTTGCTAGCTACCCTCATGTATTTCTTGACCTCACATGCCACATTAATCCTTTGCTTTTCATAAAGTGGCATTACCTCAAAAGAGTGGTAGACTTTTAGTCATCTTGACATCGACATGTACTTCACTCCAATCTTATCAAGTGATATCATCCATTTTCTTCAAGTGGTATCTCTTAGTTGTGAAAATTAAGTGATATCCTTAATCCTCCAATTTATATCTTTTGGATTGATATCTCTTTCATCTTGGCAAGCAAATATTTCTTAACCAAGCTCTTCACATATATGATATTATTGAGTTCCAAGTGATGATATCTTTCAAGTGGTATCTACTCTTTCAAATTGGTATCTCTTTCTTTTAGAAAATCAAGTGGTATCACTCACCTATGATATCATCGTCTTCCAAGTGGTATCCGCCTTTACAAGTGGTATATTCTCACAAGTGACTTCGAATGTCATCTCAAGCGGTAAAAATTATGGACAAGTGGTTTACAAGTGGTACCCATTAATCCTTGTGCTAGATGACTTAAGAAGAATCCTTGTTAATCAAAGGAGGAAGAGATAAGAAAAGAGAAGAAAATCAAGAAGAGGAGAACCCTTTGTGTGTCAAAGGAAAAGAAATTGCCAAGAAGAGACCTTTGTGTAAGGAGGAGTTTTTCTTTGTGAAAAACATATATAATACTTTTGTGCTTACTAAAGCAAAAAGGGTAAAAATATTACTATTGGGAAAATTATTTTACTTATTTGCCCAAAAATGATTTATGGTTCTTGGGAATGAATGTGTTTCATTCTCTTTGGCTATTCATGGAGTAATAATCAAATGATATGCAAGATTACCTTTTCAAAAGAGCCTCTTTGGTCAAAAATCCAAAATCTTGTTTAAAAGGCTAAAAGTTGTGAAAAACTAAATAAAAGTACTTAATTATGTATTTCAAATGATTTCAAAGGCTTTTGAGTAGAAATTTCTATTTTAGAAATCAAAAAGAAGTTTTGGCCCAAAAAGGATCTTATATGATCTTGTTTTGTATTAAATGACATATTTCCTTATATCAAAATCTATTGAGTTTTTGGAAAAGTGGTTAATGCCAAACTCGTATGGTTGGTCATTTCAAACATTTCTCTAGTTCAAAGCTTTTGCAAAAGACCAATCATTAAAAAGTTATATTCATTTGAATCTCATTCAAAAACTTCATTTGACCCAAAATGACCTATTCTTGCATATAATGAGTTTTGCTATTTGAGCAAGATTTCTTTGTGTATCTTGGCTTGAAATAGTATCTATAACTCATATGAAGCTAAGAAAACAAAATACTCCATGAAAATCCAATTAGTTTGGATTTTATGCCTTCAATGCAAAATCAACTCAAACTCTTGCTCTCAAAGCGCATTTGGGCATATCGTTTGAAAGAAAACTTCTTTTTCAAAAATTCCTGTTGGAAAAGGTCACAAATAGCATCAAGTTCAAATCTGCAAAGTTTGAAAATGTTTCAAGCTGATTTGAAAAAGTTGTGACTTTTTCTCCCTTGGGCAAAATGCTGAAAATTTCAGAATCTCCATGATTCTGAGCCGATTTGTGATTTTTATATCTTCAAATGGGTTCAGATTCAAAGGCAGCCACAATAATGAAAATTGATCCTCTATAGTTGGTATTAAATGTAAAATTTTATCAGAATTTATAAAGAACATTTGATCAATTTTCCATCTCTCTCTAGAAGCTAATGTGAGTTGCAAAAGTCTGAAATCTCAGATTTCTGAAAACTCATGTTTTGAGCTGATTTATGATTTTTGTATCTTTAATTAGGCTCATAATATGAGGAAGCTATAATTATGACTTTTGATTCTCAGATATTAAACTATACTGACAAATTTTCTCAGATTTATTGGACATTTGTAAGTCAGTTTTTCAGGAAGCTTTTGAAGGCCACTTGGAATGCAAAATCAGGAAATGATCCACAAGTTACAAGTGCTTTATATACAAGTGGTGTCAACTCAAGTGGTATAATATCAAGTGGTATCAAATACCAAACAAAGAAAACTTCAAAAATCTTCAATGAGCTCTCATGAGTAAGATTATTTGAATGTGTTTCAAATATCTTTAGCTATTTTAAGTGGTTTCAATTGGTCATTTGTATTTAGTTTCATATTTCTTCATGACCATATTAAGTTAAATCAAATTGGTATCAAACTCCTCATAATAACAATACAATTGGTATCAAGCTCCTCATGATAAAATATCTCCTTTCATGGCTTAACTTGTATTCTTCCCTTGTCTTTAATGCTAATCAATGCTATTTGGTGTTAATTGTCTCTTTTTGGTGCTTAATGCCAAATGGGGGAGAAATTTGTGATAATAGCATTGAGATGTGTGATAATAGCCTTGGATAATGGGGAAGAGAAATTTAAAATTGTGATAATGTCAAATGGGAGAGAAATAATAGAAATGTCAATGCTAATGGGGGAGAAATGTGATAACATATTTATTGAGGAGAAATTAAAATTTTTCATATCTATATGTTGAATAATGCTTTCACCTTCTCTAATGTACTTAATTTCCTATCATTTGGTCATTTTCACCTATGTGCTATTATCATAAATGGATTTGTCATCAATCACCAAAAAGGGGGAGATTGAAAGATCAAGCTCCGTTTAAATTGATTAAGGGGGAGATTGAAAGATCAACCTCCGATTAAGTTGGTTTTGGTGTTAATGACAAATGCCATTATGAGATTTCGATGTTAATAACAAATACTTCTATATTGTTTTGGTGATAATGACAAATGCATATATGAGACTAATATATTTGTCTAAGCTTATTTATGTTTAGTCTCATTTGGAAGGAAAGGTGAAATCAAAGAGGTATGCATTCAAAATCACTTTCTC
Organism: Dendrocalamus latiflorus; assembly: GCA_017311315.1. Taxonomy (NCBI): domain Eukaryota; kingdom Viridiplantae; phylum Streptophyta; class Magnoliopsida; order Poales; family Poaceae; genus Dendrocalamus; species Dendrocalamus latiflorus. Next base: position 28,846,817 of record CM029665.1, on the reverse strand, counting down.
ACTTACTAATGCATTCCTTAGATCCAAAATATAGATTGAACTCTTCAAATAGTTCAAATGAATATGTGCATATGTTTTTCTTCACATAAACTTGTATGCACACATTTAGGGGGGGGGGGGTTCTCTCTCTATGTTTTGGAGTTTCACTAGTATTGATCCATGTTTCCTTTTATACATACATTGGGATCAAACTAGGAGCATGCATTCATTGAAAATCTGTTTTAAAACCAAAACTGTGCTCTGTCTGGAAGAGCGGTAGTACCGCAGTTTTGAACGTCGGAACTACCGGAGAGCGGTAGTTCCGCGCCCAGAAGCGGTAGTACCGGCGAGCGGAAGATCCGGTTTTCGAGCGGATCCTTTTTTCCAGAGAGCACCCTCCGGATGCATTTGAGTTTTCGCGGGATCGGAAGTACCGGCGATTTGAACGCCGGAACTACCGCAAGTTGCGGTAGTTCCGCAGTATAGAGCGGTACTTCCGGAGTCCGGAAGCTCCGGAGGTAGAGCGGAGCCTTTTTTTTACAGAGAGCGCCAAGTTTGGTTCCGGCTCAAGCGGTAGTACCGCGCCGACTTTGCGGAACTACCGGAGAGCGGTAGTACCGCAAATTACAACGGCGGTAGTACCGCACTTTGAATTCAAATGAGTTTATATTCAATTTATTATCTCATTATTTGTTGAGATTGTTATCAATTACCAAAAGGGAAAGATTGAGAATCTAGTCCCTCCATTATGAGTTAATGGTGAGTTTTGGTAATTAATGACAATCGATTTGTGGACTAACATTTTCCATAAGTTGGATGAATAGGTTATGTTCCACAAATGATGATGACTTGAGATGACTTCATGAGTTGAAGGTTATCAAGAAGAGGATGCATCATGTGTTGATGCACATCAAGATTCCGAAGTGAGGATGTTCATGTGTTGATCATCAAGTCAAGAAAGACCATCATGTGTTGATGGAATTGATGAAAAGGATGCATCATGAGTTGATGCATATCAAGACGATGACTCAAGGCAAAGGTATTACTAGCTAGGGCTAAGGATGTATTCCTAGTCTTTTACCGGTCTTGGTGTTTGGTTGGAAGGCCGGATTGCTAGTATAGGTTGCCGTACTATTAAGAGGGGTCATGTCTAGTAGTTTGAGTCTCATCATGTGTTGATAGCTCAACCTCACTTGCTCTAGCTCATCTTGGCATGAGGCTTGCATTTGCGAATGTGTTTTGCAAATGGTTGAAGCCCATGTGGCAAATCCTTGTAACATGTGACTATACTTTGCAAATGTGTTTTGCAAAAGGTTGAAGTCCATGTACCTACTCCTTGTGACATGATCTAAGTTTGCAAATGTGTTTTGCAAAGGTTGAAGATCATGTATTATCCCTTGGCATGGTCTAAGATTGCTTATTGCTATTTTCTTTGAACATAGACCATGAGAGTGACTCTTTTGGATCTCTTTTGATTTCTGCATTGATCTAATGTGTTTGAGATCATGCAAATAGATGGGTTGTGTAGCCCTTTGAATAAGCTTTCCATAGAGTCCAAGATCACTCAATTCCGACATCGGAGTCAAAAGTTATGACCATTTTTCCGAGGGCTGTCTGTGCTGAAAATAGAGGTGCGGTAGTACCGCAAATTGTGCGGTAGTACCGCACTGCGGTAGTACCGCGGTTATAACGGCGGTAGTACCGATTTTTTCAGTGATTTAGCCCTAACGGCTAGTTTGACTTAGCCGTTACTTCGTGCTACAGTAGAATGCGGTAGTACCACACTTTGTACGGCGGTAGTACCGTTTTCCCTGATTTTTTCAGGGTTTTGGCTCCAACGGCTAGTTTTTGTGTGTGGGGTATAAATACTCACTTGTGGCCGGTTGGAGAGTAATCTTTGGCACCTCATTTCACTTTCTTGAGCTAGTGTGAGCTTCTCTACTCCATTGTGCATGTGTTGCACCTTGTGAGCAAGAAGAGAGGTCTCTAGTTGCATGTGTTGCATCTAGAGTTGGATTTAGCATCCATTTGAGCTTGTGCATTCGTTGCACGTGGTGGGAGTCAAGCGAGGGGCTTGGCTTGTTACTCTTGGAGTTTGCCGACTCCTAGACGGCGTTGGAGGCGTCGTGCGCGGTGATCTTCTCAAAGAAGGTTGTGAGAAGACCCGGCGTGTTGTGAAGGTTGGAGCTCACCTACCCGGAGCGGAAAAGAGCTACCACTAGTGGATTTGAGGTGTTTGGCTTAATTCGTGGAGCCGGTCCAATTCGTTTGGGCTTACCTCAACGTGGATTAGGGGAGACCGGCAAGTCTCCGAACACCACGGTAAAAAGAGAACGTGTCATTTGTGGTTTGCTTTCTTGTGATCTTTTTACATTCAAGCAATTTACTTACTTAGCATTATTTTGATTGCTTGTAAACCTAGGATTGCAAACTTTGACATAGGCTAGAATTATTAGTGCACTTAGGCGAATTTATTTGTTCTAGGCGCTATTTGAGCTAAACCAAATTGATTTAAGCTTCCGCATTATATACTTGGTTTAGATAAATATAAAAGGTCTTGAATTGCTAATATTAATTCGTAGAGAATTTTTAGACCGCCTATTCACCCCCCTCTAGTCGGCCTCCTCGATCTTACAGCGGGGTACGGGACGCGAAGCGGCGTGGGCGCGGGCCGAGGTGAGCGACGGCGGGGTGCGGCTACGGGGTCTGGCCGACGGGATGACCGGGCGGCGGAGCTCACCGGCGACGGCAACGACGGCGGAGCTCACCGGCGACGGCGAGGGCGACGGCGGCGCGTCACGAAGGCGGCGGCTCGGCGAGACGACCGGCGACCTTCGACGGCGGCGCCCTGCGCGGCGGTGGCTAGCGGCGGCGGAAGCGGCGGCTGCGGTACGAGGAGGACCCCGGGGGGTCGGCCCCTTTTATACCCGGGTGGCGAGGTGTCCGGGGCGAACACGGCGGCGGCGGATAAGGAAGGCGGCGGCGGAGTTCGGGTCGGAGACGGGGACGGAGTCTAGGTCGGGTACGACCGTGACAGGTGGCGGCCCCACCTGGCGGTGGCGTGGAGCAGCGGGCGACCGAGATCGGTTGCGGCCGGGGTGCGCGGAGAGGATGGGCGACACGTGTCTCTCATCGGGCTGATAGGCGCGGGCGCGGATATGCGCCGCGTGGCAAGGGCGGAGCTGGCCAGGCCGGCGGGCTGGCTGGGCCGGCTTGGTGGGTTTCGGCCCACCGGCCGGTTTAGGAATTTTTGGGATTTCTATTTTTCCAGAAATTCAAGTAAACTATTTTGAGCTCTAGAAAATAGCAATTAAATCCAGAAAATTCCCAGAAAATTCCATAAAAGCCCTTGAGGCTCAAGGAACTCAAATAAAATATTATTGGCAAATGTTAATGTTTAACTTAATCACATTAAACCCTTTTATTTAATGAAAATTCCAATTAAGCTTTAATTAATTCTAGAAAAATTCAGATGGTGAGTTTTATTTTAAAAGCTTCAAAAAGGCTCTGAAAATCAGGATGTTACAATATTGTATCCAACTCGGAAAGCCCCAGGTTGGATCTTTATCCAATATGAATAGAGATCGTATCCCACTCGAAGACTATCATCCGGACCCTTATCGTTTCAGCCCATTAAGTGTGTGACCCTGTAGATTCATGCATATTTGGTCATAGGCTAAAAAGTCTTTTATGGTCCACAAGTCGGTTGCGGTCCCTAGTAAGACATAACGACTCCGAAACATACATAAAGATCATATCAGATGAATCTATATAATGCATATGTACCGATCTCTTTGTCTCATGATACCAGATCGAACTCAAGACAAGAAACGAGCCATCCTATGATAGCTCGATCCTCCACTCAAATCTATAGTGGATTACTCAGTTGTGATTGATTCCTCAACCACATTCGGTATGGCCATACACTTCCTTAATCCAACCACATTTAGAAGCCCAGAGATATCTCTCCTGTTATATATGAGGGACAAATTCCATCTTGATCTCTTATATTTGTTCGCATGTTTTATGGTAAACCTGAAAGCTACCTTTATGACTACCCAGTCATGGAGTTGTGTTTGGCAACCATTAAGTAAACTATTACACATGTAGAAAACAATGATGATCTCAGGTCTAAGGATCCTATATACACTATATATTGGAACAACTGATGACACTTAAGAATATAACAATTCCTGCAATGTCTCATAGTGGGTTAATCCAACATCATGTTCTCTAATATGTGTCCATATTATTGGTTTGACATCACATATCTATGATCTGTGAAACATGATCATCAATCAATACATGTGCTGATATGTAAATATAAGATCAGGGATAATTTAGAATAATATCAAAACATGAATAAAAAGTTCAACGAACAAGTCATATACTTGATGGTCAATATGAGAGATATTTATTCAAGAGACAAAATAACATATTATTTAAAAGATCATAAATATAGAAGTAATACAATATTCTCCATGATTGCCTCTACGGCATATCACTAACAAGCTTCTCGCGTGGAGCAGAGTTAAAAATGAATTAGTGCGGAGAAGCAACTTGAGGTGAATTCTCGTGGGAAGCTGGCACTGTGAAAATGAAAGTACCCTTTGAAGTTTGGGTTATTTACCTACATATGCCATTGAAGTACACCCCATCGGTATCGCCCACACGTCTCCTCTCTCCCACAAAGTTGCATCGGTTCTCTCTCACTCAAGCCCTCTCACTGCCGCCCTCCGCATGACCCCACCGATGCTATCTATCTGTCGACAGGAATCTAGCACCCCCACTCTGCCACGTCATGCCCTAGCCGTATCTCTCTCTCTCTCCATCTCCCAGATCTCGTCTTGGCATCACAGTTGCCTAGATCTCGCACCCCCACTCTGAATCCCTTGATGTCGTTGTTCCTCGAGCATCGACAAGGGCGTCCCTTCAAGGTTTGATCTTCAACCTCCGACTAGTCTACTTCCACATGAACTTAGTTCCTTTTGGTTTTCACGAATAGACAAAGGAGCCTTTGGGTGCTCGGATGCAACGCTTGACCTAATGTGTAATACTTGTTAGGAGATGTTTGCAATGTCTCATTAAGCTTACCTTGATAGCTTGATCTTGTTCATATAGACCTTGGGGAAATTGATTAATTGTTCATGTAGACCTTGGGGAAATTGAATTGTCCATGTAGACCTTGGGGAAATTGACTTGTTCATGTAGATCTTGTGTTATTTTGAGCCTAGGATTGGTTCATAGTCATAGACCTAATACAATTTCAGTCATTGAATTGTGCTGATTGTATTTTGTAAAATTCACACACCTGAAGTAGAATTTTGTATTTGTAAATTTTTTTCACTTGATTGTGAGTTGTTAGCATCATAAGATCATTCCTGATATTTCAAATTAGTTGGCTTTAGTGATGGTGCCCTGCTGAAGAAACATATAGACTGAAGTATCATAGCTCAGCCTCTGCCCGCCGCATTGCAAACTATTTAGTGATAGATCTAAAAAGGCACGTTACAATGTATGTTTCCCCATTGTCGATGATAATATGTTCACAGTCTTGGCCTTTTCGTTACATCAATTGAAAAATTTTACACAGTGCCTTTTGTTGTTATAAATTTTGTAGCATTTGCACTACAGATTTATAAGTAGCTTCCTCTTTTATCTGATGGAAAACATCATTGTTGACAATTACAGGAAGTGATAACAACAAATTAGTGCAACCTATTATTCTTGTGAGCTCCATTCATTGCTTGAAGCTTCCATAAGTGCATTGGAGATAATTCCCTCAGCTGTCAGAAGTAGATTATCATTTGAACATCTAATGTGATCATCAAAGAACCTCATCATCGTTGCTCAAATGATCTTGTGCTTTTTTCTGCCTGTTGTTGTATTCATTTTGTGGAGGTGAGAATTTTGGGAACAAGACTTGCTAGAGTGCCCTGAGAGATGCCCTTGTAATCCTTTCCATCTTAAACTTAGCCGATGGATGTATGCGGCCCTGGATTGGCTCTTTTGACATTGTGGGATCAGTTGTCCCAGTCATTTTTCTTATTCTCGGTTGTGTGTTGTGAGAGAAGTAGAGAACTCATTGATCCAATCTATCAGATGAACTAAATTCGTGGTGTAAGTCTATTTCTACCTTATGTGCTGAACATAGTGCTCAGCTGGTATATAAATTTAATTTATTTTTAGTGATTTGTCTATATTATTCAGTGATTTATTAGAAGCTGGTAATGTGTAGTTAACAATGTTAGCTGGTTGCCTGCTGCAGCCAGTCCAATTTTCTATAGCATTATTGCCAAGTTTCAACAGTGATGATCTAACAGTATTGTTGATTAGTTAAAAAATTGCAAAAATACTGATTTTATGTACATATGGTCTTAAGTTATTTGGACACAATATTTCATCATTGTATACAACAACAAAGGAATAAGACATAAATACATATTAAGTGTTACAACCAGGGGTATCATGTTCTATTTGCCTTTAATCCCTCCTTATTATGTTTTTGGAGCCAACCTATCAGCCAAACGCTTCTCAGGGGTAGCTCCAGAGTCTTAGAGAAGTGGATTCTCAAAGAATCTAGTGTAGAAACTGAAAATTGAGAATCTAAAGCTCTACCAAACAGGCTTACATAGAGAGGTGTAGGATCCACCAACAGTACAGGAGCAAATGCTTTGCGCCAAATAAGCGGGAGAACACATCAAGGGGAACAGGGAAGCAACATCTATGTAACTGGGTGGGTGAAGAGTGAATGCATTGGGGAGGGTGAGCGAATCCCACCCGCGTGGTCACATGATTGCTCGTGAGGCAGGTCAACAAGCCGGGTGGACGAGTTCATCCCATCCACTAAACTGGAAGTAAATTTTATAGGGGAGGCCCTAATGTGAGGCCTCTCTCCCAGATGCTGTCACATCGCTCTAGGGATCTACGTGACAAAATATGAGGGGCCTCATGTGAGGCCCTCACCTATGGACCGATTCTACCACTAAACCTGACCAAACACAGGGATCATCCCAAAACCTGGATATGCCAAAAACTCAGTGTAACACTCTAGGACCAAACACTTTGATATTAGATACCATTTCTTTATAGACCATGTAGAGAATGATGATGTTGTGCTTTTTTTTACTTTGTAGAGTCAGAGCACCAACTTGCAGATATTTTTGCTAAGGCTCTTGATTCTTCTCGTTTTGCTTCTTTGCGAGGGGGAGTTAGAAGTTATTAGCCCTTTTGGTCTATTTTGAGAGAGAGTATGACTTCTTTTGCATCCATTATAACATAATGCATATCTAAATTTAGCAACTTACATTGTATAATATTACATGGAGTTTTGACTATTATCCTTGTGTAATATGATATCTTGTTTTATATCTTGTCATGTCTTCTGCTAGTTTGGTAGATTAATCATGTCTTTCCATATGTAGCTTAGCTCTTGCCATGCTAACTTCCTTAAATGTGAAAAAGTTGAACTAAACATGTCTCGTTGGATCTTATAACTAGTTTTACTCTAGCGATCCTCTTATGATTCATTCATGTCAAATATGCAAAGTTGAGTCTAGAGTCTAAATTGAGCTTTATATGAGTTATGCTAGTTTTTTTTATTAAGCACGAGTTTACTACTCCTAAGCTTTTGTGGCTCGTGTCGGGCATAGCCTACAGACTAAGGAGTAGCTATTTGTTCTTGAACTAAATAAAGAAAATAAAAAATGATCCTATTTGTGCGAATAAACTGATTTTACCAATTCTTTCTTATGAAATGACTTGCCATTATACTAGGAATGAACTTAGGGGGGTTTTGGCTGAGCTAGACCACTTTATTAAGCTTCTTACTTGGAATAGTCGTCGTAAAGCTTGAGATCTAGTACATAACTGAAAAAGCAAAAATGTGAAAAATGGTTGAAGCTTAAGAGGCAGTTGTGGATGGCTCCTAATTCAGGGCTAGCTTGACTAAGACCAAAAATGAATTTCAACAAGTGTTAAATGTATTAATTATGCTTAATTCTAAGTGCTCGAATAAAATGATTCAATTCTGAACTTGTGGCACTCTAAATAGACTTAATTGTAGCTTCTTGGTTCTATTTAGCTTAGTGACATGACTTGGCTTATTTTTGTATACCTTGGTTAAACTATGATCTTGAACAACTTGATGTGCTAAAAATCCATTTAATTTTATATACTTGCTTAAATAGTTTAGTTTTGCTTATATATGATTTGCCATGATCTAAATAGTTATTTCACATAATATGGTTTGGTGCAATACTTATAGAGTTATTTTTGGTAATTTTCATGGCTCCTTAAGCTAAAATTGAATAAAATGCAACCATTTCATTTCATTCATACTCTATCTTCTTCTATGCATATTAATGATTCCATTGTGAAATAAGAAGAAATATTGGTAAAAATGCACATCAGAGTATGATTTAGAGTTTTGGAGTTTTTGTGTGAATTCTTACTAAGTTGGAGATTTAATATTTTGTTGTGATTCTCTTGATCTTTTAATCTATTCTCACCATGCCCAAGGTCAAATAAAAGAATTGTTCTTTCATATAGACCTAGAGTGATATTTCTCATTTTATTTGGTGATTTGAAGCTTTTGTTTGTGGAAAACTTGTTATTTTCAGTAGCTTCACTCTATTCCGACTCATATAGTCATTTTTAGTCTTTGCAATGCTTATTGGACTATTTTGGGCTTCTATTTGCAAAATTCCATCTCTAAATTCTAAAACAACCTTCTATTTGTATTTTTAAGAAATTACCAATGGATTCATCAAGAGAAAGATTGAAGGGCCATACGAGAAGGTCCAGGGTTTTGTTGTGATGAACCATTATCATTTTGGGAGAGTGAAAATTTGCAAATTTTTCTGGGCAGTTTACAGATGTGGTAGTTTAACTAACTAGCTTGTGTTGCTTCGATTTGGTTGAAATGGATGATTTTAGGATATTTGAGTCATAGGATGATTTGATTTGACCTAGGTCTATGCATATGAGTGGCATGACATATGTTACAGCTAACATGGGTCAAATTGTGAAGAAATTATACTCGAAAATAATTTCTTGGTCTTTGAATGTGTAGGGGTGCTTAGAGTCAACCATGATCAACGGCGAGGATCGGGGCTACGCTCATGGAGGAGCCAAAACCCAGAACGATCAAGGATGTCGGGTGAGATAGCTGAGCTCAAGCGTGGTACAAGGATGACGAAAAATGTTGAAGTAAAGTTCGAGCAATGAGTTACACAATGTGGCTTGGTCGGTCCAACTGAGGCATGGTCTAGTAGAACCAGAACAGGAGAAACTTGCCGATGCATGGCAACCCAATGGTTCATCTCCATGTGGTATGCAAGGCGATTGCTTGCAAGAAAAGATGAAGACTGTGTCAAGAAATGGTACTTTGGTAAGTTGACCAAAATACCAGAAACTACTTTGAATCAAAACAGATGCGCTTGGGAAGACAATTTAGGTCAAGAAGGAGCAAATATGATCAAGTGAATCAAACACTAAGGACTTAGCGGATTCGAATTTATGTGCTTTTAAAAAAGTGTATAAGTGTAGTGTGTGAGTAAAATATGTGTTGTGTGGGATTAACGTGTTTTTCCACTTGTACTAAGTGAATAGTATCTATTAGGGTTAGATGGGGTCGATTGCCTTGCCTATTTAACAGGTTGAGATAGAGACTTTCAAGTTAACCATCCAACCATCCTAGTTTTACTCATGGAAGCCATATGTTCTAAGGTTAAGTTTTGAGAAGTGTAAGTGTTGTGATTCGCTCTCTTATCCATCACGTGGAATGACTATAAAACCTTCGTCCTAAAGTGCGAATATATCAACTTTGTTCATCTCTCATGGACCTCTCTTGTTTTGGTTGATTTGCTCTTGATTTAGTTGGTTTTGATTTTACTTCTCCACTTTCTTGATCTTACTAGATGCTAAGAATAAGTAAGTGATGGAGATATACATTGGAAAACAATCATCATCTATCTAGGCATAAAGTTTGGTAAGTTTTTGAAATTGCCCTAGTCTCTCCGAGTGATTTCTTGATACAGTTGTTTTTGTCTTGATTTCTTGGGTGTTCTAACTTATTATGACATGTGGAAATACAACTAAAGCCATCTTGATCGTCATTCACCCACGAGCAAGTTATACTCATCATTTTTTGTTTTTACGTGGTTTTAGTTCAATATTCCTTCAAACGAAAAAAACTTGGAACTTTGGTAACGATTTTCTTGATCTTTGATTGAAATAGATTTCTAACATATTAGAGAAGGTATATAACAAATTTCAAGTGATTTTAAGGCTTATTTTGTAGGTTTGCTTAATTTATGGTATTGGTCTGGTATTAGTGTAGCAGAGCTTGATGAACCAAAATATCCCAATTTTCTTTAAGAGTTTTTAAGATTTTAATTAAAATAGGTTTTTAAGATCATGATCTAACCTTGGTCAAGTTTCAAATATTTTGCAACTATGTATGAAAAATTAAATGGATTTTTAGATTTGAAGTAGTGATGTTTTTACTATTTAGCACAGTGAATTTTCAAAAAAAATTGGATTCTTATACCTTCATAGTTTCTTATAATTATTAAAATAAAGAATCGACGAATATTTGAAGACACTATTTACCTCCTCTATTATTGTACTGGTCCTACAAAGTAGCAAAACCAGTCTCATTCTTTTTAGCTTTTCAGCCAGCTTATAACTTTGGTTTCTATCAGCTAATATTATTCATCAAACTTATCAACCATAGACAAAAGCTATCAGTCGCATTCTAAAAGAACCGAGCATCTACCAAGCAACAAGGTAAGAAAACATGACAACAGTCCATAGCCTAGTTGGAACGAAAACTCAAAACCTTTCCTGAAAAGGCACACCTCGTATGGCAAGTTTCGACTCCGGAATTAGGGAACACTGATTGATCATCATGCAAAATAACGGCAGACTGGTACAATCATGCAAGCATTTAACTTATTTGTGCAAAAGCACAAAAACCGTGTCCAAATACAGACTTCCTAACACCAAAATTCTCTCTTCCATCGCAGCATTTTCAGCATCAGCTTTAGAACTCACTCAAAATCTATTTTAAATAAGATCAAAACATTCAGCCTATCTTCTTTTCAGATACAGCATGGAAACTCTCCTTACCCACTCCTGTTCTCTTGGCTTGCAGAAAAGGGTCGAGAAGAACACAAACCACCATCTCACGCCTTCAAAGAGATCCAGCTCGGTTCCTTCACTAAAAACCACCGAACGAGCACCATCCCCTGCAGAGAGTCCGCATCGAGCACAAGAACTTTTTCTTCCTCGAGCGATAGTTTACCAGCCACGACAAAATGCAAAAAGAACTGCAAAAATGTAAAGGGTGCAAATCCTTGGGTCACCTACAGATGCACTAGGCATGCACACCATTGCCATTGGCATAGTATGTTCCATTTGAAAGACCATTGGCAAGCTTCTTTGCATGCCCATTTTGGTGTACTGTAGATATGTAAGAACCATTGCTTAGAGGATGTTTAGCAGTAATAACATGGCCATTGCAACAGCCTTGTAGCACCCTATCAAGTTGCCCAGATGAGGCCGCAATTAGTCCTGCAGAAATACAAATGAGGATTAACATGTGGTTTCTGGAGCAACTGTTTACAATACAAAGCACAATATAAACGTTTCTGGACAAGAAAACAGAGCAAATTATGAGCAGGAGATTATTCAGCAGCTTACCCACAAATAGTGGAGAAGGTTTCGAAGGTCTTGACTGGAACTCTGGATGGAATTGTGCACCAACAAAATATCGATGATTGGGTATTTCAATTATCTAGAAAATAGCAAACTAATCAATAGGCAACTTTGGCAAAAAAAATGAAAAATTGTTCAAGCAAGTCTAAGTTTTCGTCAGACCTCCATTCTCCTTCCAGTCTCATCTTTGCCAACAAATTTAAGTCCAGCATTTTCAAACTCTGGCACCATATCAGGATTCACCTGTGAAGACGGTGATGTTTCAGTCCATGTCACTAGAAGCAGATCAAATGAGCAGGCAAGAAATAATAGAGATCATAAGATAGACATCAGATTTCATAGCATTTAGATGTATGAACTGGCAAATATTAATAGACAGACCTCATATCTGTGCCGATGCCTCTCATCTACATAATTCACATTGCCATACCTAAATAGTGAAAATAATTAGCGCGGGAAGCCAACAAGTCTTGTAAGAATTCTAACAAAAAAATAACTCTAGGCCTAGGGCTATAATGAGTTATGCAGAAGGGGCTATATGTACTCACAATTTAGCAGACTTGCAATCAGCAACCTTAAAAAATGTTCTCCTTGATCCTAGGCGCATTGTGCCACCCATATGTGTTTTGGAACCCTAAAACAAAAATAAATAAAGCTATAATTCCAAGATGATCTGCATGGGACTGACAAAGTTGTTCTCTTGCCGTTAAATTTTCAATGGCGAACACTGTGATGTTTAATTCACAACAATGAAAATTGCAAGTGACTTTGCAAAAGAATTACCTCAGGCATAAAAATAACACATGGGGTCTTCGTATTGGGGTCAAATTCAGTGCTGTTAGCGTCAGAAAGATTCATGACATGCCGAGCAAACTCTATGACAGCAATCTGCATTCCAAGACATATACCAAGATATGGGACATTGTTTTCACGGGCATACTTAGCGGCCAGAATTTTCCCTTGGACACCTCTATCTCCAAAGCCACCCGGTACTAAAATGCCATCGGCGCCCTGAAATTAAAGCTCTTCGATAAGCATGATAGAAAGTAAAATATGCTACGGTAATCATATAGAACAATTTTTTTAGCAAACTCCTCACCTTCAATAAATTCCATGCTGCTTTGTAAGCATCAGGTGCCTAGAACATTTAGCAAGGGCCAAGTAAGAAAAGAAAACAGCTCAGATTGATCATGCAGAGTAATAGGAGACTGCCAAACCTCAATGGCAGTGGAGTCCTCAAGATCGGCAGAAGCAACCCAATCAACAACAAGCTTCCTGCGGCAATCAACAGAAGCATGCAAGAGGGCCTACAAAATTTTTGTAGTAGACTCAAATATTAGACAGCAGTGATCAAATTTAGAAGGTAAAAACTGGTTATCACCATGGTAATCTAGCTCACTTTCAACACGGAGAGGTATGAATCAGATAAGCCAGTGTACTTCCCGACCATAGCAATCCTCACCTGAAATGAGAGCATTAGTCACTTGGAACTAAGAATGAAAAGGCCCAAGGGCAACAATCAGTGGGGAAAAAAACTAACAGTATCCTGAAGGGCGTCAAATATAGTAGCTCTTGCGACCCATTCATCCAACTTTGGATCCCGAGCAAAGCTGCAAATGTTACAAATAAATATCCATTGCCCAGCATAGAAAAAACATACTGAGTAGATATGGAGACAAACCTTTCAAGGTTCAGAACTTTAAGAATAGCTTCATGTGCCTTTTGGTCCTACAGGGCACAAATAGGATCCAGTATTAAACATAAATGCAGGGGACACCAAAAATGAATTTACTGCAAAGAAAATGAGTGCCATACCCGTAGCAACAAAGGAATACGCCAAATATTGGAAACATCATACAGAGTAACAATGTTTGCTGCCTGCAGAATACAATTACCCATAAGCTAACAGCAGCGATTAGCAGCCAAAGCAAATGAAGCTATCCCTGAAAACAAAAAGTTTACAGTTCCATTACCGGCACATGGCAGAACTGAGAGAGTTTTTCCTTCACATTTTCTTCCAAAACCTATTTAATACAATTGCAGTTTATGAAAAATAATGTAAAGAAACCCAACAAAGTGAAGAGTCTACCAAGATACAGCATAAAGGTAAATGAATTTGTTGACTAACCTTTGTACTGCGACAAGCTAAAATATTTGGGGTGAGCCCAAGTCCCCTTAAACCACGCACACTATGTTGGGTCGGCTTGGTTTTCTACAAGAGCAAATAACACAAACATAGAATAAATACTAGGTAAATGGAACTAAACAGATTTATGCAAATAATGCCATGTAAATGAAATAGTAAGTTAATTGACAGTGGAATATAATAAGTGAATCAACCAGAGAGTCCGGCTACCTGTTCACCAACAACATTCAGAACTGGAACAAGACTGACATGCACCAAACAGAAGTTACCAGCACCTGGCAACCAAAGCAATGTCCAAAAGGAGATTGTAAATACTCGCTTACTCAGGAAAGATGGGAATACAGTGTTTAAGTATCAGTATAACTGTGCAAGTTCCTTACCAACACGATAAGAGAATTGACCCAAAGCTTCGATAAATGGCATAGATTCAATATCCCCTGCAGCAGGAGTTACAACACAATCAAGCTACAGGAAAATTAGCTCTAAACTGTCTATTGGACAGCTATCAACCAAAATAAATATTTAAAACAGTTAATTATCTCATGCTCACCTATAGTGCCCCCCAGTTCTACCACACAGACATCAGCTGGTCCCTCCTTCCCATCCACTGGCATCATTGCAACACGCTCGATCCACTCTTGTATGGCATTTGTGATGTGCGGTACAACCTTAAGGTAAAATTGGTTGAATGATCAGCACTTGAAGAAACATGCATCCAGAAGTTACCAGGACAGACAAAAACAAATACAAGTCCGCATGAGGGGATCCACACCTGGACAGTCTTTCCCAAGTATTCCCCCTTCCTCTCCTTGTCAATAACAGACTGTCATCAACCATAAAAAAAAGTATAATAAGAAAAGTCTGAGCAGTTTGTTATGCAGGGAACAGCAACTGTATTTATAATGTCACATATTCGACATGCTATTATTCTTGTATATCCTTGTGGTTAAATAAAAAATATCTTGCATTGTAAATGTACTCAAGTCATATAACACAACGAGTACATCCTTTTCCTATGCAGAACTAGATATCAACGTCAACATCAATTGAACCATTTCGAAATTGTTCTGGATGTTTGCATGCCGAAGAATGTCGTTAAAGAGCTATGTATCCCCCCTATGCAATATAGTTAAGACTTATGAATTGCACTGATGAAGACTTATGAATTGCACTGATGAACTTTACTACATCTACTGTGCCAATTTGCAAACCCAATGCCATGTAAATTAAGTTCTGCCAAGGAGAAAATAATTTGCTTACCTGGTAGATCTTTCCAGTGGTTATATTATTGTCCCGGGTCAGTTTCATATCAAGAAACCTCTCATAATTCCCAAGATCCAAGTCAACCTACAAGATGGAGAAGACAACACTTAGTTATATGAGAAAATATGCACTAGCTGTTGTAAAATTTGACTTGGTCACATATCAGTACCTCACCACCATCATCTAACACAAACACTTCGCCATGTTCGAATGGGGACATAGTACCAGCATCAGTGTTAAGGTAAGGATCTGCGTATTCAGATAATGCAAAGAGAACATATCAACCTCATGAAGACAAAAGCAAGTAACTAGTGCATGCGAGCAAGTATTAGCTGGCTTGCCGCCAGCAATTCTACAAGGCAAAAGGTATAATCAAGCCCAGGTTCAGCAACAGTACAAGGAGTCACAAGGCTACAACAGCAAAAACAAAGCAGGGTTTAGGTGATACTGGATAAGAATAACTAGGAGCAAACAAAACATGTAATATATCATTGAATTAAGTCAAAGATTCCAATGCGCTAAGGTGGCATGCAATGGTTTGTGACAAGATGATAATCTAAGTCGGCATTTCGCGGCGACTGATATCTAAATCAGCGTTTGCTTTGCCCTCCACAGCATAAGGCATCTGATAGACAGAGACAAGGATGGGAGGGAAAACCTAGGGCATGTTCTTTACCTCACAAGCTAGCGGCTTTTGGCTTTTGCTACAGTATCTAACTTTCAATCGGAGTATTTTCTTGACGGGGTCTATAAGTTAAACGATCTACACGTTAAAAGCCCAACATCTGTACCAGCTAAAATCGTAAGTGAGTATCTGTCTCTCTGTAATCTGTACCGTAAAAAGCCAAAATTCAAAAATTTCAGCCAAAAGCCATAAGCCGCAGCAAAAAAGAACAGGCCCAACCACCTTGTTTCCATGGGCGCAGCATAGAGGACCAAAAGTTTAGGCCAAATTTGAGAGTTGCAGCAAATTTATGCGCATCCAATTAAAGCATATTTTGTTCAGATATCTGGGAATTCGTCCATGTAACTTCCACAAAAGTTTCTCTCGAAAGACGGTAAAACATATTGGCCACAGATACCTCAAGCATAAGTGGTAACCAGTGAAGTAAAAGTCAGAAGCTTCTAGAACATTAGACCAAACTAGGATGGGCCACCTTTGTTCAAACTTCAAACCTTTGTGGCACCACCACATAAATGATCGTAGAAACCCGCCCCCCCCCCCCCCCCCCCCCCCCCAAAAAATCTTCTAGTAAGCAGAAACAGGGAAAAAGATCCCCTTTTCGCTCATAGTGCAGAAGGTAGAGCAGATGTCCCAGTTCTACTTATCCCCTAATAACGAAGCAATCTCTGGAAAACTATCATAAAAAACTGTCTCTCGCACGCACGCAAGACAAGACAAGATTAGCAGGCTAATCAACATCACATCTGTTCCTACACCACAACCCCCTAAAACCCCGGGCTGAAACGACGAGAGCGCTAGGCCGACGGTTGGAAAGAGGGAGTTTTCACCAAACCCAACCAAGAATCGTGGGGTCTCCCTGCACCTACTCCCACTCCCACCCACGGCCGGCCTTGAGCAGCACGAATCGCTCCAAAATCAAATCATTTCGCTGGAAACCGGATCGAGGGCTCAGAGCCGCCCCGCAAAATCCTCCCCGAGAACGCCCCCCCACCAAGCCGCGTTTTTTGGGGCCGCCCCGCCCGAAAGGGAGATTTTTGAACGGGGGAAGAACAAAAAAAAAATGTCGGGCGGCGGCGGGCACGTACCGATCTTGATGGACGTAATGCGGAGGCCGCAAGCCTTGAGGACGACGCCGATGCTGCTGGCCGTGACGCCCTTGCCGAGCCCACTCACCACCCCGCCGGTGACCAGCACGTACTTCATCTCGCCGGGAATCTCGGGCCAATCGGCCGCCGCCGCCTGAACCCTTCTGGCTCAGCCGGGCTGGCGCGCGAGTTCTTGGTCCAGGTGGGGTCGGCGTCTGTGGGCGCTCGCTCGCGAGGCGGAGGAGGTTTTAGGAGGGGAGGGGAGATTTGGCAGGGGAGAAGGAAGGAAGGAAAAGGCGGCGAGGCGAGGCGAGGCGAGGGAGGCAAAAGTGAGGCGGGGGATAATAAGAGGGCAGAGGGCTTTGGGCTATTTACAGCTCCGCTCTAACGTCTTCTGTTCCTTGTTTTATTGTAGTTTTTGGTTTATTTAAATTAAAAGTCACTTCAAATATATTGATTTTTAATTTCAGTTTATTTTTATTTTTGGTTTTTTCCATTTATTTCTTTACATTATCTGTATTATGAGTTTATTATTATTTTTTTCATTTTAAGAAAAAACTAACATCTATTGTAGTACAATTTCAATTATAAATCAAAAGCCACAATCAGAACTTTAAACCATAAATCAATTGGAGCAGGGCCATATATATTCTCTCAAATCGCCCTCTCCATTTCTTTTTGCCCCTTTTGGCCTTGTCTTAACTTTTCTTTTTGCGTGTCTTTTGGGAGGTTAGTTTAACCGAGTTTTTCCGTGGTGAAAAAAACAGAACGATGAGTCAGCGACTTCGTCCAAAATCTGTTTAGGAATTGTTTTACGGGGTTGCCTATTCGTCAAGTGATTAAAAGTTTGCTAAATCACATGCTCTTTTGTTAGCTATTGGATAAAGATTTTAATCATACTCGTTAATCTCTTATCCATCACCAAGGTTAACATCACGATCATAGTCATAGGATTGTACCAGGAATGTCAATACACTCAAATCTCATCCGAAGTCATGTATAGTAGAATAGTGTAAAATTATGTATCATTTGAGATTATGAAAGACTTACGTGTTTGGTTTTGTCTTGTCACTCAATTCAAGGACTAAGTAGTTAATACTTTACATTAAGATTTGAAGGCTTGAATAATAAAAATTAATTTGATTATTTATTTATTATCTTTTTACATAAAATGGTCAGGCAATGTTGATAAAATTACTATCTTAGTCCTAGCTCTCAATGACATAGAATCAAAACTGTGATTCTAGTTATAGATAAGATAGACATTTATTGATCAAATGGTATGTGAAATGAAATAAACACTCATATCACTTGTGGAATACACGGTAAAATGGAAAATAGAATGTGTTTTTGGTAGAATTAGGTAGAATCTTCGATTCTATAATTTGATCTTAGAATGTGATTCTATTTAAGTGTCTTTGATCCAATTCAAGATTGCGATTCTAACAACCTTACCCTCACCCTAGGACAAAGGTTAAAACATACAACTTTTCTGACCTCGAGAAACAGCAAATTTAAGTTTAGTGAACCTTGTACAAAATACAGAGACAAAAATAATTTCTAACCTAAATAAAATAAAATAAACCTAGGTAAACTCCTAGAAATACCCAAATAAATTGGGGGTGTTAATTGCGAGGATATATAATTACCTGCTAGAAGTTTTTTTTCTTACAATTTTAGTAATTTTTGGGAGGAAAAAATAAAAAAAATGAGAGACTTAGTAAGACATACATGAGGAATTGTCTTATCGGAGTATCTTTATACTATATATTTTTCTTGCGCGTGTTTTCTTTGTGTTTTTATGGGTAAAATTAGTTGCGAGATATGTTTTTTCATACAAATCCTAGTTGTTTTACGAGAGTTAAAAAAATAGTTCATGGGGCAGATGGGATTATCTTTACTCATTTAGTTTTTTTTTCTTGTGCGTGGTTTTTGTTTCTATTATGGAGAGAGAATTGTCCAGGTGTTACAACCTCTAGTTACTTTTTGGAGAAAAAAAACACAAAGGGTTGGTGGCATATACATGATAATTTGTATGAATTGATTATCTTTATAAATGTTTAGTTTCCTTTTTCTTGCGTGTGTTTTTTCTGCTGTTGAGAGAAAATCGTGCAAGAGTCTGTATACATGAGGATTTGTATAGTTTTTATTCATATTCTGCTATATACATGAGGAAATCTCATTCGAGAAGAACTTGAGGGAGAAGAGGAGAAGAGGGGAGGGCATATCCGAAATTTCACTGTCCTCTCCAAGGAATATTATTTTAAGATGGCTAATATCGCACGATATCCCGTTGATCCCCAATCCAATGGGATAGCCGCTCCCACTCCCCTCCCTCTCAATGCCGCTCCCCAGCCAGCCTCCCATCGCCACTCCTCGGCCTCCCTCCTCGCCGCTCCCCTGGCCTCCCTCCCATCACCGCTCCCTAGCTGTTCCCCATTGCCGCTGCCACTCCCCCTCCCCTCTTTTCTCTGGCGCAAGCAGCTCCGCACTCCTCGTCTACCTCCCTTGCCCCTCCTCCACCACCGGTGGTGACCTCGTCACCTATTCGCGTCGCCATCTCTCCTCCTCCTGCCACTATCATTCCACCCAACGTAATATTTAGTGTCCCTCCGTTGCTGTGCCTCCCTCCATCGCCACCCGCCGCCCTCTGCTGCTGCCTGAGTCGCCCACCGCCAGACTCCCTCTATGTCCAGGGGCGCGACGAACCTGTCGTCGGAAGTGGAGGAGGGTAGGGTGGCACCAGAGTTGAAGAAGGAGGTAGAGGGGTGGCGCTGAAGTTGACGGAGCATGCACCGGCGGATCCCATCAAAATGGTTACGAATAGTATATCATTTTCTAGATTTTCTTTTATTTTAATTAGCAAAGTGTGCTTTGGCAAATACGCACGATTTTACCGTTTCCATCAGCCGAATATAGATTTTGTAGTGTTTTTAGCAAATGCTGATAAAGTGCCATCTACGTGAGCCAAATTTTCCATTTCTTTTTGGACGGACGAGCGAATTGCTTCTTTTCAACCTCTTTTTCCTTACTCAAACTGTGGTTTCTTCGTTGGAATCATCATCCTTCCAGTCACAACAGCACATGCTGACACGCATACAGTAGCATCATTACACACAAAGTCGATCGTGTGGGTAATGTCGTAATGAGTAGCATGTTCTCAAGTTCTCAATAAGAAAATTTTTAGCTGAGATATTGAGGCAACTCTCACTATGTGTAGCATCGATTATTTATGCATCATGACGACTCGATCAATACCTAACTAATTGCCGGCTAGGTAGGATACTGATTGTTCACATACATATTATGGCTCTCTGAAACTAGGAAATAATTTATACGGAAGTTATACACACACATATACATACACACACACATATATATTATATGTGAAACGTTTTTTTCTACTCCTAGGTGTAATTACTTCCTATACCATATCTTATAAAGTAGAAAGTATCTTATGCAATGAAGGGAATGTACGTCCGTGGTACGTGTAATATATGAGTATATAAGACCATCTAGGTGGTATGTATACTTTTTAAGATGATATGTACAGTTTTTTGAGTATACCTCTTTTAATGTATGAATATAAAAGTATTAGAAAAAGTATGTCAAAAACTATATGTTCTCTTGCAATGTTTTTATATGGATGGCAATAAAGTATCTTAGAATTAGTATATAAATATATGTAAGGTGATGAAAAAGTAGTATTGGGAGTAGCTATATCTAGAAGTAGAATGCATTTTTTTTCTCTCTATGTATGTGTGTGTTTTAATGAAAAAAAGGAACCTGAAAAATATGTGTTGTGTGCGGTTCCTCTTTAAGATAATGCGTGCTTGATAGAGTACTATTAACCAGGATAACTCATGTAGTGTGCAAGAGTCTACATGTGTAGCCAATTCAGTAGTCTACCTGTGTGTAGTGTACGTGCCACACTGCTGCCTTAGTTGGTGTGCAAGTGCAACAGTGAAATCATGGCCTGAGCAATAGCCAATAGTACGGGGAAAATTGCATATGTACCTTATAGTTAGCAGTGACTTGTAGATTTACCTTAAAATTTTTGTACGGATAACCAATTTTTTATTCGAAAATACAGAAATATACCCGCGACAAATTTTTTTACACAAATAGGCTCGAGTCGCCAAACCATTGGGCGATTTACGCTTGTCGCCCCACCAAAACGCGACTTATAAAGAATCTGGTAACCGTTGGGCGATTAAATGCAATCGCCTCCCCGTTAAGCGATTCAATTGAATCGCCCCCCGTTCGGCGACATAAAGAAGAGTCGCCCAACGGGGGGCGACTGCATGTGCATACAGCCCGACGGCCAAGCCCCTTTCTTCCCCACGCCTGCTCGCCAATCTACCTCTAGGCGTCTGCATGGATCCTGTTAAGGGTTTTGTGAATTTTGTAATTTGAAACTCGTAAAAAATGTGGTATAGTCACATATACTGGTATATGTCACATTATTTTGTAATTTCGTAATTAAGTCACACAAGAACTGGTATTTAATATTTGTCACATTACTTGATATAGAAATATTTTTCTATACGAAAAGAAGAGATAATAGCATTGTTTGAATTTAAATGAACTTTATAATATAATGCAGTAACATGCCGCGTATTTATCCATTACATGCATGACATACACCCCTCACTCCCCACCCTAAGGTGCTCCATCACCGCGCCCGCGTCCTGCCATACGGCCCCGCTTGGCCGTCCTCTGGTGCAACGGATTACGAGGCGGCGGGGGACGAGGGTCCGAAAAAGTAAAACGATCAGGTGGGTTTCGCACCCGCGGCTGCGCCGGTGGAGTCACCTGCACCTCCGGCTGTGTGGGCTCCGGTGCACCGGGGAGGCCACCGCTGGAGAGAACCTCCGGTGCTGCGTCGGAGGACGGCCCAGGCCAGTCCGCAAAAAACTGGTCCACCTCGATGTGGCCCGGGGAGAAGCGTCCCTGCTGCTGGTAAGGACCTGCAATAGTAATATCGTTAGTTCGTTGCATGTCGTCTTAGGTTAAAAACAAGCTCGGACGATGCGTACCCGTACATGGCGCCATGAAATCATCCGTGTGGAAGCCGGGGATGTACGTAGGAGGCCGTGACCAAGCAGAACTCCCTGGCTGGTCCGGGGGAGGTGGACGTGTCCACGTAGAACTCCCTGGCTGCTCCGGGGGAGGTGAACGTGTCCACGTACTACCTCCGGAGTAGTGCCACGCTGGTCGGGGTGGCACTGGTGGTCAGGGTGGCACTGGTGGTCGGGGTGCACTGGCCGTAGGTGTGGAGACCATCGGTAGCCTCGTGCAGGACAGTAGGCTGACGATACGTCTACACCCTGCCTCCATCCGTCGCGCAAAGCTGACGGCCTCCTCGCGGGTCAACTCCCCACCTGTGCCCCACCTCTACACTAGTGCGGAGGACTCCAACCACATCGCGGCACCGACGTCAGCCTGGACAAAAAGACATAGAATGGTCCATCATCGAAATGATATTGCCATTTGAGAATTTTTGAAATTACAAGTTACGTACCGCGATGTGAGCGTCGCGTGCGAAGTGCGCAGGGTACGCGTCTATCGGTGCGGCGACGTGTGGGGTAGGTGGGTCAACGACATGTACCAGCCTGGTACGAGTCCGCGCCTGGTACCAGATGAGGTACTCCGCGTAGTCGGCTATGTCATATGGCCGGTCCTCCTCCACGCGGTCATCCAGCGCACCCTCCCACTGCGCAATCCAGGGCTGCATCCTCCTGGACCAGTCCGTGCCTTTCTTGACGCCCTTCGTGGTGTGCCTGTTTATAGAACCATTACGTAATGTAAGTACTTACGATCACAATAGTAAGTACGTACAAAAATATCAGAAGCGATCACTCACGCGTGCACGCGGGGCGGAATCGGCGGCCCGACTGGTACAGGAAGTGTCTACCGCAGCCCAAACTGCCGCATGACGCGCTGCGGTGCGTAGTCCTCGACGTAGATGCCGTACACGAGCTTCCGGCGGGTCAGCCAGAAAGTCTGGTCGCGCCAGCACAGTGCAGACAGCCCGTCAGGAGCACGGGCCTGCACTGCCTCCGCTGCGTAAGGCTCCCAGCGCACGTCGGAGTCTGCGAGGTGGTCCAACTGCTCCACAAAGGGGTGGTACGCCCGCGTGACCTGCACGTGCACAAACTGTACCTGCAAGAAAGGCAAATTATTTTAGTACGACGATCGTTAATAAGTTGACTACGATAAAATAAAACTCACTCGTCGACGACACCAAATAGAACCCATCGTCGGCCGGTCGATGTCTCCCCCCGGGTACATCTCGGCCCCGTAGGGACCCATGTCGTCTAGTACAGGTCGTCCGAGACTGAAGCGCTCGAACGACCACAACTGCAGCAGCAGGGGACATCCCGTGAGGATCGAGTTCGCCTTAATCCTCGTGCACGCATCGCACAGGCCGCGGTACGTCGCAGCAAGTGCGGCCGATCCCCAGCTGATCTGGACGGCCTCGCCGTCCGCAATCGCCCTCGCATAAGCGATAAGGTGCGCGTCAACGGTGTTGCCGTGGCTGGTGGTGAAGAGCACCCAACCAAACAGCCACAGCAAGTAAGCCTCCAGGTGGCGCGCGACGGCGTAATCGTCAGCATCTGCAACCATGCGCTCAACCTGAATGCGAACAAGTTTTTATTAGTATGTAATTGCACAAATAAGAGTTTCGAAGACGCGATCGACTTGAAACACCACGTACCCGGTACTGTGCCAGCCACCTCAGCGTCGGTCCATGCTTCTGCCTCTCGTCGAAGATGTGGTGCTGATCGGCCGGTGGAAAGACCCCCTGGAATCTGCCGAGCAGGTCCTCGCGCCACTCGGCGGGAGCCTCCGGTAGGAAGGCAGCGTCTCCCGCGACCGGAAGGCCAAGGAGTACGGACACGTCCTGCAGGGTCGGCGTCATCTCCCCGACTGGTAGATGGAAAGTGTGCGTCTCGGGCCGCCAACGGTCCACCAAAGCCGTCAGCAGGGAACGGTCGAACGGGAAGCGTCGTGATCGCTCCACGCCCGCCTCGTCCCCCTCCCCGGCCAAGGCACCTCCGTCCTCATCCGTGGCCTGCACCATCCGGGCAAGAGGGAGAAGTCCGGCATCCCGCAGCCTGCAAATAAAGTGAAGGTCAGCATTAAATATTTTTATGGTAATACTAAAATGTTGGCGTAGTGCAAACCTGACAGTCCAGGGGGTCGAGTCCCCAGGCCACACGAGGTGTGCGTGTCCGGACCACTCCCAGCTCAGTCGACTCGTCCGTGCTCCCCGGTGGCGGCGCACGACGGGAAGCGCGGTGCACGCGGTCCAAGTGCTCGTCCAACAGCGTGTACCGCCAGTCACCCGCCATAACTGTAAAATTATCTAAATGTAAATTTGTACACTACATTTTCTACAATAATACATGAAAAATAGTATACAAAATTTCGACACAACAATTTTCTACATTTAAATTTTCTTCATTTCAATTTTGTAAACTGCATCTACATTTGTACATTGAATGATCTACAATAAATTTCTAAAGTAAATTTTCCACAATAATACATTACAAATATTATACAAAAAAACTATATTTTTCTCCATTTAAATATGTACATCTAAATTTGTAAACTGCATCTACATTTCTAAATTTAATGTTCTAAACTAGATTTTCTAAACTAAATATCTAAACTAAATATCTAAGCTAATTTTCTAAACTAAATATCTCTACTAAATATCTAAACTAAATTTGTAAACTAAATATCTACACTCTACACTACATTTTCTAAACTAGATTTTCTAAACTAAATTTTCTAAACTAGATTTTCTAAACTAAATAGCTAAACTAAATATCTAAGCTAATTTTCTAAACTAAAATTTCTAAACTAAATTTGTAAACTAAATATCTACACTAGATTTTCTAAACTAAATTTATCTAAACAAATTTTCTAAAATTAGGAAAATACCTGCAAATCCCGCGGCTTCTCCTCCTCTCCCTCTCCTTCTCTTCTTCCCTCTCCTCCCCCTCTCCTTCTCTTCTTCCCTCTCCTCCCCTCTCCTTCTCTTCTTCCCTCTCCTCTCCCTCTCCTTCTCTTCTTCCCCTCTCCTCCTCCTCTTCCTTCCTCTCTTCTGCTCTGTCTTCTCGCGCGGTGGAGAGAGTGAATGGCGAGCGAGCAGGCGTGGGGAAGAAAAGGGGCTTGGCCGTCGGGCTGTTTCACATGCAGTCGCCCCCTCCCCCCGTTGGGCGACTCTTCTTTATGTCGCCGAAGGGGGGGGGGGCGATTCAATTGAATCGCTTAACGGGGAGGCGATTGCATTTAATTGCCCAACGGTTACCAAATTCTTTATAAGTCGCGTTTTGGTGGGGCGACAAGCGTAAATCGCCCAATGGTTTGGCGACTCGAGCCTATTTGTGTAAAAATTTTTGTCGCGGGTATATTTCTGTATTTTCGAATAAAAAATGGGTTATCCGTACAAAAATTTCCATTTATATGGCTTTGCTATTTTGCCTCATACTTGGAATGCCCCCTTATTATTTTGCCCCACTATCCACTTAGCTGGTTTTTTAATTTCATTTTTCCTTTTTTAGCATGGGAAAGGACAGATCTACCCTCCTCCTTCCTCCTCCTCCTTCCTCCTCAACGCCAGGGGCCGGTGACAGCCACGCCGCGCGCGCCCCCGTGCCACGGCAGCTGCGCCACGTACGGCCGGAAAAGTGGCACCGCGCACCCCACCAGCTGTCGCTCCGACTCCGCCTCCTTCTAAGCCGCCGCCTTCCTCGGCGCACCCCCCTCCACTGCGCACGCACGGTCGCACGAGCTCGCCGTCGCTGAGGAGGACCAAGGTGAGCTCCGACCGAGCCCACCCGAAACAACGCACGAAATCCCCCACCGCCACCACACGCGCCGCGGCAACGGCGAAGCGCACCGGTGCAATGGAGGTCGCCTCCCCGTCCCCTTCCCCGCCGCCTCCTTCCAAGCCGCCGCTCCGCCTCAACCCGGCCGCCCTCCTCCTCCGCCCCCTTCCGACCCCGCCCCAGGCTACACCGCCCCCCGTGACGTCTACCCCGCGGCCCAGCGCCAACTCGATCGCCTCCTTCCTCTCCTCCCTCATCCTCCACCTCCAGCGGCCGAAGCAACCGAGCCCCCCCCCCCCCCGCCGCGCCGAGGAAGGCGGCGGCTGAGAAGGAGGCGGAGTCGGAGCGGCAGCTGGTGGGGTGCGCGGTGCCACTGTTCCAGCCATACGTGGCGCGGCTGCCGTGGCAGGCGTGGCTGTCGTCGGCCCCCTGGCGTTGAGGAGGAAGGAGGAGGGTAGATCTGTCCTTTCCCATGCTAAAAAAAGGAAAAATGAAATTAAAAAAACCAGCTAAGTGGATAGTGGAGCAAAATAATAAGGGGGCATTTCAAGTATGGGGCAAAATAGCAAAGCCATCTAAATGTAGGGTAAATCTACAAGTCACTGCTAACTATGGGGTATATATGCAATTTTCCCATAGTACGTAGTTGTAGTAACTAGCTAGGAAGGAGCCAATTATGCATGGCCTCCCTGAAGTTAAGGGCAGAATCAGGGTGCCTGTCCGGAGCATGTGAGGACATACCTTCAGAACGTGCATGCATCTGGGGGAGAAAAAGGCTGCACTTTGTTTTGTACCATTACACTTGGCAATGTCACATAGACATAGATGTAAGCCAAAAGAAAAAAAAAGGTTGTAGCTGGAGCAGCAGGATATATCAAAAGGTGCATAACTTTTGTATTACCTAAAAAATAACTTTTGTATCGTACCACCCTTTATTTTTCTCCTGAGCAGACTTCAGTGGGTTCACAAAAATATTTGACATGCATCACCTTCATGCCAGGATAAGTGCATCGTATGCTCTGCAAAAGTAAAGGCTAGTAAGTTTACCTCATCTATATAGCTGTACAAATCTCACCATATAATAAGCGGCAACCATATATTATTGTACCAACAGTAATAGAAACAAAACAAACAAAAGATTCATACAAATTAATGATATACCAATTGCCATGCATCCTGTTCTTCCGGTGGCTGACATATGACTAAAATCAACCATGCCTGACTGGGCACATGGACAGTAAGTAGTTTACACAATCAAGTCTAGGGGTGGAAAAAAAAGTTCGTTAATGGGGCTCGTTGGCTCGGTTTAAAATTGCTTCAATTATACTTGTTAATTAGTTAAACATTAAAATGAGTTGATTTCAAATTAATTTGAATTTTGCTCTAGCTCGGTTCGGCTCAGCTCGTTAGCTCGTTTCTAAAAATAATTTTAAATTATACGTAAAATGAATCAAACTATGTCAATTTTAGGAAAAGCTCGATCATAAGACGAGGACTTGGCTCAATATCCACCCCTAATCAAGTCCATATATACATGCAAAAGTGCCAAAGACTTCAAAATTACACTGGAATGAATTCCAATCATGAATCAAAACAGTATCACTGCCAATTTTTTTGGAGAAAGTAGCACTGCCAATTTAAATCACGACTTGTCTACATTGCATTGCCGCTCAACGCCTTAAGCCTTGCCAATGCTGCAGTTCGTCTTCTCAGGCGACGGCAAGCCTACGTGACCTCTCCAAGCGGCCCCAAAACACAAGCCTGGGCAATTGCCCTATAGTGTTTGGGTCCGCCCTTGATGTTCTCTTAAATCAATTTTATGGTATAATGTCCTGGTCTAAGGCGAATTGAAAGATGTCTTCGATCTGCCTAATTGCTACATTGCAGTGTGCTTCAGCACTATGCATGCAAACTAGTCGTAAAGATAATTTTGTTAGCGTGTGTACACACGCGCACAAGCATTACGAAGCTCATGACACAAATTAAAAGACACTGATTTTTCACGGCTCACGGTTACTACCATATGTAAACTTGTATTAGCTACATGCACTAAGGCATGAGTTTAGCCATGCGCAAACAAGCGCCAGGGATTTGGATGTCTTCTCTCCCAACCGCTAATTGAGTTGAAAAAGAAATTAAGCTGCCATTGTAAACGTTTTACTAACCATAAATTAAGATCTCAGGTCTCGTTTCGAGCATGAGAAAAAAAATTCTCAATATCTATAAAAATTAAACTTTTCATACGAAATTCCTGCATTAAACGCGGCATCAATCAGATAGCTAAACAAAACCGTGAAGCGGAGATGGAGCGGATCCCTGTCCCATGTGATCGGTGGCTGATCAACGATGCCGTCGCGGGGTGCTGGTACGTGCGGCATGCGGCAAGGCAGTTGGCGCTAATATAAGACTACCCGCTAGTTTGGCTTTCAGGTTAAATGGAGTGTTTAGATATTATTTGGATGTTTTTTTTTTCTAATCATCATCTAAATTTATGACCTTTGAATTAGAGATCAAAGGGTCCCTTGTTTTTGAAGGGGGCACGATTTTTTTTAAAAGGAAGAGGGTAGAATTCAAGGAGAGAGAGAATTCATGGCCATTGGATTTCTAATCCAATGGTCCTAAATCTGGATGATAGTTAAGAAAAAAACATCCAGATGATATTTAACAAAAACCCTTTAGTTTTTAACTTTTAATTTCTTATTTTTATTTTTTTGATTTTGTAGCCTTTTTGGATTTTCTGTATTTCTTTGCATTGTTAGTGATGGGTTAACATGTCTTTTTTATTTTATTAAAAACCATCAATAACTATAGCACAAAATAAATTATTTATAGTATTAAATAGTAAAAAATAAATTATAAGTAATAAAAAACCTAAATGAGCAGGGCAGCTTCAGTGTCTCTGTGTATATGCACATGCGGTCCAATAGTGCAGTCGCAGGCTCGCAGCTAGCTAGCGAATGCAGCATTCCCCATGCATGTCCGCATGCGTGCAGTGCCAGTGTCTGTGTACATGCACAGCATATGTGTACTACGCCGGTGGAGACTGGAGCGCTACGTGCCGCGAATTCCGAGGCTCCTCACATGCATGCATGCATGCTGCATGGCCGGACTCTGACATGCGGTCCCGTCTGTCATAGATAAGACAAACCGACACATGCATATTATATAATATATATGGAGAGACAACACTGATAGTTAATTGGTGCTAATTAATGGTTAATTGGTGCTAATGTGCTCACTCTAACAAGAGATCGATCTAGCCCAAAAAGCTCGGATCGAGCGGATGGCAAGCCCCAGTTCACTTATACTGTTTTGTAGAAAACCTCTTGCGCAATAAAATTTTATGACAAAAAGGTCCCTATCTTTACCCCTCTCCTATATCGCTCCTCTCTCTCTCCTGTTCGTCTCTCAACTACCTAGCGTCGCCATCGCCCGGTCGACCCAGCCGCCATCTCGACCCAGCCGCCATCTCCCTAGCTTAAGGTCAGGATCCACCTGAGGTGTGGCTGGCGATGACCCCCAACGAGCGATTCTCGTCTGAGATGGTGAAGGCGAGCTTGAATTCGGAGAGCGATGGCAACGAATCTGACCTCAATTCGACAGGGAACGAGCCCAACGACGATGAGCAACACTGGATCTGGGCACAGCAATGAGGAAGACGACAACAAGACGCGACCTGAATCCGACGGCGACAAGATCTGACGAGGAAGAGCTCGATCTCGCCTGAGCTACTGCTCCGCCATCGAAGGAGTTCGAGGCCACTGGATTCTCGAGCAAGGAGAATAAGTATGAGGAGAACAACGGTGGCAAAGGGCCGAAGGAGGTCGAGTAGAAGGACTCTAGAATGGGATCCGACGAGCTAGCGGTGATGAGATCCAATGAGGAAGAGCTTGTTCTCGGCGGAGCTACTGCTTTGCCATCAGAGGAGTTCAAGGCCATCGAATTCTCAGGGCAGAAGGATGAGGAGAAGAGTGATGGTGAGGGGCCGAAGGAGGTCGAGGAGGAGGACTCCGAGATGGGATTCAATGAGCTGAAGATCATGGGGCACGGGGAGGCGGGGGAGGAGCTATGCTAGGTTGAGGACCAAAGCATCGTGGTGCCACTGGAGCTGTATGACCTTGGTGGCCAGGATGGCGTGCTTGTGCTCGATGTGTGGGGCAGGCGATGGTAGCACTGACTGATGGAGCGACAAACAGGAGAGAGAGAGGACCAATGGGGGATAAAGGGGTAGAGATAGGGAACACTTCACGATAAAAATCTCATCGTGCAGGGGGTTACCGCAGAATTGCATAAGTGGGATGGGGGCTTCCCACCTGCCTCGATTCGAGTTGTCTAGGCTAGATCCAATGTCCCTGCTTGGCACAAACACATTAGCATCCAATTAGCCATTAGCATATACATACATACATACATACATACATACATACATACATACATACATACATACATACATACATACATACATACATACATACATACATACATATGTATGTATGTATATTCGTATGCATGTGCATATAAATGTACATATATATACACATATATATGCATACACACAAATATATATGTATATGAATATATGTATGTACATATGTATATATATACACATATATACACAATAGCTCTATTCTACTCCAGGCGTAGAATAGCTTCTTTTACACGTCGGCCAGACAAGCATGTCTAACCCACATCTATGTACCACTTCGTACGGGGACCAAGTTAACTAATGACATGTAGTTAATCAACCAACAAATATAGGTTCCTTATTAGTAATAGAATGTTTGTTTTCTTGTTTTAGCCATAATTTTTGACTGGTAGCTCTGATTCACGAACGGTTTCACCAGTAGGTTATTGATGACGAGAGGAACAGAATGCCATAAGTCTCGCTAATAAACGATAAATACATCTATGATGTAATAAAAACTGAAGAAGGATGCAGTAACACACCAAAAGGGTGCAATAAAAGCACTAGGCATATCCCAAACATAGTAAAATCACTTTATGTGTTTACTGTGTCATTGTAAAGAAACAATGTTCAAGAAATATGCTAGGCGGATGACGAGGAGGGGTTTAGCGCCTAGGGGGGCCTAAGCAAGTGAATTTAAAAAAGTGACAGCGGGCCAGAGATAAGCAATTATGCATATATATGTGATGTTTAGAAGAAGAAAACCTAGAGCAACATTGATGTAAAAATAGAGTTGATGTCTTGATGATGATAGCTCTTCATCCCTTAATGTAATTTTTTTGATGCAAATGCTTGATGTAAATTTGTAAACATACACATTAAGCAATTTATGAGATGCTTGGTATTAAATCATATGATTGAAGTATTTGCATATGTGCTTCAAATTTCAAATGAATGAAAGAAATGATAACAAAACAATAATGCACATGCAATCTAAAATATTAAGTTCATAACCACACAAATATAGACATTGTTCTCAACCTATGGCATCACAAGTTAGTCACACATAGTGCCATAGACATAGACATGGTTCTCAAAAGTCACAAACAAGCAAGAAGCAACATAGTTAATACAACTTGTGCCCATATTGCAATGAACACACAATTTCATGATGCTCCTCCTCTTTTGATTCGTCCATACGTCGGTCATGATGGAGAATCCGGTCATGGATCTTTCTCCTTCATGTGCTTTCAACAACACTTTTGTTCTCAACATTTCCTCCTTGAATAATGTCTCTTGAACCTCATATTGGGAAGGACCTCCAAAGCCCAGTCCAAAGCGACGAATGGCCTCCAACATGTATTGAATTCATTGTTGTTGATGGCATTGAAAGGAACACCAAAAGATAAGATACAAGCCACAAGGTTAGATTAGTAAAGAATGAATCAACAGTATACAAGAATGAAATGATAAATTCAAGCTTTACCGAAAACAGAAAACCATCTCGCCACATATTGATTCACTTTATGATGTCTATCTTTCCAAATTACCTCCGTTTTTTGTTACTTCTTCAACTCTTGAGTGCTAAAAGTGCTCTCTTGAGGATCTATTGGATTTACAAATCTATCCATAGGCCCTAACTTTCTAGGTACCGATCCCCTGATGTCTTCAATCTTTTCCTCATTTTCACCGTCACCTACTATGCTCATATTTTTTCTAACCTCATCCTCTTTGGCTTTCTTGGCCTTCTTCTTGTTTTTACCTTCTCAATAGAATTATGACACTTATCTTAGTCTTCTTTTGTGGATTTAGGGCATCTTGCAACATTTCCTTGAATATGTGCAATATGTTACTTGATCCTATATATGCCCCCGGAAACAACCTTGTTGCACAAGATGCATTTGACCTTGTCCAAATTATGTGGGTTTACCAACACTCCATATTCCCACCCTATGTCACCCGACTTCCTCTTGAGGCTTTATTTGGAGCTCAACTCAGCAGTCGATGCAGTAAATGACATCCTAGTAAAAGGATTAAAAAACACTCAAACAGTAAGTACTAAGTAGTAGCAGTAGTGCAGTGTGAAATTACTCAATTAGCAGCAACAGAACATCAGCAAACTAGCAGTCCTAATTACTATTTACTCAAAGTCTCAAAGTGGAGTCATAAAATAAAACCACCATATAAATTAACTAGTCATATCCTAATTCCTATTTATTATTTACTACTAGTATACTCGATTGCCATGAACTAATTAACTGACCATGTACTATGGTTCTAACTGAGTGAGTGACTCAATAAAATCTGACCAATGGTCCAAGCCACCAAGAGACCAAGGTCACCAAGCCAGACACTGACCTCAACTGCGCCTTCGTCCTCCTCACTGCCACCTCCTTCCACCCCAGTGATGCCTCCTCCGACATGCCACCCTCCTTCTCCCCACCTTCCCTGCCTCTCCTCTCTCCCTCCTTAGCCTAGACCAGCTTCACCATGCCTAATCCCATAGATCCAAGCAGATACGATGGGGAGGTAAGGGAGAAAGGGGTGGGGGAGGCGGGTTGGAGAGCGTGCAGCAGGGAAGGGCGTGATAAGACGTAGGCCGCGAGGGAAGAATACGAAGTGGAGAAGATGGTATACTTTGGTGATGGGGAATCTGATGAGTCAATGGCGGCTGCCCTGTGCATGGGCAACCGATACCCTAATCCCCTATGCGACGCCCCCAAATCATGGTCGTTCCACTAGTAACTTCCCCTTCCCCCCTTTGTTACTTATACCCTCCTCTATTCTCTGCCTAGTGCGCTTAGGCAGTCGACTCCACCTCCTTAGCATTGCCTGGCCGCCATGGCCGCCCGGCCAATCGCCACGTTGAGCCCACTTACTGCTGCCTTGGACCGCCTCACCACCTAGCCAGCCGACTACCACTCGAGGCGTGGCGGAGCCATGCCGCCCAGCGACTAGACGACGTTTGAGTGGCCACCCAGGCCACCTTCTTGAACATTGCAAAGAAATTACCGTGACCCCTTTGTGTGCTTATTGCATCTCTATCATACATTTACTACAATCTCTTAATGTTTATTGCATCACTAAAAGAGATTTTCTGTGACCTCTATATGCATTTACTGCACCATTACAAAATATTTTTACGACCTCATTGTGCATTTACCGAACCTGTACAACATATTTCTTCAACATCCCTCTGTGTTTACAACACCATTACAAGATAATTACTTCAACCATCATTGTGCCTTTTTTAGGAAAATACTATGATATTTTTGTTCGTATACTGCTGCTTTACAAGACCGACATTGGGCATATCCCAAATGTAGTAAAATTTCTTTATGCATTTATTGTGTCATTGCAATGGAATTATTGTGGCATCTTTATTTACTTGTTGCACCTCTATCGCACATTTACTACAGCCTCCCAATGTTTACTACAACATAGTAATGTTCGTCTACTGCACCTTTACAGGATAGACACTGGTCATATCCCAATGTAGCGTTTACTGTGTCATTGCAATGGAATTCTGCAACCTCTTTGTGTGCTTGTTGCACCTCTATCATACACTTACTACAACCTCCTAATGTTTACTACATTACTAAAAGAGATCTAATGCAACCTCCATATGCGTTTATGGCACTGTTACAAAGAAAATTTTACGGTCTCATTGTGTGTTTACCGAACCTGTATAATAGATTTACTATGACCTTCGTTTGCATTTACAAAACTGTTACAAGATATTTATTGTGGCCTTCATTGCACCATTTTTGAGAAATTTACTGCGATCTTCTCGTTCATTTATTGCACCTTTATAAGACAGACACTATCACACTTAGTATTAATGCACTCCTTATGCCTTTGTCTCGTCTTTATTGGGGATTTACTACCACGCTAAGCATAGAGGAGGTGCTTGTAGAGAGAAATGTGGATTGATTGCAAATTTTGAATGACGATCACTATTACAAAAAGGGTCATCCTGGGCGCCACACCACAGACGGTTCAACATAAACCATCAGTGATAAAGTTATCACAGATGATTTTACAAGACGGACAGTCTAAGTTCACCACGATAGAAAGAACCGTCTGTGATGACCTACTTATCATAGACGGTTTTAATTCCAAATCAAAACAAAAACCATCTGTGATGTCCATACTTATCACAAATGATTTTTTTGAACCGTCTATGATGTATCACAGACGATTCAGAACAAAAATAATATGTGATGACCTACTTATCACAGATGGTTCTTTACCAAGAATCATCTGTGATAATATTTCAACTTACTCTCTCTCATCAAATTTGAATTCCTGCTCATCTCGCTGGATTTGCTTTTTAAAATAGAAGGCTCAGCTATTCGTCTTTGCATCTCCTTTTCTCTCTTCTTACTTCTCCTCCTCCGCTCCTCTTCTCGTCCACTCCTCTTCTTCTCATCTCCTCTTTTCCTCATCTCCTCATCTCTCTTCTTACTTCTCCACTTCTCCTCACCAAATTTTTCCTTAAAAATAGAAGACTCAGCTGACTATATCCCCGAGCTCCTCCACCTCTGGTTGTGACACCACGGTTCACTGCATAAGACACTCTTGTCGTAAGAGTGTCTTATGCAGTGTCACTATCGTGACACAACGGTGACGCTACTGCTGTTGGCCTCTCCTTCAACGCCAGTGACATATCCTCCACCCCTCCCCTCTTTCTTGATGCTTGGATATGAAATTATGAAATAGTTGGATGGCTAGAGTTTTAGCCATGTAAATCTTGTCTCCCTAAACTTGTATCACAGGTGATATATCCCCCACCACTTTACTCCAAGAACTTGCATTTTATTTTCTCGGCTCCCTAAACTTGTTTGTTTTCACCGTAGGTCATTTCCTCCGTTTGCTAACATAATTTGCTGATGTGGCACACGTGCCTGCTAATAGACTTGGTGCATACGACCATGCCTTACGACTGCGCGCCTATGACCATGGCATATGACCATAGCATACGATCATGTCTTATGACCATGGTTTATGACCGCACGCCTACGACCAAGACATACCAAAGCAACAAAACAACAGCACCAACAACCTAAATAATGAGCCACCAAAGACATGGCATCGATCATAAATAGGCCTGCTTTAGTTTATTTGCATTATCTGATTGTGCAATTTTATAGTGCAATTAGAGAATGTTGATAAACTGAAGGAGACCTATTTATGAGGATACGGGAATGCAATCATAGATGGTTCTTAACTAGAACCATCTGTGATAATAGACTATCACAGATGGTTCTTAACTAGAACCGTCTGTGATATTAGACTATCACAGACTGTTCTTAACTAAAATCATCTATGTTGTAATTTATCATAGATGGTTTGAGAGCCATCTATGATAACCACCTGTTATCATATACACATAAATTCAGATGGGTCAGAAACTATTTGTGATGACGGTTTTGAACCGTCTGTGATGACCCTTTCTATGGTAGTGGATATCTCCTAAACTATTCATCCTATTTACAACCCGTTTAAAGCTTTTTGTTGGAAAAATGTGCTTAACAAAAAGCAATTCATGATGAACATGTTTTAACTCTATAAAAATGGTTACTGCAAGAAAAGTTCGGATTTACTATACCTAAGCTAGTCAATTATTACACTGTCTGAGTACAAAAAAGGTGGGTGGATAGCAACATAAGGGTTGACGTAGGTGGGATGTGGTGGATTTTCTTTGACCATCCTTTGACTATAATGGTGGGATGTTACTTTTGGCCCGCGAAAGGTGGTGGAGCATAGAATAACTTTTTATACGCTTAGACATAGAATAGTGCTTGTATATATGTATGTATGTATGTATGCATGTATGTATGTATGTATGTATGTATGTATGTATGTATGTATGTATGTATGTATGTATGTATGTATGTATGTATGTATGTATGTATGTATGTATGTATGTATGTATGTATGTATGTATGTATGTATGTATGTATAGGAAAATGGTCTCGTACTCCTAGGTGTATGTACTCTCACTTATCATATAGCACTTAAACGAATAAGTTATACCTTTTTATTTTTTTACCATACTCTAATAATGATTATAAGATACTATCTTTTTTATCATACTCTAATAATAATTATAAGATACTCCAAAGTAAGTTTGATGAAAAATTTCATCATAGTCTAGCTTTTATAACACAATTTATGTATACGCTCATTTTACATATGGAAAAGGTTCTTTTTACCAACCATCTATGATATTTACCCATCACAGATGGTTCGTACATAGAATCGTCTGTGATGGCTAACATATTACAAACGGTTTTTGGTGGCAGCCATATGTGATGGTACCTTCATAGAAGATTTTTTTATACAAACTGTCTGTGATAACCGCCTGTTATCACAGACATAAAAATTTAGATGGTTCAGAAATCATTTATGATGAGAGTTTACAACCGTATGTGATGACCCTTGATGTGGTAGTGACACAACGCCCACACATATATAACCCATAACATTACATACAAAAGGTTATAAAACCACTCATCACGATTACAAAAGAGACTCTCCAATAATCCACGACACTTTGTGTTCATATTTGTGTCCTTGCCTTTGCTAGGTAGCCATGGGCCTTGCCTGGGGAACAAAATAAAAATGCAAAGACTGTGCTGAGTGAGAGCCCAACCGACCTTGCTGCTACCTACTGCCTTTGCAGGCTACAGCTCTGATGGCCTACTGACAAAAGATATCAAGAGCAACAATAGATCCCCTGCTGCCATTTCCACCTAAAGGTTCCTCCTAGCTCTTACCCACCGCCCACCTCCATCTCCACTAGTGGCCTTTTGCCCAATCTGCCACTACCTCGTCCCCTTCTTGCTCCCTCCCGTG
This sequence comes from Dendrocalamus latiflorus, assembly GCA_017311315.1. NCBI lineage: Eukaryota > Viridiplantae > Streptophyta > Magnoliopsida > Poales > Poaceae > Dendrocalamus > Dendrocalamus latiflorus. The sequence continues at coordinate 28,809,829 of CM029665.1, read as the reverse complement.
TGCGTCCTACCCCAGCTGTTGGCCTCGCCACATCAGTGGCCGCCGCCCATCTTGGGCGCTTGCCGATCATCGCAATCCACTGACTCTTCTTCGACGACGGATTTCATAAAGCTTTTTGATCAGAATGTATAGGAGATGTAAGTTTTAAACCAATTCAAGATCTCATTAAATTTCATTGCTGCTAATCACTTAATTCCTATTCATATACTAATTACTGAATGATTTTTCTTGATTCAAGTTCATTCTTCAATTATCTAATTTGGTATTTGTGATTTGCAGGTTTATGTTCAAGAACCCTTATGGGTTCTGCTGTGTTTGATTGTTCCCGATCCACACTGTTTGTGTGGTTATGCCAAGAACAGGCTATGTGAAAAGATTTCAGATTTAGGTGTTTGGTTATTTTAGTTGTTTAGACTATTTTAGGTATACATTTGGTTGTATGTAATATTAGAGATAGTGATGCGACGAGGGGTGTCCCGATCTTTCGATGAGAACAAGAATTCAATTTGAGGAGATGAATATGCCTGACAATCACTGAGCCAACTCTGAATTCATTATCGACCTTGCTAGAAGCGTGATCGACCTGACCACGAAGGTCTATTTTTGCATGCAATCGAAGAACTAGCAAGAACACGATAGATAAGCAATTTGAAATTACGAATAGGAATCAAGAATTGTATTGAAAAGTGGAGTTTCGAAGAATAATATCGCTGTTGTACTCATCGAACAAGAGGACAATGCATAAACTAGCAAAGCTAAACATCAATCTAACAAAACCCAAAGAGTTCAAAGGGGGTGATGACTGCATATATGAGAGACAGGCCAGGAGATGGCGGCCAAGGGGGTGGACAACAACCCAAGGAGATACAAGGCCCATGGGCCCAAGTGGAGGTGGTGTAGCACCTTTGGACTCGGATTCAGAATTTGCTCTAACTTGTTTTGGTGATTGTGGTATGCTCAGAAAGAATTTAGAGGTGAGACTAGATCCGTTGGAAAGAGGATGAGATAAGCTTTCAATCAAGTACTTGTGGAGCTCAAACATAGTTTGTATGTGAAAGTTATGCTCGTTTAAAGTCGGTACTATCTCCGGAGGCCGAATTAAATTGCACACATTTTCCTTCATGACTAGCTCACAAGTTCCTGATTTAAAGAACATCATATGCATTAGATAGTAGCATATTCTTATTAGGAATAAAATTCTCTCTTAGAAATGAAGTTACCTGATAGTTCAATTGACGTATGTGAGCCCTTGTGATTGGGCCTTACAAGTGCATATGTTCGGATGTATTATGAGAAATGTTGGTTGTATGTACAGGTGGCAACGGGTACATACCCGCTGGGTATAGCCACCCCATACCCGCACCCGACAGATATAATTCTACCCGCTACGATACCCGTACCCGCACACGGGTATAGAAACTTACCCGTACCCGCACCCGCGCGGGTATTTATACCCGACGGGTAACCCATACCCGATTAGTTTGCTGAAGTATCATCTTGTGCAATTTGGAACTAAAATTTTCCTCTTTCTATTTAGCTTATTCCAGAGTTTCGGCTACTTATTTGTTGAGTTCTTTTCCTTAATGTTGATGCTAAATGATTAATATGGTACAAAATTCTCTTAGTAATGTGTAAATTCGCCACCATGATTCCATGAAGCACATAAGGTATGCGGGTATATTTTACCCACGGGTATGCGGGTACGGGTAATATACAGCTGTACCCGCACCCGCTCTATCCGATGGGTAGAGATTTTTGCCCATCAGTATACCCGCGGGTGAAGATATCTTTCCATACCCACCTCCTTATTGGGCAAAACCCATCGGGCACTCAGGTTTCGGGTACCCATTGCCACCTCTAGTTGTATGCATGGAAATGATATCCCCATCAAATAGATCATATAATCAAGTAGAAATAAATTTCTATTCCTTTCAGCAAAAATATATAACTATAGTATAATATTTACTTCTAAGTTTTATTTTATATTGCAACATACAGATACATGACTAGTATACTTATAAAGGGACGAAAGGATTGGTCGTGTGTGTACTGACTATCGATCCCATTTGATTTTTGTAGGATCATATGGCACAATTAGAGGGAGTAAATGATTGCCGCCACTTTTTGATACCTGAAAACAAATCTCAAACTAGAAGAATAAAGCAATCTAAATTACCGGATTTAGATTTTGACTGCAAGTCGTTTGTCTGCTCACTTGACCTCCTTTACACGCGCTCGATGAATGCTTTGATTGTTCGACCGCTCGCTACAACCGCTTTGCACGTGGTAGAAATCTCCCTTCGCTCGAAAGCTTCAGCCGCTTGAACGCTTCAACCGCTTAAACGAGAACACACCAAAGTCAACACCGTGCTCTGCTTAGTTGAATTGAGTCGATGACCGAAGACACCGAACTCGTGACATGCAAGATCGTGACGTGTTACCACGCCTCCAAAGACACAAGAAAACGATGCTCAGAAAACATGTCATCAACACTAACTAACTTTTCCTAGCATAAATCTGATTTACTATTTCTAGATCATGTTCTATCGCTTCACGACACCCCTAAAAACTCTAGTACTAAAAGCCTCCACAGAGCCATCGTTAAAACTCTAGCCTCTCCGTACTTTTATATGCTAGATCCCTAAACCATGTTCACCTCAAACACATACACAAAATCCAATCACTTTCAAAAATCAAGGGACCCAAAACCCTTCCAAACATGGGTTTTATTCAAACTCCCAACTCTTCCCAGTTATGGACTCCTTCCAAAACTCCTATCTCTTCACGTGAAAAAGCCTCCATGATCGCACCTCCTGTATCTTCATCACACCTTATCAACTTTCATGTCAAAATCTCTAGGACCACACCGCCCGTAGCTTCTCCATGAATCACCACCTTTGATCTCCACGTGCTGCAGCATGAGCCCAACCACTTTGTGTGACATTCTCGACCGTCTAGACCTCAGATCTCCCCATCCTAGTCCCAATCCTTCTTGTCACCGACCATGATCGTCTCCATGCCCACCTGCACATGAGACCAAAGAAACATTTTCCCGGTACAAGTTCTTCACAACTTGACTGTCATCAGTCCACACACATAAACCACACCATTAATCATCCACGAACATCAACTAGGTCGTCCACAACCGTAATTTCTACCACTACCCAGAAATCACGCTCAGACTACTCATTATGACCACCAATTCCATCGCTTTCTAAAACAACAATTTTAGACCACTCATTACGACTGGTTACAGCTGCTATGCATGGACCGGTCGCTAGCTCATTGAGTACTCGAAACCACAAGTACTTGGGAATTCCTATTGCTCCTCTTAGAATGCTCAAAAAACATACGCATCGTAGCACTCCAGTCTACGATTACCAACCATCACCGAACCATCGATCACCAAGTACCAATCATGTAGTGAAGCACCGCCTACCGAGTACTGAGTGTCACCGACAACCGCTACGACCACTGAGTACTTCCATCTTCCAAGTACCAAATCCTTCGAGTACTGTTTCTCTGAGCACTGTTCACCGATCACTGACCACCATGCACCAGCTAGTCATACCACTGACCTAACACTAGTACTCGAAGTACTCAAAGATAGCAAGAATTAAAGCACTCGATCTGACTATGAAATCTACGAGTACCGATCGTAAAGTCTATGGCAATCAATCGCAAACCCTTCGACTACCAATCAGCAAAGTCTTTGACTATCAAGTACCGACTAGATTGAGTAACGACCAGTAAAGTCTACTACTATCGAGTACCGACCAGTAAAGTCCACGACTATTGATCGGTTACTGTAGCTATGACCATAGATAAAGTACTATAGCTACGACCATCAAAAAGCTACTGTAGCAGACGAGATTACTGCCTTTGACTAGTTCACTATTGCTCATGACCGGTTAAATGTTGCTTACAACTGGTTCACTGTTCGAGATCAAAATCTATGATTACCTGTCGTGGTCATTCTGCTGAGGTTGAAATACCATGGTTGATTTATTGTGGTCGAATTCAGATGTGGTCGAAGTCTATCATGATTGAAACCGGTCGTGATTAAAGTCAGACATGGTCAAAGTCTGGCGTGATCGAAATCTACAGTGCTCGACTTACCATGGTCGAAGCTTGACATGGTCAAAATCTGTCGTGATTGAAGTCTATCATTTAGACATACCAATCGGACCATCCATCACAAGGTCGATAGGACTACCATCCGTGATCAAAACCAGACGTAGTCGTTTGGTCATCTTGAAAACTCAAACACAAAAGCGCATTGACTAGAACTTTCACAAATGCAAATTCCAATCAAACCAAATTTCAATTATTCATCATCAACAAAATGCACGACCATCATATGGTCTAACAATCTTCCCCTTGATGAATACATTAACAACACCTCAAAAACTCTTGAATGAGAGAATTTGTGAGAGAATGTATGACTAGAAAAATTCAAAGCTGTAGACCAAAAACACTCGATCTCCCTTTGGCAATATAATCATTAAGAAATTCAGAGAGAATAATTCTAAGAAGGAGCAATGAGAGTAAAAATCAAAAAGCTTTATATATTATCCAAGTCACTTTTGCATTTTTAACAATGTACACAAGACATGTTTTTTAGTAGAGCTTCCAAGATCATAAAAATCATATACCATATAGCAAGTCAAAACTAGTCTTTAACATGATTAAGCAAATTAGATCGATGACAACCATCTCACAGTGACCAAACCGATCTACAAGGAGCACAATGGATATCACAACGAAAAGTTAAAGCCTAAAAGTGAAGAAACCTTTAAATCTAGATGAGCTAGCAGTCTCATATGACAACCTATCACTCTACACTTAATTCTTAGGTATGAGGCATGTTGTAGTATACTTTTTTTGTGATGCCATCTTTGTAACAAACTTTTTCTTAAATGGTGGCATGTTTGAAGCATACTTCTTTTCATTCGAGCATGTTTTGTGCCTTTTCTTTTGTTTAACCATGGCATGTTTGAAGCATACATCTTTTCCATCTTTTTTTCACATCATTTTTTTAATAACATGCCTAACTAAGTGTATGTAAAAAGATTGCAACAAGAAACATACTAGCCTCATAGCCAAGATTTAAAATAAGACTCACAGTCAAACTAATCCTTTTATATGAACATCGCAAAGTACTATCTATAGTCAATCTAGTCAAAGTATTTCGCCATGTCATATTTTAGTTCAAGTATAGCAATTTCATTACTACCAGTCATGATCAAAACTACATAGCATATGGGTAAATATGATAAAGATATTTCTACTGCTCATTTGATTTCAATGACTTGGATTGATGTATTATTTGATAAGTATAATAAACAGAGCTCCTAAAATATTTAAACAACAAGTTCTCCCTTAGAATAATCTCAAAGAAAGCGACACACTCAACTCACTTCTCAACCGAGCACAAAGATAATAATTAAGCGATTAAGAGAAAACGAGCACTCTGAAAATGAACTCAACTCGGTGTCAGACAACATCACCTTTTCCATATGGTCTAACTAGAAGGTGAAATCTCTTGGACGCCATCAAAGAAAGTGAAGAACCATCAAGTATTCCAGTCAAGCAATGATGTAAAACACTGGATTCCAATTAAGCACATGTTCTTCATCCCATGTTAGCTGGTCTTACATCATAGAAAACATCAGTCTCATGGTACTTAGGTTAGTGAGATAAGTTTTAGGAATCCAGTACTGAGACATGGCGAACAGGAGCAATAGCAGGCAACGATAATAATTTAAGTGAAGTATTAGTCTCTGTCAAATTCCGACCAGCTGGTCATTGAAAAGTAGGTTCGAATCAAGCAATAAAAGCTGGTCTAAAATGATCTAACCCCTTACCTAAGGCCGGTCTGACTATCGACTGGTCTAAACAAGTAGAGAATGTTGGTCGATAGTCTCTTGAGAAGCTAATCCAACCACGGAAAACAACTGGTTAAAAATCTTATTTGACCACTCTAGCCTGACCATAAGAAATAGCTGGTCTGATCGCCCAAGATCGATCTGACTGCATCTTGAGAAGCTGGTCTAACCTTCGACCAGTCTAAGCGAGTAGAAGACACTGGTCGAAACACTAGTCATTGAAATGCTAGTCGTAATGTTGATCTGACCACGCTGTTCCAACCAGTTGCAAAGAGTTTTCAAATTTTTCTATGTTAAAAAACTTTACTCTGTGTATGTCAAGGGAATGTAATTACAAAGAGTTTTTGAATTTTTTATTATTTAATCTTTTTTATTAATATTTTAAAGTTAATCCCTCGGTAACTTTATATCCAATTCTGACCCTTTTGGCCATACCACCTCCCGTGGCGTGGCGAAAACGTTCTATCACACCACGGGTGGTGGCTTGGCCAAAGTTGCCCGCAAGCCCTAGGCCTCATGCTGTGCCAGCATGGATGGCTTGCATGGCCTTTGTCATGCCATACATAATTGTCAGGCTATGAGACTTGGTGTGACAGGAGTGACTTAAGTGCGACCGCCACTCTAATTTCCATTTTTCGTCGCATTTTCTTCATCTGCCCCACCGGCCGTTGGCATCGCTAGCTCCCACCTCCATCGCCAACACCCACATCCTGCCCTACTACGCCCCTGCATTGCCGCCACCCGCCTCCTATCCCGCCACCCCCATCCATCATCGCTGCTCGCCTCCAGACCCATCGCTCGCCTCCTGCCCCGTCGCCCGCCTTGAGCCCTGGTACCCGCTTCTTGCCTCGACGCCCACCTCCATCGTTGCTACCCGCCTCCAGCCTCGGCAACCGCCTCCATCGTCACTGCCCACCTCCAGCCCTGGCACTCGCCTCTATCATCACCGCCTGCCTCTAGCCCCACTGCTCACCTCCAGCCCTCCAGCCCCGCCACTCGCCTCCCTCGCCGCTGATAGCCTCCAGCCCCGTCGCTCCCGTATCCAGCCTCGCCACCTGTCGACAGCCTCCATCCCCGCCGCCCGCCACCTCCAGCCTCGCCACTCGTCACCATTCCCTCCTTTGCCGACTGGCTGCAGTCCCAGCACCCTCACTGCCTGCCTCAAGTTCTGGTGGCCTCCTTTGTGCATGTAGTAGCCTCCTCCTGCGTCGGCCTCCTCCCCGCTTGCATCTTTAGACTGGTGGAGGTAATAATCGATGACCATTTCATCACCATCCCTCTCCAGTGCGATATTTCTAATTTCTACTGAGAAATGTTTCATTCTATATTGATGTGTAATTGTAATTCCCAGTTTAGCATTGGTACAAATGGATATAGAATTGTATTGAATTTGGCTTAAAATTGTAGGGAGTATAGAAATTATTTTGTGCGCATGACAATGTCCATGTAAATACTTGTACATATGTGGCGCTATATTCATGTTAACACTGATACCGTTGGTTTTGACCTTGGTGGGATGGATGGAAGTAGAGGCAGAGTAATTTATGCTTGGAGAAATGGTAGGCTTAGTGAGTGGAGGGTTTATATCTATTTCGGAGAAGTGTTGCTTAGCTTGACTGGCAGGCTAGGTTATGTTTAGGAGTGGATGCTTTGGTGAGCCGGGGGTGTTGAGAGCTATGGGTTTGGTCATAGAGGATAGAGGGATGACGGGATATAGATGGAGAGTGTGATACAAAGGATCAGTAATATGAATGTACATGTAGGGGAAATGAAAAAGGGAGAGGTGCATAGCGAGGATATTTGTGTTGGATGGTAGGCCTTAATAGGTTTCATCTCTCTATTTGTAACTAGTGCACTCCAGTAAAGAATGATTGATTTGTCTTTGTCATACTAAAACTTTATAAACTTTGACCTTCACTATTTAAAAGTAAATAGATGCTATATGAAATTATGATTGCAGTAACGTATAGTAAATTTGTTACCAATAAGTTTTCTAGTACCAACCATGTGCCGTAGTAGTCCACTAGGCTTGTTGTAAGTACGTATGATGAAGTAACATTCTGAATTTTATCATACTTGGTAGTATGGTCATACTATCATACTAGGTTTGCGGTACTAGCTTTGCAATATTTTGTTGCATGTAGATGGATAAAGTTGTACGTGTATTTACCGGTGGGCCGATTAGTGAAATGGGGAGTAATGTCGACTTTGGTGGCATGGAAGTGACTGTTCTTTTGTTTCATGAATCACTGGACTTTTGAACTCTTGTGACTAGGATTAAGTCGACCTTTGGATGGGATGAGTCCGAGGTAGTTGCGAGACTGCAAGGGCGATATGATGCTGGTGTGGGTTGTAAGGTGCATGCCTGTTTGGTGCCAATCTTGTCTGACAATGATTGGGACATGTAAAGGATGTTGTGCTCGCATCTCAGGTCCAGTCATTGGAAGTGGCGGTGTAGAGGAGAATTATTGTAGAGGATGTGGCAAACAATTTGGATGTGGTGAATGGGAACACGGATGAACTAGAATCCGCTCTCCATCTTTTGCAAGGCCCCCTAATGGAGGAGCAACCTTCCAAAGAGTTCGTTGGCATCAGTTGTAACAATAATGCCCCCCCCCCCCGTTGGTGGATCTGTCACATGTGCATGTTCGTTCACTGCAACATGTTAGTGACCCTGTGACCACTGGTATTCAATGGTGACAGCTATTGCCACACTAGTTTTCCTAACGTGACAGTAAGTGATGTCACGCCAAGGACTCTGGCGCGGCAAAACCAAGCACTGGAAGCCACCAGTAGTACCCTGGTATGTTGGCATCGGAAAAAATGTCATCCGCCATCGAGGGTGTCCAGGACCTACACAACCGTGTCCTTCCTCCGCGTTTACTATTGTATGTTACTGTACGACAGAGAAGTTTGGTCTTCTTATGGTTCACAGGCATGCTCCTTAAGCTTTTTAAACTTCTTACATGCAAATTGGTGTGCATGTTGAAATGGTTGACAAATATATCTTTTGGATGAAATAGATATCTTGTTATTCTATAATTCTTGAATTTTTAGCCTTAAAGATGCAACTACATATCTTCTAGTTTTTTTAGCTGTGTTGTTCGGTATTTTTCTGAATAACTTGGTACTGGTGCTCTGCGACCACAAGAAGTGGGTGCCCCCACCCATGCATGAAGATTCCATACAGACCCAATCTCATGAAGCAGGAATGTTGTTTCCCTAGCCACGCTCATGAAATGATGACCGGACGCAAAAATGCATCAACGAAATTACACTTCATCCTTGCACGATGCAATCATCCATTCACAGACAAAAACAAGTTACTATGACACGAAAACATTGAATTAGTAACACATGCATTACACATACATATGTCATACAAAGCACTGTAGGTAGCAACACGAATGAAAACAACACTTCGAGCACTACACCTTCACGATAAAAATGAACACAAGAAAGGAAATAGTACGCTACATTAAGTTAATCATGCTCTCTAGTCTATCAGAACGATGCGTGCGTACTGGTAGAAGGTACCTCGCGCAACCCACATGGACTGTTGCAGAGGGGGCTGCCTCGGACGTGGCTATCCTTCATTGTAGTGGCACGCACATATGCAGTTAGGGTTCACGCAACAGCACGTGGGACCATACGAACTTCCTATGCTGATGACCTCCTCGTTGTCCCTCTCGCATTACATCTGTTGGTGAATATCATCGTTATCCTCATTGAGACTGTCGATCTACGCCTCCAACTCTAAGATTCACTCCCACAATGCATCCACTACCTCACAACATACCTTTCATGGGGAGAATCGATCCAGTAGACGAAGTCGCATTTCACTATCTGTTAGGAAGGACAGTTAACATGGAAGCTCTATTAGCAGTAAGGGAAAGTAAATTATTAGTAAATTGTACCCTAGAGTGTGGGCATCGGAAGAAACATCAGCTGCCATCGAAATGGCCTTCCACGACATGCACGACTGTGTCCTTGGGTCAAAGTTCTCCCTCATTCCTAGAGGAAGGTCTTCCTTTGGTGACCCTACTCCGACTAGCCCCTTGGCATCTGCCATGGTATGTTACTGTATGACAGAGAAGGTAGTTTTTCGTATGGTTCTCAGGGTCGAGTGCTCCTACTTTCATGGGGTGGGCCGTGCATTACATAGAAAATGGGACAACTTTGTGCAGTGACAAGACCAGAAGGGTGCAGCTTTGCGCAGTGACAAGACCAAAGGGGTAGTTTTGCACGGTGATAGGACTAGACGGGACATTTTTGCATAGTGATAGGACCAAATGGGGTAGCTTTGTGCAGCGATAAGACCAAAGGGGTAGCTTTGCGCAGTGCTAACACTCTGCCTCGCCAGGTACTTTGCATAAAGACAAGGCAACACTGTGTCACAGGTTAGTCACATGAAGTTATCTACACCATGCCAACCCTTTGGCTTACAAAATGTGGTCGAATAGATCTGCGAGAGAATACTACATAACCAAACCCAACACTACACCAAAGCTTGCTTCACCACGTTGGGATGGACAGGAGGCAAAAGAAGTAATGGGACAAGACTCGCGACCTAGCAAGGTCTGCTACAGCCCACGACAAACAAGCAAGGGCTACAACAGCCCGGACCAAACAAGCACAGTGTACCACGAGGTCACACCCCTGCAATGATGCCCCCCGTAGAAGCATATCTGTCCTAAATGTTCCAACCGAGCATTCATCGCAACACCCGCCCGAGGGAGAGACGCCGCCTCTCTGTTGGTGTAGGGTTCCATGCAAGTTCTTCAAGTCTAAACAGTGGCTCAGTCTGGGCATGTGTTACTGGGGTTGTTCAAACTACTTCTGTGACTATCCTGACCGCCGTTGGGACACGAGCAACTATCAGTAGCCGATAAGGACAAGTTACAATGTGTTTCCCTACTATTGATGTTTCAAAGTATGCACTAACAACCTCTCTCAGCTACACGTAGTCCCCGGAACTGCTATGTGGCTACCGCAAGTGGATCGACCAAGAGATCCACCTATATGATCAGTGGACTCTCGACTACGAGGAGTGGCATGCGAAAAGGGCCTGCGAGATCTGGGAGGAGGAACACCTCAAGACGAGCAAACCGAACACATATGTTAGGAGACGAAAGCTCATCTCGAGGCATGCATGCGCAGGGAGCGTGAGGCTCACGAGAGGGAGCACGAGAAAAGAGGGAAATGATGGCCAAGGCCAAAGAGGCCACCGAGGAGTTCAATGTCGAGCTTGCAAGGAAGGAAAAGTGGTCCTGATCCACGCAGTAGGTTAGGCCATTTCGAACTAGTACCCCAAAGGTTGAATTTATTTTCATTCGAAAAAGGCGCATATGTATCTAAGAGTACTTCGGTTTGCTGCATCGTGCATGATGCTGTTTGTTATGCATTTAATGAAACGATGTGCGCTCTGTTATTCCCAGCTTTATTACAAAGCATATTTTAATTCCCGCTTCGTACTTTATATTAATTACTATTTTACCGTGTACTTTCTACCCGCGCTCCCCGACCACAAGAAGTGGGTGGCTCTCTCCCGCTTCGCTAGCCATGCACACGAAATGATGGCCACACGCATGGAATGACATAACGATACATCCTTGGGCCCGCTGCCCGGCAAATGCAAAATTACACCAACCTGACGGGGTAGTTTTGTGCAGTGATAATACTAAATAAAACATCCTTGTGTAGTGACAAGACTAAAGGGGGCACTAAAACTAGCTAAGCAGATACATGACAAAAATAGTTAAATGGAAATCTCAAATGAAATGTAGACCCTCAATTTTTTAAACACACAGTGATTAATCAACAAGGGAAATCAACTCGTGAACATAAAAACCCATGCGGCCGAGGAGTGCATGTTAACACAATGATTTATGTTTTGCCAAGAGACTTGCTGCGGGCATTCTAAGCAAATAGAGTAAATAAACAATTAAATCTCAATCTCACTGATTTGGGGAATGACAAACGACGCATCAGGACAAAGAGGACATGGGAAAAATGGCAATTGCAGCGGCGGTCGCACGCAAGTTGCTCCCTGCCACGCCAAGTCTAGTGGCGTGACATCTCAATCTATCACGCCAAGTATGACGGCATGACAAGGTCTTGTCACGCCAAAAGTTACGATATGACAGATACCATGCAAGCCTCCACGCTGGCACAGCGCATGACCGAGGGTTTGAGTATCAGCTTCGTCCATGTCTCTATGGGTGGTGTGATAGAACATTTTGGTTATGGCATAGGAGATAGCATAATCAAAGAAGTTAGAATTAGAAATAAAGTAATCGAGTGATTAACTTAAAAATATTAATAAAAAAGATTAAATAGTAAAAAAATCAGAGTTTTCAGGTCTAGTGTGTCTAGCCTGCAGCTTGACAACACGTGTTGCGTTCATGTTGGAAAGGATCGATCTGTGAGATCTTCTTCTGACATGTTCACGTTATGGATCCGCTGGTTGCATGTTAGCTATGCTAAACTACATGCACGAGAGCGCACTGATCATGACCTGACCAGCATGCATGCAAAGTAAGGCTGCTATTTTGACCAGTCAAGAACTAGATGTGATAAAGCAAGGCTACTATTTTGACCACAAGCGCTACATGTGATGACACATCTCTTTTGGCTTAAAAAATAGTTTATAACTAAAATTTCACTATGTATTTTATTTGATGTAATTAAAATTTAAAAAATGAAAAATAGAAAGAAAAAAGGTTAGTCAATCACGGACAATACAAATGAATACGGAAAAATGAACAAGCAAAAAAGCTCAAAAAAGCCAAAAAAAAAGAAGAAAAGGAAAAAATTAGGAATAGTGAAAAATAAACCAGAAGTCAGAAGTTCAAGCTGAAATGAGCGGACTCTTAGTTATAGCAAATAAATCTGATAAATTATACTGATTGATAGAAGTTAAAACCAAAAAATAGTATGAAAAAGGACGAGACCAATGATATATACGAGTATAGTGCGCAACGGATGCATGCTTGACCAGCTGCATTCGCATGTAAAGGTATGGACTAATTAAAATTATGGATTTGCAATATATCAGCAGACTAATTTTTAAAAAGTTAAATTTCTAATATTTGGATCTGCTTGGAGATTCATGCTCACACAAATTCAACCTTTTCTTCCTTGGTGCCGCCACCACCAGGTTAGGGATCAAATTGATCGGGCGTTGGATTTAGAGGGAGGGAAATGCGATGGAGGCATGGCAGTGGGCGGCAATGGTGCCACCGGTCACGGGTTGGATGCGGATGGTGGGCAGGGGCAATTAATGAAAACTAACAAGGGAGGTGGTCAACAGGTGGCTTTGGCAGCGGTGGCACTGTCAAGGCTAGGGAGAGAGGAAGGTGAGTAGGTGGCGGTGTGGACCAGTGGTGGTGGAGGAGGAAACAAGCCGCGTCGGCATTGCCTTCGGTGTTGGTGGCCACATAGAGAGACGGTGGTGGAAGCTGGTGGGCCACACCAGCGAGGCAGAGGATGGCGGTGCGTGAGGTGTGAGGGTTGGCTGCAGCCGGAGAGGGGAGGGATGGGAGAAGTTAATGTTAGGGTGGGTAAGCGTGAGAATATACAGTGGGAGGGAAGAGGTTAGATTTAGATAACGATTGAGAAAAAAAATTTATAGACACAAACAAATTCGATCGACGCATGTCGGGCTCCAATTGATTGATCGTTGTGTATGTTTTGCTATAGCCAATGCAGTCTAATAATTGCGTAAGGCCATTCAATGCATGGCCATGCTGTCGTCCTAGGAGGCTTTTGCCACGGTTTGACCGCATAATAGTAAAAATGATATTTATTACGATGAATCTATAGAAAAAGCATCTTCATCGAATAATCATCGTGTGGGATAGCCGGCGAGCACCGCCGCATGGCTACCGTGTAGACTAGCCAAAACTACATGGTGACTGTGCTGTGAGCACTGTGGTAGCACTATCAATTATTTCAGAAAAATCTATTTAAGTATACTTTTTGTAGAAATTTTTAAATATATAAAACGAGCTTCAAAAATTATAAATTTTATTGTGGAGCCTCCTGACATATTCTACTTGTTTTTGTAGTATTTCCATAATTTTATCCATTCTAAATTTTTTTCAAAATTTTATTTAAGTATACTGCTGTAGAAACTTTATATAGAAAATGAGGTCCAAATATTATGAAATTGTTTTTGAAGGCTCCTTACATAGTATACTTGATTCTATAATTTTCTAGAATTTTATATGTTCTAAAATTATCACAAAAATTAAGGATGTATATCTCAAAAATTAGGATTTTAGGTTTTAAAAATTAGGGTTTCATGATTCTATGCGACTTGGAATGTGGGAAGTTTAATACCATATGACTACTCTATATAGGAGACACTTTTATCCTGAGAAGGATCTTCCATCCTGAGAATTCCATTTGGTGCCCTTCACATCCCATCCCGGGAATGGAAGTTTCTTCTAAGGAACAGCAGCGGCAGAGCGACAGATGCACAGAGGAGGGAGGACGGGCAGTGGTCTAAACCCTTAATGGGTGTTTTTTAAAAGTCTCTTACATAGAATAGTCATATGGTACTAAACTTTTCACATTCCAAGTCACATGAAATCATGAAACCCTAATTTTTGAAACATAAAATACTACTTTTTGAGACCTAAACCCTTAATTTTTGAGATAATTTCAGTGCATATAAAATTATGGAAAAATTACATAATCAAGTACACTGTGTAAGGAGCTTTCAAAAAAATTCATAATGTTTTGACCTCATTTTGTATATTAAAAAATTCCTACAAACAGTATATTTAAACAAATTTTTGAGAAAAATTCAAAATAGATAAAATTATAGAAAAATTATGCAAACAAGTACACTACGTTGGAAGGCTCCATAAAAAATAATTTTTGAAACTCATTTGCTATATTTAAAAAATTTTACAAAAAATATACTTAAATAGTTTTTTCTGAAAATTTACTATAGTACTCACCGCATAGTGACCATGCGGTTTTGGGCATTACAATGCTCTATCGCACGGTCACCATGTGGTTTTGGCTAATCCGCACGGCAGCCGTGTGGCAGCGGGTACGTGTCGGCTCATCGGCCATCCCACACGGTGATCGTACGGTGCAGACGCTATTTCTATAAATTCACTGTAATAAATGCTATTTTTACTATTACATGGACAAGCTACGACGTTAGCCCCGTCCATATTGTCGTGACGGGCACTGGCTCCTGATCACCACCACATCTGACAATGCCAAAAGCCTAATTTGTTTTCTCCTCCAATCCACCGTATCAAATTGCTAGCTAGCTACTGTGTGTACTATGTGCTAGCTGCGTGCAACAGCAGCTAATTTGGAGGCTTGCCTTGCAGTGTGTCGCATAGGCGTGCAATCGGAGTGGATACGAATAGATATCGCTTATCCTGTATTCTATTCCATATTTTTTCCTCAGAGTCGGAGTTGGGCACGAATAATACCGGATATCTATTTCTCTATTATGTATCCATTCTATTATCTTTTGGACTGTCGGTCGGACGGAAATTATCCGCTTCTTTGCACAAAACATTGGACAGTATGGTATAATCAGTGCGAACATACAGAGACTAATTACTGAGATGTTAAAGGAAGAACACTCAGTACTCCTGCCTGTTTAGATGTGACAATCTGTCTATATGTTGTCTTGTTCCTAGGTGAAGTCACAACAGACTTCCTCATATCACTTGACATACGGATATATATAGACGGATATCACTTATCCCGTAACCTATTCCATATTTTTTTCCTCAGAGTCGGAGTCGGATATGGATAGTGCCGGATATCCATCCACCTCTTCCGTATCCATTCCACAAGCCTTTGGTTGGTCAGATAGACGAAAATTATCCGCTCTGTTTACATCCCTAGTGTCACAGAATATTAGACTTATGTTAGGTGCTACACAAATGCTAGAAGTAGAACTATTTTATTCCCGCAGTGTTTAGCATCTCTTCCTTTCTCTAGGTGGCCCACCCTGTATTAATATAAAAATAAAAAATCCAATCAACCAAACCCATCCCCCTCTCCCCGTCTCCCGCTTCCCTCTCTCTTTTCCTCCCATGGCTACACCGCCACCACTGGTGATTCCAACTAATACAACCATCCCTTTCACCACCAAAGAGTTATGCTTGCTTATCTCCATCCCCTCTACTGATTCCTCTCACCGGATTGCCCCGCCGCTGCGTATATCAGTGTCACTAGCAAACCCTAACTGTCACCTCATCATCATCATCATCATCCCGATTGATCTAGCGGTGGATGGGCCTCCATTCGATGTCGAGGGCCTCGAGTGGGGGTGGCAAACCTCAATCCAGTGATGATGACCTTGATCTGGGCAAGGCACATGGCGATAGTGGCGATGACCTCGATCCATCCACGGTGAGGAGATCCCAATAGTGGCATCCTGGCAGTGCGACCGTCCCTATCCATGGCATGGCCGCTTCCGATGAGAGCATCAGCAGCTGGCCGGGTAGAAGACAATCCAGGTGGCCGGTCATCCCCATCCATCGGCGTTGATAGGTGGGTCACATGTTTTTTTGTTGAATTGGCATGAATATATGTACATGCTCCGGCGCTATATTTTGGATGGGTTCTTTTGAGCTGTGACTTATGGCTTTTGGTTTAAAATTTTGAATTCTGGTTGTTTGTGTGTGAGAGAGAGAGTACGGAGAGAGATACTCGCGTGCAATTTTGACTAATATAGATAAAGTCGGAATAATATCTATTATAATCAGCTTGTAGACCCTGTCTTGAAAAGACACTCCGTTTGAAAGTTAGTTACTATAAAAGCCAATCCATAAGCCCAAAAGAAGAGAGCCTTTTTTGTGCTAGCACCTTCTCCTGTAATGTGTGAACCGGTGCTAGTAGGAGTGCAATCAGTTCGAATATTTCCCGACCGCCCGACCCAGTTAGTTCGGATGGTATTTTGGAAAAAATAGTTAGTAATCGGATGGTTTTACCAGATATGGTATCGGAATCTGATAGTGATTGTTGGAATCGGAATCGGAATCAGGAGAGTAGTTTTCGACAGATAGGAGAATATCCGGATATATAATCGGTAATATTCGGTGCTAGTTATTCGGTAAAACCCGACTTGGCAAAGAATTTAAATTTTTATTTTGGGTTTTGATTTTTAGAAAAGCCCGAAAATTAAAATAAAAGCTAGAAAATAGCAGAAAACTCCAAATAAATCCTAGAAAATTCCCATAAATTCAAAAAAAAGTAAGGAACCTACATAAAATAAATTCAACTTATTTTAGGCACAATTACTCAACTAAATTAATAACTTGCTCTCTAGGCTTTAATTAAAGGATTTAAGAAAAAGGAAATTAATTTCTAGAGAAAATCCAATTAAACCAATTAAATAAATAAGTAAGTAAAAAAACCAAAATTTTGGGATGCCACAGTAATACTCCTCAAGAAGTGGTTCCAAATGACTATTTTTTTCATTATTGTTGGTATGTATACAAGTTGCTCTCTATACTCAACTTTCAAATGCATGATATCTATATTATATTTAATTATTTATCCTGATATGCATGATCTATATTTAATTATTTAGGATCTTTGTTTTTGCGTGTTATTCGATGAAATATAGTTACCGTATCGAATCCGCTTAGTATTTGTTCTGTATTCGTGACCGATACTATCCGCGTTCGTATTCGTATCCGGCACTATCCATGTCCGTCTCTGACTCCGAGAAAAAAATGGTATAGGATACAAAATGAGCAATTACTGACCATATCTGTTCCGATTGCACCCCTAGGTGCTAGAACACTTACTCTCATGTTCTGGCATGTGGATGGCCTTATGTGCATGTATCACAGTTATCAGTGCAAGTAATAGTGTGTGCCACGTACGTGCGTGAGCAGGGTAGAAAAAGGGCCCATATTATATTGACTTTTGGCTTTGGCTTATAAATACTATCAACTTGTACTGAAGCTTTTGGTCAGACACTCGCGTGCTATTTTGATCAATGTAAATGAAGTCAATACAGTGTGTGCAACAACCGACTAGTAGACCTCACTTTGAAAATGCACCCCGTTTGAAAGCTAGGTACCGTAAAAAGCCATTTATAATAGAAAAATAGCTTTTAGAAGCCAATACGAATCGGGCCGAAGCTAGCTAGTCTAGCATTTGCTAAGCCCACGATCGTGTGGCCCATGCATGTGTTGTTAAGTTTTGTTCCCTTGAACAACGTGCTAGTATGCATGCCTAGTGGTAATAGTATATCCCAATGAAGGTCTGGTCGCCCATGGCGTACACACATGCACACACAATATTATCCATACTTTTGGGAGTACATACTTCTACATCTAATATATCACGTAACAAACGTGTTGTACTTATTTCTCGCTCTCAGTATACTTAAATACTAATTCTAAGATACTCCAATATGATTTGATTGAAAAATTCATTGTTGTACTTTATTTTTGCTATATATACCCTTTTTTATATATAAAAAGAGTATATACACAAATTATGCTATAAAATGTGGACTTCGATTAAATTTTTCATAGAACTCACTTTAGAGTATCATATAATCATTATTGGAGTATGTTCAAAATGATAAAGTTGTATAACTTAATTGTTTAAACAGTATTTGATAAGTGAGAGTACGTACTCGCAGAAGTATGGAACCATTTCCCTAAGCCTTTTCCATACTCTCAGGAATACATACTTCCACTTTCTAATATACCACTTAAACGAATATGTTATACCTCTTTATCACTTCGGTATACTTAAATATTAATTCTAAGATACTCCAATGTGACATAGTTGAAAATTTTTCATCGAAGCCATTTATTTTTGCTCGTTTTATACCTAAAATATACAGATACCACATATAGAAAAATACATAGATATCGATCACAAATATATCACAATTACACAAAGTTACAGATTAACTAGTAAGATGTCCATGCGTTACAA
Organism: Dendrocalamus latiflorus; assembly: GCA_017311315.1. Lineage (NCBI taxonomy): Eukaryota > Viridiplantae > Streptophyta > Magnoliopsida > Poales > Poaceae > Dendrocalamus > Dendrocalamus latiflorus. The sequence goes on along the minus strand of CM029665.1, from coordinate 28,790,993 downwards.
TGGAGTCTCAAGAGGGTGATACATACAATCAAATATGATCATAAACCATACTACAGATTATGCAATTGACAAATATTAGTAACATTGTTCCACCTAAGACTAATATGGTAATTGAACAAAGACATGACAGTTTTGCGGTGGTGAGGGCATAGGGGAAAGGACTGGCCTAGCCACCGAAGCTGTAGAGGGTGCGGCCCTGGTGCTTGAGCGTGTAGATGACGTCCATGGTGGTGACAATTATGCGGCGGGCGTGCTCGGTGTAGGTGACGGCGTCACGGATGATGTTCTTCAGGAAGATCTTGAGCACACCGTAGGTCTCCTCATAGATGAGCCCGGAGATGCACTTCACACCGCCCCTTCTCGCTAGCCATCGAACTGTCGGCTTGGTGATGCCCTAGAAGTTGTCACGTAGGAACTTCCGGTGGTGCTTCACGCCGCCCTTGCTGAGCCCCTTCCCTCTCTTGCCATGCCCTGACATGGGTACTAATGGATCTCTTCTTTGAGGCTACATGGGAGGAGTGAATAGAATTCGAGGAGAGGTATACAGTGATGGTGCTGGTTCTTGAAGTGAAATTGGGAGAAAGGGAGAGGGGGAGTAATAAGGGGTGAGAGGTGGGAGGAGACTGGTGCCTATTATTCGATGCGGAGAGTATGGACGGGTGAGATCGAGATCCTAGGGGAGATGCCATGGATCAGTGATGTGGAGAGTACGAATTCGTGTTTCTTTAGGTGAAGTAAATAAATTAGAATGATTAAGAGTGATTGTACGAGGATAAAATATCATGAATGTTTTCACACTACATAAGTTATGAGGATATCCGGATCCGATCGAATTGAGTAGATATTCGATTCGAATTCATATTTATTACAATATTCGATTTGTATTCATATTCGAGAATATTTGAATTCATTTATAATATGAATATGAATGTGGTTTGGGCACTATCCGACCCGTATCCGATTCGTTTTCACTTCTAGAGAAGGCGATTAGCCCCAGAGACGTCACTAGCGGTGGCCGCCTCCTCCTCGGCCAGGGCTTGTTTTGAGAAATTTTTGTACGGATAACCTTTTTTTTATTCGGAAATACAGAAATATACCCGCGGTTTCATTTTTTTTACAAAAATAGCCTCGAGTCGCCCAATGGGGAAGCGACTCGAGAATTTCGCCCACCCGAAAAGCGACATTTAAGGAATCTGCGAACCGTTGGGCGAATCAGTGCTGTCGCCTGCACGTTGGGCGACTTAATATAAGTCGCTGTACGGTTGAGCGACTGCAATGCAGTCGCCCAACGCTAGGGCGAAACAGGGGGGGTTAAGGCTGCCTGCCCAGCCGGCTCCCACTACCAACCACCTTTTTCACTCATTCAGCAAACACATTCAGCGCACAGAGAAGAGGAAGAAGGAAAAGAAACAAGGGGGAGAAGAGAGGAAGGAGGGGAAGAAGAGGAGAAGGAGAGGAAGGAGGGGAAGAGGAGAAGGAGAGGAAGGAGGGGAAGAAGAGGAGAAGGAGAGGAGGAGGGGAAGAAGAAGAGGAGAGGAGGAGGTGAGGGAGGAAGGAGGAGTAGAAGCTATTCCATCAATTTGGATCCAGGTTTTTTTTTTGGATTATGTTGTATTTGCATTATTATTTATATGAAATGTTGGTGTTAATAAAAATTATAGATGTAGAATAATTAGTACCATGTTAGTATGGAAATATTATTGTAGAAAAAGTTTGGTATGCAATTTGTAGTATGGTATAGGAAGTTTAGTATTGTGCGATATTATTTGACATGTCGCAAAATTGAAATATATATGCAGGCCGACATCATCAATGTCCACTACATTGAGAGTGTATTACGGAGCTGGAACCATTCGTGAAGGTCCGAATGGTGTGGACTTGAGCGATTTTCCGCAAGTCACTCTCGTACTTCCGGATGACGAGAATGCTCGAATGGGAGATGTGCAGCTTTGGCTGACCCGGAGTTTTTCGTTGAACCCCGAGGTGTACAGCGTCGTCGTGCAAGGGCTTTGGAGCCGGTCTCCCACGGACATCAGATGGGAGTTGAAGACATTGGTGCGCTCTGCCACATGGAAGGGCTTTGTGCTAGGGTGCCGGCGTCGTGGATACGAGTGTGTGCTGCTTGTGCAACCGTGCTCAGTACAAGCAGATGAGGAAGCTCGTGCAACAGCCGTTGTTGTGGGAGGTGCTAGCAGCTCGGGCGGGCCGCATGTTGGCGGACATGATGAAGTTGCTCGTCATGAAGCCGATGCGGTACATGAAGGAGAGTTACAGCCGTCAAGCCATAGAGAGGCAACTGGGCAAGCCGATGAAGGAGAGTATAATGAGTACATTGTGCAGGAGATGGACTCTGATGACGAGAGGGCATGGAATGAAGAGGAAGCTGTAGAGGACGACGACGATGACAGTTCCGATGAGGATGAAGTTCCTATCCCCCAGGAATGGAACCGGTTTAATGCGGAGGGTCTTTCCGCACATGATGAGCATGAATCACAATGGGAGTACCATGAGACAGAGGTTCGGTTGCATGCTATGTTTGCTGACAAGGAAGCGTTGCAGGATGCCATCAAGCTTTGGGCCCTTTCAATGCAGCGGACATTTCGCGCCGTCAAATCAAGCCAGGAGCAGTACACTGTGACGTGCGAGCAGACTAGTTGCCCTTGGCGGGTGCACGCCCGTAAACCTAAGTATGAGACTCATTGGATTGTGTCCAAGGTTGAGCCCCACTCCTGCATTCTAAACACTGTGTTGTCGAGACATCGTAACCTGACGTCTGGATTTATAGCCAATGTCATGTATGGGGAGATAGTGCAGAAGAAGGACATGGCAGCCACGCATATTGTGGTAGCTATTGAGAATAAATTCAAGTATAAGATTAGCTACGCGAAGGCGTGGCGGGCCAAGCAGAAGGCGTTGGAAAAACGTTTTGGCACTTTCGAGGCGGCGTACGACAACCTTCCTCGTATGCTTAATGTCCTGCAGGAAAGGAACCCGGGCACATACATCGCCCTCCACGAGAAGCCGTCCATAAGTCCGCCAGGGTATGCGGTGTTGCAGAGAGCAATGCTTGCATTTGGTGCTAGCATCGAAGCATTCAGGCATATGCTGCCAGTGATCTCAATTGACGGGACCTTCTTGACAGGCAAATACAAAGGGCAGATCCTGACGGCCATAGGCGTTGACGGTAACAATCAAATATTGCCGCTGGCCATTGCAATTGTGGAGAGTGAGAATTACGAGAGCTAGCTGTGGTTTCTCAGACATGTGAGGGCTGGAGTTGTAGCCACTCGGCCTGGTGTGTGCATAATCCATGATCGCCACGCCGGTATTATCAAGGCAATAAGAAAACTTCAAGAAGACCCCGAGGAGCCCTTTCCTTGGCCGGACATGAGGAACCGGTGGTGCAGTCGTCACTTAGCGGCAAACTTTTTCAAGCAATTCCCTAAACAATCTTTGATGAATCTATTCAAGAGGCTGGCTAGGCAGAACCAACAGAGAAAATTTGATGCTTTGTGGAGGTTGTTGGATGAGCACACCAGGAAGAACGTCGAAGAGAGGAGCAAGGAGCCGGTCACTCCTGGGGCGGCACAACCACAATGCTTGCCGCCAATCGATGAGCCTAACCCAAGTGGTCCAAGAAGAAGGAGCTCACGAAACATCAGGTGCTTCGCGCAGTGGATCGAGGGGGAACCGTTGGAGAAGTGGTCGCTGTTGCTCGACACGGATGGCGCAAGGTACGGAATAATGACAACTAATCTTGCCGAGGTGTACAATTGGGTTCTAAGGGGTCTCCGTTCTCAGCCCCTTATCGCCATCGTGGAAGGTGTTCTTCACAGCACAATCCGCTACTTCAGGGAGAGGCACGCTAGTGCCGCACTTCATGCGGCCAATCCCGGAGCATTGTATTCGGCAAAAATTACTGCTTACATGGAGATGAAGGCACAAAAGGGTCAGTTGCACACAGTGCAGGTCATGGGCAACAGGGAGCATCGTTTTGAGGTGATACTCCGTGATAGAGCCGGATTTGGGACGGCTCGTTCACTTGTTACCCACGAGGTATGTCTTGCAGATCATGGAAATGAATCTAGCTGCACGTGCAACAAGCTTAAGTTGTTACACAAACCATGCTCTCATGTCCTCGCTGCATGCGGGACCGTGGGTATGGATCCTTCGAACTTCATGTCCGAGTTCTTCTTTAAGGGGAGGGTACTGCAGGCTTGGTGTGGGGAGCTCCGAGGGTTCAGGGTGGTGGGAAACTTCGCCACTTTGGACATTGCATCGAGGACCTGGGTTCCGGATGTTAACATGTTGAAGGGTGGGAAGGGTCGGCGACAGAGCCGACGTATTAGGAATGACATGGATGAATCACAAGCTGGAACACCGGGTGCACGTTGTGGTCGATGCGGTCAGGAGGGGCACACAGCTAGACGATGCATGTCCTGATCAGTAGTTACATGACTTTTCTGTAATGTACTTGGTTATGTACTTATTTAGTACATGTATTTGCTGTTTGTTAAAATGAGATACTTTTGTGGCTCGTGCACAAGACAATCAATTCATGACATGCTTAACAACATTGCGCATTATTTCGATCGACCCTCGTACATACTACGGTACAACCATACACATCGTTGCTTATATGCCAAATGAGCCTCGTGGCACCCACATGGAGAACTGCTGAGGTGGACGCCTCGGACGGGGCTGGCCATCGTGGTAGTGGCACGCACATATGCAACTTGGGTTTGCACAGCAACATGTCGGATCGTACGAGCTTCCTATGTTGACAACCTCCTCGTTTCCCCTCTCGCGTTGCATCTGTTGGCGGAGCTCATTGTTCTCCTCATTGAGAGTCTCCATTCGGTACTCCAAGTCCATTATTCGGTCCCATAAAGTACCCACATAACGGTCAATATACCGTTCATGAGGAGGGTCGATCCAGCGGGAGAAGTCGCATTTCGCCATCTGCGAAAAAGGACAGTAAACATGGAGGGTCCATAAGCAATAAAAAAATGTACTATTAGTAGTTTGTACCCCGGAGCGTGGGCATCGGAAGAAACGGCGCCCGCCATCGTTCGGCCCTTCCAGGACTTGCACGACCACGTACTCATTGTGTCTGCATTTCGGCCACGCTGGTTGCGCACGCCGGCTTGGTACCAAGCGGTACTGTGGACCGAACATCTCCCTCCTTTCCAAGGGAAGGTCTTCCTTCGGTGACCCATATCCGACTGGCCCCTCATCTTCCGCCATGGTATGTTCCACCACGAAATAGAAGGTGCTTCTTTGTTCGATTTACAGTGTTTTCTGGCTACAACTTCATGGGACCTCAACCGTGCTATTTATATCGAATGGCGGGACAAAAGAGGGCTGCTTTGCCCAGAGACATGACAAAAGCGCTCAGCTTTACTCGGTGAGATGACAACACATGCCAGCTTTACGCAGTGATATGACAAAACGGGGCAGCTTTGCTCAGTCAGATGACAACACATGCCAGCTAAACTGCCTACATAAAGACTACGATATGAAAAGCCTTCATACGAACATTTATTGCTACTCTGAAAAGCCTACATAGGAACATTTATTGCTACTCTGAAAAGCCTATCGCTACAGAAACCAACAAAATAGGGGCGTAGGCTGTAGCCTTTACAGTGAGTGTTCACGTCATAGGCATGTATCCTTTCCAGTGAGTTTTCATGTCACCTTTCCTTGTTGTTTCATAAATACAGGATACAGGCTCTGAAAAGCCTACATAGGGACATTTCCATGGACTATGCCCACTGCACCAGATAACCTGCCTACATAAAGCCCTCCTATGTCTTCCATACCACATCTCCTCCTCAAGCCTTCACAATACTACTACACAACACAATACTACTATACAACAATGTCTTCCTGGAGGTCCGACCCGTTTGGAGTGCCGGAATGGCATGAGTGCCCGAAGTGCCATTGCGGCTTTAGGACGATGTTGGGAGTCTGGACGGATCGAGTACAACGAGCCAAATACGGCCGTAGGTTCTTCAAGTGTCCAGACCTGGATGACGACTTCGTGGTAACGACAACAACTAAATCATTTGTTTCTCGTTATCGTTTTTCAACTTGATCCATGACATCTACCATGCCACACATAGGCTTGCACGTTCATCGAATGGGTGGATCGGGTGCCGCCGGCATGGCCACAGAACCGGGCAGTGGAGGTGGAAAACAAAGGATAATACTTTGTCAAGATGACTCAGGCTCGCGAGGTGGAACGACAGATGCGGCATGAGCAAGAGCGCCGCGTGAGGGTGGACCAAATCCGTCTGAAGGGCAAGGAGGATGACCTGCAAAGGAGGCGGGAGCAGCTAAGTCTGTGTGAAGCAGCCATCAAGCGTCAGGAGGAAGAGCTTCAAGCTCGTGAGGCAGCTCTCAAGACCAAGAGTGACCGGAACAAGGATGCAGCGGAGCCATCTTCAAGGTGCGATAACAAGGCGAAACAACCACGCTACACCCAGTAGACCAAATGTAATAGACCTAGCAAGTTTTATTCCCTAAGGCAGTACTGTCGGAGTTGCTCTTAGTCGCATATCATGCTATATGTTATGCATGTAATAACAATGTACGCGGCATGTTACTCCCAACTGTATTACGAAGTTTATTTCTATTGACATAAGCTTATTATCTAGCATGTTCGCATTCAATGATTCAGATAGCAAGTCATACCGGTTCTCTCCGTAAACTCTTTCTCAGCAACATCAAAATATCACTTACAACTCTATGTATCTATCGTTCTACGGTCAATCATTCTTCAAAAAAATATTGGAATTTTTTTTATGCATCTACAACATACAGTGCACATAAACTTTTATTACAACTATACCAGATTTTTTTCTCTGTTTCAAACTACAAAATTGCCAAAACTCTACAAATTTCAGGGGGACTGAATGGAGTCGCCTACCGATTGGGCGACTGCATTACAAGTCGCCTACCTATTGGGCGACTGCATTACAAGTCGCCCAGCCATTGGGCGACTTCGTTAAATCGCCCAGTGAGAAAGCGACTCCGTGATGTCGCTTTCCCGTGAAGCGACATAGCTTCTTGTCGCTTTTCGGGTGGGCGAAATTCTCGAGTCGCTTCCCCATTGGGCGACTCGAGGCTATTTTTGTAAAAAATGAAACCGCGGGTATATTTCTGTATTTTCGAATAAAAAAAGGTTATCCGTACAAAAATTTCTTGTTTTGATGCCAAGATCCAGGCTTTCCTCTGTACTATGAGAAAGAGAGCGTTAAAAGACTCACCTCACGATGATGAAGGCACAACCCTTGTAAAGCATCTGGTTGGGATCGGAGAGGATGACTCACCTCATGAGTGATTGTATAAGGTTGCGAGTTCAAACCCAAAAATTACCACTATTTTTTTGTTTTTCTATTTTCCCTCAAAATTCAGATTGATTTGAATTTTTTTCGAAATTCGGATTTATCAGTGGGAGGCGATTTTTTTTCCTGAAAATGTTTTCCCTGGATACAAGAACATAGAGATGATATACAATAATTGTGATAGTTATATCTATATCATTTGCCTACAATGTTATCATAAATTGCATCCGTATAAGAAAATTGCTCTTAAACAGATATATGATAGTGCTGCCATATATCAACAAGCTATCACTAAGAGCACTATCAAAGTCCAGTGGAGAAACGTTTTGGCAACAACGTTGTCGGAAAAGAAGTCTAATCTCCGACAAAACAACGACTGAGAGGGATTGCCCACGGTGGGCTGTTGGTGAAATAGATACTCGACAGTTTCAGCCTAATTTGTGAGTTTTGGGCTGTTGTTGATTTCATCTGTTGTACGTAGTAGCTACTTAAGAATGTATACACAGTGCCACTATTGTTTTTCTCTGCCTTTTTTGGGTCTGAATTTGTTTAAGTACACACGTACGGCTGCCGCCGAAGAACAAAAAAAAATCATCTCAGAGTCCAAAACGACATTGGCTGCATGACCTATGTGACGGCCACGAATTAATCAAAACCCGAGACGACGACATCGAATTGATGTGGCGTGGCGATGGTAGTTGCTGTCCTCGACAGCTACCCGACTCATACAGCGCTCATGATGTGACCCCCTGGTTCGTTAAATCCGTTTACTTGCTAATAATCGCCAGTGTAACGTCCATTTCATCCCCAAAACAAAACAAAAATTATGGGCTCTTGTGTCCGGTGGATGCATCATTGTATATATATAGTTGTCAAAACGCATAAGTTTCACTGCGTGTTCATGCTGCTGACTTCGATTGTCAATTTGCTGATATTGTATTCTTTTTATATAGATTGATCAAGAGATTTTGACTTGATCTATATTTTGTTTATGGGTTTTGTTAAATATCATCCGGACATTTTTTCCTAACTATCATCTAGATTTAGGACTGTTCGATTAGAGATCTAACGAATTCTCTCTCCTCCCCTTAAATTCTACCCCTTTTCATATTGTAAGATCTAGGGGAGGCGCTATGTTTCGGATCGATGTTTATTTATCTTGTTTTCATACTTCTAGAAACCCAAGCGTTGCTTTTAATTTTTAACTCTAAAACCAAGCATTTGTTACAAATTGCAGTAGTTCAACAAGAATATATTGCTTTAGTTTTGTTAAGTATTTGTAGATACACTCGTTGACACATGTACATGATTTTTGCAAACTGATCTAAGCCAATGGACATTCGGATATTAACTTTGCGTAGTTTATATGCTTACACTAACAAAGCACGCCATGTCATGTTTTAGATGGACACATCTTTGGTTTGTCCAATTTTAGTTAATTTTCAGGTCAATTAATATTACATTACTCCCTCCGTTGATAAATATATGATGTATTTTGACTTTACACTAGCATTAAGTTGGCAGGGAAATTGGGAAAGTATGAGAGAAAATGACTTAGATACTCCTTGTCTTGAAAGATGGGAAAGAATACTTTGTGTGGATAGTAATGAATAAATGCTTATAGTTGAGAGAGAATAAATAGAGATATTTTAGGAAACACCTCATTAAATCTACATATAAGCCTTATAATTTTTAACAAGTTTATTCAAATTATAGACCTTATGTTTTTCAACGGAGGAAGTAACCAGATTACTATAAAGAGGGTCATCCTAGACGCCTCATCACAGAAGGTTCAACACAAACTGTCAGTGATAAAGTTACCAGAAACGGTTTTACAAGATGGACTGTCTAAGTTCACCGCGATGGAAAGAATCGTTTGTGATGAGCTACTTATCATAGACGGTTCAGAACAAAAACCGTCTGTGATGTCTGTAGTTATCATAGATGATTTTTGTTATGAACCGTCTATGATATTATCACATACGGTTATGATTAAAAACCGTATGTAATGTTAGCATACATCACATACGTTTTTTAATCCGAATCATTTGTGATAATGCTACATCATTGATTCGTGGCATCCTCTTAGGATTTTGATCTCACACGTCCATTCTCTTCACATCGAATGGCAAGCACCGACCTCCTCCCACCTCTCGATCCTTATTACTCCCCTGCTCTCTTTTCCTAATTTCACTCTAAGAACTAACATTTCCTGGTGCTAGCTCCTAGTTCATCCACTCCTTACTTTTGCTTTCTCCCCCAAACCGAAGCGCCCCATCCCCTCGACAACATCGACTACCGCCGTGAGCTCCTCCGCCTCCAGTTGTGACGCCACGGTTCACTGCACAAGACATTCTTGTCCTAAGTATCATAAGAGTATCTTGAGCAGTGTCACCATCATGACACAATGGTAACGCTGCTGCCTCTCCTCCTTCATCGCTGGTGATATATCCCCCATCCGAAATTTTTGGATGGCTAGGGTTTCGGCTATGTAAATCTTGATGCTCGTGCACGTGAAAATTAATTGTTAATGCCTTAGTTCTTGTGATGATTGATATGTGGCTAGGGTTTCAACTCTTGTTGAAATTCTTATTTTATTGTAGGATGAAGACATGATGATAAAGTTTATTGCACGATGATCTTGTTCTCATAAATAGGTCTGCTTTGGTTCATCTGCATTCTGTGATTGCGCTGTTTTGTAGAGCAATTAGAGCATATTGATGAATTGAAATAGGCCTATTTATGAGGATGCTAGAATATAATCACATACGGTTCTTAACTAGAACCGTTCGTGATAATAGACTATCACAGATGTTCTTAACTAGAATCGTATATGTTGTATATTATCACAGACGGTTCGAGAGTAGTCTGTAATAGCCATTTGTTATCACAGACATATAAATTTAGATGGCTCAAAAATTGTCTGTGATGACGGTTTTAAACCGTTTGTGATGACCCTTTTTTTGTAATAGTGTAGCTAGATGATCATTCCCATCCACAATTTTCCGGGTCCTCAAGATGTTGACCATTTTTTATATTCTGATGCAGGCAAGAACAAAGTTGCCATGATTTACTGTGGATCTATAGGCCGGGTTGTGATTGATTTGAAGACGTTGATTGTTGTTCTCATGCTCGATCATAGCATTAGCTGTACCCAAAAAAGACCTTGACAATAACATTTGCATTCAGCAGTACCGCTACTTTCGTGTTGATATTGTTGCAATACATCGAAATTAATTATGTTCGAGATAATCATAGTGGCCCGGTTTGATTAAACTACTGTGTTTGTTTTTTTTTGTAAGAAAACTATTGTGGTTTTAAGACCAGGCCGGGCCTACGTACTACTGCTGGGAAGAGATGTATTGCAACAATATCAACACGAAACATCAAACATCAACAACTAGAGTTATTTTGGCTACTATAGAGTGTCTTATAGCTACACTGTTGCAATACTGTGGATCGAGGTAATGTAGCTGAAACCTGAGCACTCCAGATCTGTAGATATTTTTAACTGCACGCCACTATATATAGCTTGGCTGTATTCATATTTTGAAGGGTTGCATATCCGATCCCTTTCAGGTTTCTAAATGGAATCTAACCAAAAACATCGATCAGCAATGTCGTTGTTGATCGCTCACATTCGGAGGCAATTACATCAGTGGCGATCGGGAATGTCGTTGTTGATCACTCACATTCAGAGGCAAATTACACCAGAGATATGGAAGGAAAGTGTAGTGAGTCTAACCAAACAACCCTGCCGGTACACTCATTTGAGCATTTCGTCGAATGAGATTGATGCAGAGTTAGGAATATTCTCTCATTTTGTCGAATGAGATTGATGCATAGTAATATTCTTTCTTTCCGAATCATTGCATTTAATTTGTGTGGTAGAGGTGAGGGAACGAATGAGTTTTTTCCCCCAAGAGGCAAAAGTCGATTTTAGTTTGTTAACTATATATAACATCGCTAAGCCTGTGAATTATTTGATTATTAGAACGGCGTCCAATTTCATTAAGGATATTGCTAACTAGTACTCTGGTGTTTTTCAAGCTGAGATTACTTGAATTACTTACCTTTGGATCTTCACCAAGATTCGTGCTCCACCTTTATCTCCCGTGCCAGCTCTCTGATGGGTTAGGGTTTGGGCTCACTTAATTTAGGGTTTAAATTCACCGTTGCCTAGCAAATGAGATCCTCTGACGTAACTTCCCGTCACTGACGCGTGGGGCCACGCGGCGAGGGGGCCCACGCGCAGTGACCCAACGTCAGAGGGAAGTTACGTCAGAGGAGTTGATTCCGTTGCCTAGGGGATGGAGGGAGGTGGGGGCAGACTGGGTGTGGCGGTGAGGAGGCGAGATGTCAGTGACACTGCCAACTGCAGGCACAAAGGAGGATGGTGGTAGTGGAGGTCGACGGGGGCAATATGTTTGAGTGGTTAAGAGGTGGTGGTGAGAGAGAGAGAGAGGTGGCGTTAGCGGCTCACCAATGACAGAACAGTGACGATGCGGCAGTGCTGGCTAGGTTTTTGGGGAGGGGGAAATTTATATGGTTTAGGAGAGTAGGGTGAGATCTTTAAAATCTAGATACAATAATGACTGACATTTCGAGCACTCTATGGAAAAAAAATACTCACATAATCTAGATGCCTCCATTGGTTAATTTGTCTTAAGCTAGCACCAAACCAAATGAGACAGAATCACAAAACGCTAGCTTCCAGCTGCTAGGGAGTGCATCTGTATACATGTGCATACAAAGACAGGCCGAAGAAGAGACAGATGCATGCCCTAGCTGATCCTATGCGCTGGACCATCCGGCGTCAAATGAGAGACAATTAAGGAGATTGGCGCCGCCAAAATATCTGCGTGTGTATGTATGAGGTGTGCACGGATCGATCGATCATACATCCAGGACGCGCACGCGCATGAGAGAGATGCTAAGCCCTTGCTTGCTTAATCGTGACACTTAGATCCACGCGTCACTGAAGTCATAGAAATAGGTAACGTGATGGACCGATGGTGATGATCTAGGTGCCGCTTGGTTGGGCTAAAATAAATTAATTTATGATTAAAATCATTCTATAATTGACTGAAATTATACTATAATTAATGGTGGCTTATTTGACGTAACTAAAATTAAAAAATTAAAAAATAGAAAAAAAAACAGGTTAATCCATCATGAACAATGCAAACGAATATGGAAAAAAAAGAATCAACAAAAAAACTTAAAAAAACCCAAAAATCCAAAAAAAATAAAATTTAGGAATAGTGAAAAATAAGTTAGAAGCCAGAAGTTCAAACCGAAATGAACGGAACCTAAAGTAAAGAAGCCACTATGGTGTGACTGGTCTGGATAATGATCCATAGCACAACTAAGTATTACAATGTTCTTTTGACTCCTCTCTCTCTCTCTCTACCTACCTACCTACCACTCCCTCTCTCTCTCTCTATATATATATATACACGGCTACGCTACTCTACGTCTGCGCGCACTATGCACATCAAAAAGTTACTGCCGCGTATGAGTAAAGTTACTGTCAAATATATGTAGATTTAGTACCAGTATGTGGTGTTACAACTGACAGTAACTCTACATGCATTTGGAAGTAAATTCACTCACACACGACAGTAACACGCGCGCGCGTGTATATATAATTACTAATCAGTGGTTACGTGTAGAATAAGTGCGTGCCCTTGACTGACCCAACCAGCCAATCGCTCCACCATCCCACCCCATGGACAGTTAGTAGTGTTTGTTAATTATGGTAAAGTTAATATCATATATACATCAAGTTATCATCTTTAATTCATGAAGTTATTTACAGTTATCATCCGTAATTCACGAAGTTATTGCCGTGTGTTACTGCCAAGTGCCAACATGCATACATTGACAGGAGAGAGAAACATGCATGTCAATAGCAAATAACTTGTATGGAAAGTTTTTGCCATGTGTGAGTGAAGTTATTGACAAACACATGTAGAGTTACTATCCTTTTATCAGATGTGAGATTACCGGTCTTTGTAACACTATAAAACTGACAGTAACTCTACATGTATTTGACAGTAACTTCATTCATACACGATAGTAACTTTATATGACACGAATTTGATAGTAACTTCACAGATGTAGGGGCACAGGCCTCTGCACCGATTTTAATTTTTGTTGCTTATAATCCAAGATTACACAGTGTGTGCCCCCACATATCAAAAACTAGTGCCCCCGTATGTCAAGAACTATATCTATCTAAAAGAAAGAAGGCTTAAACATGTTGACAAATAGAGGGAGAAAAGAAAAGAAAAACACGCAGGATGTTGACAAAGCAAGACACTCCAAAAAAATGTGTGTAATAGTAGGTTTTCGGATTCATCCTAGATCATTCACTAATGGAAAGTTTCTTGATTTTTGATATGTTGTCTGACAAATAGTTATTTACCATTAAACTTTGTCATAAAATTAGTTGATGTTACAAAATTTAGAATGCATTACTATCTACTATATTATTGATGGATGTAGAGGTGCAAACAGAGCAGACAATTTTCATCCGACCGATCGACCAAAGGCTTGCGGAATGAATACGCAAGGGATAAATAGGTATCCGACACAATTCGTATCCGACTCCGTGAAAAAATATGGAATAAGATACGAGATTAGTGATATTCATCCGTGTGTGTGTGTGTCTATATATATATATATATATATATATATCCGTATGTCAAGTGATACTAGGAAGTCTGTTGTGACTTCACTTAGGAACAAAATAACATATAGGCAGATTGCTACATCTAAACATATAGAAAATACTGAGTTCTCTTCCTTTGATATCTCGGTAATTAGTCTCTCTGTGCTCGCTTTGATTGCACCCTACTATCCAATGGCATGTGTAGGCGTGCAAAAGAAACAGATAATTTCCATTCGACCAGTTGTCCAAACACTTACAGAACGAACACGGAACAAA